>JAGKQL010000005.1:9544649-9639349 GCA_018398635.1 Cyprinodon brontotheroides | reverse complement strand
TTGAATAAACTTTTGGCTCTTAAAATGGTATCGGTGCCCTATTTGTTGGTACTTACCGATACCGATTCCACCATTTTAGTGCTGGTATCAGTACAACACTACGTGTAAGCAGCGTACAAGTCATTTGAACTTGACAGAAATGTAGGTAATACAGTTGACACGGCCTTCTGTTTCAAAAAATACCAAAATTTTCAACAAAGGCTGTAGGTGGTAGCAAGTGGTTTTTGGCTTTGTTTGCACTTACGACTTGACTTATTTGTATAAACAAAGACAAAATAATTACCAAAAAACTTAGTCGAAATGAAAAATTATATTACTTAAATGTTTGAAGCTCTAAAAAAGTGGTCAAAAAACCATTTTACAAAATCTCCCGTCCACACCAGACATACCGAAAAATCCACCAGCACCCGCTGTGTTCTTAATTAAATTAATGGAAGGGTCTACTTGTTGTTGTCTGATGATAGTGTCTAATTTCACTTGCGCTGCTTCTCCTGCTAATACGGTAAAGCTTTCCAGAGCGTCCGGCTCCAGGCTGCACGTGATGCAAATTCTCCCATGAGCTGCTGTCAGTCTGGGTTGCTGCTGCTGCTACTTTTAGACACAGCAGGCAAACCTGTGGCAAGCGATGGGAAGGAAAGAGAAAGATGATGAGAAAAAGAGAGCAGAAAAGCGTGGACTGCTGGAAGAACTGTGGTGAACTGGTGAAAGAAAGAAAAGTGAAATGGTGCTCAAAGATGACCCTGAACATTTTGAGTATGTTTGCTTGCTCAACCTGCTGCTGTGAAGCAGGATTCTCCCACCATGAACAGAATCAAAAATAAATATGGATCCAGGCTCAAAATGAGCACCTTGATATGTGCTTTTAGAATGGCTTTGTTTCCATTCAAACCAGGTTTAAAATACCTTGCACAGGGCAGCATAAAGCCCACTGCTCTTATTAAGACAGAAAAAAAAAGAAATTAACAAACGATCAGTTCAGGAAAGTGTTGAGAAAATTAGTGAATTTATACTAAACCGATTGTTGTTATCTACTTTAAAAAACACTTTAGATTTTAAAATGTAAAATTTTTTATTTTTTTTTAAATAGCTTTTTTTTTTAAGTCAATGCATAACATGGATGCATAAACACCTCATTTTATTTCAGTGTTAAATTCTGTTTAAAGCAACAGATTATAATTAAGAATGTCTCTGGACCTTTAGTAGTTGATGATTTTCTTTATTCGGACACCACTGATTTCTTATTTGTTACCCCTGATATAGAGGATGAAAAAGTAGTGGACTTCAAATTTCCCACAATGCACCTTGAAAAGTAGTGATCATCCATGGGATTTATTGTAGCGCCGACAAATAAATATGACGCAGGTACTGTGCAGGGAGCTGGAGTTACGAGACTAATTGGGAGCGAAAAGTAGTGATCATATGTCGGTCAGTTAACTGAGTTCATTATAAAGTCCAATATATAGTCCCCGGTCTGTTCTGGTCAAGGTTCTGAAAGCAGGTCACAAAGGAACATACTCTTAAGCTGCCATATACAGACAACAGCTCTTTCAGCAGAGAGCCTTCCATCTTAGGCCTCTGTTACGCAATGCAAATTTAAACACTGTATGCCTGACATCCCAGAATCTCCTAAAATCCTGGCATACGCTGGACTTTCTTTGTATTTTTTTCAATTTTGGATGTATGCATAGCTTATTCATAAACAGTCCAGAACTTATGTCCAATGACAGCCTAACTTAAGCATAACGCACGGCAGCGTAATGCCCATGAAATGATGCACAAGCCAGTCTCCTGAGGGGGGCAGTGATGTGCCTGCATAAAAAGATGTCTTTAATCGCGGTATTAACATAGTCCCCCCCAAAACAAAATACATAAAAAGAAAAGAAAAAAGAAAGAAAGAAGGGTTGCAGATTCAGCATCATGTCTGCTAGGAAGTTTGTTGGCGTGAACTCAGGGAGGATCAATCACAGTCAACTTCTCACTCCCCCTATGATGGGGATGAAGTCTGGAGGAGAACTGATGGTTTCCTCCTGTGACCCCCTTTATACCAAAATGCTGCCAATACGCCATTATACAGTAGCTGGAAGTTAGAAACACGTTCAGCGCTCGTCTGGAACACGTCAGATCACGTTGATATTATCTCGTTGGAGAAGTTTGATATATTCACGCATAATTTATGCACAAGTTTATTATTAGGTTTTGGATAAGCTAGATGCTAAGACTTATGACTAACTTACACTTAGCGTAACGTCAACGCTCAGATAACTTACCTGTAATTTATGCCTCCACATTATGGAATACGCTGGACGTACGTTGGGCTGTTCGACGTGTGTCGTTGTGTGCCATCTTACTTCAGCGTGCTTAAGCATGCTCATAAATTATCCAACATATGCCAGCGCTTTTGCCAGATTTTTCGTACGTAAGGCATATGCTGGTCTAAATCGTCAAGGTGTGACAGGAGCTTCATCAGGATTAAATCCCAAAGACTGTGTTCTGGAGAACCTTGGAACTATGGATAAAATGCAGGTGGAGAAGCCTGTTAGATATCAAGGAGATAAAGGTCAGAGCTACAACTTTTAAATTAAGATTATTAACTTTTCCACAGAGTGTCTAGACTGGTGAAGAAAAACAGTATCAACTCTATTAAAAATATAGTTTATAATAATTTTTTTCATGCATTTAAGTATATGTATTTATTGTTGGTTAGAATGGCAACACTGTCACCAAAAGATTCTGCACCAATGGGAATGTTAGTTCAAAGTTACATAAGATGCAGCCTATGCCCCATGTAGGGCATACGCTGGCATATGTCAGGACATTATGAGCATGCACTAAACTTTTCGACGTACGCCAGTGTGTGCCAGCATGGTTCAGCGTGTTTCCGTGTCATAATAATTTATACAAAACGTAGCCAAAACATATCCAACATATGACAGCGTTTTATGCCAGATTTTTAGAAAGTCAGGCATGGGATGGTCCTAAATCGTCAAAGGGTGTGACAGAGGCTTTAGGTAGTCTATTACCCCATTTACACTACCCTTGAAAAACCGATCCATGCCGAGATCGGTCCGAGCTTCGGATCAGTTAACCAGGCCGAGCTCAGTTCTACGACACACCCGTTTACACATCGCGCTATCTCAGTTCCTCGACACCTCGCCTACTAGTGACGATCTGCGGTAATACTGCCAGTATTGAAGGAGGGAATCAAGCAGTTGGTGGCGGTAATGCACCAAAAGTTGTTTGCCAACTGCCGTCCGAATATTTTTGAACACTTTGTGTGTTGTGTTTCGCGTCCTCCAACTGGATAGCGTCCTCCGCCCAAATTGTAATACTTGACCTCAGTCTTTTCGGCGTCATCCCAGGTAAGCACCACGCCCAATTTGAAGACATTATTTAAAATACTTGAGAAAGTCGAAGATTTCGATTGTTGTTTATAGTTGTTCTTCTTCTTCTTCTGTTTTGTGTTGGTTTTGCAAGAAACTTCCGGAGGGGCATTACACGCCAACTATACTGGAATGGAGTGTGAATCAGGATTTGCAGCCAGACGCAGATGGCAGCGTTCTGCTGCTCATGAGCTCTTGTTATCAGAGAACCGAGCCGAAAAACGAGCCGAGTTCACCTCTGGAACTGGTCTGCAGTTAGCTCGGTCCGGTTGTGTCTAGCTGCACAGTTCAGTTCAGTTTGCTTTCCATTTACACACGATAAGTTATCTCACTGAGCTCGGACCAGTCTAGGCACGGTTTTTCAAGGGTAGTGTAAATGGGGTATATGGATTGTCACATTCTCTAGTTGTATTCCCTAACTTTGCCAGTCAGCCACAGTTGTTTTATGATGCCTCATCATGAGGAGAGATATCAGAACAAACTCTTTTGAAAATTTGCTTTGAGCTGCCTGAGGGCTGAATGGCTATAAGTAAAATGAAAGTTTTGATCCAGAAACAACATTTAGAAAGGTTAAAAGCCTAAGAAAAGTTCCTTTTACACTTTATAGCTCCCTTAAGGTACAGGAATAACATTGGCTGATTTGCAACCCATCAGCATTTGGTTTTCCGAATTGGCCCAAAGGTATTTGGTAGCTCTGACCCTGCTGAGGGTCTCCCTTTACCTTTCAGTCCCTCTTTCTGTACATCTCAGCCAAGGTAAGGTGGCAGAGTAAACCATTACGGTTGACAGTTTCACTTTTCTCTACCTAATTACTTGTCCCTGCCCATGTGGCATTTCTTAGGAAAATTTGTTGAATAATGACCAGCATTAAAATGGAGGCTCTTAAGAATTTATATGCCCCAGCTTAATTTATCATGTACTTTATCTCCAGTTTAGATTTATATCCCGCCGTGTCAGAAGGCCCTCTGCTTCGTGACAGGGGCCGTCATCTCTTTAAGGGCACGGCATGTATATCAGCACCTACAACACCCCAACCCCCACCCCCCTCCGCCGCTGCTGCTTTCTATCAAAGCGTGAGGCAGCTGGATTATACACTGTGTAAAGCAAATGTTTCTTTGTTATCCAGCTTTGAGAGGCGAGGTAGGATAATGTTCCATTATCTAGGGTTTTTTATGTGAAAGCTCTTCTTAAAGGGACGGTTCAGAAATGTTTTAATTGAGTTTCATTATCAACACTATAAGAAATAATTATCTCACCTGCATTTCGTAGGTACTTCGGTGTCTTGATTTTGTTGCGACTGGATATAAAAGGTCTTAACCAGGTTATTCCTAAAGGGTCATGTGACAAATCTCCAGCAGCAATCAGGTGAAGAGCGAGAGATATCTGGTAAGATAACTGTCCATAAAAGCGAAAGCATTGGTGTCTAAATTGGTGAGTCATTGATAATTAAATAAAAGATTTGCACTTGTTCCTTGTTGTGAATTCATTCATACATGTGACATCATGAGTCATCTGTGAGAATAAATGTTTAGAAGTGTCAAATACAGGTGACAGATTTACATCTTTGCAAAACTACAAGTACAAATCTGCCCCTTATGGAGCAATGGCACTCCTTACCAGCGGGTGGCAGTGGTGCCCCTGGAGGCTGTTCATCAACTATCTTTAATCAAGAGGTAAAGGAAGAAGACATACCAGTTGTTAATTCAACTTTATATTGAGGTTAAAAACAGCCTTAAAGCAAAGACACTCTTGCATATTTATTTTAGGTTTACAGACTGAGATGTTTGGGAATTTTTTTTTTTTATATTTGCTACTTGCTGTTTCCTAACACTCCTGTTAATATAGGTACTAGTTGTTTTATACCGTGAATAAAAAACCTTTAAAACACCTTGGAAGGTGCATTGTCAATTTTTTTAAAAACATATTTTATTTATTTTAGTGTAGTCCTGTTTCACTGACTGGCTGGATGTGCTCTCTTCATCCTCTGACATGGGAGAGCTGGCTCGGAGCTCGTCTGCATGGCTGTGTGTTTCCTAGATCGGGCCGCCTTTATAGTTGCTTTTTGTATGTCTAGTTCTATCTCCTTAGAACCCCAGTCGGCCTCAGCAGATGGCAGCTCACACTGAGCCTGGTTCTGCTGGAGTGTTTCCTCCTGTTAAAAGGGAGTTTTTCCTCTCGCTCACACGGCGCTACAAGCATGCTTGGAGTGTGAGGGATTGCCTACGAGGCAATGAATCAATGCAATCAACTGGTTTTCCTAGATATAAGAAACTTTTAATCAATTTGACTTTATTTTTTGGTGAACTGTAAAAGTGCCTTGAGATGACATCATGTGATGTGAATTGGCTGACAGTGTAAATTTCTTAACCATAATGAGGATTTCTGATAAAACATAGGAGCTTTAATATCTTGTAGAAGAAATTCATTAGTAAATAAGTGAAATAAGTTTGACCATAAAGATTAGTTTTGTTTTTGTTTTTAAAGCAATCTTTATTGCTTTAAAATTGCTCATTATGGTTAAGAAATTTACAATTAAATGAATAATTTGTCTTCATTACATTTTAAGTGATTCTACCAAAACTTTTATAAAAGTCACTTCTATATAAAAACACAGATTTTGTAATAAATGAAAAGCTTTTGATTAAAATTGTTTATGAAGTTTGTGAGGAACATTAGCATGATGTTCTCAGACCTGTAATACTACAGAAACAAAGCTTTCAGCAGGTCACGTTTAGATAAAATGGAGCGTCATTATTATGATGTGTGGGCTCTAGAAACAGCCGTGAAGCCTATTACCACTACTAACAAATGCAGAGGAGGTGTGAAGTTGTTCACTCTGTCACCAGAAGAACTGATAAGTGTTTTGACTAAGCTGGATTTATCTAAGTGAACCTTTCCTAAAGTACTAATTTTCTCCGATGATTAAAATCTCTCAAAAGGCCAACATCTATGTTTTACCTGTTATTTGCTTTTGCATTAAATTAAATCCTTTTTAAATAAACGCAGACATGTACAGGCAGCAGAGATCGACTGATAGAGGAAGCTTTTTAGAAGCCGAGGCTGTACTGATAATGTTTACATAAGTCTAACAGATTTAGCTCTTTCTTCCTCTATTTAGATAACAATTTGCACATTGTTAAAAAAATGGAGGGAGAAGCATTATGCATGAGCTTCAGGTGGTCTGAAGACATGGCTGCTGAAGGAACCAATGAATGAACACAAGAAAGCAAACACTCTGATATCGGTCCCAAAGCATGGGAGCTGGATCGGACTCTTCTGCTTAGCTGTGTGGGTTTCCTGGGCGGAGCCGCCTGGTTGACAGTTACCTTTTGTATCTCTGCTTCTGTTGTCTCCTTGAACCCCAGTGAAGCCTCTAGCAGATGACCGCTCACACTGAGCCTGGTTCTGCTGGAAGGAGGTTTCTTCCTGTTAAGGAGTTTGCCCTCTCCACTGTAGCTACAAGCATGCCTGAGTGTGAGGGAGATTGTCTTTGAGTCAATGAGTCGATGAAATCAAACTCATATTCCTGGGAAAGCGGGGAATATGCTGTACGATTTTCAGTCATTGCTTGCGTGGTTGCAGCTCACACGATGCAGCGACGAGAACCGCAGCAGGCTGTCACGGCTCACGCGACCGTAATACTGACCAGATGCACTGAAAAAACAGCGCCCGGACTGTAGCCTGGGAGATGGCGCTACTTGGACTCATCTATCCGGGCAAGCCAAATGGATAGAAGCTGAATGGCGAAGCTAACTAAGTACAGCTTAGCAGCTGACTTGGCAATTTGTGCAGTTTTGTGCTGAAAGCCCTAAAAAGAAAAAGGCGACAAGCGTATTTGGACAAAAAGGTATGGCTAGGCGACAAATGTACTACTACAGTTTGTCAATTTTACAGAAATAACTCAATTTCACTAGCACACCCACCATGCTTCTGTGTTTTCGCCTAAGAGGAAGAAGAAAAACAGTCCTTGTTTGTGTACTGAGTAATCTGCTCACAACGGTCGACTGAAAATAAACATGATTTTCTCCTGACCTCGCGATTCCTGATCGGGAGGTGGTTGTGAGAGGCCGATCACCCCTCGTTACCCCCTGTACACTACAAGACGCTCGATCAGGCTGAAAGTCGGACCGATCGGAAAATTCTCGCATGACCGGAAAGTCGCACTGAAAAGGGCAAAAAAATTGTACAGTGTAAGCCAGGCTTTAGATGGAAAACTTTGAATCAATTTGACTGTATGATCTGGTTGACCTTTAAAGAGCCTTGGGATGACATGTGAGGTGAATTGGCGCGATAGAAATACCCTAAATTGAACTGAATTGAGATATCTGGTGGCCGATATACATACTGTACTAGTCTACCTCTAAAAGGCAGGTGTTAGGATGATTGAATTAATGCTTCAGAGAGCTTCCAACAATCCCCCCTGAACGTTCCTCAGTTCTCTGACACTTATGTCCGAAGACATAATGGATGTTTAGCTGAGCTGCTTGGGTTTTAGTAACCAAAGCTAAAATTTATATGCTAAAAATTATGAACTAGTGAATGTTTTTTTTTTTCTTTTAGTACATTAAAAATTCAGAGAAAAGGAGCAGACCTGGTCTTTGCACGGTAAAAGGGCAATTAACTTCTCCTTAAACCTCACACATCCTGGACATGACCTGTTTAGAGCTTCAAACAGACAAAGCTTTATCTGCAACCAAATAATTTCTCTTCTCCTCAGATGGACGAAAGGAGGAACTCAGTCAGATAGTCTGTAAGGAAACAAAGAGACATGTGTGCACCATCAAGATGTACCCTCAGCACATAGCCTGCATGGACACCCTTGTCTTTGATGTAGCTGTGATTGGTTCGATCCCCCCAACCACACTCCAACCCTGCACTTCTGTTTATTACTCAAGTAGAAGTATAAAATCTGCTGTTTAAAAACAGAATTAAGAGTATCAACTTAAGCTTTTTGCTCAAGTAAAAGTATAAAAGTACAATTTTTAAACTATTTTAAGTAAAAAAGTTAAATTAATGAAGGAAAGGTGTTAAGGACAGATGCTTTATACCTTATAATGGTTACTGCACTACCCTATTACATTTTTTAACAGAAGATTAAAAGTTTAATAGAATATTTTTCTACCATTCTAGATTATAACTTCCTTATACTTAATTTTTCTTAGTTTTATAACTAATAAAATGAAATGTTAAATTGGCTTTGCATCGTCTTAGAAAAGCTGTTTATTTTAAATTTTGCATGAGAACAACAAGTTGGTGCAGCATCGAGACCATCCACAAAGAAATACATTTTTCTGGATTAAACAAATTATTTTGTTGTTTGTACATTTATTTTTTTTTTTATACTAACACTACGTAACGAAAATTAGCTTAACTGAAACAAAACTAACAAGATTATTTTTTTTTTAAAAGGAAAAAGTTGTCTAAAAATAATTACTCCAGTAAAATATAGATAGAAAACATTTCTACTTAAGTAAAGTAACAAAGTATTTGTACTTTGTTACTTGACACCTCTGTTTATGCTCATTGGTTTTTAGCACCAAATATCTCAATTAACCCTTAGGAGCAAATTCCACCTAAAAAGTAGAAATGTCATTTAAACAAATACAGCTCCCTAACTATAAATTGGAAACACAATTGTTGCTTAACCTTGCCAATTTTTTTTTTTTTTCCAAAATAAACAATGCAAAACACCATGAGACCCCATTTGATGAACCTCCAGACTTTATAGATCCACATCTTGACTATAACTCAAGCAAATTTGGACTGAATAAGTTGAAGCAGGTTTGTTCCAAAAGGCTTTAGTGGGCAGTGTGCTAGGCGGAAATATGATTTTTGTGCAAAAAAGTGCAAAAATGCATCTTTCCACTCATTAAAGACAATCTGTTCAGACAAATGTGCTAAATTACATTATTAGAGACAAAGCCTTTGCTCCTAAAATTTAGCCGTTTTTATTTTATCGAAATTTACCAATATTATCACCAAACTGAAAAGAAATTAAGAATAAAAGGGTAAGCTTATGTAACACATGCTGTTACCTCTGACCCCTCCTTGGAAAGGTCTGAGCCTCTAGTTTCCACTGATGGTGGCCAATAGGGGGTGGGGCTAAAAATAAACACCTGCTGTTACAATACTCCCCCAGAGTCACACATGTTTGGTGAAATTTTAAATCTCATTTTATTTGATAGCAGAACAATAAAACAAAAAGTCCCTCCCTGTGAATAAATTATTTTGAAATATGTTTTAATAATTTTAAAGCCCCAATTTATAGGTGTGTGGATGAAACACCATGTGACTGTGTTTTGGCCATTTCTATAAATAGGATATAAACATGAGCAGGTGTCAGTTGGGCCCTGTACCAGGCCCGCCGGGCTTCAGGGGGTTAAGTCTAAAAATTGTTAGTGTTTGTAACATTTTTAAAAGTTTGTGGACTTCCTGATAGTAAGGAGCTACAATAGTCCAGCCCCTAAAGTAACAAATGCATGGACTAGTTTCAGCATATCTATCACCCTGGTTAGGAGATTTCTAATTTTTGGTAATCCTCAGATGAAAGAAGAAGGAAATTCCTGAAACACTCCTTTGATATATGGGATTTAAAATGACAGGTCCTGATCAAAACAACACCAAGATTTTTCACTTTATTATTACGAAATCAGTTTAAGCCCATGCAGATGAAGTGACTGACTAATCAGCTAATTTCTAAAGTCATTTTTCTAAGACTATAACTTCTGTTTCGTCTGCATTCATAAGGAGAAAAGTTAAGAGTCATCCAGGTTTTTATGTCTTCTAGACATGCCTGCATAATCTATGTAATGGGTTAGCTTCTGTCTGGAGGTATAAGACAGAGTATAGCTGGATATCATCAGCAGGGTGAGTGAAAAATTAATCCCATGCTGTCTAATAATTCTACCACAGGTGGGAGCATGTATAAAGTAAAGAGAATTAAGTCCACAGCACTGATCCCATAACTGGTACTCCACAGGTAACCTTGCGAGCATGTGGAAGATCTGTCATTAACATGAGACAAACTGAATTCGATCAGATAGATAAGATTTAAACCAGTCTAGTGCTGTTCCTTTTAATTCCTACAAAATAGCACTTTCAAGTCTTTCTAAAAGAATATTATGGTCAACTGTATCAAATGCAGCACTGAGATCCAACAGGACCGCGCACAGATAGTCCATTCCGTGAGGCCATGGCGAATATCATTAGTGACTTTCACCAGAGCTTTGTTTCAGTGCTATGATGAGCTCTAAAGCCAGAGCTAGAAACTCTTCCAAAAGTTCATTATGGTGGAAGTGTAAGTTGATGCACACTTGTTTGGCAACTACTTTCTTTTCTAAAGAATTTTAGATAAGAAAGGAAAAGGAAAACTTAGGATAAGGTCTATAATTGACCCAAGTCATCTGGGTCAAGAAGAGACATTTTCTTAAGCAAAGGTTTAGTTACAGCAACCTTAAAAGCCTTTGGTACATATCCCTGTAACAGGGATGAATTAATCACATCTAAAAATGGAGGAGGAGATCAAAGGAATACTTCCTGAAATCTGCCCCTAACTGGATCCCTGGCATATTTAGTTGTCACGGCCCGGTGAAGACAGTTTTGCTAACTCTCTGAAAAGTTCAACTGAATCAAAGCGCGGTCTAAACCCGGTTCAGATTCCATGGCTACCTCAGATGAAGTGTAATGTGCGGTTCTGTTACTGAGGGACGTTTCGCACGTTATGATACAGATGTTTATCTTAGCAGAAGATTATTGTTAAAGTTTGTGGTGATATTAATCCTTTCAGATGATGAGGTCTGTATCTCATGTTGTCTTGCTGAATAGAACATTAGGTATGATTCACATGCATCAGATTCACCTTATTATCTAACCAAACTAGCTAAAGTATATAGAGATGATATCTAACGTCCTCAGGTACAAGGTGTCCCGTCCAATTAGAGAATCTCTCTAGTGGATCGGTTCCTCTGAATGCTGAATGAGCGCCGTGATCCGCTCACTGGCCTTTCTTTTACTCCAGCTGACCTCAGGCCCTGAAGGCATCTCCAAGCTAATTCCATGCAAATTACATAACAGCCGACAGCTTCTGAAGGCAGCAGCCAGCGAGTGACAGTGATCAGAGGACCTGCTGGGCTGCAATCAGGGCAGCTTTTAAAGTCCAAGGTGAAAACTGCTGCTTTAGAAACCACATTTGGTGTTTTTCATCTGATATCTACATCTGCAGCTTTTGTTTTTGTTTAATTTTTTGTCGGTCAAGTAAAAGGCAATCAGCGATGACCCGCAGTATAGCACCTACCCTGATTATAAGTTTTTACCCCTCAAAACAAAACCAGTTTTAAAAAGAAAAAAACAAGACTATTTAAATAAGCTATTTTATATGGAAGTGCTAAAGATTTAATTTAAATAACATTGCATTAAAACATTTGTGCAATTAAACTATAAAAAAAAAAAAAAAAAAAAAAAAAAGCAAAAGTGTCAAAACATGGCAATCTCTAGATGTTTTCCTCAATCAACACCCATTGACACTGATTAAGCCATTACTGCTACATTTTTCTGGATTTATTTTAAACTAAAATTAAAAATATTTGGAAATATGACTGTGATATTTTTTTTTAGATGTGCAAGATAAATATGATAGAGTTTAATGACATTTTTTATTGGACTGGTAACCTGTATTTTCGCCCTACAAATAGTAAACCTGTACAAGAAATTATATTTTTCTTTTTATAAAGTGTGTTTATAATGGTCTTTGTTGCTGGTATTTGTATATATATCTATATATAGATATATATCTATATATCTAGATATATTATAGATATATAGATATATATATGTACTTTCACCCTGCAGCTCTGCAATTTTTTGATAACCTTTTCTTTTGCTTTTTGCATTTTTTTGATCTTTTAGAACATGCCATTTTCTGACATGCCACTCTGTATCGCCTTATTTCTTTGCTGCCTGACCGTTGTTTGATGCCTCCGCTGCGTTGACCACCATTATTTTCATATCACTCCACCTCAAATGTCTGCAAACTTGTCTGACTTCTGATACACTCCATTCCCGACGGCGACTCTCCTTTTGTAGCATTATTGTCGCTTCTTCTTGTGAAGATGACTTCATCCACAATCACTAACTTTACAAATAAACCCTCTGCTATGGCATTCGTGTAGCAACCCCGGACAACTGTCAGCCTGTATAATTGTTTAGACTCTGATTATAAGACGACCTCACATTTTCTCATTGGTTTTAACGAAAATAAACTTGTCTTATACTGGGGCCATTACGTCTTATATTATGCAGGGAGTATTCCTCTGTTATTGTTCAAAACAAAGATTATGTTTTGAAAATTTTTTTTTACAGAAGTTTCTTTTTCCCTTCTTCAAAAACCTCACAGTTGAAATAAAACGAAATGTATTTATCATGCTTGATAAGCTATCACTTTTCCCATTAACCAACAGCAATAAAGAACAAACGCTCTTTGTATTTTAAAGGTTTCCTTGAGATACAGCAGACATTCAATAAAAAATGTCATCTGAAAAACACAATTTGAAAATAAATCAATTCATAAAACTCAATCAGAGAAACGGAAGTTTGACAAAATATAATTTGAAATAAAAAAGTGTTTTTTAAAAATTACATGAATAAAAATCAAATATAGTATATAAAAATCTTACTTTCTGAAAATAAAATCTGATAAAAATATTTTTTGAGATTAAGATGTTTTTGAACTTTTACTTTGTCTTTTTTCTTAATTTTAATTTACAAAACATGTTCTGTGTTTGCAAAAATACAAACCTGAAGGGGAAATGCTTCCTTCTTCCATTACCGCCACAGGACTTTCTCTTGAACTGATTCTGTTACTGATGAGTGTTTGAAAACTTAAAACATCCAGAACCAATGCACGGATCTACATTTAGACACACAGCAGATAAACACATACACACGCCTAGACCAGGGATGGATTTAAATTTGGGGCCCAAACACAGGCAAAAACAGGCATGGGGCCCTCTGAATTGCACGCCTCGTATTTGAATAGACATCCATTATTTGTTCTAGGTTTTGTCCCTCTCTTCTTGTCTATTTTCTTGTTGTTTTGCTCTCTATGTTTTGTCCTCAGCTGACGTTTCATGCTGTCTCAAAAGGAATGAAAGATTTTCTCCGAACACTAAGCTCGCTTAGCTGATTACTCCTTCCTGTGTTTCCAAAAATGCAACGGAAAAAGTAAATAACCCAGTCCTTCTTTTTCACTGTAGACAAGCCATGATCTGCTGATCTGTTCTCCATTTTTCATTTGGATTAAATAAAAAGCTGCATGAATCATGACAGCAGTACGACGATAGATGTGAGAGCAGGAGGCTGGGTTACTAATCTACTTGTTCCGGAGAGCAGATTTTGCTATTTTTGTAAAATAGAAAGAGCTAGAGGGGTCTGAAAAGTCACTGGATATGGTGTTAGGTGCTTTTTGAAATAAAAGTTGTAGAGTGGTTTGAAAAGTGGCTAAATATAGCAACAAAAGTACTAAATTGGCAACAATGCTCTTCACATAGTTTTGTTTTCATGGTTTGCTGTCTGTTTGACCTTCGCGAACATGTGCAGCAAATGGACTGATCCAATATGGTGGACACTGAAAGGGGGGGCTGAGACACACTTATTATTATAAGCGTTCTGATGGCATTTTAGCAGGATTTTTATCAAAACATAATTAATGTGCACAAATAAGCAATGTATTAACCATACATGTAAACAGAGTTTTATTGGGCCATTTAGTGAAAGTGACCAAATGTTGGCGTGGCGAACCTAAACCAACACATATAAAGGACTGGGCTGCAGGTATCCATCAGGTGTGACAGCGTTTAAAGGAGAGCTGTGACATGAAGGCAGCCTCCTGCCGGGAGGCTTGTCTTTATAATGATGGCCACTGAAACAGCCTGACTCCCCCTGAACACACTCAGCCTTCTCTCTATGATAACTATCACTGTCAAGGGGAGACAGAACCCAATGTATGACAATTTGTTCATTATCATAGTGAATATGATTCCCAGCTCGCCAGTCTGCTGCTGCCGGATAGATGAATATCAAACAGGCCTTTTTCTTTTTCCTAGGGGCCAAATTTGGGAAATAACATGTCGTCCTATTCTCTGTCCTCCACCCCCCCGCTCCAACCGGACCGCTGCAGGATCAGTGACACCTCAAGTGCATATTCTCCAGTGAGTGTTCCACATGTGCTATGTGTCTATTAAAAGGGGAAAGGAGAGAATATTATTATCAGAGTACAAAGATGTACTCCTTAGTTCCTCCAGTCAGAAGTAGAATAAAAAGCTCACTTTTTCGCACTAGTGGCCCATTTTATTATGGATAGAAGGCCGGACAGGCTAGTGGAGAGACATGTGGAAATCACATAAACAGACAGAACCCGGGTCACCGCTGGCCCAGGACTAAAGAATAATGATAAAATTGATCAGGTCTTTGCCAGCTTCTCCAAAACCACTCATATAGGTCTTAAAAACAGAAAAAAAAATATACATATAATCATTTGTTTCAAATTCAGCAAATGAAACTAAATGAAAAGACTTAAAAAAAATGTATAAAAAGCTTTTGTTCCACATGTGCTGTGTTTCTATGATCAATTGCCAAGGCAGCGCGTTTCTCTCTAGTGAGCTTCATATTCCTCTTCTACTGGTTTGGCTTCTGCATAGACAAGTTGGAGAAGCTTCATTTGAGTGTGGAGCTGATTCCCACATAAACGATACAGTGTGAGCAGGTAGATCGCATCAGAGCGTCCGGGCTGAGCACAGTGTGAGAACAAACATTGTGAGCTGTGAACATTTAAACCCTGCAGTTTTCGTCATACAGTGTGAGCTGTAGCTGAGTGCAGCCATTGAAAATATCACACAGTGTATGCCCCGGCTTAAGGTACACACCAAGTCAGTCGGGTTGACGTTAAGGATTTTACCACTTGCCTTTGGGCAAGTGACTTCTCACATTTCATTTGCCCAGAAACAACTTTTAACTTGCCCAGTTGATAATGTTTGATAAATATAGTTCCTAATATTCATTTTTTGCATATATATCAATGAAACATGTTTGTTTAAATGTTTAAAATGTTTTTGTAATTCAGTATTTTTAAGTTTACAGGTTCCTGGTGTGTATATGCATGCGTCAGATAATGAACTCAAGCCTACATAACCGTGTTAACATGCTATTCAATCCATCCTGCACATTCTTTTCAAAATAAACTTTGCTTTTAAACTGTTGTGTGCTTGGAAAAATATAAATTGCAATGTTAAAAATCTAAAAAAACTTGACAGGTAAAAACTTAAGATAAATCACAAGACAGAAGTCAATGTCACAAATGAATAACTTTTTTGTTTTAGAGTCACGATATGTTTATACAAGATAATACTATTAATATAATGTGACTTTTCTAGAGAATCATTATATATAGTTATTTTATACCAGGGTTTCCAGAGTTAAATAATTCCCCGACTTTTAACTGACTTAGGATTAGTTTTCCCTGACAAAATAAATGCAGGAACAAGACAATAAATAACATAACAGATCACCAATTTAACACCATGTTTAGCTCTATAACGTTTAAATGCACCTCCCCAATGTCTAAGAGAAAAAAAATGTAATGAACATTTTTTAATGTATGACCTGCGTCACTGTACAGAAGACTGCCATATGATAGCGCTTTCTAGCTTGTTTGTCGTTTTGGTAACTACATCCAAAATTACCGCTTCAGGTTGACAAAATCACGCCATCTGGTTGAAAATCACCCGGCTTTTTCAAATCACGTTGAGAATGTGTACAAAACAACAAAAATGGCGGCCAGCAAGCGCTTGCGGATGGATTTATAGCGCAGGTCGGGTGATTTTAAAAATAATTTTGAGTGATAAATAATATTTTTTTGACATCATTGCACTTGCCCGCTTGGCAAATGCAAGGAAATTTGTACTCTCCCGACAATAAAAACTACTTTCCCCGGGAGATCGGGGCCCTACATCGAGCCCTACATGTGACTCTTTTCCCATCATTCCTTTTTTTCTTCTTTACTCGCATTTAAAAGTTTATTATGTTTAATTTTGAAATGTTTGTTATGTATCAATTAAATACAAATAAATAATAATAGGCTTAAGGCTGATTTATACCCAGAAACCAGATTGTCTGCGTGTGTGTGGCAGTTAACACAGATATGCCTCCGCCCCTTCCGCTCTTTCTCACCATTGTAGGTGATAGCAGACAGTGCCGCAGACAGGAGGCCTCTGATTGGTCAGTTCTACATGAGCTATATTCATAAGTATTTCCTATTTGCTACCTTGTTGGCTTGTTTAGTTTGTATGACCGCCATTGTGGAAAACGACTCGTAAAGATGGACCAGCTAGAAGATCGAGGTGCACGAGAACGCTGGGACCCTTTTTCCACCTGGATCCCCACTATTTTCCACCTCATGTCCCTCCATTGTCGTACAAACTTGCCCCCACTACCTCACCGCCTCGGCCGTATCTGGACCCACAGCTAGTTCCTGATTGTCCCTCTTGTATTGTGGCATGGAATTATATAGCTTCAATAATAGGCATAAATCAAAAATATCTGCAACAACCTCACTGTGACACACTGCTGCGGGAAGATAACCAGGCCTGTCCCGGCTTTGGTGGAAAAGGAACACACTTTGTCCCGTATTACTGTAAAGAAAAAAATAGGCAATAAAAAGCTTATGGAAAATGAATAACAAAGGCACGTTAGATACAGAACTTACGGTAAACTTGTTCCCGTCCCTGTCCTGCATTGTGTCCAATGAGCAGACAACATATATGTAACGATCCAGAATACCCTCATCCCATTGGTCAAGCCAATGGTTGCTCACGGAGAAGATGGCGGGAGACAACATAGCAATATGGGGGATGAACGGAGTAATTTAAATGCTGATGCTGCTTTTAGGGGCTGACAACTCCACACTGATGCAGGAGCTCAGAGGAAAACAAGTGGAAAAAGTATGTTATCGCTACATAATGTGGTATTGAGCTAATGATTTTTTTTTCTGTTTTACAACTGCAGCCTACAGTCATTGCATTAAAGGCCCAAATATGTTTACAAGTTTGCACACATTGCTGTTGCACCAAAGATCTGCACTATTTATTGTTTTATATTCATTTTTACAGTTTGAAGTTAAGCAGGACAGGCTAATGTTAACGATTAAATACTTGGATTTGGATAATGGTAATGGTAAATGGCCTGTACTTTTTTCAAGTCAGGAGACTTGACCAAAGCGCTTTACACTACATTCAGTCATTTACCCATTAATGCACACACTGATAAGTGGAGAGCTACATTGTAGCCGCATCTGCCCTGGGGCTCTCACTGACAGAAGGGGCTGCCGTGGCTTCTGACCACCATCAGTAGACAATGCAGGTGAAGTGTCTTGCCCAAGGACACAACAACACTGAAAAAAAGTGCTACAAAAGTGTTTCCTCTTTTTGAATTGATTTTTTTATAATCATATTATTCCTATAATTTATATCTTATTTTAGTTTGAAATACTAGAATTCATCTGTCTTAATGCCTTAATTCTAAACATTAAATCAGATATTAGGATCCAGTAAGGAGTACCTTTTTTACTAAGTACCTTTTTAATCTTGAGTGAAAAAAAAGTTCAAAGTACCATATTCTTGTCTTCTTCCACTTCTCGTGTTTTAACTCTTATCCATCTGGACAGGAAGTAGTAATCCAATTGTTTTCAGAGTTATGTAGTAGAGAATTTCAATGAGATGGGCTGAAAACACTGGATTTAAAATAAGAGCAGAGAAGTTTCAGCTATTTTAAAAGAGTTTAGATAATGGAAAGAAAGAAAAGACCTGAATAATTTAATAATATACAAGTACATTGAGAGACGTTAGCTGCTATGGACAGTGATGCTAGGAACTTCCTCGTGGGATCATTTCTCCTTTAAAATCCATCCTTTCTTTATAGAAGTTGGAGATGTTGGTTTTTCAGTGTATTCCTGTTTCTCTGAGTGTGATTGGCTGGATGTGCTCTCTTCATCCCTCTGACATAGGAGCTGGCTCGGAGCTGGTCTGCCTGGCTGTGTGCCTGTGTTTTCCCTGGACGTACACGCCTTTTTAGAGTTGCCTTTTGTATCTCTGCTTCTCTCTCTCCTTGAACCCCAGTTGCTTGGCCTCAGCGATGGCCCGCCTCACATTGAGCCTGGCAGGTTCTTATGGGGAGTTTTCTTCCTGTTAGCAGTTTTTCCTCTCCACTGTAAGCATACTGCTGATGTGAGGGGATTGCATTTTAGTCAATGATTCGATGCGCTGTTTTTTTCTTAAATAGACAACTTTTAATCAATCTGACTGGATGATCTGGTTAAGATGTAAAGTTCCTTGAGATGACACCTGTTGTAAATGTTTTAAAATTTTTTAAGACATTTCTATTTCCAAAAGTTTTTTCTTTACAACAGTTGGGGATATTTTCTTCAGGTGCATCATTTACATCCAGGGTCAGCTAAGTCCCACCCCCTCATGGAGGGGCCAGCAGTTCAAAAATAAAAGAAATCTGAAACTGTATAAACTACTTAAAAAAAAACAAGTTTGTCTCCATACTGTTAACTCATTAATTTGTTCATTTAGCAGCTGTCAGATTTTAAGCTAAAAAAGCTCTTTAAATTAGAGCCTTATACAACGAAGCTATGGATCGTTTTAGGCCACAATTAACACCTTCTGCTAGACATCAGCCAGCATATGCATGATTACCAAACTGCCAGACCTGGCAACATAATTTAAGGCAGCTACTTTGTTTACTGCTGATGTACTGTGACTTATCCTTAAAATACAATTCCTCTTTATTTACACCTGTCTGCTTTTTTAGATATCCTCTTAAATCCTTCTTTTCTGTGGCTGTGTGTAAATGTGACGTTCTTTTGATCTCTTACAAATTCCTTTTACCTACCAAGTTTTTTTTTTAGTACGCGATAATTTATGAAAATGACTTTTGCTCATTTTGTTTAATGTATGCACTTTAACAATTAATAAACTGGGAGATCTTCAACTAAAGGCCATTAATTTGTATAAATCTGCCAGGCTTTGACAGCGAGAGATTTTTTAAACTGATTTGAGGGAAAGTGAAATTATTCTCTAGCCTCGGGTTAAATTGAACTTTTTTTTTCCAGTATCTCCTCTTGTCTGCTGGCTCGCTGCTCGTTTCTGACCTTGTCACTGATCTTAGTCCTTCCTTATTTTTCCCCTATCTCCTTATCTCTGACTCTGTTATCTGTTTGTATTATTTTTGTTCATTACTTTTGTTACAAGAGAAGGCTTTTTTTGTTTGAGTTGCCTCAAGGCCTTTGGAAATAACCCTGTCTGCATGAAAATTTGTTTCTAGCGTGACTGAAACTGAACGGCGCAGAGAACAGGGGAACATCACAGACGCGGGAACAGTGTTTGCTGGCAGTTAAAACTAATCATGAAGCATAAAACTCTTCAAATTGAGGACCATCTAACTCTTTGCACAGAAACAGAAAGTAACCAAGAAAATAAATGTTAGGAATAAACAAGAGTCTGCTTCTGTCCCCCCCGTCTCCATGTGAGTTTGCCATGGGTCGTATCCCTTCACCTTCAGGTAAGGGGGAGGTTTCTGGCTTTTGTTTCAGCTTATGGGCCGAATGGTAGTACAGAGTACCAGGCCTTTTTAGCATCCACTGGGGGAGGGGTTTGGATAGTGCACCTCCATGGGATTCCATTATTCGGCCGAGGGGCATTAACAATGCAATGCAGGAAATGAAAGTGACACCTGAAGTGGCATGATTGGGAGGAACGGACCGCCAGCTCTGAACCCTAGTGGTGTTACATTATTGGACTTCCGTGCAACTCATGGATTATCCACAATCAACATAATGTTCAAGCATAAGGATGTTCATTGATGCACCAGGACACTCCAGGCTGGAGGTTGAGCTTCATCTGGTCTGTTCCTGTTTGGCTGTGACTCCATCCTCCAGCTGTGCTGCTGCCATCAACACCTTTGTTCATAGATAGACTGTAGCGTGAAAGTGGACCCACAGCTAAAGGAATGACCATAAAAACAGGTCTGCTGCACACACAGACACTGAACACATGTTCCCAAAAGACTGAAGCACTTTAAAAAAAGCTGTACTTTTTTGAGCAGTTGAATGTTTTTTTTTGTTTTACAATTTATTTTTTTTTTGTTATTTAAATAAAATATTAGTGGCTCATTTTTTCTACAGTAGGCTGACAGAAAGGAGGGAGAGACATGCAAGAAAGGAACCCAGGCCGGTTTCAAACCCGGGTCACCAACGTTGAAACCTGAGTGCATAAGGTTGTGGAGTGCTAACTCACTGCACCACCTGCACTGTTATCAGGCTTCTTTATAATATGTATGTCACCTGTTAAGGACTTTTTTTTTTAATTTAAATCCGCTTGCGTTATGCTTTTGGGTATTCTGCGCACAAGCGGCTGATTTCCGTGAAGTCACTGCTAGGATTGCATCATATTAATACAAGAGAACCTGATTTCTGGGCTGTGGCAGAAAGCCGCAGGATAAATGGTAAAAATCTGTTGATTATTTTTCAATTAATTGATTGTAATGTCCAGGATAACAAGTTCTTAAAGAAGGTCAGGCTAAAACTTTTTAGCCATCCAGGGTTTTGGTGAAGAGTACTGACCGAACAAAAGTTATTTTTAGCCTAAATCGTAGGGAAGTCATATTTTGGCTTAAACGTTCTGGCTTAAACATGTTTGTAAATGTACTCTTTATCAGACTATATTGACCCACAAAAGTTAGAAAAATTTCTATTTAAAAAATCTTGTCTAAAAATTTGTGCTTGCATTTATGTATGCGGGCCGGTTAGTTTTACGTCAGCCTGAACACCTGAATTCAGCCAATCATATATCAACGATCATCTGTCAATCAAATCTTTTCGGTCATAGCATCTTGATTCATATGTCGCAGCTAATCTACGCAACGGTTGAAATAAGAAATCAGAATCCTTTCCCTTTCCCATTGAGTTCTGTCCTAGTGTTCACGGGGATGGACGTCTGTGTCTTCAGCAGGCGTAGAGCTAACAGAACTGGCAGCGTTGCGAGGCAAGGGCTCAAACATGTACGGCTGGAAGCCTTCTACACCAAACCAAGCTTCTGCCGCCCTGGCGTCCTCTTCCACAACATCTTCAGCCCCCGCTTTCCTCCTCTAAATAAAAAATGGATGACGGAGGAGACTCATCCACGACCTCCGACACTAAACTCTCCTCCTCTTGCATGTTTCCTCTGTCCATAGCGTTCCTTTACAGTGTCGTTTCTAAGTCACCAATTTAGTGCTACTTGGTCCCAATGAAATTTCCCATTGGGAACCTACTAGCACTAAGTTGCTAACTGGTTAGCAACGATGCTTCTGAGAAAACGCCACAAACAAACCTGTTTGCGAACCTTCCGCCACAACAAAACGACCAATCACATTCACTTTATTCGTGTAAAGTCGTGCACCACTCGGGAGAATTCGTAAATGCAACGGTTGGAGGAGCCGTTTCCTTACGACTTAAATGAAAAATGTTTATATATATACTTTTTTGTAAATCTTGGTATAATTACTGCACTAAGTGGTTATTTCTGTCCGCTGAAGGCACATTTTAGAGCCTCTGCACTCCAGCTAACGATTAATGGATTACTAAATTAGTTGATTATTTCAACAATCGATTAATCAAAATTAATCTGATTGTTTAAGCCCTACTGGGAATCAATGCTTTTAATTTTCATGAATATTTCCTATTCAGCTACACAGGCATCATTTTTAAGCCCCTGAAAATTGTGCTATAAAGGAGAGTATACCAGATTCTTATGTCCACCTTAGGAATATATATATATGCTGCATAATGTCCTTTTTGGTGCTATAGAAATGGCCACTCTACAACCACTTAAAAGCCAAATGGTAATGAGTGCTTATGATTTTACTTTAAAATATATATATTCAATACCAACTATAAGAAAAGGAAAAGAAAAGAGAAGTCGCTCCTTCAGGTTGCTCACTGGTTCCGTTATCTGGATCGCTTTTAAAGCTCATCATTCATCATATATGCCAGACTTGAAACAATGCAAGCAGAGGCAAATGTTACGCGGCGTACACTCACACCTATGGTTCTAGGTCAAGGTCTTTGATTTATCATCGTCTCCACAACGGAAAGACACTCCTATAAAAAGGGGAAAAGAACTAAACAAAAAAACTCAAAATAATTTGGATAAGGAGATCCAAATGTTCCTCAAGCTGCTCATTTAAATGGAGAATAAATGTGATGGATTTGTCTGTTTTCTTACACGCTCTAATTTCTGTCCATCTTCCTCCGTCCATCCCTCTCCTGCCTCCCTTCGCCCTCTTTTCCCGATGCAAGTTTTTTAAGTTCAGACTCTGAGAGCATGTCTTCATTAGCTGCATTAACATTCACAGGCTGTAGTAAATTCTGACAGTGAAAAGGTCCCCGTAACCTTTAGTTGTGCAGAAATTTACTTCCCCAGAAAATTACAGCTGGCACTGTCTTAATTAATGCCGGCTTTCTTCACTTGAAAAACCTAGAGCCTGTCAGCTGGGGGAGGAGAGGAAGAAGAGGAGGAAATTAGAAAAACACAGAGTGGAGAACAGAGAAAAAGACAGAGGTAGAATCAAGCAATTCTAGATTTAAAAAAAGGACAATATAGAGGAAATATGAGCCGACTAAATGCTTTTACTCACAGACACGTGGATAGAGTCGTGTAGAATGAGACAATGAATAAAAAAAAAGGTAAAATAATTGTTTTTCATGTGTTCATATACATGTATGACTGGCTTTTTGCTTTTTTCCTATACTTTTTGTACCACAGATTCAAATCTTGCTATCTCTTACAATGCTGTTTTTCTTCTATCTTAGCTGATGCTTTTTGTCATCCAAAGTTATGAAGGAGATAGGCGAGCAGGCTTTTGAAGAAAACTAATACATATTTTATTTCAGGTTATCTTCTGGTTGCAAATACAGATTTGCTGAAGGCCTTCGGAGTGAGGCAACATAAAAAAAGGAAATCTCTGTTCACTCTGCACAACACCCGGATGAAGTGTTTGAGCTCAAACATTTCTATATTTCTACATTTGTCTCTACATTAAAATGTATTTGACATTTTTTTTTTTTTTATTTAAATAACAAATCAACCTGAATTTGTATAAGTTAGGCTCTAAAATCTTCCAGACTGTAACACTGTTCCACAACTGAAAACAGTTTTATTGTTGTGTTAAATTTCTAAAGGATCTTAGGACCGTGGGTCAAAGGGTCAAAGTTGGGGTTCCGATTATCGCGCTGTTGATCAAGTCCCAGTGCTGTATCTGGTGTTTGTCACAACGCGTTATTATCCAAGTCATTTTGAAAACATTCTTCTTCCAAATGTTGGCTACATATTATTATTATTATTATATATATGATTCATGTTGGCTACATGTTTTTCTCTGGCCAGAAGTTCGATGGTAAATCCTCCCTCTTCCTGAGTTGGTAATCCAACGATGAACCCGTCCGTGGAGGATCAGAGGAATCAGAAAAGGTGGAATAAGGCATTTTTTCACTTTTATCCAATGTATTCCAGCATCTAACCGCCATGCACGTGGGCATTGTCAGTTCTTTACTATAGCTCTGGTGAATTTCAATGGTGAAGTCCTCTGGAAATCTTGAATAATTGTTGTTGATTGCATGATGTGTCTAGTAGTTCCCATTGATTTTGCTTGTAGCGAGGAGGAGAATGGTGGCTAGGCTTAGCGCACCATGTTACTATGTTTGGGCAAAAATGGAAAATTGTTTTTTTATCCACTAGATGTTTGGACATACCCCAAAATGACGTAGTTTAGCTTTACAAACATCACGGCGATGCTCAAGCACAAATGAGGCTTACGGCAGTTGTCATTGCCATGTGGCAACATTAGGATGAGAGCTGCAGTTTCTTTGTGGAAATAGATTTAACCTTAAACCTGTTTTCCATCATTGAAGTGTGAGGGGAATCAAGACAGTCATGTTTTCTTTTTCTTTTTTTTTCATATAGGAAATAACAATAAAAATGGCTGTTCTTTTTGAGGAATTTTAATACTGATGTTCTGGTGGTTCTACGCATCAATACATCAGGTGGTTTCTGAAAGTTACAAGGTTGTTTTTGTTTTAATTAATGTCAAAATTACACAGAAATGTAATGATATTAGAACATTTTATACAGTATATATTTTTTAATACTTAAGTATTTTCAAAAGTTTGTACTTTAATACTTATCTTGAGTTGATGTTTGACCAAATATCTTTTACCTGTAGCTGAGAAAGATTTGACTATGAGTAAAGAGTACTTCGTCCCCCATTGCTTATTGCAGCCTTTGACTCGCATGTATCAGTCATGTGGACAGGACAGGAACAAGCGGAGGAAAAACAGTGGTGTAGCAGAAAATGAAAGAAGGCAGGCAACTTTACATCCTCTGTCTCTTTTCTTTATGGTCTCCAAAAACCAAAGTACAAAAATTTAGTTTTCATGATCAAAGAGGCAGAACACAAAAGTTGCCTAGCAGCAGCCAAACCTCAGTAAAGGAACTCAATGTCTTTTAAAGGGCTCAAACCTATCAAAGCAAAACTATTAAAGACCTCTAGGTGTGTGCCACAACATAAGGTCTCTTCAAACTAATGTAAAATTCCTCCATTAAAACCCACCAACCAATGTAAAATGACCTAGCAGCCATATAGAACACCTTAAAGTTGTAGGAAAGTCATATTTAAATGCCAAATCATTCTGGCTTAAACCTGTATATAAATGCACTCTTTATCAGATGTTATTGTCCCAAAATGTAGCAAAAAAAAAAAAGTCCTGTTTTAAAATCTGTGGGGTTTTTAGTTATCTTATAACAGGCCAGTTAGTTATGTGTCAGCCTGAACACCTAAATTAGGCCAATCAAATGTCAACAGTCATTTGTCAATCATTTTCAAATTCTCCAGAGTGGTGCACAACTTTACACGATTGAATAAAGTGAATGTGATTGGTCGTTTATTAAGAGGGCAGATTGTTGTCACGGAAGGTTCGCAAGCAAGGTTGTTTGTGGCAGGTTTGTCGAAAGCATCTTGCTAACCAGTTAGCAACTTAGTGCTAGTAGGTTCCCAATGGAAAAACCAAGTAGCACTAAACATGTGACTTAGAAACGACACTGTCAAGGAACACTATGACGCTTGAAACATGCAAAGCAGGAGGAAGAGTTAGGAGTCATCCGGAGAGTCGTGGATGAGGTCTCCTCCGCCATCCATTTTCTATTTAGGAGGAGGAAAGCGACGGGGCCAATGTGTGTATTAGAAGAGGGACGCCAGGGCTGCAGAAGAGCTTGAAGTTTTGAGGTGTAGAAGGTTTCCAGCCGCATATACTGGAGCCCTTGCCTCGCAGCGCTGCTAGTTCTATAGTTTCACGCCTGGCGGTACACCAAATCCCTTGGACACTTTCAGGACGAAGCTCACAATGGGAAAGTGCAATGAATTGCACTGGTTGAGCTCGGGGTTTCGGGGTGGATGCCCACGTGGCTACTGGCTTATTCCTGGCGGCCTCCGGCGGGGCTTGGGCTCCCTGCCAGGGGTGGGGCGTCCCTGGGACCTTCGGATCCGCACTGGGGCCCATGGCAGGATTCACTTCGGAGTGGCTGGCTGCCGGCGAAGCCCATGCGTCATCCCCGTGGCTCCCGGGGGCTCTGGCATTGTAACTGTGGCTGGGGGACTTCCTCGGGGCTGTCTCTCCTCCCTTGGTGGGGGTCGGGTTTCCTGGGTTTCCCCTCCTTGCGCCTTCGCTCTTGGGGTCCCTTTAGGAGTCTGGGTCTCCCAGCACTGGACTCAGTGCTTTGGGAGGGTGCCTCTTCGGCTCTCCACAACCACTAGTGAGCATTTTTCCTTTGAATAAACTTTACATGCACAAGTGCACTTTCACAAACAACTACAGGTGCTTCTTTCCAGGTACTCAGTGATCCACTTCTATACAGAAAGCCCATATTTTTATCTTCAGGTAACCACAGAGTACATGTCAGATTAAATAATACTACTTATATACTTCAGCGATAGTATCTAGGTGTTACTTTATTGTATGTCTTGTAACATGTCTGTTGGTTGTGCTGTTCTTTTTCATCTCTTTGCAGGTGGTGAAGCAGACTAAAAATGTTTTATCATTATCTCCCTTTTATCTCTCCTCTTTCTTTTATCTTTTCTCCTCTTTTTTCTGTTTTTCCTATCTGTTCTACTTACCATGAAGTGTCCAGATAAACTGTAAAACTCCTGCATAATTATAATAAAGCAATTTATATGCATAAAACAAGCTGAGGAACACTATGGCCATAGCCATACTGCTCCCACTTGTGAGAAAGTAAAATGTGTTGGGCTCTTTTTTGGCATCAAGACAAGGTATTCTTATTGCCACATTGCCAGACAGGACACTGTAAAAAACCAACAGATTGACAGATAACCATTGATATATGATTGGCCGAAGTTAGGTGTTCAGTCTGATGTATAACTAACTGGCCTACATAAGATATGAAAAAATATATGGCTTTATGTCAATTAAATAGTAAAATAGAAGGATCATGAGGTAAAATCTGTTGCTATGTTTTTAGCTTCTAAAGAGCTTAATTTTATGAGGTTGGTTTTAAATAGTTACTCAAGAAAGATATTGTGGACTAATCTAATTCCTCATTAAATGCAGAGTGAGACAGGGAAAAAAGATAGTCCTCCAATTAATAATTTAATATTTACTTGATTGATTTATATGCATTTAATAAAATAGTTTTAACATGACTTAATGACCCTAAACATGCAACTTTATGCATTTTTCCTTTTCCTAATCATGCGTCTTCTGTACAGACAGGGATTATAGCACTGCATAGGGTCCCCATTTTCTCCAACAAATGAGTTAAACTATGAAGGAAACTTTATCATTCCACACTTGGCTCATTTGACAAAGCATATGAGCTCCACACTCTGCAAGCTGCAGGTCATTATTTTAGTAACATATGAAATTTGTGGGCATCTAACATGAAGTAGTTAGGACTTTATTTTTGAACAAATGGGCTGCAAGCTTCAGGCTACTTGTTTAGCAGCCCTCATGTGACACCTCTATTAGAAGAGTGCCACGACCACGCAGCAATAAATTCTCATGTCTCCTAATTAGAAAGGTTTGACTCTGGCCTTAGTTAGAACCACAAGAGACTCTAAATAACAGCTCGGGCCAAGCCATGAAGTATCTTCATCTCATTAGAAAAAGCTGTTTCTGTGTGTCACATCTTCTTTAGTTCCTTTTTACCCTTTCTCCTTTGGTGTTTTATTCACATACTGTGCTCACATCTCTATCATTACATCAGTGCATTCAAATAACAATTTACACCGGCTTATCGATTAGAAGTTTGAAATTTAAGAGGTTTATGTCCGATCAGGTGCGGTTCTTAAAAACAAGCTGCCTAATGGGGCGGCTGAAACTCTCGTCGTCTGGTGGAATTCAGCCAAAGTGATCACACAAGGAACATATATCTAGGGCTGAAACAATTAATCCAGTTAATTCAAATAATTGTTAACTGAAGTAAACATGTAAATTTAAATAAGTAACTTTTGCTTATAATAGGTGCATTTTTTTGTTAGTTCAATCTCTAACGTTCTGCTCTCATCATGTTTTCTCATGGCTCCATCTGGTCTGTTCTTGTTTGACTGCTGACTCCATCCTGAAGAGAAATATCAAGCTGTGCTGCTGCCATCAACACCTTTGTTTACTAGATGTTGGAGATCGGCCTGTTTTTCAGTGTAGTCCTGTTTCTCTGACTGTGACTGGCTGGATGTGCTCTCTTCATCCTCTGGCTCAGAGCTTCGTCTGCGGGCTGTGTTTTTTTCCTGGGCCGGGGCTGCCTTTTACAGCTGCTTTTGTATCTCTTCTTCTGTCTCCTTGAACCCCAGTTCAAGGAGGCAGATAGCCAGCCACACTAAGCCTGGTTCTGCTGGAGGTTTCTTCCTGTTAAAAGGACTTTTTCCTCTCCACTGTGTAAGCTACAAGCATGCTTAGTGTGAGGGATTGTATTTGAGTCAATGAGTCAATCCAATCAACTGGTTTTCCTTAGATAGAAAAAAACTTTTGAATCAATTTGACTGTATGATCTGGTTGAATTGTAAACTGCCTTGAGATGACGTGTTGTGAATTGGTGCTATAGAAATGAATTGAATTTAATTGCATTTTTTTTTAATTGAGGGGTTGAGACACTTTGCCAATGGAACAAGTCAACTTACATTTTAAATAAGAAAAAACAGTCGCATATATCTAATTATCTTATTTTAGGATTAAACACTCATTCCATTGGCAAAGCATCCTATTAAATCACTTAATTCTAAACATTTTTACTGATTTTCTAGATCGTTTTTGCAGTGTATAGAGACTGTAAAACATGACTTTAGCTGACAGAGCAACCCAATTAGAGCAGTAATTATATCAATGTTGTATAAAAGTATATAAACAGTTTGCATTTAACATAAAAAATAATAATAATAATAATAATAATAAAAAATCATCCATCAACCTGCTCTATCCAGAACTCTTCAAGTGGAAAAGTTTTAGTTTCAACTGTTTTTTCTCTTTAAGGAACCTTTGGCTATCCGATTATTAATCGATAAAATAAATGACAGATTCATCTATTTCTTAAACAATGTAAAAACAGCTTTATATATATAAATAATCCAAGTCAAGTACTGTGTAGTCTTTCCTCTATACTGTGCTGATGATATTTTTTATTTCTAAGGGAAACATAATAACTTTTCTTTTTTTTTTAATGTTTGTTTTGTAATATATATATATATATATATATATACATACATTCATCCATCCATCCATCCATCCATCCATCCATCCATCCATCCATCCTGATCCATCCATCCATTTCTAACACTTTATCCCGAAAGGGGTCATTGGGTCTTTTGCTGTCCACCCTGTGACAGGTCGCCAGTCCATCACAGACACTATTACACTCTTTTAATATTGTCTGTTGTATTTTTATCTTTAATGGCATCTTGCTTTAACTCTTTGTACACTATATAAACTACAAGAACCAGAATTTCCCTGAAGGAGTATCCCAAGGGATAAATTAAGTCTAAATTCAATTCTATATATATGAGGAGGCTGCTTTAGAGGAGTTGGGGCTGAACTGGTTCCATCCAGTGGTCCAAACTCGGATTATGTTCCTGTAACTGAGAGAGTACTCCCAGACCAGACTCGCCCCGCTTCCCGCGCTACCTGCGATGATAAACGGCTCTAGATTTTAAGATTCCCATTTCTAATTTTCCGAGAGTAGAGGCAGTGCTGAAGCGATTGATCAAACGGGGCAGCAAGTTAAGCACAGCCCCCTCCATCTGCCCTCATCCTGCAGCCTACCCTCTGTCTTTTCTCTCTTACCTCTTTTTGTCCTTTTTTTTCAGTCAAAGGATCCTGTTAAAATATTAAATTAGATTTATGAACGGTCACTACAAGCTCCTCTATTAATACCCCAAACTGACAGAAAATTATGCATTTGTTTCACTGCATAGGAGAAAAATGAAAGATTTTCCAGAGAGGTTTGATGGAGGCCAGTCACTGCATTCTGCTCTGTAACTTTGTATCTATATACCGATGTTTCTGGACGCTGTTTATTTTATTTTATGAAAAACAGAAAAACAGGCAAATTCACTTTTTCTCATTACGAAACATACAAGATAATTATTTTCATGCTCCATTATTAACATTAGGCAGCATTGGGCCTGAACAATATTAGAAAAATAAAAAAACAAGAATGCAAACTTTAATGCAATGAAACTTTTTAAAAATGCTTTAATGGTTTATGTGACAAAAAACTAAAATAAATTTGCAGCAGTAAAAAAAGTAAAAAAAAACTTAGATCAGGAGCGGATTTAGGAAATTTGTGGCCCTAGGCAAAGAAAGGCATGGGGCCTCTGAATTAAGAAGACAACACATAAAACAGACCCATTATATAGATATAGAAATGTTAATAGAATAGACATACATTACTTGTTCTAGGTTTTGTTCCTCTCTTCTTTTCCCTTTTCTTGTTGTTTTCCTCTCTAAGTTTTGTACTCAGCTTACTTTTCATGCTGTCTCAAAAGGAATTAAAGATTTTTCCAAGCACTAAGCTCACTTAGCTGATTGCTCCTTCCTGTGTTTCCAAAAGGCAAAAGGAAATAACCTTAGTCCTTTTCTTTTCACTGTAGACGCTTTCATGATCTGCTTATCTTTGTTCTCCCATTTTCATTTGATGAAATAATAGCTGCATGAATCATGACAGCAGACAAGATAGGAGGGAGAGCAGGAGGCAGGGGTTACCAATCTACTTTTGCTCTGGAGAGCAGAGTTTGTTGCTTTTAGATGTTGTCTCCAAAGTTCCCAGTAGCAGAAAAAAGTCACTAGATTTGGCGCTAGGAGCTTTTTTGACATAAAAGTGCTAGCTAGGGGAATTCCGGAAATTGTCACTAAATATAGTGACAAAGCGTAATTTTGTCAATCCCCTGCTCTGTTTTTCACCCTTTGTTTGTTGGTTTGCTGCTATCTGATTGGACCTGTTGGTAAGATACGTTCAGCAAATGGTACTGATCCAATATGGTGGACGCACTGAAGTAGTAAAGGGGGGCTGTCAGTATTAATAAAGGATGGCATTTTAGTGAAAGGATTTTTAAAAACCATAAAAACTTAATTAATGTGCAGGAATAAGGAATAGTCGTATTAACGATACATGCAAACAGAGTTTTATGGGGGCAACTTCCTAGTATTGCCTAATGGTAAAATCCCGCTGGCTATGATGATGTTTTATTTCTTTATTTTTATGATCTGCCCCTTCAATAATCATATGAAAACATATCACTTAGCAGTAAAACCAAATTAAATCAAACAAAAAACAGCAGAAATTCACTTCTGAAACAGCAGCTCCTGGTAATTTACAATAAATAATTTGATACTTTTTTGCATGACGTTCATGGTGAGGATCACAACAATATACTGCCAAACATATTTACAGCAATTGACAGTAATTTCATATTAAGCACAACTATATACTGTAATGTTACTGCTTAAATATCAATTACTGTACTGTTACAATAATATCAGTACAATAAGACCCTTTACGTTTACAGTTCTTATCATGAAAGGAATGTACAAGTTGAAAGTCATTTACTGTGAATTTACAAAGTAAAAGTTTAAATTCTATTCAGTTTATTTCTATAGGATGCTTCACAGTTCCAGGTTTGGATCCAGTGATCTTCTTCACCATCATCTTCTCCACTCTTACTTACTTACTTTTTATTTATGGTGAAATTTGATTTTTATTAATACCAAAATAATTTATTCTTCCCAAAGGAAAATAAAATATTGCAGTGACTCATAGGAGGTTTTTTTTTTTTTTTTTTTTATAGATGCTGCAGCAGATGATGGAGGAAGAGATCAGAGTCTCCACAGCAGATTGATATAGAAGATCTGCAGCATCTGAAGGACCTGAGCTTCCTCTAGAAGTCCAGTCTGCTCTGACCTTCTTGGAGACAGCTTCACAGTTGTGTCTCCGGTCCAGTTTGTTGTCCAGGTATTTCTACTCCACTACCACCTCCACTTCTTCTCCCATGATGTCAACAGGATTACACTTCTTCCTGTTTCTTCTGGATTCTACAATCAGCTCCTTGTTTTGTTGACCTTCAGGATCAGATGATTGTTTCCACACCATGCCACAAAGCACTTCACCAGTTCTCTGTAATCAGCTTCTGGTCCATCTTTAATGCACCCAATGACTGCAGAGTCATCAGAGTGTTGAATAAAACATTTCTACATTTAGATGTCAAGCAAAATGTTACTTTCATAAATTGTTTTATGCCTGAGAAATATACTTGTTATTTGTTTTCAGCTTCTTTCTCTCATTGAATTTTTAAAATCCTACCCAGAAAGGGTGATTGCTGTGGGGTCAATGACACAACGCAAGCTACTTTCTCTAGATGCTCATCCAGATGAGAGAATCCGGCAAAGTCAATGACTGGATGATCTGATTGGTCTGTTTCTATAAAGTGACCTGAGATGTAGTGAATTGGAGTTATATATCAATAAACAGCTGTCCTGAATAAAAAAACACTTGAGACTTGAACCTTTTCATCCATCAAAACAGTGTAAATATGCAATTAAATATCCCATATATATGTATAAATATATTTATTATTTATTTATTTATATTGAAATAAGTAGGACAATATAATAGGGGAAAATTGACCAGACTAACCAACTTTATGCAGCATTTATAGACCTTTTTTGGAACATTTATATTTCTTATATCTACACTGAATTCAGGACTGAAATATTTTTTTCTCCGGACAAAAGAAAAAAAAAAAAATAGCTCAAATTTCCAGCAAAAAAGCAGATTCTGGTCTAATGTATAGCATGAGTTCGCACATACAGCTTCAACTTTCTATTCAATTCAGTTTTATTTCTATAGCGCCATCTCAAGGCACTTTACAGTTCACCGAGATCATGCAGTCAGGACTGATTCAAAGTTTTTCTATCTAAGGAAAAAACCAGTTGATTGCATCGACTCATTGACTCAAAAAACAATCAAGGCACTGGGCATGCTTGTAGCGACAGTAAGAGAGGAAAAAACTCCCTTTAACAGGAAGAAACCTCCAGCAGAACTCAGGCTCAGTGTGAGCGGCCATCTGCTGAGGCCAGTGGGGAGTTCAAGGAGACAGAAGCAGACATAGAAAAGAAGCAGAGATAAAAAAGGTGGCCTGTCCGTAAAGACCCGTCCAGGAAACTAAGTTATTACTGATAACAGATTCCCATCACAGTTCCACGGAACAGAAGACAGAAAGTATCCAGTCTATTCTACCTGCTGCCAGGTCCGTTTGTCAGGTGTGAGGATACTCTTCGCAGATTGCTGTACAGCTTAACTTTTACAACCAGAAGTTTTTAACGTTCAATAGAGCAACTTGATTAACCCCTTGAGCTCGGCCTGCCTGGAACAGGGCTCAACTGACACCTGCTCATGTTTATCTATTTATAGTAACGGCCAAAACACAGTGGCATGGTGTTTCATCAGTACGCTTTTCAAATGGGGCTTTAAAATTTCTAAAACATGTTTCAATGTTATTTTTTCCACAAGTACTTTTGGATTTATAGTTGTGCAAACAAATAAAATGAGATGTAAAATTCCACCTGGCATGTGTGACTCTGCGGGAGTAATGCAACAGCAGGTGTCCATTTTTAGCCACACCCCCTAATGGCCGACATCAGTGGAAACTAGAGGCATTTCAGGTGATGTAACCAGCATCTGTTACATAAGCTCGCTCTGATATTCTTATCTTCTTTTTCGTTTGGTGATATTATTGGTAAATTTTAATGAAACAACGGCTAAATCTTAGGAGCAAAGACTTTGTCTTATGCAGAAGGTCTCCATTAATGTAAATCAGCATATTTGTGTGGCCATATTAACTTTTAAGAATGGAAAAAATGCATTTTTGCAAAATTCCAAGTTTCCGCCTATCATACTGTCCACTCAAACCTTCGTGGAACAAACCTGCTTCAACTTCTTCAGTCTAAATTTGCTTGACTTATAGTAAAGACATGGATCTATAAAGTCTGAGGTTTCATCCAGATTTTCAAACGGGGTTTCATGGTGTTTTGCAGTGTTTATTTTGGAAAAAAATTGGGCAAGGCTAAGTGTTTTTCCATTTTTTCTTTGTTTAAATTAGAAATTGTGACATTTAAAATAGTTGTTCCACCTGAAAGACATTCCTTGCATTTCCAATATGTAGTTTGGGAGCTGTACTTTCTTTAATTCATATATGCAATTTAAGGCGGAATTTGCTCCTAAGATCCTCAGGGCTAAAGGGGTTAAAGGTACACAAAAGTATGACAGATTGTTTTGTTTGTCCAGAGAGTAGCCGCTGAACTTGTGTGTGTGCCTCCATCTTAAAAGAAGAGCAAAAAACCCTGCAAAATGGCATTAAGTCTGTGCCCTGAAATGATTCAAACTGTTTGTAATACTTTTCTTTTCAAAAAAATTTTCTCAGTGCAAATCTACACAAACACAGTGACGGATATTGAAATTTTTCTAAGTAAAAGTGGTGCAAATATATATGAAAACATGAATATCTAGTTAGTCCTGATCCCACATGCATGGCAAGAAATATTGATCTGTGACTTTTGCTTGTTGGATTATGCATTCTTACACATTCAAGCACAAGTTCTCAGCATGCAGTAATTTGTCGAGCATGCGTCTAACTCCCAGGAAGCTGCGAGGACAGCAAAACGTGGCGGTTTCCCCCCGGAGGGAAAAAGAAAAAACGTTAGGGAGGGGAGGGGGGGCTACGAAGTACTGGAAGCTGCTGAAGTGACTTTGTCTCAGGAGAGGGGCTCCTTCGATCTGATTATTTGGGAAGGACAAAGTGCTTTTGTTGATGAAGAGTCGTTGTGATATCTGGGAGTTGGGAAATCAATGGGATGCACAGAGGCCTGGCGCATTGATCTGGGGCCCCGGCATTGACAATCTGTGGCCTGGTTAGTTATGCGCGGGAATGAAGTAAAATGAGCTACTTGAGAAAGCGTTTCTCTCTGTTTGCCGTGGGCTCTAGATGCAGCGCTGTTATTGGGATCACTGGAATTGACAAGCCAGGCTCTGGGATGATTAATAATCACAAGCTCAAAAGTTAGGCAGTGTCTACTGTGTTTTATGAAAAGGTAAATGTTTGCCTCTTTTTATTTCCTACATGTGTCACTTTCACTACCTTAAAAAAAAATAGGAATAAAACTTTGAGAAAAAAAAAATCGAATGTGTGTTTTGAAGCACATTTCAATGCAGAAAAGACGGGAAAGAGCAGAAAGAAAGTGAGAGAAGGATTCAAATCACTCAAATGAGGGTCTCTCATTATGGGCGCTGGTGTTGTTTGTCCAGGCAGCCTTTTCCTGGCACCTTGTTAGAGATGTCCACGGCTGGTAATTGGATCTGTCTCGCCGTTAGAGTGGAGCCTTGGCTGACAGACGCTCAGACCGCGAGACTCTTAAATGACAAATGTTCCATCGTCTTCTAAAACCGTAGCGTGAAGCTGTGACGTCTCGTTATCATCTCTCAGGCGAGATTTGAGGGCTCTGGCAATCAAGCGGGGCTACTTACATCTCCCAGCTTTCCGTGCTGAGGAGGATGAGGGCTGGGTTTGAGGTGGTGGTGGGAAAGGCTGGAAGTGAAGGTTTTATTTGTTTCTTTGCCTGATTGTTTTTAATGGTTGTGATCTTTTGAAGTAGCAGGAGACTTTCTAACAAACATTTTTGGCCGCAGAGTGAGGAGAACATGACACTAGGTCATCAGTTTCATTAAGGTTGGAAGAACCTGAACATTTTTTAATTGAACCAACATGAATTTGGATCAGGATCTGTTAAACCTTTCAAGAAAATTTAGTTTTTTAGATAATATTAAGGTGCTATGTTTAGTATTTCATAAAAAAAACACATTAATTGACGATTTGATAACCATAACCTTGTGAACTTTTATGAATAATTATTACATTAAAATAATTTCTATGCCGCATTAATTTTATGTATGTAAATTAACACACACTTTATGTGCAGCACTTTGGTAAGCTTTAAGTAGTTTTCAAAGGGCTCTAAAAATAAATGCAATCCTTCTGAAATTGTGTTTATATCAATGTTTAATACATGTTAGGTTAAATAAATGCAAATATAACTCGTTTTGACCACTTTTCATACCCTTCTCTGGTCTTGAGGGTATGCTCGTTAGTTAGGCTAACATCAGCAACATTGGTTGGTTTACAATCTTTTCTTCCTCTCTGACAGTTAAACAGTTATAAAAGCAGCAACAAAAGCAGGACTAATGTCCTGCAGATGGGTCTGTTATTGGTGGAATAGGGAGGGGATTGGAGTAGTTATCAGGCTCCTCTCCTGTGGAACCAACTACCAGTTTTTAGTCCGTGAGGCCGACACCCTGTCTACTTTTAAGGCTAGGCTTAAAACTTTCCTTTTTGATAAAGCTTATATGTTAGAGTGGCTCAGGTTATCCTGAGCTATCTCTATAGTTTTGTTGCTATAGGCTTAGACTGCTGGAGGACATAGGGACCCCTTTTTCATAATTTTTCTTCATTCTATCTTTTTTCTTCCACTCTGTAGAATCTGTTAGTTCAATCTCTAACGTTCTGCTCTCTCTGCTTTTCTTCATAGTAGCTTCATCTGGTCTGTTCCTGTTTGCTGTGACTCCATCCTGGAGAGAAATATCAGCTGTGCTGCTGCCATCAACACCTTTGTTTATAGATGCTGGAGATCGGCCTGTTTTCCAGTGTAGTCCTGTTTCTCTGACCGTGAGTGGCTGGATGTGCTATCTTCATCCTCTGACATGGAAGCTGGCTCGGAGCTCGTCTGCCTGGCTGTGTGTTTCCTGGACACCTTTACAGTTGCTTTTTCTATCTCTGCTTCTGTCTCGTTGAACTCCAGTCAGCCTCAGCAGATGGCCGCCACACTGAGTCTGGTACTGCTAGAGGTTTCTTCCTGTTAAAAGGGGAGTTTTTCCACTCCACTGTCGCTACAAGCATGCTTAGTGTGAGGGATAAGCCTTCCAAGTCAATGAGTCGATGCAATCAACTGGTCTTCCTTAGATAGAAAAACTTTGAATCAATTTAACTGGATGATCTGGTGAACTGTAAAGTGCCTTGAGATGACCTGTTTTTGAATTGGTGCTATAGAAGTAAACTGAATTGAACCTTACTGTAATTACCAAAAGATAAGGTAAAAAAATATTTCCAAAGAATGCATATGTGCTTTTTTGTCTGTACTTTGTTAATGCAGATTTTTCAGTACTTTTCTACATGTGTTACATTATGTGAAAATATGTTAGACGTCCTGTCCTCCTGTTCTATAATAAACCCCAGTAAGGACGTGCAACAGCATTTCCTCCATGTCTTTTAGAACATGGAATCAATTTAACTTGTCAGCAGGAAAAAAACTAAACACAGTTTGGTTGACTTTATCTTTCAGATATGTTGTGTTCACCCCAGGTGGAAAACAAAAGTTGTATACATTCCCAAACCAAGGGATCCAATCTGAGCGAGGAAGCCCTGCTGGTTAAGAAAGTTGTTCCAAATGGGCCGACATGATGTTCGTGTAAAGGCATGAAAGACAGGACTGTCTGAAAAGCAGGTCTCCAGACAGTCCTTTTCCTGTTGCTCATCTGTTGTTATTCTCTTTCTGAGCCCACTATGGTTCACATCAGCTTACCTGACAGACTTGTTTACATCTGTTGGAGGCTAAAGAGCCATGACTCATGACTGCAACTGTGCCATGCCATCAAATAATAGACAGCAGAGAGATATGGGGTAAACTAAAGGAGTATGATCAGCTTGATAGAAAAGGGTCTTAAAAATACACAAAAAACATGAAGAAGAGAAAAACAGACAGCTTTCATGTTGTTTCCAATGTTCTTATTTAAAGGGTGCATGCTGGGAAAACATGGCTCCCATATGAAGGACCTAATGTCAGATCCTGATTTTAACTTTCTGCATGAAATTTGGAATGGATTGTTCCTCATCCCTTTTATTCTAAGTTTCCCATTAAATTTGTGCTCATAGTTGCCTGTCCTGTAACTAATGAGCTTACAGCCATATCGTGAACACGCCCGACCTCGTCTGGTCTGCTAAGCAGGGTCGGGCCTGGTTAGTGCCTGGATGGAAGACCGCCTGGGAAGACCAGGTACTATATGCAGAGATTTAAGCTAATACCAGGTGCTATTTTAATCCTGAGGTTCTGAGTTTAAGCCCCACTTCAACAGACTGCCACTCCAGGTTCCTGAGCAGGACCCTTAACCCCCACACTGCTCCCCGGCCGCCGCACAATGGCAGCCCTCTTCTCCCGAAGCAGATGGGTCAAATGCAGAGGGTGAATTTTCCCATTGTGGGAGAATAAAGGGATTTACATTTACTCTCTCCATAAAAGTAAAAACAAATCACTGGACTTTGTTTCCAAGTTCGAAGACGTTTCGCTTCCCATCCAGGAATTTTATTCAATTCAAAATGTCAGAAATAGCGTTGAGTTGCTTTATACAGTAGCCCAACATAGACAGGTATGGGGCATTGCAGGCAAACAAAAGAAGCCAAAAGACCCCCATTCCAAAGGGGTGGACCCGTTCGTCAGTTTGTATGTTGTCTAAAAAAACAAGGCCTTTTTGGGCTGTATAAAGCAACTCAACGCTATTTCTAACATTTGAATTAAAAAAGCTTCCTTGATGGGAAGAGAAAGAGATCTTCACCAACATATTTACATTTACTAATTAAAGCAATCTTCGCATTTAAAATGGCCAAACACAGAACCCGTACAAAACAGGAGACTCCAGCCACCCTGGGGAACCACTGGTGGGCAGTGGCGACTCCAGAAATGTTTCACTGGGATGATCAGATGGGGCCACTAGAAATCTTAGGGTTGCATAGTGAAACTAAAAGCCATAATTTCAGGGTTTTAATCTTCTGTTGTTAAAAACCTTCCTTTTTTTTTGTACAACACCAACACAAAAAAAGAGGCAATATAACCATAACAAAAAAATTTTAATTAGCATGTACCGCTATGTATACATATATATATATATATATATATATATATATATATATATATATATATATATACTACAACTAACACGGAAAAAAATCTAATTATGAACGGTTTTTAGGTGTATAGGTTAGAGAGTATGTAGAGAGCCATGCAGAGTTAAACATGTTAGAGTTCCTGTGCAGAATTACCATGTCCTGCCAGACAGTACAGCACCAGACCTCTATTATCACCCCGAATGATGAGTTAATGATCCTCAACTTACTTTAGAATTTCTATAACCATTTCAACCAATATTTGAAAAACCTTCCTCTACAAATCATAAAGACTTAAGTAAACACCTACTCATATCTTGGTTTATTGTGTGATTTTTTAATTTTACATTGCTGGCTGTGCTTAATGGGATGAATCGCTCTACTGATGCTACTACAATTTACACTGGCGAGGGCGTTGCACAGGTTGGCTGTGGCCACCCCTGGCCACCCCCTTGTGGCACCACTGCTGGTGGGTCTTTGATTTCAATCTAACTTTGAACCTGCTTAAGAGGATGGGCCTCTGGCAAAAATATCAGTGCTTCAGCTACGGATGGTTCTATTGTGAGCAGACAGATCTGAGAGAAACACTCTTAGATAGGTGTGGAAATGTCTTCAGAAAAACAGAGTGAAAGCAGACCTACTTCACACTTATATGTCTTTAAGCTCTTTAGCATGTTAATGCCTACATTTAATTTCCATAGTAAATCTCAGGACCCTAAATGGTTATTTAAGCACCCAAAGTGGGGTCATGTCCCCAACTTTGGGAATCAGTGTTTTACTCAGAGGTCAGAGATGGAAACTAAAATGGTAAATTCTAATATTTTAGTTTCTGGTCTTTATAATTCATGTTGCTAAAGAGTGGAAAGGTTTGATTTATCTGCTGCAGTCTCTACTTTTTTTGCTAGACTAAAAGATCTAACAACTTGTTTTTTGTGTCCTCTCCTTAAAAACAAAGCTGGTAACTGGATTGCAAAAATTAAGAGTTAGATTGTTAGATGTGCAGCAAAAAAAGTCATCATGTAGGAAAGTTGTTTGGATATGAAGAAAAAGAACTGGCCTTTTCCCCAGTCCTCCCAGTATTTATTTCACACTTTAGTTTAGCTGCATGGCGTACAGATCAACCAAAGACTTCACCTCCAGACTCTCCCCCCTCCCTCAGCTTCTACATCCTGATTGTCTTCCTCCTCTTCATCCTCCCCTTTACCTTTGCATTGCAAACTCCAACATTAAATTGTGATAGATGAAGAGTGGAGGGCATTCATACAAATCAATGACTTTAGTGTATGTGTCATTAGCCTGCTCCATGCAGCCAGCGGTCAGCGTCATAAATCACACCATGATCAGCTGTCTGGTGTCCAGGCCACAGCTGCACACAGAGCATGCATTAGCTCACAGTAGCATACCGACCCAAGCTGCACACCTGAAACAAGTTTAAAGATTTTGTGAAAAGAAAGATCCTCTAAGGAGCTTCCTGTCCAGGCGGCAGCATAATGCAGCAGCATCATGGATGACAGGACATGACTCATCAACGTCCAAAGACAGGAGTGGTGTTTTTGTTTTTATTTTGTTTTTTGTGTGTTTCTTTGTTAGTGAAATGAGCTGCTAAGAATGAGCAGGTGGACAGAAATTTGAAGCTTTTTTAAAGGAGCATCATGCAAGGTCCAGAGTTCATGCAGGTGTCTGCCCCCTCTGGTGAAAAGCTGACATTACACCTTAGTTTTGGTCATCCGTGAGAAAACAGAAAACGCTCCAGAGTCTGCTATTTTCACTACACATGTCTTTAGTTTTAAGGCATAATTCAATTCAATTCAGTTTATTTATATATCGTTGATTCCCAACACATGTCAGCTCAAGGAACTTTACAGTTCACCAGATCGTAGTCAAATTGATTAAAAGTTTTCTATCTAAGGTAAACAAGTTAATTGCAATGACTCAATGACTGTAAGGCAATCCCTCACACTAAGCATGCTTGTAGCGACAGTGGAGAGGAAAACTCCTTTTTAACAGGAAGAATCCTCCAGCAGAACCAGGCTCAGTGTGAGCGGCCATCTGCTGAGGCCGACTGGGGTTCAAGGAGACAGAAGCAGAGATAACAAAGAAAACCAGTCAACCAGCTCCACAGGCGGCCCTGTCCAGAAACACACAGCCAGGCAGACGAGCTCTGAGCCAGCTTCCATGTCAGAGGATGAAGAGAGCACATCCAGCCAGTCACAGGCAGAGAAACAGGACTACACTGGAAAACAGGCTGCTCTCCGGCATCTATAAACACCTTTGTTTATAGATGTTGAAGATCGGTACATCACAGGGTCAATTTTCTCCAGTTGATGAAATATGTATTTTTCATTTTTTTTTTACACTTTAAAAGCTCAAACATTCCTTTGAATGGAACCGTGACTAGTTACCTTTGAAAAATGGTCTTGAAACTGTCTTGTAACTAATGTAACAGTGAAGTCTCTCTTTTACTGAAAATAACATTTTTATGCATGTTTTTCAAACATTGGTTGACCCGCTATCAATCGGCATTTGGCTCCCCTCCCACTGGCTAAAAAAGCCGTGTCTATCTCCTCGCTGGCAGCGATGTGACGACACCATCATGCTGGATTAGCATTGATGATGTCACCTGTGCAACAGAAATCACTACAGTAAACAATGCAGAGCATCATGTAAGCCAGGGCGTAGTCAGTCCGTTTTATTCTTTCGCTATTTTATCTGTCCGAATCCCTCTCACCAGAGCTGCACCATGTTTAACAAACGTAAACAGAGCTGTTTCGGATTGTTAGATCAGAGGAGACTAGAGCGGTGTGTTGATGTCCGTACGTTGCATTCAATCGCGTCATGTAATTATGCTGATCAACCCTCCTCTGGGGCTGCCACTGCATGCCGATCAGCCAAGGTGACTTTAACGTGGGTCGCTTGCCGAGTCATTTGACTCAGATAGACGTGTCAGTGAGCTGTTCCACTAAAAGCCACCTGATCATGGGTTTAAATGGGTTTTTGAGCCAGAAAATGGGTATAAGTGGGCAACAGTATACCACCATCTGTTTGTGAACACTGCAAAAACGATCTAGAAATTAGCAAAGATGTCTTAAATTAAATGTATTTAACATTTATTTGACTAGGTAAATAAGATAATTTTCCAAAGGAATTAGTATTTTTACTCTTAAGATAATTAGATAATATGTGCACCTTGAAATTAGACCATGCAATTGTTTTTTCTTATTCTAAATGTTAATTGTCTTGTTCCACTAGCAAAGTATCTCACTTACCTCCTCAATTCAAGAAAAAAATCTACTTAATGCAAGAAAAAATGACTTAATAAGATTTAAATCTTTTATTTTTTACTGAAGGAGTAAAAGACATAGGCTGTGTCCGAATGTCCGTATAGTAATCACTGTATAGGGCACTATATAGTGGTTAAACCGTTTTAAATGAGTGTTCCAACGTCTAGTGGATGAAAACTAAAGTGGACTTTGTGAAATTCCCCAGAAAAGGAAGCAATCATCATTGGTCACGAGATGAGCAGATATATCCCAGAATCCTTTGTGAGAGCTCTCCTCGCAAAGCATCATGGGATTTGTTGTCACAGGAAATCGCTGGCGACAGCAGCAACAAATAACTAAGATGGCATCGTGCGGGGAGGCCAAGTCACGTGACCAACATGGAGCTAAAGCAGTGATCATCTGTCCAACCGGTTACCGGTAGTTAAGTTCACTATGAAGTCCACTATTTAATCCCTGCTCTATATAATGATGGAGGGATTTAAGGGTTAGGGCACAGCCTAAAGGGATGGTTATGCTTCTGTAGCAGTGTGCTGCAGTGAGCTTGTTGCAGGTATGATGCAAAAATGTTCGATTTATGCCCAATTTCTTTTGTTATTCCACGCCGCAATGCAAGAGGGACAATCACGAATTAGCTAGGATTTTGGGTGTCTCTGTGTCGGTTTGACGAGATTGTTTGCCATCTGCAACCCCTCCTCCAACGCCGGACACCACACAGTTCACCCATGAGTGTTCCTGAAAGACTAGCCTTGGCACTGCGTGTTTTGGCTTTAGGTGGAAACCAACAGACCATCGCAGAGAGCTACAAACTAGCGTCCTGTACGTGTCGGGGATACCGTCCGAGGTGTTGTGAATGGCACTACAGCCAGAGTTTCAGCCATTAGGTAACAAACAGGAAATACAGATAGTGTTGAGCGGATGTAGACTTGACCAATCAGAGGCGGCACTGTCTGCGGTGACCTACAATTTTGGGAGGTGTACCAGAGTCTCTGCGGAAGGGTGGGGGCATTCTCTATGTTACCTGCGACACACAGGCAGATGACCATACCATATATTATCAAATAATAGCGAAAAGAAAACTAGTTGATACAAGTTTAAATCTTGCCGCCTAATGAGTGGCACCCTTCAACTCCCTTCTGTTTGTTGGACTACTAACCTTTGGTACGATTGCTAATGCTAATCAAAGGTTAGCAATAGCAAACATTTAAACACTTCACTTAAAAGAAAAAAGCACCAACCTTACTTAAAATAACTTAATACTGAGAAGCATGGCCAAGGTTTATCCGAGACTTTCTGTGGATGTATCATGATTTAAAAAATGAAGTTTTGATGAAAAGTTGTAGCTGTAACCAGCCAAACGACCCCATTCCAAAGGGATGGACCTGTTAATCCGGTTCAGTTTGCATGTTTTCTAAAGGCTTTGTTGGGCTACTGTATAAAGCCTCGAACTCAACACTATTTCTGACATTTTGAATTGAAAAAGCTTCCTGGATGGGAAGAGAAATGTCTTCAAACTTGGAAACAAAGTCCAGCAGAATTTTTTTTATTAACTTTTTTGGAATTGTAGCTGGAACTTTTAACCCTTTATAGGCCACTCAGTGAAATATTTTGAAAATCAGCATTTCGAGCCAAAAGTGTTATTGGAATACTGGATAAGACCTTATAACTTTTTAAACATTCAAAATATGTATGCCAAAATAAGATGTACAGCTATGAAGCAGTATCTTTGTTGAACGGCTAGATATAAATCTTGTGCTTCTAGACCTCACTGAGGGAGGGGAGAGATTCCCTTTGTATGGGGTATTTAAGTGATCAAAAATGGTAAGTTGCCCTATAAAGGGTTAAGCAAAGGGAGTAATTTTACCTGAAAAGGCAACAGTTTAGGCACAACACTATTAAAACATAGCACCAGCTAACTGATGGCTAAGAGGAATCTGCTATAACCAGCCTGCATCTAAGTTTAAGTTTACCCCAAGAAGAACTTTGCCAGAAGCATAATTAATCAAGTCCAGGGCTCAATTAATCAAACGAGAAGAGTCCTATTCTCACAACCCTGCTATCCAAAACAGAACCCTGGTGTCAATACTCCCCTCAGAGAAGCAGCCAGCCAGAACTACCGCTCCAACACCAGTCAATACAGAAGCCTGAAGACCAAGCTGTCCTCCCACGCTGTGGTCCAGGAGCAGCAGCCATTCCCTACAGGAAGACGGCTCGTCCACTTGATGGTATGCAAATTAAAAAGGGGATCTTCTGCCTGTTCATACTGTAGCACTAATACTGCTGATAAAATGCGTATTCTTGACAATCACCTCAGCATTGAGTAGCATGAGCCACTCAATTGTGGCTCATGCTACTCAATCACACCGGCTTTTGGACTTTGTCTTTGGACTACCCAGTGCACACATGCTCAGTATTGTATAGAAAACTCTTTAATTACTTACAAACTGAACGAAAAACGGAGCACATAACACAAAAATAACAAAACCAAACGCCTGCAGGATGCTGTAGTAAAAACAAACAAATTTGTAAGCACCCAGAGTGAGATATTAATGTTCAACATTTTATAGAGCAAGTTACCGTTTTTGATCAGTTGCCAATGTTCCCCCGTCCCTCACTGAGGTCTAAAAGCACAAGATCTATATCCAGCTTTCAGCAAAGCTTCTGCTACATGGCTGTACATCTTATTTTGGCATTTGATAAATTAGATGAGCCCTTGAATGATATATTACCCACTGTAAATTAACTTTAAAAAAAAGTTAAGTCAAGAAAAAAAAGCTAATTGAAAAGTGAAAAAGTTAAGTTAGTTAACAATTATATTTAGGATTATAAACTAAAAAATGTAAGTGCCAGTATCAGCATTAATGGCTCTAAGTTTATGTTGGACCAAAACAAATTTTTTTCTTTCACTCTCAGTGTTTTTCATGAATTTCTTATAGAAGCACTTTTTGTTAGTTTTCTTAATATATTGAGGCAAGTTGGTGTTTCTTGTTATTACATTGATATTAATTTCTGCCATCAAAATATCCATATTTTTGAAAGTTACAAAGGTAATATCATCTTGTCCTGGATTCAGATAACACTGTATAAAGTATAAAGGGTTAAATACTGGATGATTTTGACCTTTAAAGCTCTGCTGCAAAGAAGAATCGGTTTTATAGAATCGGTTAAAATCATCTTTTCTCTAACCCTTGTGGAGACAGACCCTAAAATACATCCAACTTTTAAGCATCGACAGGTTCTTAAAAGATTTACACAACCCCTTTTTAAAAGCATGCATCCTCTAATACTGTATGTGTTTGTCTACGACATAAAGCAGTAAAACTCCCTTTATAAGGTACTGTTAACTCTCTCAGTTTACATTCTTTGTGCAACTCAATTTTATTTTGTTAAATAAATTTTAATTTGTGAATCTCTTGGAGTCCGCAGGCTCTATGTCTGTTTATGAATCATATTGAGATGGCAGGTTTTATATCCAGGACTTGAGAATGTGAAACTCCTCTCCTCGCTGCTTGTTTTCTTTTTATCTTCTCTAGCCTTGGCAGAGCCTAATGAGTGCATGCAGAGGGCCTTTTTCTTCCTGCCCTTAAATCAGTAATTGGTTTCAGCGCCCAAACTGTCAGGAAATTAACACATCACACGGTGACAGCTGTTCATTTTTTCAGCAATGGCCTTGCTCATGTGAATGGCTGCTGATTTGCCAAAGAACATCACAAATGAGCGCTTGCTAATCGAGAGCTCACTATCAGGGCCACAGTCAATGCTTCTGCTTCTTTTTCCCCTCTACAGTAAGTAAGTAAATAATTAACTACTAAAATAAACCTTGTTGAGTTAGATGTGTGGGCCTGAATCGCTTTGCAGATCAGTAGTTAGTGTACATATGATGGAGATTAGCGTTCCTGTTCCTACTGCAGAAAAACATCAAAAGAAAATGTCAGACTGAAGGACTTTTCAAAATGAATTCCATATCTCACTTTTATATCTATTATAAATTGTTAATTCAATTCAATTCAGTTGATTTATATAGCGCCAATTCACAACACACGTCATAGTAAGGCCCTTTACAGTTCAACCAGATCATCCAGTCAGATTGATTCAAAGTGTTCTATCTAAGGAAAACCAGTTCATTGCATCGACTCATTGACTCCTAATGCAATCCTCACATCTGAGCATGCTTGTATTGACAGCGGAGAGAAAAAGCTCCTTTAACAGGAAGAAAACCTCCAGCAGAACCAGTAAGCTCAGTGTGAGCCGCCATCTTCCACTGGGGTTCAAGGAGACAGAAACAGAGATACAGAAATAAGCAAAAATTCAAAAGGAACTTGTCAACCAGCTCAAGGAAACACACAGCCAGGCAGACGAGCTCCGAGCCGGCTCCCATGTCAGAGGATGAAGAGAGCACATCCAGCCAGTCACAGTGAGAGAAACCGGACTACACTGACAAATATGCAGATCTCCAACATCTATAAACAAAGTTGTTGATGGCAGCAGCACAGCTGATAGTTCTCTCCAGGATGGAGTCACAGCCAAACAGGAACAAACCAATGTTGTTAAGGTAGTTATTTCATACAGCAATTGATTATTATGCTTATGAGGTAAAATATATTTTTTTGTGGACTATACAAGGTCTTCTCACATATTCATGGGTTTTTTCATTGTACTCAAAATTCCTCCAATGGTCCAAAAACAAAAACCAATTGAAGACAGTAAGGGTTTTACCTACTGTTGAACTGTCTACTCTATTAGCACCGTTCATTCACATTTATACATCTAAGAGATCCCAGTACATTCCAAACCTAACAAGACCCTTAAACAGAGAAAAGTGCATCCTAAGGACAAAACCCCCAGACCAAATATGAGTGGAGTGTTGTATGCAGTTCACTGCATTGAGGAAACCACTGGTCTTTATATTGGAGAGAAAACCTCTCCATAGATGCATGGCTCAACACTTTTGTGTTGAGCCATGCAAGTGACTTCCTTGGGACAGGACTGGTCCATCTACACCTTATGGACAAAGGACTTTCTTTTGAGGACGAGTATGCTTACATTTTGGACAAAGAAGAGGGGCGTGAAGGAAACCATCTATGTTAACAAAGAAAAAACAACCTTAAGAGGAGGGGGTGGATGGTGATAGAATTTATTCCTTCCCGCATCCCCAACTCCTTTAAAGGGGAACAGAAGACCTCTCCTATTAAGCCAGGTCAACAATTCCCTTTAACAACCCCCTTTCAGAGACATAGACAGGTATGGGACATTGCAGGCTAACGAAGAGGCCAAACGACCCCCATTCTAAAGGGATGGACCCGTTCGTCCGTTTCAATTTGCATGTTTTCTAAACAAAAACAAGGCTTAGTTGGGCTGCTGTATAAAGCCTCGAACTCAATGCTATTTCTGACATTTTGACATAGTGGATTGTTTTTTTTACTTTTTTTGAATGACTACGACCTGGATGACTGAGAATCTTCACCAGCATATATCTAAGAGGTTTCCTGAAAGATTGTCCTGGATTTAGCTGCAGTTCATCAGTCTTTTCATTAAGAAGCTCATGTCTGGTGGCCCTTTGGTTGGAGCAGAGCAGTTAGGTTCTGCCCTGAATCCCTCATTGAAACCCTTGGCTCTAGATCACTCCCTGTGTGCATCTCTCAGGTTGAATGTAAAAGACAAATTTTGCTGTATCTGTACTTGTACTACTGTTGAATCTCAGTGCTGCATTTGATACAATCGATCATAATATTTTTGACTTGAATACGTTAGTTTAATATTATTTATCTGACAGATTTCAGGTTCTTCAAAGGCGATGCTCTCCGCCAATCCTAACCAGTGCCAACAGACTCCCTGGTTTTCAGACTACCAGTCCCACTCACCCTCTGTTTTATTTCACCAACAGTGTCCAGGCCCCGGGAAGGACGACTCTAATTCTTTTCTAGGTTGCTCACCCAAGCGTATGTTAATGAACAGCATGGATGTCTTCTGCCAGGGCCCCGAGTGCCAATGATCTTATTTACTTTATGTCCTTAACTGCTTCTGTTTCCTTTAACCCCAGTTGGCCTCAGCAGCACTTCACACCTGTCCCCCACACTCGATCCCTACCAGTTTGCCTACAGGGCCAACCGGTCCAAGGAGGATGCCATCGCCACCGCCCTGCACACCACGTTGACCCACGTGGAGCAGCGGGGGAGCTACGCAAGGCTGCTCTTCCTAGACTTCAGCTCGGCGTTCAACACTATAATCCCGAGCCGGCTGGTGAGCAAACTGGAAGACCTGGGTCTCCCCAACAGCACCTGTAGTTAGATTTTGGATTTTCTGACAGACGGCTCCCAGAGGGTGAAAGTAGGACTTTCCACCTGTCCTCAGTGAGTGAGGGACCAGCACGGGTTCTCCGCGGGGGCTGTGTGCTGAGCCCCCTCCTCTACACCCTCTACACCCAGGACTGCACCCCCACCTATCCGAGCAACACCATCATCAAGTTTACGGAGATGACACCACGGTGGTGGGGCTCATCTCAGGAGGGGGATGAGGGGGCAGCTGGGGCAGGACGGAGTGTGGAGCATCTGTCCAGCATGGTGCATGGACAATAATCTGACTCTGAACACCTCCGAGTCCAAAGAGCTCATCGTTGACTTTTGGAGGTGTAAACAGGACACACAGCCCATCCTGGAGTCAGGGGAAGGTGGAGATGGTGCCGGTGTCTTCAGGTTCTTGAGGCACCCACATCATGAAAGGACCTGGCGTGGACTTCCAACTCCGGCGATCCTGAAAGGCGCCAGCAAGAGACCTGCACTTCCTGAGGACTCTCAGGAAGAACAATCTACGACCAGAGCTGCTGACCTTCTATGTAGCTGCACGGTGATTAGTGGGTGCTGAGAGTGGGTGCTCCAACTGCACTGCAACAGAGGAAGAAGCTCCAGCGGTCATCAACACAGCCCAAGACTGACTGGCGCCCTCTCCCTCCTTGGAGATTTACTCCCACCAGCGCTGCCTCCCAGGAGGCACTTGGCATCATCGGGGACTCCTGCACACCCGGTCACCATCTCAGCTCACAAAACAACCAGACTGGCTCAGTTTCTTTACAGGCTGTTTGTTGCCCTGAGCATACCTCCCGCATTTACAATGTAACAAGGTAACTATCAATAATGCTTTACCTAGCGTTAATAACCTGTACCATTACCTCAGGAGAGCCGCACTATCCCTTTTAAACTTTTTAGTACATTTATTTATTTATTTAATTTAATTTTTTATTTTTTATTTTTATATTTTTAAATTTGCACTAATTGCTTGTGCCATTTTTTTGCCCCTGTGGAGCAATGACAAATAAAAGAATTCTGATTCTGAGATGACACGCTCACACTGAGCCTGGTTCTGCTGGGTTTCTTCCTGTTAAAGAGGGAGTTTTTCCTCTCCACTGTCGCTACAAGGATGCTTAGTGTGTGAGGGATTGCCTTCGAGTCAATGAGTCGATGCAATCAACTGGTTTTCACTTAGAAATATATTCCTTAATATTTTGAAGAATATGTTTAAATATATTTGTGTTAACTGTATAAATAAATCAAATACTTTTCTAATCGCAGCTTTTCACTGTGTGAGTCTCACCAGGTTGAAATATCTTCTACTGCTGGAGTAAAATGTTTGGCTGCTTCGTCCACCGAGGAACAGACAGAGAAAGATTTCATGTTTATGTGAAAAATTAGTTGTGTTTTTTTTTTGTGCACCTGCTCAGTTCACATCTGTGGACATTTAGAGGTCAGCCTAACACACAGTGAGGAGTAAATATCATCATTGATGCTGTCTCTACATGTTTGTTACCAAGTGTGAGAATTTCCAAGTTTCAAACTGAAAAGAAAATTGATTTGTGTTTTTTTTTCTTTCTGGATTTGTTATTTGTAAGTTACATTTTTCAGTCGCTTTAATTGTTTTTTATAATTTGAAATACCAGCATTTGTACATATAACTTCAGCTTCTGCTCTGTTTTATTGCAGAAGAAGATGTCATAATAAGTTACTCAGTACTTATTTAACCCTTTTTACCAAATACGTTTTATTCATAGTAGTCATGGTAGGAATCAGAATAATTCATCTTCAAATAATGTACAACTTTAATCCTGCAGCTAGTGTAGAATGAATGAATGAATGAATGAATGAATGAATGAATGAATGAATGAATGAATGAAAATTAATGAAAATGTAGAAATGATTTTAGAACGAAAAAAATCCTTGATAAAACGAAGAAGATTACAGATGCTCTGAGTCGGGGCCAGCCAAGCCTCCATGGGGCTGAAACAGAATCTGATTTGGGGTCCTTTTATTTCTGCCAATATTATCTATCGCTGTAATCAACAGTCCAATGGTCGGATCATTCACACACCGCCTATAAACTCGTTGCAGATCTGGTGGGGCTCTTACTGTCTAACATGTGTATGCATCATCTAGAGTTATTAAAAGTAATAAAGTAAACTACCATGCATTTTATTTACAGTAAAACTATCATTTAGTTTATACATTTAGTTCCAACAGCAACAGAAGTATGCAAAAATTACCGCAGGGCAACAAAATGAACAAACAAGTAATAAAAGCTCTGATAAATACAAATGATAAATCATACTGTGCAACATTCAGTTTAGTTTATTTAACAAACCGACATAATCAAATAAATCACATTAAATATTAGGAATATATATTTTTTTTAAATGACATAAAAAGACACGTTAAACCAGGTAGAAAAAGAAATACAAATGAAAACAAACGGCTCCTAAAAATATGTTATATGCCAGATCTTTTTTCCCTGACATATGATGTTCTCTGTTCCTCCTCAGATCTCAACTCACTCCTTAAAACCTGAGCTTCCTGCTTTCCTGTTCAAAGACACCGACGTCGTCACAGATGGAAATCAATGGAGCTAATCTTTTTACATGATTGTTACAGCAACACTGATAGATTTAAATAACTAATAGATTTAAAAGGAAATAAATAAATAAATAAATGAAAGATCTGCAAAAGAAAATAAAAAAATATATATATAGAAAAATTATATGTGAAACAAAAACAACAGTGGAAATAATTTAATAATTTCAAATTTAATTGATTAAATTTGGATTAAAAATTACTTGACTTGAAAGGATTCAGATATTCATTTGCAATGTTTCGTGAGGTTTTGTTCCAAATTTTAATAGATTCATTGCCAAAAGATTTTCCAAAGTAAAATCAAAGAATTGACTATGAAGTTGATCCCAGGGGGAAATTAGTCCCTAACTATGTAGGGGCAGTGATAGCCACATTAACTATGTAGGGGCAATGATAGCTATGCTAACTATCTAGGGGCAGTGATAGCCATGCTAACTGTGTAGGGGCAGCGATAGCGATACTTCAACTATCTAATGATAGCCATGCTGACTATGTAGGGGCAGTAATAGCGATGCTAACTATAATAGCCATGCTGACTATGTAGGGGCAGTGATAGCCATGCTAACTATGATAGCCATGCCCCAACCACATGTAGGGGCAGTGATAGCGATGCTAACTATGATAGCCATGCTAACCATGTAGGGGGCAGTGATAGCGATCCTAACTATGATAGCCATGCTAACTATGTAGGGGCAGCGATAGCCATGCTAACTATGATAGCCATGCTAACTATGTAGGGGCAGCCGATAGCCATGCTGACTATGTAGGGGCAGCGATAGCCATGCTGACTATGCAGGGGCAGTGATAGCCATGCCAACTATGTAGGGGCAGCGATAGCGATGCTCTTAACCATAATAGCCATGCTGACTATGTAGGGGCAGTGATAGCCATGCTTAACTATGATAGCCATGCTAACCATGTAGGGGCAGTGATAGCCGATGCTAACTATGATAGCCATGCTAACCATGTAGGGGCAGTGATAGTGATTCTAACTATGATAGCCATGCTAACTATGTAGGGGCAGCGATAGCCATGCTAACTATGATAGCCATGCTAACTATGTAGGGGCAACGATAGCCAAGCTAACTATGATAGCCATGCTAACTATGTAGGGGCAGCGATAGCCATGCTGACTATGTAGGGGCAGGGATAGCCATGCACTGACTATGCAGGGGCAGTGATAGCCATGTTAACTGTGTAGGGGAGCAGTGATAGCCATGTTAACTGTGTAGGGGCAGTGATAGCCACGCTTAACTCTGTAGGGGCAGTGATAGCCATGCTAACTATGTAGGGGCAGGGGATAGCCATGCTGACTATGTAGGGGCAGTCATAGCTATGTTAACTGTGTAGGGGCAGTGATAGCCAACTATGTAGGTGCAGTGATAGCCATGTTAATAGTGTAGGGGCAGTTATAGCCACGTTAACTCTGTAGGGGCAGTGATAGCCATGCTAACTATGTTGGGGCAGCGATAGCCATGCTTACTATGTAGGGGCTAGTGTATTAATTAGGCTTATTTAATATATGCATGCTTCCAAAAAAAAATTACACCAATTACCCGCTTTATTTTTTACAACTCGACTACTGGCTACAATCATGCTAAGTGTGAGGGATTGCCTTTGAGTCAATGAGTCGATGCAATCAATTGGTTTTTCTTAGGTAGAACACTGAATCAATTTGACTGGATGATCAGGTTGAACTGTAAAGTGCCTTGAGGTGACATATGCTGTGAATTGGCGCTATAGAAATAAACTGTACTGAACTGAATTGAATTGAATTTTGGCCAAAGACTAATCATTTTGTTAAAAATGCATCCATTTATCATAAAATAGTGTGTTTCTGTTACTATAATAATATAAATCATTACACATGCTGACAAATAATGAACTGTTCTGGGGTCATTTAGTTTCCTTGGAGTTGCCCTAAGCAGCCAGTTAGTTTGCTGACATTGTGGTCCAGCCCCGCCCCTGAGCATCCTCTTCATCACACTTTAGTAGAATAACAGCATTTCTATAGTCAGAGACATCTCCACATCAGCACCTACAATACATCTTTGAAAAGACCCTATAGTTACAACAACAGATGGAATTAAGACTCTTCTAAACTAAATTTCAGATTTTCATTAGCGATACATTTAAAAAAAACATTTATCTTTAATTTGCAGTTTGAAGTTTTATATTGCTTGCATAAAAAGAAAAAAATGATTTTAAGTTCATGTGAAAGTCATGTGACCCTATGTTAGAAAGCTCCCCTGTAGGAATTAACAGGTACAAAAATGACGTTTCCTGTATCAGTGACAAACTGGCAGCTGATAGCTGATCTGTTTCAACCATGACTGAACCATTGTCTTCCCTACAAATTTTAGCTTTGCTCTCAATAATAACATGCAACCCTCTTGTGCTCAGACGTAGATTGATGAACATGAACTCATTTGTTAATTCGGCCTCATTCATCCTCATGCCATGATCTGACGGAGAATCTCCCCATTGATTGCGTTTATTTGAAAACTTACTTAACTGCTGATAAGCTTGATGTTGCATCTTTGAGATAGCATCAGGGCATCCACCGAGTTCATACCAAGGTTACATGTGAAGTTTTCTCGAAAAGGTCACTTTACCACTAGATGTTCAGAAGGACGTTGTTCAGGCAGCGGCGTCGGTATGGAACTAGCCTGATTTGAGAAAATTAAAAAAACAGACAGGAAATTTATGGGCTGCTCAGTGGGGAAGTGGGTAGCACTGCTGCCTTGCAGCAGGAAGGTTCTGGGTTTGATTCCTGGCCCAGGGTTCTTTCTGCATGGAGTTTGCATGATCTCCCTGAGCATGTGTGGGTTCTCTCCAGGTACTCTGACTTCCTCCCACAGTCGAAAAACATAACTGTTACTTTAATTGGCTTCTCTAAATTCTCACTAGGTGTGATCGGTTGTTTGTCCTGTTTTTCTCTGTGTTGCCCCACGATGGACTGGTGACCTGTCCAGGGTGGACCCTGCCTCTCACCCGTAGACAGCTGGAGATAGGAGACAGTAGCCCTGGTGACCCCGCTTGGGATTAGCGTGATGGAAAATAGATGGATGGATGAAAAGGAAATTAATTTTTTTTGAAAGGACACTGTTTTTTATGATGAATAACTACTGACCTGCTGTTAGCTACTAGTCTGTTTAACCAGCCTACACACATTACATCCCTTCTCTCCTTCTACCAGCCTTTATATTCATTAAATAGATAGTTTATGACCAGTTTATGACCTGAAGGAGCTGTGTTACTGTGAGCTGATCCTTTCCTTTACCTTCCAGGTACGATATAGGCCCACAAACAGGTTCATGAGGATCATTGTGGGTAATACAGCAGCTCTGTTTGGGGAACTGCAACATGTAGGCGAGTTTGGGATAACTTAAGAACCCTGATGCTTTGTTCACACCAAACAGAATTCCAGCTAATTTTTTGCTGTTGCCTGGTGTGATGTGGCCAATGGAGACAACGCTTAACTCACTTCACAGCATCATCAAATAGGAGGAACTTTTATACTCAGCTCAGCTTGGTGTACCTGGGTTTTACCAAGCGAGTCACGGCTTTGATGACTTTTTTTCCTATATAGGTTACCTCACATATAAAGCCTTAAATGGCCAAGCTCCATCTGTTATCAGAGATCTGATTGTTCCTTATGTTCCAGAACAGAGCACTTTGCTCTTAATCTGCAGGTTTACTAGTGGCTCCTAGTGAATTTCTAAAAGTAGAATGGGAGGCAGATCTTTTAGTTATCAGGCTCTCCTGTGGAACCAACTACCAGTTTTATTCCGTGAAGCTGACACTGACTGGCTGGATGTGCTCTCTTCATCCTCTGCCTGGCTGTGTGTTTTCCCTGAACAGGGCGGCCCTTTTTAGCTTCTTTTTGTATCTCTGCTTCTCTCTCCTTGAACCCCAGTGGGCCTCGGCAGACACTGAGCTTGGTTCTGCAAGAGGTTTCTTCGTGTAAAAAGGGAGTTTTCCTCTCCACTGTCGCTACAAGCATGCTTAGTGGTAGGGATTCAATTAGTCGATGCAATCAGCTGGTTTTCCTTTGATAGAAAACTTTGAACCAATCTGACTGGATGATCTGGTTGAATTGTTTCTGTAAACTGCCTTGAGATGAGATGTGTTTTGTACTCCCCCTATAGAAATAAACTGAACTGAATTGAATTGGACCTGTGTCTATGCATGTTCCTGTAGATGTAGTGTTAGCAACATTAGCAGTTAGCTATAGTTTGTTTACCATTTTGTGGAGAGCACGCTTTATTGAGGTTTTCTTGTTTTAATAATGAGCCCACAGAAATAAACCACAAGCCAATTTCACATTGCTGATTTTCTAGTAGTAGTAACTAAATCCCAACACCAACAAACATGTTTTAACAAGAAAAAGTTCCGATTTCCGGATGATGATGTATTAATTTTTTTAATCAATTTTAAAAGACAAACATCTCTAAAAATGGTCCAAGCTTTTCTCTCTCATTGTAGTAGCTGTAGATGTAGAAACGCGATGATACAAAAATAGACCAAACATTGTGTGTGATCAACAGCACCAAACATTGTTCTCTTTTGAAGTAACTTTTCTAAGTACACTTTTCACATCATGTAACAGAGCCTGTGGGTGGAAATGAAGAGGAAGTGTGAGGCTGAGTGCACGTCCACACGCACGATCACGAGCAAATGTTTCAAACCAAATGAGAGGAAGTGTGAGCGAGTCCCGGACATCTTATAAATCCCTCAAAAACTACTGCTGGGAAATAGCCCAATTAACCTTTTCATTCGTCTCCATGCATAAGTGAAATCCACACTCTTACTTATAATAAGAACTTGGTCTTACTGCTCATCCTCCACCTTTCAGAAAGATCAGAACAAAATGAAAGGTACTTGACCCTTTAGGAGAAAAGGCCTCTTACCAGAATACAAAAATATCCAGGTTTAATTCCACTGATGAGATTTTGATGACGTTATCCCATTTTCCCTGAGCTGACCTTAATCATGAGATTGACTTGAGAGTGAAGGACCACGGCATGGATTAAAGTTTGGAACAGAGTGAGGTACAATTCAAGGTTGGAGGGTCGGGGAGGGAGAGCATGTAGGGGGGGGTATCTAAAAACGTACAGGTATGATCTGCTGCCGCTTTGCTAACAGAATAATTTATTAATGTGACATCTGAATTAAGATAAGATAATGATACCACTGTGGTTCAGTTTCAGATCAGCTGAAGAGTCGGATAGCTTAGATTAGATCAAGGCACCAATTCACAGCAACTAATTTCATTGCAGGCTGCTCAGTGGAGTAGTGGGTAGCACTGCTGCCTTGCAGCAAGAAGGTTGCAGGTTTGATTTGTGGTCCAGGGGTCTTTCTGCATGGAGTTAGCATGTTCTCCCTGAGCATGTGTAGGATCTCTCTGGGTGCTCTGGCTTCTCCCCACAGTCTAAAAATATGACTGTTAAGTTAATTGCCTTCTGTTACAACCCCCCACCACTAAGAGTACATTTTGGCACTGGGTGTACCACAAAAGTCACTTAAGTAAAATCAGAATCAGAAATACTTAAATAATCCCAGAGGGAAAATACTTTTGTTACATGCTCCAGTTACAGTTTTATATATAGATGTACACACATCCATCAACACAAGATAATAAAGATAAAAGTAAAGAGATAAAATATATACACAAATAGCTCTTCTGTATATATATATATCTATGTATGTTTATATATGCATATGTAAAAACTAAATCCAAGTAAAATGAAAAACCAAGTAAAGTGATACATCCAAGTAAAGTGATACGTGGCATGCAAAAATAGCGCATAAATGTCAATTACAGACAAAGATGACGTCAGTGAAAATGATGATGTCAGTAGAGAAAAATATAATTTATTTTACGGTTTGCAGGGGTCACAAAATACAGCAAACAGCCAAAACAGGGAAGCTTTAAGCCTCAGGGTCTCCAAGGCCAGAGCTTAGCTGAGTAGTAGAAAATCGGGTGACTGATGTCATCGGTTCCATCTTGGAGCAACACTGCTCCAGGCTCAGTGGCGCTGGCATCCACTTCCAGCTTGAAGGTCTTGCTAAAATCCGTAGCCGCCAATACAGGAGCGCTGCATAGAAAGGAACTTGGACAGTGAAATGCATCTTGACATTCAGCGGTCCACGTGAACAGTTCCTTTGGACTACACAACTTTGTCAGAGGAGCCACCACCATTGGGAAGTTCCTGCAGAAACATCTATGATAACCTACCAAACCCAAGAACTGCTGAAGCTCACGTCTTGTGGAGGGCACAGGGTAGCTTAAGATAGCATCCACCTTTGCATTCACTGGACGTACCTGAACTGAAAAGAAATTACAATACCTGAACTCCCTGGCTAACCACGAAACAAGGAGAAAAACGTTAAACAAAAGTGGCAGAGAACCCCTACCAGCTTCCACTGTGAACAGAAAAATGCTATAGTTAGCCAATTATTCAACATGAAACACACAGTAAGACTCAGCTCACAGACAAGATCACTGCAGATCAAGGCCCAGTGAATAAAAGAAAAGGGGCCTGACATCTCAGGATTGGAGCTGTTTATGAGGTGGCTGACGAGCTTCAACACATTGCACCTGTAACAGCCAGGTAGACCTGAAACACAAAGAGAGAGCTCTTTCATGAAGAGAGCTCCTAGAGGTCAGTGACCGTAATAGATTCTCTAAATTCTCATTAGGTGTGAACAGTTGTTTGACCTATTTGTCTCTGGACTGGCAACCTGTCCAGTACCTCACCCACCTCTCACCCATAGAAAGGAACCAGCACCCCTCATGACCTTACTTGGGATAAGCATGACAGAGTGTGGAGTTAAGGACCCAGGCTCAGGGAGCCAGAGTGCAGGCTGTTGGGGTTGAACCGGGTACTTGCAACCTTCTCAGAGCTAAAGCGCACTGCTCTAACCCACAAGGCCAACTCTTCCCACTAGAAGATGTCAGTTATGGTTTAAGTTATCAATAGAACATCAGTGCACAATAGTGCAGTCTGTAGAAGAAGGTTGTTGGTTTGATTCCCTGCCCGGGGTCCTTCTGCATGGAGTTTACATGTTTTCCCAATGGCTATTCTCTGGGTACTCCAGCTTCCTCCCATAGTCCAGCTGTGTCAAACGGCACCAAACATGAGCAGTCATGCCTTCACTGCCCCTGAGGGCTGGATTTATGAAATTTGTGGCCCTAGGCAAAGACAGGTAGGGGGCCCTCAGAACTGACAACACATAAAACAGACCCATCATACACATACAGAAATTTTAATAGAATAGACATCCATGATTTGTTCTAGGTTTTGTCCCTCTCTTCTTGTCCCTTTTCTTGTTGTTTTCCTCTATGTTTTGTACTCAGCTGACTTTTCATGCTGTCTCAAAAGGAATGAAAGATAATCCCAGCACTAAGCTCACTTAGCTGATTGCTCCTTCCTGTGTTTCCAAAAAGGTGATGGCAAAAGAAAATAACCCAGTTCTTCTTTTTCACTGTAGACAAGCCATGATCTTATCTGTTCTCCATTTTTCATTTGGATGAAATAATAGCTGCATGAATCATGACAGCAGACAAGATAGAGGAGAGCAGGAGGCGGGGTTAACAATCTACTTGCTCTGAGAGCAGAGTTAGCTGCTTTTATATGTTGTCGCCAAAGTGAGACACACTTATATTATAAGCATTCTGATGGCATTTTGGCGAAAGGATTTTTATTAAAAACATAATAAATGTGCACAAATAAGGAAAAATTTAAACATAGTTTTATAGAGCCCCCAGGAACTTGGGGCCCTAGGCAACTGCCTAGAATTGCCTAATGGTAAATCTCCCCTGTCTGGGAGGCTATGAATTTGTTTCCATTAACAAGTTTGCCTTTACTGACATCAAATGACCTGGAAGGTGGAAAGTGGTGTTTTAGTGGAACAGTGTAGTTAAATGCAGTGTCGTTACCATTGATTCAGTGACGGAAAATGGCATACGGGGCATTTATTGGTCAAGCTTTTTGTTACATACAAGGATTTTAGTTTGTGTTTCCATTACATACAGTATAAATATAGTCTGTAGCAACTTCTCATAGTATACAATACATTCAGCTCTTATTTAGTGAATAAATGTTTTTTTATACAAAAAAGGTCTGCTTGGTTTCCCCATCATCACATCTTTCTGTGTGCATCAGGTAAACTTAACATTGTATTTCTGTGTAGCAAACCTATTATTCTTCAATAATTATCCTTTCTTAAATAAACAACACTGCACTCAGCCATTTTGGAAGCGGGACGTCAGCTATTTCTTCTCTTTATTTCAGCCTTTCTGCTTGTTATGTTGATCACTGCCCCTCTATGGTTTTTGCAAGTACTGCACCTACATCAGCGTCAACTATAAAAGGGTACAGCGGTTCAATGGGCTTGTCCGCGACAACACTTGCATAAAATAGTTTAAATACAAATGTGGTTTAGTTTGTCTTTATTACAGTAGTAAATTTCCCATCAAGGAAATTTCCCTCTGCAATTTTCTTGGATGGGTCCTGGATGGTCCTTGGCTGGTCCTTGGTTGGTCCTTGGCTGGTCCTGGTTGTCCTTGGTTCTTGGTGCAGGTCTCTGGTTGGTCCTTGGCTGGCTCCTTGGTTGGTCCTCTAGGTGGTCCTTGGCTGGCTCCTTGGCTGGTCCTTGACTGGTCCTTGCTGGCCCTTGGATGACCCTTGGCTGGTCTGGCTGGCCCCTGGATGGTCCTTGGCTGGCCCTTTTGGATGGTCCTTGCTGGTCATTGGCTGGCCCTGTTGGTCCTTGGCTGGCCTCTTGTTGGTCTTGTGCTGGTCCTTGGATGACCCTTGGCTGATCATTGGCTGGCCCTTGATGGTCCTTCTTGGCAGGCTCCCTTGATGGTCTCTTTGCTGCCCTTGGCTGGCTCCTTGTTGGTCTCTAGCGTCCTTGGCTGGCCCTTGGCTGGTCCTGGCTGTCCTTTGGTTGGCCCTCGATGGTCCTTGGCTGGTCCTTGACTGGTCTCTGGTTGGCCTTGGCTGGTCCTTGACTGGCCCTTGGCTGGTCCTGGCTGGCCTTTGGTGGTCCTTGACTGGCCCCTGGCTGGTCCTTTGTCTGGTTCTTGGCTGTCCTTGACTGGTCCCCTTGGCTGGCCCCTTGGCTGGTCCCCTGACTGGCCCCTGGCTGGTCCATGACTGGTCCTTGGTCGCCCCTGGTTGGTCCCCTGCCAAATTCCTTTTAAAACATCTAAAATATTCTTTTCTGTCATGATTTACATGAGTGGATCTAAAAGAGAAGCATCATCTCCCGGTCAGACCCCTGTTATTCAGTGAAAGGGTGGAGTCAGAGTAAAAACAAATATGCATGCCCGAGTGGAGAAGGCCAGTGGCTGGAAGTTGGAGGGGATTTATCAGCCATTCGGCTGCCATTCAAAGGCTGGTTTTTGACGTGGGAAGGGCCACTTTGAATGGCTGCTACCAGTATGCAGAGATGTATTTTCCATGGTTCTTTTTTTTTAACCAAAATATGTGATATTTATGATTTATTATGGTGCTGCAATGCTAGGTGGAATTGCTGCCAAGGAGGCCTTTTAAAAGAAGCTGATTTATTTAAAAAAAAATTTCATTTAAATCATGATGAATAATAAAGTACTTTTTGAAGCAGTTTTATTATAATACATATTGAAACACATTTTGATAAAATATCCACAGTTGCTTCTTTATACCCCAATTGATAACTTATCATATGATTAATTCCTAGGAAGTCTTGTTGTCTAAAGTGAAGACTTTGCTACAGTACATGGCAGTCTAACGGTAGTGAATTGTTGCTCACCTCAACAGATTTCCATTACTCTCATGCCTAAAGAAAAACAGCTGACAAAAGATATGACAGCTTAACGAGGTTAGAAAATTATCCACATTGTGGTTGTAAATCCTCAAAACAAGTTTCAAACTATCAGATAGACTGAGTTAAGTTAAATAACTATGACCAAAGTAACGAAATCACCAACGCAGAGAACAGACAACTAGATCAGCAGACAATCATTGAAAGATATATAGGAGTTTATTCAGAAAATTTAAAACAAATCTATTAGATTTGGACTATTTGGATTCCAGATAATCATCTAGAGAGCAGAGACAGAGTGAAATGTGACGCTATACTAACAAGTTATGACAGAAGGCTAAGACAGCAGCGCAGCAGAAAGCCATGGATGCTTAAACTGATTGGCAGGACATGGAACCACAGTTGTTCTGTTATTATGTCTAATAAAACATCTTGTTCCATTAGTTTTCCTGCACCAATAACCTACTCCTAAACCCTCACAGACTCTCAGCTTTCTCCTCATAGACCATCTAATACTTGCAAGCAGGCAGTAGGTCATACCTACAGGGATTTGGATGTGGACAAACTGGTTTATAAGAAAGACATTCACAGGCCTACGGTCCTCAGAACCAGAAAGTATGACGGCCCAAATTCACATCTGATCAGATCAGGGAGAGCTGATCACCCAACACAACTGAGATGATTGGAGTAACATCTGGAGAAGCTTTTTTAATCTCTCCAAAGCCAATGCTGTTATAGTTCTGGTGTATGTACGGTGACCAAAGGGGCACAAACACTCTGGAAATACAAAAAGTACTGCAAAGACGAATGATCTTTCTTCATTTAGGGAATTTAAACCAAAACATTGCTACAATAATCCACCCATACTTTGCTTTGCCTTATCCTGGACCATAATATGGGGGACTGGGGGTAACTGCTGCAGTGTTGTACACTTGTATTGAATGTACTCTGAGAATTTATTTCCCATTGAGGGTTATTTTCTATAATTTTCTATAATTTCTAGAAATTCAAGTGAACACTGACATGTTCATATACCAGGGTTGGGTGCAGTGAGTGGCATTAAAGGCCTCTTCCACTCTGTGTCTTTTTGCTGAGGACTGAGGATTTCCCTGCAGGCCTACCTCTGTGTCAGGTACTTTCCAGGGATTCGCCACACAATCAGGTCAAACAAATGATCCTTCCTTTTCTTTGAATGCTTGCCTACTTCATGCAGTCTTGATACAATTACCTTGTGGTAATTTCTATAGCGCCAATTCATAACACATGTCATCTTAAGGCACTATACAGTTCACCAGGATCATCCAGTCAGATTGATTCAAAGTTTTCTACCTAATGAAAAGCAGTTGATTGCATCTCCACTCATTGACTTGAAGGCAATCCCTCACACTAAGCATGCTTTGTAGGCAAGCAGTGGAGAGGAAAACTCCTTTTAACAGGAAAGAAACCTCCAGCAGAAACCAGGTTTAGTGTGAGCGGCCATTCGTCGAAATATTTCCACTGGGGTTCAAGGGAGACAGAAGCAGAGATACAAAAGGTAACCGTCAAAGTGCGGCCCTGTCCAGGAAAACATAGAGCCAGGCAGATGAGCTTCCCTCTTGAGCCAGCTCCCATGCCAGAGGATGAAGAGAGCACATCCAGTCAGTCACAATCAGAGAAACAGGACTACACTGAAAACCGGCCCCATCTCCGTAACATCTATAAACACAGGCGCGGATGGCAGCAGCACAGCTGATATTTCTCTCCAGGATGGAATCACAGCCAAACAGGAACAGACGAGGCTAAGCTACTATGAGAAAAGCAGAGAGAGCAGAACGTTTTAGACATTGAACTAATAGATTCTGCAGAGTGGCAGGATAGAGATAGAATGAAGCAGAATGATGAACATAGGTCCTCATGTCCCTCCAGCAATCTAAGCTTATAGCAGCATAAACTATAGAGATAGCTCAGGAAACCTGAGCCACTCTAACTATAAGCTTAACCAGCTTATATGGGGCCCTATGTTGCAGGTCGTGTCAACCATCCAATTGACCTCATCTGGCTGGAGATCAGGTTCCAGTTGTTCTTCCTTTCTTGAAGGTAAAGCTATTTTAGAAGAACCCATCTTCTCAACCAATTCAGGACACATTACTTCTGCCCAGGAGACAGCGGCTGCTTCCTTGGGTCCATCAGATCCTTCACAGATGCTCCCAGTTCAGAGAGTCCAGGAGCTACGCCTGGATCAGGGTTGCTTCCAGTGGTATTTTTTTCTGATTGTTATCCTGCTTTGGGGACATGTAAGTTAAAAAAAGATGAGGTGAAAGAGGCCAGGCAGAGAAGACCAGAGCCAGGCAAAGGTGACAGGTCAGGACCAGCTCTGAAGGTACAAGATGAGGAAGAATTATGAACGATTTAGCAGTCCTTCTAAAAGACAAATTATATCCTCTAAAAAGCAATCCTTATTTCATCCTATGTCAACCTCAATGTTTCCATCTTCGATTTTTACAGTAAACAGCTTTGCCATTGCTGTAATCCGTCACCCTAAGTCAAAAAAGCACTCTCTCCCTGATTGGTTGCAACGCGAAATGACAGAAAAATTTAGCAAAATTTGCTTAATGTTAACTGCAAATTTTGCTTTGCTCAGATTTCTCTCCAATCGATTGCATTAATAGAAGCAGATATTTGGCTTCCTCCTTAACCCACCTCTCCATTGTGATAACAGATATATCACCTGCTTTGTTTGCTTTATTCACTTTTGGTGTGAACGCACCATGAAAGGTCGGCAATTTCCCCTCTGGCTCCAGTTTGTGTTTCCTGTGGAGGAGGTTTTAAAGGAATCGCCACTTACTGCTCTAGTCTCAATCATCCAAGGTACCATAGCAACACCTGTACTCCTTTATTTATAAAGCACTTTTATAATAACAAAGGTCATCTTGGCGCTCCTGACAGGTGTGATTGCTCATTCCATTCACCTGCTCAGTTTCTCTTTACCACTCATCTGTGTCACCTGTTCCAGTCTCTATTTAACCTGCCTGCTTCCAGTCACCAGTGCCATATTATTTGAGCGTTTGGTGAGAGCCTTCTAGAGAGTAATAGTGTTTTCTGATTGCCTGATCCTCACCCACTGAGCCTTGGGACCTCTGAGCCTGCCTGTTTCCATTACGATCTGTTTGCCTGACCTGTCTTCAGACTCCTGCTGGATTCTGCCTGTTTTCCGAACTGGGAACTGCTTCCTGACACTGACCTGGAATTCCCTTTGTTACCTCTTTGGATCTCTGATCTTCTGGCCCAGGACCCCGTGAACCTCCTAGACACAGGCTCTGGTTTTGCCTTCTGGATTGTCCTGCCTTCCTTCATCTGCTTGGTTCTGATCTCCTGCCAGTACAATAGTCTTCAGTTTCTGAGACTCTCTGAAGTAGCGTCTGTCGGGTCTTGTAGGCAGCCATCCGGCTGGTATCCACCTATTTCTCAGGGCATGGACTGAACTTTGAGACCACAAGATTTGATCCTTATATGCCCTAGCATCTCACTGCCAATCCGTAGTTTTCAAATAAACACTGTTTGAGAAATCTAACCGTCTGTCTGTCTTGAATAGTGGGTCCTCTCTTCTGAGCCTTTCAAAAAACCTGCTGTACATGCAACTGAAAATAACAGTAAAATTAAAATAGATAAGCAAAATACAGACAAGCGAAAACAAAAAAGAAGGGTTAAAAACTGTTGAAACAGTTAAAGATGAAAAGTTATTAAAATATTTATATATTAAAAGTAAAAGGAAAATGTGCACAGACAGGAGGCATCTGATTGGTCAAATCTTCTTCCTCTCTACACCATCCGTATTTCCTATTTGGTACCTTGCCGGCTTGTTTTGTTTATATGAATGCCTTTGTGGAAAGCGACTTATGAAGATGGACCATCTAAAAGAGAGAGGTGCATGGGAACGCTGGGAGCATTTTACCACCTGAATCCCCACACTTTTTCGCCCTCATGCCCTCCGTTGTCGTACAAATCCTGCCCCCACTTCCTCACCGCCTGCGGCATATCTAGACCCACAGCTAGTTCGGTGGATTGTCCCTCTGGCATTGTGGCGTGGAATAACATAAGCGCCAGACCACATTTCAATATTGGGCATAAATCAAAAATATCTGCGACAAGCTCACTGCGACACACTGCTGCAGGAGGATAACCAGCCCTTAACTACGGTCATTAAGGCCAACGGATTTCCATCTGCTGCTCTCACTGAGGATAAGTGAATAGCATCACCTTGACAGGAATTTACATGTTATTAAGCTGAGAAAAGTGTTCCCTGTGCTAAAGACATTAGCCCCAAAATGTCAGCAGTTGGTTAGTCTTCAGTGACATTTGAAATGAATAAAGGACAAAGGATAAAAATGCCTCTAAGACAATAAAACTCGTTTCAAACCCTAGACGGACAACACTCTTAGTGTAGAAGGGCCAAGTTGGAGAAAACCCCAAAGAAAAGGAAAGAAGGAATCAAAAAAGTGAACTGATATTCTCAGATTTGATCTGCCAAGGTGAAATTGTATCTGACGCTTGCCTCTGTGCCACAACTCTGCCCCCATCTGTGTGGCCCTGCACACAAAGTCAGTGTTGTTTTCAATCTCATCTCTTCTGGAATGTGGCGCAGGGCTTGGGTGCCGTGCCTGGCTTGTTGGGTGAAATTGGACTGCCTACCCCTATTATCGTAAACATCATCCACCAGACAGACGAGCAGGTCGCAGGAACGCAGCATAACAGGGCCTTGCTTGGGAGAGATCCGCTAAAACACATCCATTAGGGCCCAAACTATTTTTGATTTACATGTTCAGACTCTTTAAAACTGTCACATTCACTGCCAGAAGTCGCTGTCTTTCCCAGCCACTTCTTTCCACTCCATCCCAACATGTATTCATAAACACGACGGCCTGACTGTTATGTAGCACAAGACAAAGCATTGTTTCTCCCCTCCTTCAGCTTGCTTTGCTGTGTGGTGGGAAAAAACAACAACCTTCTTTTACTACCAAGGGCAAAATAAGCACTGGGCAACCTCACTAGTGTGGTAAATAATAGGCACATGTTGGTGTCTACCTCATTACACTGTATGTAGAACTTAATGACCTTAAAGTCAGCACAGCCTGCAATCATCTGTCATGGCAGCAATTAATTTCATACGAGGCCCAAGATGATGGCAGACCATTTAAAGTTTCTGAAGCCATACTGTAATTTACATCAAAGATGGGAGGAGAGGGAAAAAAAACAAGTTCCTTGAAACAAATATTGTAGAATACTATGAGAACAACAGCAACAATAAAACAATCATTAGGAGAGTCAAGGACAAAAAGCATGATGAAAAACAGGTGTATGGAGCAAAACCAAGGTTGAATCATAATTAGGAGGATAATGTGGCCTAAAAGCTGGAATATATTAACCTCAACTCTATCTGGTATGATAATATGCAAACAATAATGATGTGAGGTATGAATCTTTGTCTGGGTGGTCTTCTTATGTAATGAGTGTAAAAATAACACAAAGGGATTTTTTTTTTTTTTGGTTGCTTCAAAGGCTTTTTCCTTTTAACCTGCATGGACTTTTGATTTTAATGGTATTATCAGCCACAAATAGGACATTTTCCTTCTAAAATATCTGTGTTGGGTAACAATCATCTTCCATACAATCCAGAGTCTTAAAGTACAGTCGTACCAGTTCAAAATTTCCTCACTTTCCTTGAAGGGTCCTTGGCTGATCCCCTACAATTCCTTTTTAAAAATAATAATTTCTGGTCATGATTTGTGGACATTAAGATCTAAAGAGAATCGTCATCTCCTGGCTGTAATTCAGTAAAAGGTTGGAGTCATAGCTCAAATTCACAAGTGCAACAAGATATTCATCCAGGTGGCATAAATAATGTCATTAAGGTACTACAAATACTAATTTATATCCTTAAATCGTTAAATAATAAACTAACAACCTACATCATATGTATTTCATTAAGGACTTTGCTAAAAGAATTGGATGTGTTTTACTTTCTCTCCAATAGGACGACATCATGGGCCATGCTCAGAGCAGTGTTCTGTAGAGACTGGCATTTTTCATCCGGGGATTCCAGTGGATGGGAGTCAGTATTAGTAACCCATCACGCGATTGGGACAGTACAGAATTAAACATTAACGGGAGCAGACGGGAGCGGAAGCAAACCAATAGTAACTAAAAAATACTAGGATCGATGCCAAAAAATAAAATGAAATAGAAAGAAAAGAATCCAGTACTATGCGCGCTTCGCCATTTTGTAGTTTTTTTCCTTGAAGCCTGCACTATAATGTGAGTCAAAAAACTACACCCACCCAAAACCAACAGTGCTTCCTCTCTGAGTTTTTCACCCGCACTCAAAGACAACAATGGAGGGACCTCAACAGTTACTACAGTTAGAAACAGGAACTTAACTGACCCTTCATAGAAATTCAGATTCAATGTATTGGCAGAAATCTTATTGAAGACAACAAGAATGGGAGTGGTGCAGGAGCCGGAGTCATTCTGAATGGGAGCTGGATGGGAGTGGAGTAATTTCACCAGGAGTGGGACGGGACAGGATTTAGACTTCTACTCTGGCCCGGATCGACGGACACAATTTTTTCTGTAGGAGGTTGGACGGGACAGGAGTGAAAATCCACCCCCGTATCAGTCTCTAGTGTTCTGTCAGCTAAGTGTACCGCGTTAGGCCAGCATACCCTTAGTAATAAGCATTAGTCTCTTTACAGTCAATCACGCAGTTTTATTTGCCGATCTAGTCAGGTTTTTGTCATTGTTATGTGCATAAAGTAACAAAGAAAAATCTTCAACCTATTGCAAGTCCAATTGATGAGGATCTTATTAACGAATAATCGGGGTTTATCACAGATTAATTATTGGTATGAATAGTATTCTACAACTCAGATGAAAGGACATGAGATTTATATATTTTTTATTTGTTTAATATGAGCGAACATGCAGAACATTTTATTTTTATTAAACTAATTAAATTATTTTCAGATTACACATAAATAGATTATTTAATTCCAAGAGGGAAAACAAATTACTTTAGGGTTAGGCTTGGGATTAAGATTCACTAGGTGATAACAGCATACTGAGTCTACTGGCACAAACTAATGCCATTTAATGGGACTGATAACCGCTAAGGGTATGCTGGCCTGACACTGTGAGCTGAGCTGACAGAACACCAGCAAAATATGATTATGATTAGTAAATATTATCAGTATTTTATTTGTGTCTTTCTTTAGATTATGCACAATACAAGTACAATTAAATTGTGTTGCTGCTCTTCTAAACTTTTACTTGTTGTTTAAGAGACCAGGAAACAATGGTAAGCCCGCTATGGCTACTTGCTAATGTTGCTAAAGCTACATGCACACATAAGTCAAATTGACAGAGAAAAATGGGTATGAAAAGAGTATAGAATGGCCGCTATTTAAACAAGCGAGAAATGGCAATGAATTTAAAGACAATATAAGGAGCATCACATTTCTGAAATACAAGGCTAGGACTTCTTTGATGCAACGTACACTGTCGTCCTTTAAAAATGTATTAGAAACAGTTTTAGACCTTTAAAATAAAAAGCACTTGTGAACGTTTCAAAGTCTAATGTCAGATATTCCTTCAGTATCACAGATGTCCATCTTTTTCTACACATAAGAAGCTTTATCCTTAAATGCATATATGAAAAAAAGAACAGATATTCTTGGCTGTATTTATTAGAACATATGATGGGGTGAAAAATCCACAATCCAGGGATCTATGACACACAGGGTCTTTTTGCTAACGTGTGTATTACACCATTTACTGCCAGGCCAGAGGAAAAGTGACGCTTTCTTCCGCTTTCGCCATTTATCATGATTATAGTCAAAGATTGTGAGCTTTGTTAAAGTCTTAGGTCATGATGTTGCTCTATGGACTTTAGTTAAGAAACTGTGAGATAAGGATGGATGTGAATATATGCATTTAACTTTAGATTTCAAAAACTGCTAAAAAATATCCAAAAATAAGTACCGGTAGAACAATTTTAAAATAAATATATTTCCCCATAGTTAGAGTAGGTAAATAAGAAGATTTATTTTGAGTGTAATTATTTTAATTCACTGGTAAATTGTCTAACTTACCTTCTCTATTCGAGGGAAAATACACTTATCCTGATAAAGCTGAACTTTTTCCAGCATTTTCTATCATGTATCTGTCTGTCAAATACTGTACTTTATGAATGCCAAATGCAAATGAAATGCTGCAGAAACAGGTGGACTCTCTTCATCCACTTCCAGACGTTGATGCTGTAGGCAGGCAGGATCTTCTGTAGAGGTTTTTCTGTTAAGGACCTGGGGAAGCCTCTGACAGAGCACCCTCTGTTGGTGTTTTAAAATCTGATGAAGAGGATTTTCATTGTTTCCATAATCTTCTTCATTATATGGTGAATTCTTCACCAGCCAAATTAACCTGGTGAGAAACCATAACAGAAGTCAGTGTGTTAAGATGCCTTCATAATGATTGTGAATTTTGTTGCAGATGCAAACGATTATATTGTTATGCTTACAGAGTGTAGAGGCAGCTTGGAGCTCTGTGAGGCGAAGGATGATATTCTGCTGAGGCGAATGGCTTCTTCTACAGTACGGAAGCACCATAGAGAGCTGCTCTTGACCACCAGCTGTCTCACTGTGTGGTGTGGGAGGCTGCACCATAACCTTCTTCCTCAGACTGGGAAGAAGGTGAGGAGAGTGGTGAGAACAGCAGAGAGGATCATGGGGGCTCCTCTCTTCCCTCACATTAAAGACATTTTATCCCAGCGCCAAGTGTGAGTCCCGAGCCCGTAACATCATCAATGACCCCTTACCCCCCCACCATGGACTTGTTCTCCCTGCTGCCCTCTGGGAAGAGACTTTGCAGCATTCGATGCAGAACCAGCAGATTCTGCAACAGCTTTTTCCCCACCGCCATTAGACTGCTGAACTGTTGAAAAGCTCTTAATGAAGTCACAAATCAAGTTTCTGTATCACACTGAAAATATCATGCAAAATAGAACTCAACTCAAATGTTTTCCATTGCACTTTTGCACCATGTCTCTCCCACACTGTTTACATTTGATCACTGCTGCACTTTATGAATGAAAATGTTCTTTTTCACTGCTTAGCTGCTGCTCATTCACTGTTAGAAAGCTACAAGAACGAAATTTCAAATACATTTTGTCTAATCCTAAGTCTAACCAAAATGCACAGAAACCTGTGCAGCAAAACTGAGGATGGCTACATCACTTCAGGTAGGTGGTAATTCTAACTGTACAGTCGGGAAAATTTCACTTGGTTTCTCTATATTTCAATTCAGTTTATTTTATATAGCGACAATTCACAAAACGTGTCATCTCAAGTCACTTTAAAGGTCAACCCGACTCAAAATGATCTTCAAAGATTTCTATCTAAGGAAAACCAGCTGACTGCATCGAATCATTGACTCAAGGCAATCCCCTCACACTCAAGCATGCTTGTAGCGACACAGTGGGAGAGGAAAAACTCCCCCTTTTAACAGGAAGAAACCTCCAGCAGAACCAGGCTCAGTGTGAGCGGCCATCGGCTGAGGCCGACTGGGGTTCAAGGAAACAGAAGCAGACATAGAAAAATAAGCAGGGCAGCCAGGCAGACGAGCTCCGAGCCAGCCCCTATGTCAGAGGATAACGAGAGCACATCCAGTTAGTCACAGTCAGAGAAACAGGACTACACTGAAAAAAATACTTTACAGTATATCTCAGTGTTCTTTATTGCAGTGATGAAGAAGGCAACATTAATAGATAGGATTGTAATAATATATATAAAAACATAGCAATTTTATAGCGACTGGTGTGTGCTGCTGCACGAATTGCTTGGTGCATTTCTGACGAAATATCAGGCCAGTGAAAGCAAAGGAAATTGGCCAATTTTTGTTAGGTTTCATAATTGGTGTGAATGCACCACTAAAAGGCTCTCTGCACAGGGCACAAGCTGGACTCACACTAGCCATCCAGAAACAAGGACACTGCAAGTCTTAGTTCTGTTGTTTCTGCCTGTGGAAGGCCTCACATCAGTTAACTTAAACTGTCCAACAAATTTAACAACATAAGAAAAAGAAGCAAAATAACATGACTTGTTAACTTTTTGTTATCTCTTGCCTTTGTATTTTTATTTCTTCTCAGTGCAGCTGGATGTTTAAAGGCAGAAATACACAAATGTCGCCTGGGAGAGCACTCAGGTACAACACTCTATAATCAATCATATCGCCCACCACTGCTCTCCTATGGACCGTGACAAAAATATCTGTCTCATCATTGCTACTCTTGATGATGCAGCCTGAGCATCTTCAATCTGCGATGCAAAAACACCCTCTGCTTAATAACCGCACAAAGCGGGAAAAGGGAGAAACAAGGAGGGGAAATGTGAGCGTGTGCACAGCAGCTCAATGAATTACCCCTGACAGAAGCAGAGTTCAAACCCCGTGTGCCGTTCCATTACTTGTTGGTCCTTGAGAGAGAGAGATGCAAACACATTCACACGCATTACAACAGCGAGTTATGAATGACAGCAAAGGAGTCAAACTGCACAGTTGAAGAGAAACTTATTTCTGTGCGTCTGTGTGTCTGTGCGGATGCAAAGTAGAAGGATGTTTAGCCGTCGTTCCGGGCAAAATGACTTCCTCTTTGATGAAAAGGCCTGCCGAGGGTTTGCCGTTGTGTGGAGAATGGAGGATTTCAAATTGTCTCCCAGCGACTGTGATTGCCAAGCGCAGGACCGGGCCATTATATCATTGAATCTTTGTTAAGCAGCCCCTCACAGTGGCTGACAGCATAATTAATCTTACCATATGAACAAAGGGACCCACTCAATAGTACTGAGGACGCTTATTAAAAATATACTAAACACACACTTCAGATACTCCTCCCCCCCAACATGAGACTCTGGGTTTCACCAAAGCTTCATTTTTTAAAAGAAGGGGTGAGATGCGAGGATGGTTGTGGCAGACTAGTGTCACTCGTGGTTTTGTTCAGTTTTTGTGATATGAGGTGGAGGGGGGGCTGGTTGGACGGAGGACGGGGCAGCCCCTTGGCACGATGATGAATCATTCCTTGCGACGCGGCGCACTATTAAACAATAAAAGTGTTTATACGCCACTGCCATCCAAATAGCTTTAATTAGAAATTTCAGATGAGTGGGAATCTATCCTTAATGTGAATATTTAACAGCAAGGAGATGTGGAGACTATTTGATTGGGTAGAACGCCAAGCGCTGTTTCAGTCACAGCTTAATACTAGAAAAAGCTTGAATTTTAATCTGCGTTGTAGATATTATTTTGTTTAGCCAAAATCATCAGTCTGAGTCTACTGTCGTAATGCTGCTGAGCTGACAGAGGAGCTGCAGACAACCAGCAGGGAGCTGGTTACACTGTGCTGCCAGTAAGGATGGCCATCCACGCTGCACAGTGGAAGCAGATCATTTTATGCTTGTTCACCTAAAGTAAAATCCAACATTTTCTATTGTGGTCTGGGTGAGATACAAAATCGGCCTTCACGTGACTAGAACTTTGGAAATACATTTCAAAACTGGTGATTGGCTTGGGAAATTAAGAATATTAACAGCCTTTGAATCTTGGTGATCTTATTGGTGTGGATGAAGCGTGTTTGGTGTGGCTAGGTTTTTTAATTGACGGATCCTGGACCTGAATTCATTTCTGGCAAAGAAGGTGGCGAGCCATTGCTTTGAATCGGATTCATTCTGAACTTGCTGGAGAGAAAGATGCCCTCATTCTACAGCTGATTTCGACTGTGTGTTAGCACACAACCACACCACCTTTGGCCACGCTCTCACATTGCAGGCCTTGATGCACAATTCTGAATTTTTGTGAAATCCCTTTTTTTTTTACGTTGCCGCTCACATTTCCAAATATATGCTACTTTTGTATGTGATCTCCTGTGTGAATTGCAATTATGCAACGCAAGTGTCCCGTGTGCGCAGTAGGCCAGCGGGCTCTGTGTTTACGGAGTAAACATGGATGTTAGCGCTGGTGCACAGCTAGCGATCTTTCCCACCCATAACAACACAATCTTTTCAAGATGGTTAAACATAAATACTGCTCTCCACATCATCGTCCATCATGCCCTTCCTATGAACCTAACCATCAGCCCAAAACTTTGCAGATTTAGGTTACTTTAGCATGCTCAGTGCAAGGCAGGTTAATGTTAGCGTGGTGAGACCAAGGCAGGCTAACGTTCGCTCAGTGATAGCAAGGCAGGCCAATGGTAGCATGGTGATAGCCAAAGGAGTAAATGTTACCATGGTGTTAGCAGGGTAGGGTAATGTAAGCATGGTGTTAGCAAGTTGGGCTAATGTTAGCATGGTGATAGCAAGGCAGGTTTATGTCAGCATGGTGTTAGCAAGGGGGATTAATGTTAGCATGGTGATAGCAAGGCAGGCTAATGGTAGCATGGTGATAGCCAGAGTGGTTAATGTTAATATACTGATAGCAAGGCAGGCTAATAATAGCTTAGTAATAGCAAGGCATGCTACCATGTTGTTACCATAATGTTACCATGTTGCTAGCAAGGTGGGTTGATGTTAGCTCCCTTCCAGTATTTATGTTAATACAGGAGGATCCAAACATTACTGTTTTAAGAGCGCCACCTAGTGTGCTTTCTGGTTTTAACAAATATTATACAGGAGAAAAATCAAACCACTTTCAGACTCCAGATTTTTAAGCAGGTTTGGCCTAAAGTCCCACAGCAGTGCAGAGTTTTCAACATGAAAAAGTGTGATTTAAGTACGATGGATGTTCAGGGTCCGAATGACATTAAAGATCAATTATCATAAGGATTCTCTATATAAAAAAATGGTATTCAGACCACTTATTTACACTCTTGTGGGAGAAACTCTTGAGCAAAGTTTCCCTTTTATTAATATCAGGTTTTTATTTTTAACTCCTCATTAACCAATGCATTAACAAACCCACAGAAGAATCTCCCTCCTGATGTCTTCCTTTAAACTCTGGAACAAGGAATATTAAAGAAGCAGACTTTAAACAGAATTTAACCTGATATATTCTGAATCTAAATTAAAAGCAAGGACACATTTCAGATCTTATTATCATCTTCCTGAATGTTTCGTTCTCTTTTTATACTTTATGATTTGAAGCTTCGCTGTTGTTTTCTGACCCATAAACTTATTGGATAAAAATGTAAACTTTATTTTTGTAATTTCCTACTGAAAAGTATTTGGACGCCCCACATTTAGTTTTGTTCTGTTTGTTCTCCATGAATGTTTAGATGGAGATTGCTTCATGCAAAGCAAGGCGCGCCGCTCTCCTCCTCAGGATGATTTTTGATATTCTGACTCATCTCTGTCTCTGAGTTTCCTTGTAACATCAGCGTCCCCTTCAAACACCCTCCCCTCATTTTCTCTTCATCTTTTCTGGGACGATGCTCCGCTTGTTCGGGCTAAAGTGGGGTAGAGCAGATCAGTTCATCGGTGGAAGGACTTCTCCTCTCCGCCATAAACACACACACAGGCACACACAGATCCAGGCCTACCAGATCATATCTGCAATCACAAAATGGCTTTAATATATTCCCAGCGCTATTTTTGAATATTAATAAAATATCAATTATTAATTTAGCCTTTGGCATGGCAAGATATACTAGTTTTAATTAGTGTACTGTACTTTTTGGCAATTAAAAAATAATTGATGTCCACACAGACAGGCGTTGTGATGGTCTTTCTTGTTGTTGGCAACAGAGGACGCGCCGAGATGATGCGGCGCCTCTTGCTTCCTTCTCTTCTCTTTCTTGTTCGCAGTTCAGATGCGTTTCGGGGCCTGAAGCCATCAGGCCCCATTCTGATAAAGCGCAACTTCAAAACAAGATAATGAGACAGATTTGGGGCTTAAAAAATAGAAAAAAAAAATAAAGAAGAAAGAAGGGATGTTAATGAGAGGGAGGATATTCTGTTTGTGCTTGACACAGTGAGGGTGTTTGCATTCGCAATCAAACTGGGTTGACCGTGCCGAAAGCCGCCAATCGGTGCGTTTACTCATACCTGACTGAGTTCGCTCCATCAGCCTCTGATTTCATTACGATTCAGTTCATTGATTACAACGTCTTGATAAGCATGAAAACTTCCTACAAGTAGTTTCTTTAAGTGTCTCATTCAAGACCCGCCTGCTCCGAAGATTTAATTCATACTCAAATTAAACTAAAGGTTTTTACGTTTAAAACTAACATTAAGAACCAAAGTACCTGAAAGTATCATAAACAGAGATGTCAAAATTATTAATGGCTATTACTTTCCCCACCTTTTATTGTCATTAAGGTTTTACAAGTACAGAACAACGAAATTAAGTCTCTTCATTTAACCCATCACCTTGGGGAGCAGTGGGCTAACATCGTCCGGCGCCCGGGGAGCACTGTGGGGTTAAGACCTCTCAGATCCTCTGGATTCCAAACTCTATGCTCTAAGAAACTCTATGCTCTAGAAACTCTATGCTCTAGAAATATCCTGTCCAGGATTGATGCTGAGAAACTAGTCCATGCATTTGTTACTTCAAGGCTGGACTATTGTAATTCTTTACTATCAGGAAGTCCACAAACTGTAGTTAAAAGCCTTCAGCTGATCCAAAATGCTGCAGCCAGAGTTCTGATGAAAATTAAAAAGAGATCATATCTCTCCTATCCTGTGCTTCTCTTCATTGGCTTCCTGTTAAATCCAGAATAGAATTTAAATCCTCCTTCTCACATATACAGACAACCCAAGTTCCACAAACTCATGTCAGGGAGATGCTTAAATTAACTAAAAAATATGTAAAATTCCTATTTATAAATGTATATTGACCTCATAAGAAATAGAATTTCTATTGAACCTAATTGAAAAGAAATTTCACTCCATGCAGCTCTCTTTATATATTTGAATCCCTTGCCCTGTTTATTTATTTCATGCTTTTCTGTGCCACCATGAAAATACGCTGGCCCCCTCCTGGCCCCTTTACATTTGGTCTGGATCCGCCACTGTTCCTCACCTTCACTAGACGTGGATATACTTTAGTATATTCTGCTGTGAAATTAGTCCTATATTTTCGTTTTTTACTAGAGGATTGAACCTCTGCTGTTTCACAGTATGCACAGCTTTAAGTGGGAACTAGGTGACTGCCAGAGAGTAACCCAGAGAAACTTATTGGACTGATTCAATCAGCTCTCTGACAACCAGTCGCCTGGAACGCTGGTTGAACAGAGCATCGCTTTGGACAGATACGCTGCACAGGTTTCACCAGCAACCTCCTCCCCACACCCCACGGTCTCTTGTTGTTCCTGTGCAGTCACAGCAGTTTTAATTCGTACATGATGCACATATTATTGTATTGCCTGCACGCTCTCACTTTCATAAAAAAAAACACCACCTCACATAGTCTTAAAATCTGGGATAGTTTATCCGTCTCGCGGGCTTCCGTGAGCAACTATATATATCAGGGAGACTCCCGGAACTTCCTTTTGAGACTTGGGATGTCTGCATATAGAGCCTTAAATATGGCAAGCTCCATCTGATATCAGAGATCTGATTGTTCCTTATGTTTCCTAACAGAGCACTTCCTCTCAATCTGCAGGTTTTACTAGTGGTTCCTAGAGTTACAAAAATAGAATATAGAGGCAGATCTTTTGGTTAACAGGCTCCTCCTTGTGGAACCAACTACCTACCAGTTTTTAGTCCGTGAGGCAGATACCCTGTCTACTTTTAGGCTAGTTTTAAAACTTTCCTTTTGATAAGCTTATAGGTAGAGTGGCTCAGGTTATCCTGAGCTATCTCTATAGTTATGCTGCTATAGGCTTAGACTGCTGGAGGACATAGGGACCCCTTATCATCATTATGCTTCATTCTATCTCTATTCTCCTACTCTGCAGTATCTCTTAGTTCAGTCTCTAACATTATGCTCTCTCTGCTTTTTTCTCATAGTAGCTTCATCATGGTCTGTTCCTGTTTGGCTGTGACTCCATTCTGGAGCATGAAATATCAGCTGTGCTGCTGCCATCAACTTTTTTTTATAGATGTGTCCGAGATCGGCCTGTTTTCCAGTGCAGTCCTGTTTCTCTGACTGTGACTGGCTGGATGTGCTTCTCTTCATCCTCTGGCGTGGGAGGCTCGGGCCTCGTCTGCCTGGCTGTGTGTTTCCTGGATGGGCCGCCTTTTTACAATTTGCCTTTTGCTATCTCTGCTTCTCAATGCTCCTTGAACCCCCACAATTAAGAGCCTCAGCAGATGGCGCTCACACTGAAACCTGTGGTTCTTGCGAGGAGGGTTCTTCCTGTTAAAAGGGGAGTTTTTCCTCTCCATTTTTTCACGCTACAAAAGCATGCTTAGTGTGAGGGATTGCATTCGAGTCAATGAGTCAATGCAATTGAAAACTGGTTTTCATTAGAAAACTTTTAATCATTTTGACTGTATGATCTGGTGAACTGCAAGGTGCCTTGAGGTGAGATGTGTTGTGAATTGGTGCTATAGAAATAAACTGAATTAAAAGTAACATTTTCAAAACTATTTAAAGTATAAAATTAAAAATAATGCAGAAAAAAAATAAGGACAGATGCTTTAAACTTTATACTGGTTACTGCACTACCCTGGATGATAACTTTCTTATACTTATTTTTCTTATTTGTAAACCTAATGGTAATACTGTGAAATTTCACTTAGCATCATATTAAAACCTCTCTATTTCGGTATGTGGTGAGCAACAAATTAGGGCAACACCGAGTCTAACCAAAAAGAAATTAAAGTTATTGTGGTGGATTTTTTAAAAGACCCGCCCTCTCCTCTTAAAAAAAAATAAGCGTGCAAGAGCCCATTTCTCCTCGTGCACGCCCTGTTTAAAATGTGCTGTTCTCATAGCTGTAAAATCTTACTGTGTTCACATACAGCAGGGACAATATAGTGGACTTAGTGAACTCAGTTAACTGACCGTTCGGACAGATGATCACTGCTTTTTACTTCCCGACGGTCACTTACCTTCTCCTCCACCACACGGTGACTGCACCATCTTTGTTATTACAGTAGTCGCCGCTGTCGGGTAGCGGCAGCCAATGGCGAAAGCGGGCTGCTGTGACAACAAATCCCATAATGCTTTGTAAGGGGAGCTCTATAATATACTGCGGTACTTTATTCTTCGTAGACACTTTTCTCTTACGACCCTTGGCCATTTTCAAAGAACAGCCGGAGAGAAAGGTGAGCTTCAGTGACTGAAAACGTAGCTCACCACAGATCTACACCTGAAAGTGCGCATGTGCAGAAAAAGATAGCTAACGGAACGCGCCGTAGGACGGCTATATGTAAACATATCATCACATTGATTGACAATTAGGAGGGCCACTTATTTAAATGATCCTCCCGGAAATAAAAGATCACCATCTATACCCCTAATTGTGTGGATGAAACAAATTATGTTGATGGTTTTTATTATTTTTATTACTAACAGGCCATTATGAAAAAAAATGCTTTAATGAAACTAAACTAACAATTCTTTTAAAACAGAGTAGAAAGTAGAGAAAATTGCAAAAAAAAAATGTAAAGAGTAAAAGTAAAAAGTAGTCAAAAATAATTACTCCTGTAAAGTATAGATGGCAAAAATTCCTACTAAAGTAAAGAATTATTTGTACTTTGTTACTCACCTCTGATCATGATATGCAGCTTAGCCTCTTTTCCTCTACCTGTTCTCTGATAGTTTATAGAATCTGTTTTTTTTTTGTTTTCCTATCTGAGAACCTAAAGGCGTCTTGTGTGTGCACTGGTATCCTAATAGCGAGGATAGAGCATGTATGTATTCTCTGCATGGTGAGGTGGCAGATGGATGTGTGAGAAGCAGGAAATCTGCTCTTGTCCGTGTCAGTTCTGCTCTACAGAGCTCTGATAACTGAATAATAATCCTCTCGGGCTGTCTGCTGCTCTCAGCTTTGGCTTTTCTCTCCTTCTACGGCTCCGGATTGTCTCTTAAAGATTTCTTTTACACTTGGGTTAATTTGAGCCAAATCTCACTTGATCCAGCGGTCGAGATGAAACCTTCTTTATCTGTCGGAAGAGCATTTAGTGTCGGTTTGATCACTATTTATACAGTAAGGCTTTTTTCATTCTCATGTCCTAGTGTTTTCAATTCAATTCAGTTTATTTCTATAGCGCCAATTTACAACACGTGTCATCTCAAGGCACTTTACAGTTAACCAGACCATCCTGTCGACTGGGGTTCAAGGAGACAGAAGGAGATATAGAAAAAGAAGAAGAGATACAAAAGGCAACTGTAAAAGGCGGCCCGGTCCAGGAAACACACAGCCAGGCAGATGAGCTCCGAGACAGCTCCCATACCAGAGTATAAAGAGAGCACATTTAGTTAGACACAGTCAGAGAAACAGGACTACACTGTAAAACAGGCTGATCTCCAACATCTATAAACAAAGGTGTTGATGGCAGCACCATAGCTGATATTTCTATCCAGGATGGAGTCACCATTGTTTGTCAGGATCTGCCATGATAGCCGACCTTAATTACTCACTTCATTCACCTGCCATTCTCTCCCACTCTGTCATTACCATTCATCCCATTCACCTGCTCCCTCAGCTATATATACGGTTAAATGCAGCTATTAGGGGCTGGTCATCTTATGACATTTGTCAGTTTGTTTCATTAGTTTTGAGTTTATTTCCAAGGTTTATGTCATCGTTCCTGGGTTGAGAGCCAGGCCGATCACACTGAGCCTGGTTCTGCTGGAGGTTTCTTCCTGTTAAAAGGGAGTTATTCCTCTCCACTGTCGCTACATGCATGCTTGGTGTGAGGGATTGCCTTGAGTCAATGAGTCGATGCAATCAACTGGTTTTCCTTAGATAGAAAACTGAATCAAACTGACTGGATGATCTGGTGAACTGTAAAGTGCCTTGAGATGATATGTGTTGTGAATTGGCTATATAAGAAATAAACTGAATTAAGTTGTTAAGACTAAAAGTTATCTGATCTTTGACATACGTTAAGTGCAAGTAACTCATAATTTGTGGAGTTTATCAAAAACCTATGAGTAACTTGTGGATAACTTATGTGTTACTTATTGAGAATTGGAATCTCCAACGCATATCTGACGTTTTCCAGCCCAGCGCTAAAAGTATTTCTAACTTGCAGCTACTGTATCATAACATATTTGCAGCGTGGAACGTATAAAGGCGTTCACAGTAGGAAACCGTCAGTTCTCCTCCAGACTTCATCCCCATTATAGGGTGAGTGAGAAGGTTAGTGTGATGGATCCTCCCTGCGTTCACGCCCACCACCAACAAACTTCCTAGCAGACTTGACGCTGAATGCTTTGACTACAAACCTTATTTCTTTCTTTTACTTTTTTCTTCATATTTTTCTTTTGGGCAGGTGGTCAACAGCTGCTTGGTTAATACCGCAAGCAAACACATCTTTTTATGCAGGCCGGGTGCCTCCGAGCACATCGCTGCCCCCCTTAAGGGGCAGTGATGCGCCTAAGGTGAGCAGCTTTAACTGATGCTTCATATGTGATGCTGCTGTGTGTTATGCATAAGTTAGGCTTCTCATTGGACATACACTCTGGACTCGTTATGTATGCTCTATGTATATGCCCAAAATTGAACATAATATCTAGAAAGTTTAGCGTATGCCAGGGTTTTAAACTAAATTGTCGAGGAAGAAAAAAAGAGAAAAAAAAAAGAAAACAAAATTTAAGTTTACATAAAACAATTAAATCCTGAGGTGTTTTTGAAATTCCAATGAGAGGAAGAAGAGGAAGGGTTTTAATAAAACGAACCACTGCTGATGTTGGCATGTGATTTTAAAGGTTTAAGAGGGGCTGCAGTTAGGCTTTTTTTTCTCCTTCCTTCTTTTCTCCAATTGACCAACATGACATCCCTAACTGTATAAATGAGCCGCTTTATGATGATAAGATCACTGACTAATAAGATATTTATGTGACATGCTGACAGATCCTTCTCCTCCCTTCCCCATCTCGCCATCTTCACGCCTCACCGAGCGGGTGAGGATCAAATGCGCAAATTCTCCAAATGGGGTCATTAAATGGAGAGGAAATTTAATAAATTCATCCTTTTTTTTGTCTAAGACGATGCTAAAAAAAGGAAGATGAAACGACAGTTACAGTGAAAGAAAGACAGTCTGCTTTACCGGACATCTGCCATCAGTGGAAATGTCTAAAACAAATCTAAAAGGTTTTCAAAAGCAACATAAAACAACAGTGAGTGAATTTAGCTTGCAATGTATAGGTTGTAATATAAGATTTAGGGTCCCCATGCTGCCCCTGTCAACTGTGTACACAATTGTCTGAGTGCTCACAACTCTGCTCCATATTACTGCATGTCTGTATACAAACATCCTCCTGAGTAGAGATATCCAGAGGGCCCAATTAGCCAGAGACATGGAGAGTGAACTAGAGAGAGTGCAGGCATGTATCGCTGTGACAGACTGTGCTCTTTGTCAACTGCCAGCCTCCATGTTTGACTACGGCCTGCCTGTCAGCTCCTGCATGACATTCAGAACAATTCGTGTGACATACAGAAAGCTTACAAAAATATGCCTTTTGCATACACAGACCCCCACCCACCCACCCCCCAACAACCCACAGCATCACACTCACTCCCTTCCTTCAAGCCCACATGGATATGCTAATTAATCTAATGCTTGTAATGAAGAGGCCTGACATGCTGTGACTTCTTAGGAGTGATGCTTTTTCACAAGAAGTGTGAACACAACCTTTGACCCCTGCACCTACTCCCACTCAAGAGTGAAAATAAGCTGAAACCGCCTGGCACTGCATACGAGTAAAAGATGTAGGTTCCAGTAAAGACCTAGGGCCAGATATTTTGTGCCACTAACTATAGCACACAGTTATTGGTGTGAGTACGCAGAGAGACTCATCTGCAACATTTAAATCTCAATTCAATTCAGTTTATTTCTATAGCATCAATTCACAACGCACGTCATCTCAAGGCACTTTACAATTCAATCAGATTATCCAGTCAGATTGATTCAAAGTTTCTATCTAAAGAAAACCAGCTGATTGCATCGACTCATTGACTCAAAGGTAATCCCTCACCATATCCACAGCAGTACTGAGGTGCCCTGCTGTCATTCCTTTAAATGGTCATTCCACTGACGGAGTATCTTTTAAGTTTATCCAGCTGCTATATATGAGGCTAGGCCCGCTACAGGCAAGAAAATACAGAACCTAAAGTTTCCCATCCTTTCTGGTGTTGTGATTTTATGTTCAATGCCCATCCAGGTTGGATGGGCATATTTGTGTTGTGAATAACTGTTATATTCAATTCCCAGCCAGCAAGGAATTCATATTTCTGATACTTTAAGATGTCTATTGCCCTCCCCGTTAGGAGTGGTAAATATCCTATTTGATCAGATATTATTTTGGCTGTTATATATTATTTATGAACACACACCCTACTAGCTGTGTGTTAGAACAATAAATGAAAGAGTGATTTGAGTTCAAACGATGGTCAAACAATTCTGCACATACATGGAATAAATCTACCACAACTTCTGTTCAAATTAAAGAGTTTATTAACAAAATTCATTCAGCTCCTAGTCAAACATATTTCAGTTCAAAACTCTTAACTGAAACTCAACTAAACTAAACTACTATGTACAAAGAGGAAGGAAAACATGGTTTATTACAGTTTAAGATGGATCATATAATATGTTTCAAACCGCAATAAAGATCTTAAAAGAATGATGTAATTGAGTATTTTATTTTTTACATCACGACTTGGAATTATGGGTAATGGGGTTATGATGAACTGACTGAATATATTACGTAGGTAACGTGCGCACAACGTGCAAGACGTCACGTCAGACGTCTAAAACCAGAGTGTAGATTAAACCATGACTGTTTCTTACAATGTGTTAGCGATGATAGATACCAAAAAGAAGTACTAGAATTAAAAGGAAAGAAAAGCTGCTGGAAGAATTGAAAAAAAACTTCAGAAAATAAACACATTATTTCAAAGAACCGGAGAGGGAATGGTGGACGTTGCTGCTACTACCAGTCCTGGATTGGTCCGTCGCGCATCTGTGTACTCACGTTGTGTAAAGTGGTAATGTTTAAAATACACGCTTTGAGGTTTAGCTCATCTGTTTTTTTTCTGGGTTTTATGATTTCTGCCTACGTCTGGTCTGCCGTCACCTATGTGTTTTCATGGATGTGTAGCAGTATACCAAATGTGTTTTCATGGACATGCATGGTACGCCATCAACATGTTTTCGTGGATATGGTGCTGCGCTGTCACCAATGGTTCCATTCAAGGTGCGCAGTCACTCTTTTTCCATGTGTGATGTTTGATCATATACTACTGAGAATTGCATAATTGTATCATCTTGGCTGATTTATTGAACTGTCATGTATCCTGAACCTTTGCCCCGTGTTATAGGGTCCACCCAGATAATGTTGCTTACAGGCCTACTGTTGTGTCGTTACACCATTAAATACAAGAAAGCAATAATAGTACAAGGTTTTATTTTTAACTCAAGAATAAAGTATTATTTGTTTGCAATTTCTTTAAATATATGAGGCTGGTTCAAGGCCTACCCCTCTACCCTGGGCCTCTGACATCTGACCTGGTTGCCCTTCCCCCAGTTTGTCAGCTTGCACCAGACCAGTCTGTAGTTGAAGCACTGATGTTTCTAGCACCTGAAGACCCATCCTCCTGAGGATATTCCAAGTCAGATGCAAATCAAGGATCAACATTTCGTTCTCTTGGGTTGTTGAGTCTGTGGTTTTGATTGGGTTTTGTGTTTGGCCATTTGAATCATGGTCAGGGTGCCTGTCTAACCTCTTTGGATGGAAGACTAGATGCTTGGAAGCTGAGACCTCAATCCTCTGCGTCTTTTCAGTGATGGCTTTTCTCTTTTAACAAAGATGGCTACCTTCAGCCCTAGTTCAAACCATTTGTCTTCTTTGTCCAAAATTTAGACATTATTGGTCATTAAAGGTGTCTTTTGTTATACATTTACAGCTGAATGTTGCCCAGAGCTGCTGGCTCTCCTCTACCCTGTATAGTTGCACTTCAAGAACAAAGGACTAACCTTTGACGACCAAAATGCTCCTGGGAAGCTTGTCAACTTGGCAACCATTGCACATCCTTAACAGGAGGGTTCCTCTACAGTATGTCCGCTGTCCTACACCTTTTTGCTGTGTCTCTGCCCCATCTGATCTGAGTCAAATTATCAGGTCATAGCAGGATGAAGAGAAATTGGATGCACGTTGAATAGGCATTTTAGTCATTTGATTCAGGAGTGGAAGATGTCCCTAAAACGTGCAGGACACATGAAACCAAGGAACCCTGCTTTAAAGAAAGTTCTTCAGTGCTGAGTTCTTGATGGCTGACATGGAAGGGGAACCTTGCACAGCCTCTCCATCAATCAGGGGATTGAAGACTGAAAAAAACTTGTAAACACTAAGACCCCGGCCTTAGTGTGTACATCAGGGGTGTCAAACCGGTTCCAGAAAAGGCCGTGTGGCTGCAGGTTTTCTTTCCAACCAAGCAAGAGCACACCAGACTCCATTCATCTCATCAAGTCATCATGTTTAAATTGCACCTGCAGCCACACCCCTTGGTGTACATAAACAGCCCAACAAAGGGCACATGAACCATGGACAATCAGAGAACTTGATTTTCTCAATATTTGGCTATAATATAGTTTCCGTAGATTGATGATTGTATTGTTATACATTTTATATTGTTAAGTTATTGACATAAACCATGGAGAAGGAAAAAAAAAGCTGGTTTGAGAGGCCAAACGCACCTGACACCCCCCCCCCCCCACACACACACACACACACACACAAACACACACACAAACAAAACACACACCTACTCCTTCACACACCCTCTCTTTAAATCTCCAAGGAGCTGCCTGTGTACTCTATATTTATTATCCAGGGTGGCACAGTTGATAGATGAGATACCTACTCAATTACAAGGGCACAACATTGCCTTTCCAAGCTGATAGGGTGAAAAACTGTCTCCTTTCTTCGCGTGTTCGCTTTTTTCTCTCCCTCCATCCAGAAGGGTGATATACAACAATGGAAGAGGATACCTACTTCTGACACAGTAGAACGGCCTGCACACCGAGCGCCCATTACTACACAAAAAACAGAAACAAACAGTTGAAATTGGAAGGAACGGTAACTTCCTTCCACATGATGTCTATCAGGGAGCCACTTCCTGCCTCTTTGCGCATATAGGCAACATATGAGCAAATACTGGTTCACTGAGACATACACGCTGGAATGGACTAAGCCCAGCTGCAGCTGGATTCTCCAAGAGTGCAACATTATTGTACAATTCCAGCTGAGATTTGTGAAGCTGGAAGATGAGAGGAGAAGGGGGATGCCGGCTGTTTTGAGGCGGACATCTTGGAAGCATGATGTTGAGCTATGTTCCTGAAGGCCGGCCTTTGGGGAAGCAGCGACATATAAAAGGGCTGTATATTTGTATTAGGGTCAATCCGTCATCATAGGACAGGTGATGGAGGGCGGTGAAGCATTGAGCACTGAGGCAAAGACAGGGATTGCTGAAAAAATAATGGGATGGGAGGCATTAGGCAGTGGTTGAGGTATAGCTTCCAGAGTTTTTTGCCGGGATATGAGACCGGCCCTCTTCCTCTCTGACTGATTCCTATTTAAGTGACTGTGAATGCAACAATCCTGCAAATAATTTGTCAAGCCATGCACAGCTGAACTGACTCTGAACCCGGCTCCTCTCTGCCTTTCCTCACACTCCATTGCTCACCAGATTCCATTCCTCCTACTCCAACAGACTGACTTTCATTTCTTAGCCTGCTTTATTAATATTATGTAATTCTGACGAATGGTTTCCCTTCATAAAGCAGTGCAATCAGTGCAGTGGCTCTAGGTCACACCATGCATCTGCTGGGGAATCCTGGATGCACAAATATCCTGAATCCGTATCATAACATCAACATTACATTGCTTACAAGCTTAAATTTCTCCTCTTGTTCTCACTGTAAAACAAACTGGACAGACTTCTAATCATTGAGGGGCTGAATCAGTATGAGCCCATTGTTATGTTGGTATACATCTGCTTGATGATGGTCGTCCATAAATTTGGGATCTGTAAAGAAAAGGCTTATCCATCTCTGTCAGCCACCCAGAGGAGCTATAGGAGGGTCAGGCTTGGCTGATAAAGGAAGGGTAGATCACTTTTGTCTGGCAGAAATTTGTAATCAATCAACACATCAAGCGGCCGCTCCCTCACCATCCCCCTTCCTCGACCCAGTCTGGCTTCCAGGACTGATCCCTTCCTTATGGCATTAGACTGTTTTGAACTCTTTTTGTGTGTAACTTAAACAATAATAATAAAATATTCCATCGATAACTCGGCTCATTTGAGTAACAACAGCTCATTTCCTGTTCTTATTTACATAGTTTAAATTAAAGTGAAACTGAGCTTTCTGTGACTCATACTTCATTGTTTTTCTAAAATGTGATCTAATATCTAAACTCTTATTGAATATTTGAAAGATGACATGTTGAACTTAGGGCCATGTATAACGAGAACAGCAGGAGGCCTTATGACTTCATAGAAACAACATAAAATACTCAACTGAGCTGCAATATTAGGTTTCACCTCTTCATACACTTTTTAGTCTCTGAATTATACCTGTGATGGGATTCCTCTATATATAATTAATCTTATAAACGATTTGTTTTTTAAATTTGTGATTTAATTCGATTGTCTTTAAAAAAAGTTATTTCATTCATTTATTCAATACAATTTTAAAATTCAATTCAGTTTGTTTATATAGTATCACAATTCAGAACACATCTCATCTCAAGGCACTTCAACCACATCATCCAGCAAAAATTGTTTGGCTGTGACTTCCATCATGGAGCAGTAATGTCAACTGTGCTGCTGCCATCAACACCTTTGTTTATAGATGTTCGAGATTGGCCTGTTTATCAGTGTAGTCCTGTTTCTCTGACTGTGTGACTGGCTGGATGTGCTCTCTTCATCCTCTCTGACATGGGAGCTGGCTCGGAGCTGGTCTGCCTAGCTGTGTGTTTCCTGAATGTAAATGTGATTTTACCAGTTGTCTTTTGTATCTCTGCTTCTGTCTCCTTGAACCCCGGTCGGCCTCAGCAGATGGCCGTCTTTCGATGACTGAGCCTGGTTCTACTGGAGGTTTCTTTCTGTTGAAAGGGATTTTTTCCCTCTCCACTGTCCCTTCAAGCATGCTTAGTGTGAGAGGGATTTCCTTCGAGTCCAATGAGTCAATGCAATCAACTGGCTTTCCTTGGATTGAAAACTTTGAATCGAATTTGACTGTATGATCTGTTGAAATCTAAAGTGCATTGAGATGACTTGGTGTGCATTGGTGCTTTATTAATAAAAGTGAATTGAAATTGATTCAACATTTTCTATCTAAGGAAAACCAATTGATTGCATCCGACTCATTGACTCAAAAATCCTTTGCATGTTTCTATCGCAGAGAGAAAGTGGTTCATGATTCTACCAGTGAAACAGGTGACTTAATTTCACCTTCATTAAAACAGGTTTCAGTCTGTCTGATGACAAGGTGATGTTGAATCTGTTTCCAAACAATCTCTGCTGGTTCGACCATGCTGTGTGGCAGAGGGGCCAATGACCACATCTTGCCATTCAAATACAGTTTGCTCTAAATCAAACATGCAGGATCAGATTTGCATTAAACTGGAGATAAATGATGTTGGAAAACCTACTAAGTTGAGAGGGTCTGGCTGCAGACATGCACTGTCAGGACCATTTCATTGCAGAGCTGCACAATGCTGTCTCCTGCACTATTAGGACCTGAAGTTTATTCCGGACACTTTAATCAAAGCCGTCAGGAAAAGCGCATAGCGGAGACCTCTGTGCATTATTTAGATCAGAGGTCTTCAACAGGAGGTCCGTGACCTCTAGAGGGTCCACGGAAGTACTGGAAGGGGGTTGCGAAAGTTTTGGTTGATAAAACTTTTTTTAATATTCCCTCCAGCAATTTTATCCACTAATTGAGATGTCTTTAAATACACATTAACATGAATTCAACACACACTGTAGTAAAACAGATAAGGAGGCAGAAGATGTCTTTCAGTCATCCAATGCACACATTCAGTGACACACAGGAGCTGTCATGATGGGATCAAGGGTTCTAACCCACATGCAGAACACACACGCGGACTCAGAGGAAAAGTTCAACTGTTTATTGAAAACACAGAGTTAATTAGGATTGATGCTTGGAAACAGATCCAGGACTGGTCACAACAGGGTTCTCTGCAGAGAGGGACAGTTCGGTTAGCCGGGATCCAAACACTATTGTTTGCAGAGTAATGCAGGTCTGTACCTGTTCAGTGGTTCTGGCTGAGCGGCAGAGGGAGGGAACCAGGAGGGTCCAGAGGCAGAAGGTAGGCAGAGGGCTAGGCAGTGGCAGGGCTTGACTTCAGACTTAGCAGTGTTCTCTTCTCGAGAGCGGGCAGGCAGGTTCAGACAGTTTGATTTTCCAAGGTTCTTCTGAGATCAGACAGCTGGTCACAGCTGAGAAACTCTTCCAGAGTTCTAGGGTTCAGTCAGGTTCTTCCTAGGAAGCAGAGAGGACAAAAACGGGTTAGGTTCTGGTTCAGGTTTCAGGGGAGTCAGAGAATCAGACAGGTTGGTTGGCTCAGGTTTGCTAACCGTAACTGGCTTAACACTCTGGCACTGGAGTGTTGCTCTGCCACTGCTTAAATGCTCATCTCCTGATGAGCAAATGAGCCGCAGGTATGGTAGTCAGCTTTGGCTCCAGGAGACCTAGGGTGCCCTCTGCTGGAGAAAGGTGGACAGACCTCCAGATCCCAACAGGAGCTCTTTCAAGCTGGGCTCCGTTTCATTCACAACACCTGTCGCATCAACCAGGAATCAGGAATACTTTAATAATCCCAGGGAGAAATTACTTGCGTTACATTACTCCATCTGTAATAGAGTGACTATATTACCAGTTTGATAGAACACAATTTCATACAATATATATATTTGGGGCTCCATCTCACCATCAGTTTTGGGGTCCTTGGCTTTGAAAAGACCCCTGTTTTAGATGATCCACCTGGAAATAAAAGGTCGTCCTCAATACCTTTGAGGACCAAGAAAACCGTGTTTTATCATAATTTTTTGGTGATTTTCTTTTACTTCTTACAACATTAAATGTATCTTACAGACGTGCACGTCTCACTGTGAAATCTGCTGTTTCCACAATAAAAAAACTGCCAATGAAATAAAATAAAAAAGATATTTGAAAGTTTGTTTTGTGTCTAGTGTTTTCTCCAATTTCATGGCAAAAAAAAAGGAGAAAAAGTTTTTGGCTATTGTTGTGATGTATCTAGGTATTCAGTAATTCACTGTGAGAAAACAAAGCTGTTCATTTGAAATCCCACACCTTCCATTGGCAAATCTAGGTGGTGCAAAGGCCAAGGTAAGAACAGCATTAACAATACAAAAAGAATAAAGAATATATAATACATGTTTTGCAATCACAAATAAAATATGTCTTCATAAAATAACTAAGTTCATTTAGTTATTTTTGAAATTTTCTTGTTTTTTCTTAACCTTATCCATTTGAACGGAAAAGAGATTCTTATATAATTTATTAAAAACATGAATAGACAAAAATATCTCTATTGTGAAAACCCAGGATATAAACACTGGAACGTACAATATATTTCCGATATATATTTCACTTTCACTTTAAAAGCCTTAGAATAAACTTCAGCTTCTGACAGCACAGGACACCTGACAGTGCAGGTCTGCAGCTAGACTCTCTTGACAAAGTGTTGAAACTAAGTGGCTGTGCAGACGTTTGTCTGATCTTGTCTCCTACATCGACAGCAGGATTCCCGACCTGACAGTTGCTCCTCATTTGCAGCTGGTTAAGGAGGATGCCCAATCATTGCTGTGCTTAGAGGTTATTTCCTGCTGCCCTCTCAGTGTAAATGTTCTTTACCTGCCCTCTCCTCCTTCTAGAACCAAGCTGACCTGCAGCTCTCTATCTACTCAGTGTCTCAGCCTGTCCTCCCTGTCCCCTCCTCAAATCCTCCTCCCCTGCCTGTCCGCCGTCCAAAGCTCCACAGTGTCGCAGCTCCAGGAAACTACAGCTGTCACTCCTTCCTGGACTACTCTTTCGGATTTTGGTAAAACTGCACCAAAACTCACCATGTCTATAATCCAAGTCTCCTTAACTGCATATTAACTCTCATCTCCTCCTACAGTCCACATAAAACTCCACTCGGACTCTCACCTTTTTATGAAGGAATTTTCTCACAAACCTTTCTGGTCTCTGAGTTGCAGTTTAGGGTCTTTAAAATAACTTATATGACACAAAACAGCTTATTCTATATGTGATTTGATTTCATATTCAATCCAAACATTTTTTGTTGGTTAAATGTAGTCCTGTGACTACCCATGGTAATGGTTGTGGAGTATGGAAAACAGATGGAGTTATTCAGCATTGGCAATGTCACAAATATGGAATAACTTCATTGCTACTATTTAAAATAAAGAAGAAAATAAAATGATCCTCCTCTAGGCTAAACAAACTTCCAGGTATAGAGGACGATATTTTATTTCCATCAAGATAAGTGGTCCTTGGTCCTTTCTCACCGTGGCAGAACAGGTCAGGATCAGGAAATCAGAATACAAGAACGCAAGAATGAGTCTCACGAATGGCTGAAAATGATCTTGCACTGATGACTGGTCTGAAGGCTGGTTAAATGATAGCTAATAGAAGACTGATAATAGATCATAGAAGACTGGTCTCAATGGCTGCTCAGTGGAGCAGTGGATAGCACTGCTGCCTTGCAGCAAGAAGGTTCTGGGTTTGATTCCTGCCCAGGGTCTTTCTGCATGGAGTTTGTATGTTCTCCTGAGCATGCGTGGGTTCTCTCCAGGTACTCCGGCTTCCTCCCACAGTCCAAAAACATGACTGTTAGGTTAATTGGCTTCTCTCTAAACTATCCTTAGGTGTGAGTGTGTGCATGAATGGTTGTTTGTCCTGTTTGTCTCTGTGTTGCCCTGCGATGGACTGGAGACCTGTCCAGGGTGGACTCCATCTCGCCAGCATTGACTGCTGGAGATAGGCACCAGCACCCCTCATGACCCCACTGGGACAAGCGTGTCAGATAATGGATGGATGGATGGTTTGAAGGTGGATCAGGTAATGAGAACTGGGTGGAGCTAAGCAAGTGTTTGAAATTAGCAATCAAACCAGGCATCAGTGCCAAGTTCATGACAATTTTTTTTTTATCATTTTCAGGGCTTCTCTGAAACTAAAAACTTTATGGTAATCCTCAAGGACATCTTCAGCTATAGGTTTAAGTTGTTAAAGAAGACTCCTTCTGATAAATATAGGGGAATATGAGAATCTAAACACTATCAGACAGCAGTCTTTGTGGGGAATGATCTCTGGTGATGTTTATTCGATTACTGTTTGACAGCAGGTTTTGCACAGAGCAAAGCAGAGGGAAATGCCTTAAGCAAATACTTCAGAGGGCACATGGAAAAGGGAATAGAAAGTGTTCATTCATCATTATTGTCATGGGCTTTAGCAAATGATAACAATTTATCTTCATCCCTATTTTTAGACGATGAGACACGATAGCCATTTTGGCCAGATGGGAAAGTATGAGAACTGCAGCACATTCTGTTTGACGTCCTTTATATGAAATTTCTTAATTAGGAGTTTCTGCCGCCAGTATTTGCTCCTGAACATTTATTTCAGACATTCTTAGAACCCAGTGACACATTTAGATGAATGTATTTCAATATGAAGCGTGCGGATCCACATTTCCCAAAAGCATATCTACATTTTATGCTCGTATACATGTAACCTCAAACAGTATTAATCATGTTCTTCATGGATGTAACATAACATCATAGCAGAAAAGGCAGAATTACCCAAATTATAAGCAATGCGATCAAATCATCAATGCTTAGGGTAATTAAATCCATCAGTAAGACGCATCCCCGAGGCATCTATAAGGCAATCACAACGGTGGATAGAAGGAAAACATTGACATGGGATGTGGAAGAATTATTAAAAGTCAGGAGGTGAATTTATTTGTGCGTACGTGTGTCCACGTTACATGAAGTCCTGATTCGTTTCTCCTCACTGGGGACTGCAGGGAGGTCACCGAGTGAAGGGGGACGGATGAAGATAAATAGGGGGAAAGCTGGACATGTGGAGGAGGCATAATTGGCACGTAACATTCACAGTGACCCCATGACTCGCAGGTTATTGCTAAGTCGCAGCCTAATTACAATGGTGGTAATAGTGGTTTGTGAACATTGCAAAAATCTTTCCCTAGTGAATGATTCCTTGAAGTGCAAAAAATGCTTTTATTTTCCTATGTTTACACTATTAACCTTGGCACTTTTGTTGCATCAAAGGCCATTTATTAAAAGACTGTAGCAACTACAAATGTTTGATCAGGTAAAGCTGAGCAAATAACAGAAGCTTTGTTTCTTTAGCACATTTCAGGAGCAGACAATTCATGACATGTAAGAAAAGAATGCTTTGCAGGAGCATAGAGGCTAATTACAGAGAATTAAAATAGATATTTGAAATTAGACAATTGTATAAGGAGAACAATTATTTATTTTTAAATTAACAAAAGTTGGACTGAAAACATGAATACATTTTAAACATGTTTTTAATCAGGATTTAAAGCCACTGAGGATTTGGGATATTTTCAGTTTTCTGGTAGTTTATGTTATTTCTCTCTTATGCTGTTTCTCCATGCTTGGTTCTGGGTTTGATCCAGTAGACCTGAGAGGTCTGGCTGTTGATTCACTGCCAACCAGTCTGTAATGTATTTTGGAGCAAAGCCATTCATTGATTTCTAGACTAACAGAAGGATTTCTAGACCTTGTGTATTGGATCTTTATTTTACTTATAATGTTCCATTTTGCCTCGTTTCAAAGCTTCAGGCCGGTATTGGTTGGCTGGGGTTTATTTATTGCCAATCTCTCTGGCCCTGAGTACCAACAGAGGAGCAGCTTTAAAGCCTTTCTCAGTGTTGTAACCATCTCCATCTATTTTCCATCATATTGAACTTGATAACTGCTCCCACCATGATAAGGCAATGGCCCACAATGCTCAAATCATCTCCAACTGGTTTTACCAACATCAGAAAAAGTTAAATTTGCATCACTTTACTGGAATCTAACTCAGTATGCCATTGGCGTGTTCATACGAAATATAATCAAAGAGTCAAAACGGTGTCAAAATGGCATCAAAACAGTTTCAAAACGGTGTCAAACTCCTGAACTTGGACGGATTAGGAAAAATAATTAAGGAATGCTCTTAAGAGGTTTGTGGTAGCTTTCATATAAACTATTTTAGTCAGTCGACACCCCCTCTAGTTATTAGCTGACCTGCAGGGTCCATCAGAGGTTTAAGATAAGAGATGAGATAAGATAAGATGAGATGAGATGAGATGAGATAAGACTTTGACTTTATTGATCTCACTTCACTTGCTCTAATAAACCGCAGGAAGTGCAAAAGAAAGAAAAGGTGCATCAAAGAAGTAAGTCAAGCTTAAACAAAAAAACATATAAGCATACAGTGAAATAGGTAAAAAAAAAAAAATAAATAGTGATTTCCAGGTGTCTTATATACACTTTTTGAAGATTCTTGTCATCCAGGTCATTCCAAAATTAAAAAAAATGTTTCCAAGTTTGAGGATGTTTCACTTCCCATCCAGGAAGCTTTTCAATTCAAAGTCAGGAATAGCTGTGACTTCAAAGCTTTATAAAGTAGCCCAACAAGCCTCCCTAGAATTGGGGGTTTTAAAGTCCTATGGTTAAGCAAAGGGGTGAATGATCTGCAGTAAGTTGCACCTTTTACACAGGGGTATATAAGTATAAAAACAAGTAAAGGAGCTGCTCAGATCTTCTACAGCAGGGGTCTCAAACTGGTTCACAGTCTTATGAAGGGCTGAAAGGTGTCCATGATGGATGTGTGAGCTTGGACAACACCATCCTCATGGCCATCTCCTCCACAGAATCCAGGGTGCAGCTAAGGATAGAAGTGGCCCCTCCTGACCAGTTAGTTCACAGTCTCTTCCTGCACTGCAGGCTTAGCAGACAACAGAGGTGAGAGTCAGGCTACCACAGGAGTCAGGTAAAGTTCAATGTGGGAGGTTGGCTCAGAGGTGTATGTGGCTCTGGCCTTCTTGTTATAGGGCGCCAGTGTTATGGGGCCAGTTTATTGTTGAGGTGAACACCCAGGTATATAAAAGTCTCCAAAGTTTCCAGTCCTGCCTGATGTTCAAAGGGAGTGAGGTGGTGGTCTTCCAGTCATACTGGTTGGTTGTCCATGATGATGTATTACAGAGCCCCGTACGTTCCCTGAGACACCTGAAAATAGCCCATGATGGCTGATCTTCAGAAACTTGGCAGTGGCAGTTGTCTGTGTTTTTAGAATGGGGGGTCTTAAAGTCTTATGGCAGCAAGGTGAATGATCTGCAGTGTTGCACCTTTTTACACAGGGGGGTATATAAGTATGTCGTTAAAGGAGCTGCTCAGATCTTCTACAGCAGGGGTCTCAAACTGGTTCACAGTCTTATGAAGGGCGTGAAAGGTGTCCATGATGGATGTGAGCTTGGACAACACC
>JAGKQL010000005.1:9516705-9544376 GCA_018398635.1 Cyprinodon brontotheroides | reverse complement strand
TACGAAATAAGGAGGAAAAACATTAATTCACTGTGTGCAAAGACTGTGTGCAAAGACCACATAATTTTTTTATAATATTTGGTCTCTGATGTGCAGAGGTTATGATCTTCTGCCACAAGTTCATTTTTTAGCGCCCTATGTCCATGATGACCAAACCACATAATCTATTATGTTCAAGTATGTTACCTGGTCTTAGCCTAACCCTAAAGACCAGCTACTGAAGTTATTAAATAGAGTATAATAAAGCCAACAATATAGAAGGAGGAGATGGAATACAGAGAATATGGAAATAAAAATGAGTGAGTTCTCACTTGGTGTTTGCTGGGGTGAAAGGCTAGAGCCACATGGTTTGTATTTCTGAGGGATGGTTTATAACAGCTGACACAGAAACATCAGTCACTGCCTCTTACCTTGTACTATTTTGGTGGTGATGTTGAAAGTGATACTTCACTATTTACAAAGGCCTGCTTTCATATAACCAATAAAAATGATTTATGGCTACAAAGGAATTTATCATACAGTTGAGCAGAACATTTAACTTTTTGTGTCTACTTCTACATTATGACGTGTTTCTTCAGCTTCATACATATTTATATGCATATATATAAATATATGTACTGTATGTATTTATAAATCACAGTATGTTCTGAACATTGTTCAGCACATTTAACACATAAACCATTATAAATGGCCAATACTGATAATCTTTCAAATCCTTAATTACCTATGGAAGCATGACTATTCATTTTCTATTATACTCTGCTGAATTTTAGCATAGTTTGTACGAGGCGTATGTTTGGAGATTATTAAGTGGATATCGATTGAAATTTGATTAAACTCCTGCTAATTTGCTGCAAAGCTGCAAGACATTTAATCAAATAAAAATCAATAGCATTCTTAGAGTCCTCGGTACAACCCTGAGATGTGAGACTAGCATGTACTTGTAATAAATGACTGGTTACTGAAACAATGCAACCAGTAGGATAAAGTTGTGTAAGAGAAACAGGGGAAGAGAAGGAAGGCAAGGCTGTGAGAAGTATAATATGTGATCCCCAAAGAATAGGTTGAGGATTGTCTGCACAAGTAATGATTGCCAATCCAACATTTAACCAGTATTTATAGAATTGTTGTCACAGTATCTTTTGACTCAAGTAAAAAGAAATATCAGCGGTTCTGTTAACACCACACATAACAAATAAGTTTATAATGGTAAGGTTATAATCACCAGATCTGAAAAATCGCACTGCAGGTCAAGATGCTCAAACCTGAGCTTTTTATGAATCTAATTTTCTGTGTGTGATGTTGTTCCCACTAACTTTTTAAACTTCGATATCTGATGTCACAATGTAAACCTTTTGCAACTCTAAAATGACCTGCACATGAAAAATAATAAGATATGCAGGTTTAACTTGTGGTTCCTAGAATTTCTAAAAGTAGAATGGGAGGCAGATCTTTTAGTTATCAGGCTCCTCTCTTTGTGGAACCAACTACCAGTTTTAGTCCGTGAGGCAGACACCCTGTCTTCTTTTAAGGCTAGGCTTAAAACTTTCCTTTTTTGATAAAGCTTATAGTTAGAGTGGCTCAGGTTATCCTGAGCTATATCTATAGTTATGCTGCTATAGGCTTAGACTGCTGGAGGACTTAAATCTGTTTTATTCTATATTTATTTTCTCATTCTTATCATTCTATATCTTTTCTCTCATTAATTTATTGGTTCAATCTCTAACGTTCTGCTCTCTCTGTTTTTCTCATCATAGAAGCTTCATCTAGTCTGTTCCTGTTTTGCTGTGACTCCATCCTGGAGAGAAATATCAGCTGTGCTGCTGCCATCAACACCTTTGTTTATAGATATTCAAGCTTAGCCTGTTTTTCAGTGTAGTCCTGTTTCTCTGACTATGACTAACTGGATTTGCTCTCTTCATCCTTTTACATAGGAGCTGGTTTGGAGCTCATCTGCCTGGCTGTGTGTTTCCTGGATGGGGCCTCCTGTGGAGCTGATTGACAGTTACCTTTTGTATCTTTACCTCTTTCTGTATGTCTGCTTCTGTCTTCTTGAACCTCAGCCGGCCTCGGCAGATAGCCGCTCACACCGAGGGCTGGTTAAGTGCAGGAGGTTTCTTCCCGTTCAAAGGAATTTTTTCCTCTCCATTGTTACTATATGCATGTTCAGTGTGAGGGTTTCTGAAGAGTCAAAGACAAAATACAAACAAATTTGCCAGCACAAGCTAATCTAGAAGGAGCATGTCTTGCAAGTCAATGACTGGAGGCAATTAGCTGGTTTTCAATTAGCTTTTTACCAATCTAACTGTATTGTCACTGTAATGATCCTTGAAATGACGTTTTGTGAATTGGTGCTGTATGAATAAGCTTAACTAAACTGAAGAGAATTCAAATACAGAGAAATAGGAGTTATGCTACTTTCACATCGAACGCGATTTGAACAGCAAATAAGCATCTGTTGCTTGATCTTTGATGCTTGTCCACATTCAGGTCAGACGCCTCAAGTAAAGTGTGTAAAGTGTGATTCTTGCACTGCTCTTATGTTGAATTGCAGAGTTTCTTTGCAATATTTAATCAGATAAGTTGGTAAAAAATAGTTTTAGGTAGACGTTGGCTTTTTCATTTATGTAGTTCAAGCTGCAGGCACCGTTATTATAAAAGTGACAGAACTAGTAAGCATTTTAAGAAAATTTTTTAAAGGAAACTTTTACTTTAACTTTTTGTTTCCAAAACAGGAAACACATATAAGAGTAATTCTCATTTAGATATGATTTACTGGAGGCGTCCATGTTTGTCAAAGAACACTACTGCCACCTACTGGTTTGTGACGTCACGGGAGTGCGGTGTCGGCTGTTGATCAAGTCCCATTGCTGTAACTGGTGTTTGTCACAACGCAGCTATTATCCAAGTCATCTTAAAATCATTCTTCTTCCAAATGTTGGCTACATGTTACGGGTTTTTTCTCTTGCCAAATCCTCCCTCTTCAAGTTGGCAATCCAACGGCGAACCCGTCCTTGGAGGACCAGGAATCAGAAAGGTGAAATAACTCTTTTTTTCACTTTTATGCGATATTTGGGCAAAAATGGCCTCTTCCAGCCTCAGTGAAAATGATTGTATTTATTGTTTTACAGATTAGCGCTAAAATCATTAAATCACCACAAACCTATTAGTTTATAGATAATGATCCACTGATTATTCCTTTTGCTTACTGGACTTTTCCTTTAAGTAATTATTTACAGCGCTAGCTACTGCAAAACTAATGTAGTTCCTGTAACGCGTTACCTACTGTTACAAGTTAATCCCGACACTGGAGAAATGATTGACTAGGTTTCAATGCGGGGTGTCCAATAAAAGAGGCAGGCATTCTACAATTTCTAACTTTCCCTTTTTTCCAAGTGTCATTGACATTGCTCTTGATTAAGTCCATAAATGACTTTCTCCTGAAATGCTGACATGATTGTTGCATGACTCTTGCTTGCACATTGCATCAAGTTTCATTTAGTTGAACAGTTTTCATCACATATGTTGGAAATTAGTTGACACTTGTAACATGTCTCTAGACTAATGCTGGCCTTAAGAGTAATATAAAGAAGAAAGGCGTGAAGGAGGAGGCTTTCTGGTTAGGTTTTCCCATCTTTTCTTTTTTTTTTTGCTTTCTTCAGCAACTAAAAAAGACAACCTCAATTTGTGTCAAGTGTCATTTTAAGACCCTAAGATTAAAGCTCTAAAGTGGCGTCTGTCAGGGTCTGTGACGCCCTAGGGCCCCCCGCTAACATCTGAGAGCCAACATTTCCTTGTTCAGTATCATTGCCCATCACCCCACGTCAGCGGTAAGGAGACAGGCTGATGAGACAGGCAGCCATCACAGTGGCTGACAGGTCTGATTCTAGTCAAGAGCGCTTCATCCATGTCCGACATGGATCGAAGCTGACTTCACGCCTCTCTTAGCCAAAAGTGGAAATCAAATCTAATGTGCATCACAGAAATAATGTTGAGGGCTCAGAAACTGAAGTGTGGCAGTTTGTGATAAAGACGGGATGATGTTTTACAGACTCCAGTAAAGAGATGCAATAAAAGGGAGAATATGTTGATGTTTAGTATGCTATGCCAAACACAAAGTAATATCTACTGACTGAAAGTAAATACATCCACCGACCCAACCCTAACCCATCTGACTGATGGCATTGTGTTAACATATAGATGACAAGACCTGCAGATGATTGAAGCTTCACAACCACATCAGAGAATGAGACATTGTTAGTAAGTGATGCACGCAGAGGAGTATGACTATTTTATCATGAAGCTTACCTGAGATTAGTTCATGGAAGCAATGAGTCAGGAAGAGATTCACAACCTAGAAACCACCCGCAGTTCATCCTGTGGGATTTCCTGTAAGGTAGTTCCTGCCATTATGAGCTTCTACTAGAACCAGTGGGGTATAGAGGGCACTTTAGGGGGGTGTTAGGTTTATTCAATAATGATTATAAAATTAAGGTGTGTGTGCTTATAAACATTGAAGCAAGGAGATGCTTCACTCTGCCTTGTGATTCAGTCAAGAGGAGAGCATCCTGTCTTATGACCTGATAAACTGTCCTGTCAGAACAATACTCTCTTTTGTAACCATGTGTTATGTTCAGTTAATAAAAGACGATTGCAGGAGGGGGGTCGGTGAAAGAGTTGGAAGTTGGGTTGGGCTTTTTCCACTCCTGCAGGAGTTGTTTGAATCTCTTTCCTGTGTGGACTCAGTTTCTCTTTTACGAACCTACATTTTGTAACCTAACAGGGGGCCTGGTATTTTTTCCAGGTTTCATGAAAAATATTATCCCTGCATAAACACTATAACATTTCATTATGTTAAATAATTAAACAAATTTTAAATAAATTTTTTTGAAGAGGGGCTGCACGGTGAGGCAGTGGGTAGTGCAGCTGCCTTGCAGCAGAAGGTTCTGGGTTTGATTCCTGGATATTTTTAGGTTTCTCTCCCGCATTTCCTCCCACAGTCCAAAAAACACAACTGTTAATTGGCTTCTCTAGAGTTCTCCTTAGGTGTGAGTGTGTTTTTTCGTGGTTGTGTATCTTTGTGTGTCTCTGTGTTGCGAAAAGACTTGCGATCTGTCCAGGGTGTACCTGGCCTCTATCCCGTAGACAGGAACCAGCCCCACCGCAACCCTGCATTTAACACACGTAAAAACTAGAACACTGTGGTTTTAGCTAGATTAAGGTTTGGATGCAGGAAGTGTCTACCTTATTATAGGGGTGACCAAGCGTCCGTATTTCCTGGGACATATCCATATTTGACGTCGTGTCCCGGAAGCGTCCCGGTTTTTAGAAAGTGAGGAAATGTCCTGATTTTTTAAATTACCTTGGTGGACCATTAAATTTACAGGCTAGGGCACTGCGCGCCGACGCTGCATGTGACGTAATCCCTGAGCCGCGTCAGTGCGGGCAGCCCTGTTCTTAATCCAGAATATAGATGGCGTGGCTGTTAGTATGCAAACAACATGCAAAAGCGCAAATGTATGTTTACCGGCGATTTACAAAAGAGTTTCCCTGCTTTTCCAGACCGGGTCGAGACAAGCGGGGAGGCCTTGTGCACAGTGTGCAAAGCAGGCACATATGTCTCTGTGTCCAATGGAGGTGCAAAGGAATCTGAAAAGCCACCTGGACACCGAAAGTAAAGATTTGATATGTTTGTTCGTTTTTGGTACATTTTGAGTTATTTTTGCTACACAAGAGGTATTTTTTGTTAATTAGCTCATTTGTTAATTTATTTTTTCCATTAGCCTACCAGAACAGATGTTATTTAGCTTCATTGCTGAGTTCGAGTATCATCTGTTACCGGGAGTTGAGAGTTATTGTTAACTTTTATTGTTAAGTGAGGGATATGTTTAGATGAGACATTATTTCTTTCATTGTGCTTTTCATTCAATACAGGAATAGTTAAGCATTTTTAATAAATACATTTTGAATAAAATTATTGTCTGTTATTGGAGTTATTGCTGTTGACTTTTTACTGAAAAGCATTTTAATAAACCAACTGTAAATATCATGTTATTGTAGGATTAACTGTGAGGCCTACGTTAAAGTGAGTGCATGCCACAGACATCTCTATGTATGGGAACAGAGATCCCCCCCCCCCGCACCAAGGTATCCTGGTTTTCCCAATGGTGAAAATATGGTCACCCTACCTTATTAGGCACTGGCAGCAATGCTAAACAGAAGGAAAGGTGACTGATTTAAAGTCATAAGGTAAATATTATCAGAAAGAAAAAATGTAATTGGTGGAGTTCTGTGCTGGCGACGAGAACACGAGCCATCACCACTTCACTTCCTCCTTCTTATCTCCTTTCCTTTTTCTCAGCATGTCAGCAGGCGTCCTCTCCTTATCACTCAAGGGTTTGCCAATTCCACCAGTAAGGTTGCGCTGATAAGCCTCTCCCTTTCTGACTCGTGTGGATGGACGGGCCCCAGTGTCCCTCAGCATGTGTCTGTCTGGATGCGACAGCGACACAGAAACCTGAGGGTGAGAGCCCAACTTGGCCTTGAATTAAGGAGCATCGCAGATACGCTGATAAAGTGTCACTGCATGGAGGAGAGGAAGGGAAGGGAAGGCATGTAGAAGCAGTGGGTGCAAGCTTGAAGGGAAAAAGCCACGTATATTGACTGTTATTGATTTGCTACATATGATGCCATCATGTGTTCAGTCAAGTATCCATGATTTACTCATAAACAAAAGTTTATTCAACCTTTCCTGTCAGTAAACATTTTCCAATATTTTATATTATGAAGCGGATGAGTGCAGATGTTCTTAACTAATGAAACTCTGTTGTAGTCCGGTATTAGTGGCTGACGAAGCAGAACACATCACTGAAAACAAACCAAGTCAGACAGAAAGTCAGACTCACGAAGAGCAAAGAATATCCGGTATATTCTGAATAAGGGCAGGGGGGGGCCACATTTTGGGACTGATGACAGAGCAAGCCTGGGATGCCCCAAACACATTTCTTTCCTTTTAAACTCATTTTGGCATAAACTCATTAGCCTGCAGTGAGATTCAGAGTTTGGCCTCATCTAAACAGAATATCCCTCAAAGTTTTTATTATCTTTTACAAATGTTCTGCAGCAGCTTTAAACTGTGTTCAATCTGCATTTTTCTATCAGTGGAGGATTGTTGCAATATGTTTGCATTAAAGAAAAAGTCTGGTCAGCAAGGAATATTAAATGGATCATTATTTATACCTGAAACTAATAAGTTTGCTGTGATTTAATAAAATTTAGCATTAATCAATAAAAAAAATTTAAATAGTCTGGGAGCGGCCATTTTTGCGCAAATATAGTAACACTTCTCTCCTGACACCTTCTGGCAGTGACGTCACAGTGCGGTAAGCCTAGCGCCAGACTTGAAGAGAGAGGATTTGCCATCTGAACTTCTGGCCAGAGAAAAAACACCAGAGCTATAGTGAAACTGACAATGCCCACGCTGCTTGGCAGCTGGATGTTGGAATACATGGGGTAAAAGTGAAAAATAAAGAGTTATTTCCCTTTTTCCTGATCCTCCACGAGACGGGTTGCCGTTGGCTTGCCAACTTCTGAAGAGGAGGATTTGCCATTGAACCAGAGAAAAAACAATACCATGTACGCGCCAACATTTGTGAAGAAGAATGTTTTCAAGATGACTTGATAATAGCGTTGCCAGACAAACACCAGATACAGCACTGTATGCTTGATCAACAGCTCGATGCGCACCGTGACGTCACAAACCAGTAGATGGCAGTAGTGTTCTTCGATAAAACATGGATGTCACCAGTAAAGCACATTTAAATGAAAATGACTCAATTAAAAACATTTATCATTTATTGAACAGTATCTTCATAATTCCATATTTAGAGTACTTTCAGAAGTTTGAATTCTGAATATGACCGGACTTTTCCTTTAAAAATACATCCAATCAGGTGGAGCATAAAGAGCATTTGCTCCCCAACATCAACAGGCTCCTGCAGTGCAGGAAGCATGTTTAACGGTATTCTGGTGACTGATCTCAGGTCAAATGTGAGCAATGATTCTACCGACCGTGGATTCATTTGTCTCTGGATGAAATTATCCGGCTTCCTGAAACTGAAAATCCTGGGTATGCAGGGATTTAGTCTCTCAGAGTCTCACTGATCCCCACATGTGAATGTCTTGTCAACGCAAATATTAGAAATATATTTAAAAGGGATCACTACTTATTTCACACTGTAGTTTTTTATGTTTTTTCATGATTTTTTTTTTTTACCTGGTTCCTGAGGAGTTTTATTTGCCTTTCGGATTATCCTTGCATAAGAGAAAGTGTTTGTTTGTATTCCTGAAAGCATGTCTCTATCTTTGACAACAGCCGAGGGCATTCTGCATTTAGTGTCTTAGAAAAGGATGTGTGTGTGTGTGTGTGTGTGTGTGTGTGTGTGCCTGTGTGTGTGTGTGTGTGTGTGTGTGTGTGTGTGTGTGTGCCTGTGGTTAGAGACTCGTTGGGAATACTAGAGGCTCTTTTCTGCTCTGTTTCCTTTCTATTTCCATCATTTAGAAAAAACAAGAAGGTTTGTCTCAAGGTCGCTGTCCTCTGATACCAACATTTATTGAAAGCAATAACAAAGGATCCCAGTCATGCCGGGAGTCAAATAAGCAAATTAAAGATGGTGGCTGCATATCCAGGAGCCGAGCGCCGATGAAAACAGATGGCGGCACTTTACTTTCAAAGGCCGCTGATGACCCAGCCCACTGAGAGCAGGGAGGAAATCCTACGCATCACTCAGTCATTTTCATTTATAGGTTGACGGTTCTGGTTTATCAGTAAGAAGCCCTTTTTCTTTTTCTGTTACTTCCTGAGCTTTACTAAATCAATTCACTTGTTTGTTATTGTAAATATTTTCTGGTCTATTATTTGGATTATTTTTCTCCTGTTATTTGTTGTGGATCTGGTATCATGTTTATCATTACTTTGTCTTTGGGTTTCCTCTCAGTTTATTCCAGCTCCTTATTCTCTGCTGGTCTGATCTGCGTCAGTCTATGGGACTGATAACTGCTAATAAAAGCCTTTTAATGGTTGATCCCCTTTTATTCCTTTTTTATAATAACAGGGGAAGAAAAGAACATTGCCTCACGCTCACATCCAGTGCGTGCTGCGCTCATAGATTAACAGCTGAAGGTTTGCTTAGGTGCTTAAGAAAAAACTTTTAAGTAGATATTCTTGAATCGATTACTTTTTAAGATGTAGAGTTAATAGATAAGAAAATATAAATAACTTTCATTCATGCTGTAACTCTATGATATCCGGATTTTGTTAATATATACTCGTGCCCGTGAAACAATATGAGGGGGTTTTCTACCAGTAGATGTACATTTTATATAGACAGGTACCCGACCAGGTGGAGCACTCCTTGTTTTTTTTTTTTCTGCTGAACTTATTTCACTCCACACTTGTGCCAAAGTAGCAAAGACAATTTTCTGTGCAACATGGGATACCTCAGCAGTGGCAGCTGGGCAATTTAGGGCGCAAGGGCGCTGCCCCACCCACCCAACGACACTGATTTAGACATTAAAAGAAAAAAAAAGGTTTTTTATATTTTCTTTTTTTTAGATTAAAATTTTTTGTATTTCAAAATATTTGTAAATATTTATATACTTTTAAAGGGGTTAACGTTAAGGATTTTTACCACTTGCTTACTTGGCAAGTGACTTTCACATTTCATTTGCCCAGAAACAATTTTACTTGCCCAGTATAATGTTTGATAAATATAGTTCCTAATATTCATTTTTGGTATATATATCAATGAAACATGTTTGTTTTTTAAATGTTTTTTTGTAATTCAGTAAGTTTTCAGGTTCCTGGTGCGTATATGCATGCGCCAGATAATGAACTCAAGCCTACATTACCGTGTTAACATGTTTTTCAATCCTTCCTGCACATTGTTTTCAAACTAAACTTTGCTTTTAAAATGTTGTGTGCTTGGAAAAAAATAACTTATATTAATAGGTTTGTGACATAATATTGGAACCATGCAAAACACAGATTTACCTTCACAAAGCATCTGATCACTGCTACACTGCTCACTCACTCACTCACTCACTCACTCACTCACTCACTCACTCACTCACTCACTCACTCACTCACTCCTCACTCCTTTCCTTCCTCACTCACTCACTCGCTCACTTTCCTTCCTTCCTTCCTTCCTTCCTTCCTTCCTTCCTTCCTTCCTTCCTTCCTTCCTTCCTTCCTTCCTTCCTTCCTTCAAGTATTCTTTTAGAGGAGGAATTAACACGATAATTAGTTTTTAAATGGTTTTTGGGTGTTTTCTGACTTTGTCAAAATAGAGATTTCGTATTTCTTACCCAACTTGGACCCTTTGTCCCTCCTTTGTTTCCCTATGAAGACATGTATAAATATTCCCCTGCTTCACTTAAAGAAAAAAGACTTATCAATGGTTGGATAAACATCTGATTTCCCATTTCTGTTCATATTTACCCCTAAATCAATCAATCAACCTGTATTTGTTTTTGAAATATATGATCTTTATGGAAGCTCTGATAAATGGTTGTATTTATTATAGATTCTCTGGGGAAACATCAGAGGTCATAAACCAAGTCAGAAAGTTTTGTGTAATTAAAGAAAAAGTAAAAACAAGTCATATCAGTGCAGTGCAGTTAGAAAACTCGTCCATAAAAGCATCTTTTTTCTGACATCAGCACCATGTTCCACACATAGCAGGAGTGTACTGCTAGCTCTTTACACGCACATGACAGCTCGGTCCTCCAGTATGTGTCGAAATCACATTTCTGGCTTTACTAGTCAGATCACAATTCTCATGCAAAGGTAACATTTGCCTTTATAATGGATTTCATCCTTTTTTTCTCTGGGAAGCTGAAGCTCATCTCATCATTGTGTAGATATATAGGTTAACGTTGTTATGGCATTTGAGCAAAAGGCCACCCTGAGTACCTCGCTGCCCTGGCATGAATCAAACTTCAAGACAGTTCAAAGCAGAATCCAGCACAAAATGTTGAAGAAGAAAAAAAAAAAACACAGAATTTTTCTCTTAAATAAATTAGATAAATTAAACATAGTATGCAAATCTCAGACTATTGACTATTTTATTGTTGCTGGATTAGGTGCAGTAGATTCAACCAACAGGTTTTCAGGTCAAACAACCTATTCAAGCACAGATGAAACAAATACCTTTAGCAGTTGCAGTAGCAACCATTTAAAAATGGCCCTTCCCACTCAGACGCCAGCCCAATGTCAGCCCACCTCCCTGCAACTCCCAGCAAAATCCCCTCCAACTTCCAGCCACTGCCCTTCTCCTGGGTGTGCATATTTTTTTTTCTCTGACTTCACCCTTTTACTGAATTACAGGGTCTGACCAGAAGATGATGCTTCTCTTTAGGTCTTAATGTCCACAAATTGTGACAGAAAGAATATTTTAGTAGAAGGATTGATTTTCAAAAAGGAATTTGTAGGGGACCAGCCAAAGACCCATCAAGGAAGGGGGGGAAATTTAAATGGCTCCTTCTGTACGGCGAATTTATGGCTTGGTAACCCCCTTATAGATGGCTAATAAACAGTTTATAGATAAAAAAAGAATATATTTAAAAACTTATTCATAAGTTTTATGCATTAATTAGAGCAAAACTAGAGACAAAACTGACTGGTTTCACACCAAATATTGAGCCTAATCTGATTCCTCCAAGTTACTGCCTTATGAGAACAGAAAGCATTTAGAAACTTTTTATTTTATCACACATTATATGTTATATGATAATAAACACTTAAGAATGAGTTATAAAGTGTTTACAGATTAATAACAGCTGTAGATGCTAAAACACCCATCGATAGCCCATCTATAAGAATATACAATGCGACACTACAACGGCAATAACTTGTGCAATGTATATTATGAAATTACCATTTAATGCCCAGTGAAATACCTATATACGGTGTATAAATATCTATTTACATAAATACTCATGTAAACAATGTGAGCAATAGCCCTGTATAATTATCCTGCTAAAAGAAAAAAACAAATAAAAAACAGCTTTCATATGTAGATGCATTGTATATATATATACTGTATATATATCCCATGCATCTTTTTCTTCCTTTTACACCTTCTTCTTCTCTTTTTGACAATTTGAGCTGATGGAACGAGTAAATTTCTCCACTGTGACATCAATAAAGTCAATCAATTATAAGGAGACACTATTGTAACGTGGTACCATATTACAAAATGCTAAATTCATCATTTGGTAAAACCATTTATTATATTATTAACTCCTGAAAAATGTTCTTTATGGATCCTATTTGACAGTAAATGTTCTTTAATCAGCTTATTTTTCATGTGCATTTTAAAATATTGCTTTCAAACTGCTTCATGAAAAAAAGCAAAATTCAAATCTATTCAGTACATTTCAGAAATGGAGCCTAGGAGGAAGTTTAACTAAAGAAACTAATTGCTCTCCTTCATCCACCTGCGACACAGCCAATCATCTTTGAAGCATACCTCCGAGAAAGCCAATCGGCCTTTTAAGTTCCTGTTAAAAGGCCTCCAATCCGCACTTAACAGCTACCTGGTGTGCATCTCATTTTAACCGGTCCGGCAGAGGACCGCCATGTTAAGCCTGGTTCTACCAGAGGTTCTTTCCAATGGGGAGATTTTCCTCTCCACGGTCGCTTCATGCTTGCTCATCATGGACAGGTTCTCTCAACCTCTGTTATCCAAACTGGACTTCCATCTTCCAGGTCCCTGAGTGAGCGCTCTAGTATCAGCTCACACAAGCCCACGGGATCTCTCCATAAAAGCTCAGCAGACCGTCTCACTCAACCAGCAGTTCACAGACTGACCAACTTCATCTATCTCCTCTCCACCACCAGTTTCAGGCCTGGGGGGAAACAGCCCTATTCTTTTGCTCCTGTTCATGCATATCTATCAAAATGAAGCACTATGATTCCTACCGAGATCTGAGCGACAAATATCAATGGATCATTATCTATACCTAAAACTAATATGTTTGCAGTGATTTAATGAATTTGGGTTTAATCATTAAAAAAATATAAATAATAATTTTTGTTGTGATCACTGAGTCTCCATTTTTGCCCAAACAGAGTAAAAACTCACTCCTGCCATCTTCCAGCAGTGGCGTCACGGTGCGGTAAGCCTAAGCGCCATTCTCCCGCTTTACAGAAGCAAAATCAATGGGAACTACTAGACACATCTGCAATCAACAACAATTATTGAAGATTTCCCAGAGGACTTCACCATTGAAATTCACCAGAGCTATAGTGAAACTGACAATGCTCACGTGCATGGCGGCTGGATGTGGAATGTATGGACGGGGTAAAAGTGGAAAAAAAAAAAAGTTATTTCCCCTTTCCGATTCCTGATCCTCCACAGACGGGTTGGTCGTTGGATTGCCAACTTGAAGAGGGGAGGATTTGCCATCAAACTTCTGGCCAGAGAAAAAACCCGTAATATGTAGCCAACATTTGGAAGAAGAATGTTTTCAAGATGACTTGGATAATGGATGACTTGTGACAAACACACCAGATACAGCACTGGGACTTGATCAACAGCCGATACCGCACCGTGGCGTCACAAACCAGTAGGTGGCAGTGAGTGTTCTTTGACAAACATGGAAGCCTCAGTAAAGCAGCACACATTCACCATTGAAAATTACTCTTAATTAAGAAACACTTCATTATTTAACAGGATGGAACATTTTCCGATTTAATAGTACTTTCAGAAGTTTGAATTCGGGAAAAAAAGACCGGATTTTTCCTTTAAAATTTGAGGAATAATATCCAATGCAGTGTTTAATAATCTTTTATCATGGGACCAACATCCTAATCCATTAGGCAGATTATTGTACTCACTTCCTCAAATTAAAGGGCCAAATATTTACCTATTTTTAGATACTTTTTTTTTTATTCCAACTTGGTATGTATTACCTTATCTCTATGGAGATTTATTTACATGATTTATTTATCTATATATTTACATTCTTTTTTGTCATCCTATGAAGACTCTTGTTCAATCTTCCATGTAAGCTTGAAATCTGAACATATGTGTGAACGCAGAATCTGTGAATGTATTTTGGTGCTGTTAGCCCTCCCACCCACACACTGCCTCCTCTGACCAAAGAAGAAGAAACATCTATCTGCTCATCCTGTCTATCGTGTGTTTTCCCTTTCGCCGTCCTCCACCACCTTCAGCGAAGCCTGCTGCCCTCTTTAAGTCCCTCTGCATTTGACAGTAATGTGACATAGAAATATCCAAAGAGCCCCCCCGCCCTTTCAACTCCATCCACATCACTGATGAATAATATATATTTTCTGCCTTATAAACATAATACATTAGTAAGGAGAAGTAGACGTGTGTTTTGATGAGGCTCTCTTGTGTGCGCGTATTAATTAAACATGAATAAATGCACATTTCCAACAATTTGAGTGACACTAAAGGTAAAAATAAATAGGTTATCAATAAATAATTGGCTGAAAGATGGAAACGTTCATGTCTCCTCCGCCTTTTTCCCGTGGCCTCTGGAAACGAAGTGTCCGCCAGGATGTCAGGCTTCGTCTCAGACGGCCGTGTTATGCAGATTAAGAGGCGATGCGCGGCGTGCTAATAGGTTAAGCAGTTGGAGAAACCTTTTTGGGTTGACACGGACTGTGTAGACAAACTCCGAGCTGGCTGACGCTTTGAATCAGCCTCAAGCTTCCTGCCACATTTCTTAGCGTGGTTTCAGACTTGGATGTGTGCGTTTCTACCCCGCCTAACCCCTGCTGATGCTCTCAGGAAGCCGGAGTTTATCCTTCACTGTTTGACCGTAGTAAAGAAGCTGCCAGTCATTTGCAGAAAGTACCGTAAATCTGCAGAAAGAGGGAAGTTAAAGGAGCCAATTACTTTCAGATCTTCACCCCTCTAATCAGAGCAGTGAGCCAAATAAACTTTCACCTTGGAGACCTCCATCAGTGGCGGTGGAGCCCTGTCCTCATCTGGTGCTGCAGCAGGAAGAACGACTGTCTTTACCTTCGTTACTCAATGTTTTGCCTCACCTCTGGTTCCATGGCTCATAAATTTGCGTGTTTTTTGCAGCTGCTGCGTTTTTCCAGGAGCCCCCGTTTTTAAGGGCAACAGTGGAGACTGTTTGTATTATGGGGGGGAGGGGGGCACAGCGGAGTATTTTTTACTATGAAGTTGATGGCCAAATCCCAGAGGTTGGAGAAATTGTCCTGTCAGTCAGGATCTGGCTTCTGCTGAGTGGGAGTTTGTTTCTCTGAGCTTGATGGTGACCTTGATGAGCACTGAGCTCAGAAACTAACTAAAACACCCACTCTGACCTGCCCTCTACATCTACTTACCTTCTCAAACATTACATTCCCGGTCACTGGAGGATGACACCGCCTCCATAGCATCAGTGGCGGGTTTTCCACCTCTTAGTCCACATTTCAATCTGAAAAACTCATACAGAAATAAAAGACAATTAGAAGAATTTTACTGATACAATTACTGGAGCCTGTGGCGCTCAGTCCTCGACAGGAAACATTAGCGCTGAATTTTGTTTGATATGCATTTGATTTGCTTTTTAACCCAGATGAAATGCTGCCTCTAAACTGAAGACCTGTTCAGTCTCAGAAGCTTTTTCTCTCCTTTCACTCGTTAGCAAGGCACTGGTGTCATTTCAACTTGTGACCAGAGGGGGCAAACCTCTGCACCAACTCTGACCCTTCTGATAAGCTTTTCTGATTTGTAAAACTAAAGAAGCCATCCTGTCTATAGCCATTGATCAGGGGGAGAATTACCATCAGGCAATACTAAGCAGTTCCCTAGGGTCTCAAGTTCCTGGGGGCTCCATAAAACTCTTTTTACATGTTAGCGTTAATACAACTATTCCTTTTTTGTGCAAATTATTTTTTTGATAAAAATCCTTCCAAAAATGCCATCACAACCCTTATAATGTTAGGTGTGTCTCAGCACCTCAGGAAAACAAGAAAAGAGACAAGAAGAGAGGGACACAACCTAGAACAAATAATGTATGTCTGTTCTATTAAAATGTCTCTATCTGTAGAATGAGTCTATTTTATGTGTTGTCTTCTCCATTCAGAGGGCCCCCTCTCTGTCTTTGCCTGGGGCCCCAAATTTTCTAAATCCGCCCCTGGTGATGATATTAGACTAATCAAGGAGTTTTGAGAAACATGTTTGCCTGATAATGTCTCTATGGTGCAGAGCATCTATAGGGAAACCTGCCTGAAAGGAAGATGGAGGCCCATCTGCTGAGGAGTGGTAGCAGAGCTGGCTATCTGTCCATTTGAATCAGACATTTCTTGTTTCTCCTTAGAGTGTTTTCCCTTCCTTACCTTCTTAGTTAAATTGATGAGTTAAAACTAACATTTCCCTTTTTGCATTTTTCCACTTTCTAATAGTTTTCCGCTGCATTTGTAAAACTCTCAGAACCTTAACTGAACTGAATAATGACTGCACTGAAGAAAAAACAAATCATAAAGCTCCCGACTCCCCCCCTCCCCCCAATCTGCCCAACTTTGTTAAAGTTAAATCTGAGCTCTTTTGACGCACAGCCCATCCATTTGGCTGCTCTGTCACTGCTTTTCCACTCCTATTCTCATTAGAATAATGTGATTTTACAAAGTCACCGTAAGGAGGGAAGATGAGGCGACAAACCGGACTGCCTGCTTGACGTCTCTCTGAATCGTGACTCCTCATATCGGCGCCGGATCCCTGATTGGCGGTCCAGCTGAATCGTGGAGAGACATGCCTTTTCCAAACAGCATCTCTGGGAGTGATGGTGACACACACACACACACGGCCTTGTCTTGCTATGTGTAGTGAGGACTGTGTGATGATTCCTGTTGATTTTCTCTGCCCTAACACCCACAACACCCCTAAAGCTAACCATTATCCAACCTAGCTAATCCCTGGGTTTACTAACCCTAAACTGAACCTAAACTCAATTAACAACTCATCCCTACGCCTAACTGTTTGCAAAAAAAGTAAGAGACTAACTTTGGTCACATAGTGAGGACATTTTCACAAAGTTTAGTTGTGAAAGATCCTCATTAGGATGCCAAAAGAGGAGCTTCACACAAGGCTCACCAAAAGGCAAGCTGGGACAGTAAACAATGCTGACATGAGTCAAAGGAAGGTGTCTCAGGTATAGAAATTATATATAGATAGATTAAAGCATTCATTGTGTTCATAGCGGAAACTGCATTATGCTCTCTCTGATTCTTCTCAGGTAGCTTTATCTGGTCTGTTCCGGTTTAGCTGTAACTGGAGAGAAATATCAGCTGTGCTGCTGCCATCAACACCTTTGTTTGTAGATGTTGGAGATCGGCCTGTTTTTCAGTGTAGTCCTGTTTCTCTGACTGTGACTGGCTGGATGTGCTCTCTCCATCCTCTCACATGGGAGCTGGCTCTGAGCTTGTCTGCCTGGCTGTGTGTTTCCTGGATGGGGTTGCCTTTACAGTTGCTTTTTGTATCCCTGCTTCTCTTTCTATGTTTGCTTCAGATGGCCGCTCACACTGAGCCTGGTTCTGCAGGATTTTTCTTCCTGTTAAAAGGAAGTTTTTCCTCTCCACTGTCGCTACAAGCATGCTTTTAGTGTGAGGCATTGCATTTGAGTCAATAAGCCGATGCAATCAACTGCTAAGATTTTATACTCACCACATCGCACAGCACTAGATCACACGTGCCAGCCTCGTTCCAAATAGGAGGATATAAAGTTGTTCTCCACGAACAAGTTTGCCTTTACTGATAACAATTTGTGCAGTTTGGTTAAATACAGTATGGTTGCTGTTCATACAGTCACTATGAACAGCAAACAAGGCTAAGTTTATTGGTCAAGCTTTTGGTCCAAACAAGGATTTTAGTTTCAGTTTTCATCACATACAATATTAATAAAGTCTGAAATGAAGTGAAGCTTTTTTCCCCCCTAAATGTTATAAAAAAAAAAAAAAGAAAGGTCCATATGGCTTCACGGAGGGGGGCTGGTTTCCCCATCGTCACATCTATCTATATGCAATATCTAAACTATTCCACTATATATTTCTGTCTATCACACATATTATTTTTAAATAATCATCAATGCATAAATAAACAATACTTGCTCGGCCATTTTGGAAGTGGGACATCAACTGTTTCTTCCAATTTTTTTGCCTTTTTTCGCTGGTTATGTTGATCACTGCCTTTTTTTGGCGTTTTTTTGCATTTTTGGCGAGCACTGCACCTACATCCACGTCAACTATAAAAGGGTATAGCAGTTCAATTCAAGCACGGAGCACACAGACGGTGTTCTGTCAGATGAGCATACCTCATCAGACCAGCATACCATTAATCAATACCGTTTATCTCTGTTCGCTCCCTTTAGTTTTGTACGAAGCATAAACTTTAAACTACCTAAATGCTTGTGTACCCCTTAATCATGTACAAAAAAAACCATTCTGATTGCTTAACTTTTGGTGTTTGTATCTGGAGCGTATTAGCCTCGTGAGACCATCCTGATCTCGCAAGCTTTCAAGGTTTCACTCGCGCAGATCAGTCTGGAGACTCTCCGTTGAAGAAAATTTGGAGCCGTTCACCAAACAAGCGTCCAATCAGCGTTGGCTTTGGGCGGGTTGAGGTGTGACGCAACCAGAAGCGCAACAGTTCTAAAGAACATGGCGGCTTCAGCCGATGAAACTAGCGTTAAGCGTGGCTATCGAAAGCAAGTTTTATCGAATTACAGAGTATTTCTTCACTGAAAGAAGAGCAAAACACTGCTCTGGGGCTTTTCTCAGAGGAAAAGATGTTTTGCTCTTCTCCACTGGTTTCGGCAAGAGGTTTGATCTATCAATTGGCTCCTCTTCGTCGTTTGCTCTGTTACGTTATATGCTTCGTTGATCTTTAATTGGTTTTATTTGGCCCGTCTATCACCAACATAGGCCAATCAGCTAACCAGTATTTTTAGCCCCTTCCCAAAATTACTTCAACGGAAGGTTTCAAGATGGATATGCAGAGCAAATCCATCTGGCGGAGTCAGGTTAGGAGCGTATGGCCTTCTGACCTTAAATAGTTTTTCTACATGACTAAAGGAATAAACACCCATTGAGGTAGTTTAAAGTCTATTTCTCATACAAAACTAAAGGGATAAACGCAAATCTGACATCTTAGCGCATGGTATTGAGTAACGGTATGCTGGTCTGACAAGGTATGCTCATCTGACAGAACACTGACATGCCTTGCACAGGTGAAAAAAAGCTATATGTGATTATTGGAATAATTGTGATTATTTTGTGGATCATAAGTCGCAATTTTGAAGTGAATCAGACAATTAGAATGTGTCCCAATGTGTCCCTTTTAAATAAGGTACCAGCAACCTCCAACCAGTTAATCTTAGAGCTGAAATGACAGTGTATGGCATCATTAAGCTATTCATATAATCTGGAGCTTCCCTGATCATCAAATTTAAAACTGATCTTTTTTTGTACCAGGAGGCTGTGCATCCCTGTTCTGGAACTTGATGGCCTTCTGGTCCTTTGGTCCTTGTTAAGAATGTTGTTGCTGAATCCTCAACATTAAGCCGATTTTACGCTGCTTCACTAAGAGAGAAAACAAAACTGCCACAGTAAGAAAACAATGAACAACTGATCCTAACTCAAGTTTAGACATCCATGATTTCAGCTTTTACCCTTTTCTAAAAGGGTCTTTCTTGGTTACAGAAATGTTGTCTAATCAGTGTCTCTGCTTGTTTACTTTGTCCTGCATTTAAGCCATTGTTTTATTTCTGTTACTGAGGTCAGATAGTTCAAAAAACTCAGAGTCTAAATGAATAAAGCTAAATATCATCAGCATAAGGATGATAAAAATACATTCTTATAGTGCTTTAAGATCTGATACAATGAAAAAATGTCCAATAAAAAGACACTAGATCCTAACACAGGTCCTTGAGTTACCTTAAAGTCAGAAATAATCTGGTTGATGCAAACTTTAACAGACCTTTCTGAGAGGTATGTAAGAAAACAGACCCACAACACTCACACAGTCACTGCAGCCCTCTGACTGCATTGTTTGAGCCTAATTAACGCTGCTTGGACCGAACGCGACAGATTGGGATTGAAGAGGAGAAGCACAGTAGAAGGGGTGGAAGTGGAATGGCGAAAAGAAGCAAACAGTGTGGCAGCAGTAAAAAGTTAAATCAAATCAAATGAATAATGCAGACAAAATGCTTCATCTGTCGCCTGCCATCTCAGGTGCGAGGCCACCTGACTGGAGCTGCGTTCCTCTCTAAAGCCTCCCCCTCTTATGCGCTCCTCTTTGGTTGAATAATTCATGTAACCAAAGAGGCAAACAGTGACTTCTAAAAGCCATTATTATGTTTAATAATGACTAATACATGTCTGGAGCAGGGACTGTGGGTGGACGGCTTGTATATGTCGAAGCAGGAAAAGCCTTTCAGATTGAGGCAAATGCACTGATGAACGCTAGAAATGAGCTCTGGCTTTCCGTTTGGGTCGTTCCCCTCGATGCATATTTATCACCTTCACCAAATTTCTCAAAATAAAGATAGTTTTATATTCAGCAATGCAAAGAAAAAAACATAAGCTAAATGAGAACCCAATTAGTTCATTTAGCATTAGCTGAAATTAAACCATTAAAAGCAGGGGTCGATTTAGGAAATTTGGGGCCCTAGGCAAAGACAGGCAGGGGGCCCATTGAATTCAGAAGCCAACACATAAAACAGACCCATTATACAGATACAGAAATGTTAATAGAATAGACATCCATTATTTGTTCTACATTTAGTTCTTCTCTTCTTGTCCTTTCTTTGTTGTTTTTCCTCTCCATGTTTAGTACTCAGCTGACTTTTTCATGCTGTCTGAAAAGGAATTTAAGTTTTTTTTTCACTTAGCTGATTGCTCCTTCCTGTGTTTCCAAAAAGGCAAAAGTAAATAGCCCAGTCCTTCTTCTTTTCACTGTAGACAATGATCTGCTTATCTGTTCTCCATTTTTCTATTTGGATGAAATAATAGCTGCATGAATCAAGACAGCAGACAAAGATGGAGGAGAGCAGGAGGCGGGGTTACCAATCTACTCGCTCTGGAGGCAGAAGAACGCTGCTTTTAGATGTTGTCTCCAAAGTCTCCAGTAGCAGAAAAAAGTCGCTAGATTTAGTGCCTAAGCGCCTTTTGAAGAAAAGTAAAACTGCTGGAGGGGTCTGAAAACTTGCTAAATATAGTGACAAAAGCGTAGAGTTAGCAACACTGCTCTTCACATTGTTTGTTTTCAAATGGTTTGCTGCTGTCTGTTTGGACCTTTCTGAACATGTGCAGCAAATGGACTGATCCAATATGGTGGACACTGAAGGGGGGGATGAGACACCCTTGATATGATAAGTGTTCTGATGGCATTTTAGGAAGGATTAAAGGATTTTTATCAAAAACATAATTAATGTGCACAAATAAGGAATAGTCTAATTTGTCTAATTTGAAGAAAGTGGAGGGCGGTTTGACCTTTGACCTCTAGAAAACATCTCTTTATATCTTTAAAATGGTAGCAGCACAAACGAAAATTTTTGCTGCACAAAGCAGCACAAACATAGCACAAATGTTTTACACTAATTTTCTCTGATTTGAAGAAGGTGGGGGGCCAACTTCACTCAGGTAGCCCAGAGGCCTGAGTCAAGTGATAGACGGTGACCCGACCGGTCGCTAGCCGTGAGGCATTGAATGAACACTTGAAAGACTTTAGAAAAGACTAAACAAACATTGAAAGAACATTTGACAGTTACCGGTACATTAAAACCACTGGGTTATTTCTGTTATTTATTTATTCATTTTTTTAAGCGTGCAATTTAGTTTATTTGTAAATAAGGATCCACAATTGTTATCTATATTAAATTCCAGCCTTTCTTATAGACATTGTGTGCTCTCCTCTGTTGTTGCTTACACCTAGGCTCCTGTGAATTTAAAATCTTCTGATCAGACCCCACTTTCTTTATAATTGTGTGGTGTTGGTATCAGTCATGGAAGTGAATTAACATACTTACCATCTACTATTATCAGGTGTAATTGGAGTGACCCTTCTTGTGGGTTACATGTGCATCTGTGTAAAGGATCTGGCACCAGCCCAGGGCGGCAGAGAACTGGGGGTGGAGACTTTGAATATCATTATGCTCTGTTGTTCTTGTAAAGTCGAAGCAATGACAGCATAGCTGTGTCTGAACGTCCACCCTAACCTCTCAATAACTATATAGGGCGGGGACTATATAGTGGACGTAATAGTGAACTCAGTTAACTGACCATTGGACTGATGATCACTACTTTTCGCTCCCCGCTGATCATCATGTAACTCCATACTCTAACCGCGATCGCGATTGCCTGTGACCATCATTTATGACCGCTTGCCCTATATAGTGATTAGGGTCGCACATAGTGGACATCAAATCCTTTCTTACTTGATGCTTAAGCGTCTTTTCCCTAAAGCAATAGAATAAGCCCTATGTGTGTTGTAACAGCTCTTGCAATGATGAAGAAGTGGCACTCTGGAATATTATGTGACTGCTGCCCATCATCTAGTAACTGTTCATTTCGGGTGTGAACCGCGGAGTCCAGCAACAGCGGTTTTCAAGGGTTGCATAGAGCAGCAAAAGGTCCCACTTTGGGCGTTTGAAATTTCAAGCCAGCAGCTGCTCTACTTTTCATTCAGCGCCGCATCAGACATTCAGACACTCTGATCTAAAAAATGACGTGACCAGGGCAGGTAAATAACCATGCGCGGTTAATCTGTGACTATAGTGATAGTGATTAAATATGGCGGATCATCGCCAAGGACATAAAGCAACTGCGTTCAAAGGACCTTTTGGGAGGCTTAACAGAGACTAGAACTACCGGTTTTTGTAGATGCTGCCTGGCCTAGAACTTGCAGAGAGGGCCGCCAATTGACCGAAGGGGAGAGTGGCGGCGGCTTTTTCCCTTTGATGGAGTTTGAATACGCATAATCACTCATTTTGCTCCGCTCTATGGTAACCTGAAAGCAATTCAACAGGCCTCTGGCTGGTATGGGCATCTAAATAATCTAAATCTTGCAGCTGCTGTGATGGGGGTAGAAGGTGAGGGCCACCTGAAAACTCACACCTTACATGTTTTAAGTTAATTTATGCGGTGCTTCATTTTTGGTTTCACAGCCAAGTAGCAGGCTGGGCAGCCTCCAGGTTCTGGCGGCTGCTGGCAGGCTGTTTTTCACAGACAGCTTCTTCCCAGTGGTGTTGTAGGATTACAGTTTTTCTCCTGCTTGGTTTGGCTCATTTCTTGAAATTGAGGATGTCCCGGTATATCTCAAAACATGGAACCTTCAAAACTAATTTGCAGTTCCTCACAACAGAATGGCACGGTGTTATTTTCATCTCTGCTTTTTGTTATTGCACTTTCATCAAATTAGTTCAATCTCTAATGTTCTGCTCTCCTCTGCTCTTTCTCAAAATAGTAGCCTCATCTGGTCTGTTCCTGTTTGGCTGTGACTCCATCCTGAGAGTTAAATATCAGCTGTGCTGCTGCCATCAACACCTCTGTTTATAGATGCTTGGAGATCAGCCTGTTTTCCAGTGGGGTCCTGATTTCTCTGACTGTGACTGGCTGGATGTGCTCTCTTCATCCTCTGGCATGGGTGACTGGCTGGATATTCAGCGGAGCTCGCGGGGCTTTCGCCTGGCTGTGTTTCCTGGATGGGGCCGCTTTACCGCTGCTTTTGTATCTCTGCTTCTGTCTCCTTGAACTCCCAAGTCGGCCTCGCGACGAGATGGCGCTCACACTGAGCCTGGTTCTGCTGGAGGTTTCTTCCTGTAAAGGGGAGTTTTTCCTCTCCACTGTAAGCTTGGCAAGCATAGCTTAGTGTGAAGGATTGCCTTTCAATCAATGAGTCGATGCAATCAACTGGTTTTCCCTTAGATAGAAAACTCTGAATCAATCTGACTGTATTATCTGGTTGAACTGTAAAAGTGCCTTGAGATGGCGTGTTGTGAATCAGCGCTATAGAAATAAACTGAATTGAACTGTATATGTTGGCTGTTGCTATACTGAATCTTACAAATGGAGATATCATATAAAGGCAAATATCTTTGCCAGTGTTCTGTATATGGTTGGTTGTACAGTATGTATAAATTTGACTTTTACTGAGGCAATCGAAAAACTAACGTTGGTAGTAAAGAATCGTTGTATAAAGCTCTTGCCCTGGAAAAAGAATGGCACACATTAAAGATTACCGGTGAAAAAAATAATCTATCATTGAGGCCCATAGGGTGTAGATGTTAACATCTGACCAGCACTTTCTATTTCCTGATATCATTAGATGTCAAATATGGATTTTTTTCCTTCTGTACGTGGAAACTTAAAACCTTCAGGAAATTTTGCAACAAGACAGCAATGAAGCACAAAACTCCATCACTTCTGGCAATTCTTGAAATTAAGGTTCTCTGATGTCTACCTAGATTTAGAGTTTTAAAGGAAAAAGTTAGAATTCGGGTCAGAATTCCACCGCACATCGTGAAAGTACTTTAAATATTAAAAAATTATTACACAATAAGAGTAATTTTTCATTTGAATGTGCTTTACTGGAAACATCCATGTTTGTCAAAGAACACTACTGCCACCTACTGGTTTGTGGCGTCAGCGTCGCGGTAGTACGGCTGTTGATCAAGTCCAGTGCTGTGTCTGGTGTTTTGTCAACAAACCGCTAGCTATTATCCAAGTCATCTTGAAAACATTCTTCTTCCAAAATGTTGGCTACATATTATGTGTTTTTACTCTGGCCAGAAGTTGATGGTAAATCCTCCCTCTTTTAGAAGTGAGTAATCCAACTGCCGAACCCGTCCGTGGAGGATCAGGAATCAGAAAAGGTGAAATAATTCTTTTTTTACTTTTTCCCGATGTATTCCAGCATCCAGCTGCCATGCTGCGTGGGCATTGTCAGTTTCACTATAGCTCTGGTGGAATTTCAATGGTGAAGTCCTCTGGAAATCTTCAATAATTGTTGTTGATTGCAGATGTGTCCCGCCTAGTAGTTCCCATTGATTTTGCTTGTAAAGCGGGGAGAATGGCGCTAGGCTTACCGACACCGTGGCGTCACTGCCGGAAGATGGCGGAGGGAAGTGTTACTATATTTGGGTGAAAATGGATTAACGCTATTTTCATTAAATCACCGCAAACGTATTAGTTTTAAGTATAGATAATGATCCATCGATCATTCCTTGCTGACCAGACGTCTCTTTTTAATAGACGAGTGTTTTATTTCCTAAAGAAAGGTAAAACAAAGAAATGTAGTTCTACAGTACATATACGACATGGTTTAGCATATAAATAAAGCACTTCATCAAAATCTCTTTCTACATCAATAAACACTAATTTTCCTGACGGCGACCCTGAGAAATGGCTGCACCGGGTTACTGAACAGAGTCGCCTTATCTCAGAATACGCTGTGTTGATCACAGAAACGCCACAACGCTCCACCAGAACAGCTCGCCGCTGAGGAGAAGAGCAGTCCTCCCATCCTGCCTCCACATCTCTCTCCTTCTGATCTTTTATTCCTTTACTTTCTCTCCCTCAGTGCGGCTAATAAACGGCTGGTGTCAAAAGCATTGTCAGTCCATTCTATGCTTGTTTGGGTTCATCTGGACTAGTGGGGCAGTGAGGAGTTGGAAGGAGCAGATGAAAAGCAGAGGTTATAGGGGAGAGTAGCTTCATTCTGGGAGGCAGTGACAGTGAGCAAGAGGCGGGTGAGGGAAGAGAAAGTCTTTAGGGTGATGGAGGTAGAGGAGGAGGATTATGGGTGCAGCTCAGCTCCGAGCAGCAGGACCAGTGGGACCCATTGGCCCATCACTGGCGCTTTATTGATTTCTACCCAGCGTGCTCTTTGTCAAAAATCAGATACAGTGCAAGCACCCCGCACCTCTTCACCTTTTAACAGCGAACAAAGAGCCTTTTACGGGCTCAAAAGACCTGCTCGGGTGCTTGTAGTGGTGTGCAATTGTACGCCGTGCTCTTTATGTGAGGGTCAGAGGTCTCCCTGATGGACCAGGAGTCCAAACGGCGCCTGTTACTGTGCTGTAAGCAAGCTGCTATTGAGACAAATCTGTTTTGATGCTCTTTCATATGAGGCTCAGTCCTTTTAGTGCTGCACTTTGGATGTTTACAGCGGGAATGATCGAAATGATCAAAGATACAAGTTTCAAAGTGAGCTAAAAATCTCAGCAACGGAGGTTTTTAAAGTCAGTAAGTTGTCAGTTAAAAGCATAATTATGAAAAAAGTTTGGGTTCTTTATGTCAAATGAAAATAAAACCAGAATGCAAAGATTCTTCAATCTCATGAATCTATATTTTATTTACGGCAGAATTAAATTCAGTGGCAGCAACACTTCAGAAACATTGTGACTTAGACAATAACAATCATTGGTATAAACATGAAACTTGAGGTAAAGACAGACTGTTTCATTTCACCACAACCTTCAGAAAACAGTGGAGGAATTTAAAGAAAGACTTGGAAGGGTCCATCGTCTGCAGATCAAAATAGCAGCAAAATATGTTAAAGGACTTTGTATCAGAGCGATTAAAACAGAAATACAGCCACAGAATATCTAGAGTGGTGCAGGATAAAAGATTATTTCAGAAAAGAGAAAGCCATATTGTCATGGTTTTGGTTCTGTTTAAGTTTGATCTTTGAGTTTTCATTTCTTTTATTTCCATTTTATGTTATTCTGGTTATTAGTTTTGACTGTATTTGAGTTCTTAGGTATTTCCTCTGTGCCCTCTGTTGCCCTCATGTGTCAGCCTCCTTTTCCCTAGCTCCCTTCTAGCCTCCTCTGTTCACACCTGCTCCCAATCTGCTGATTCGCCTGGTCTTTGTTTCTTCCTCCCTATTACCCGCCTCCGCTGTCTCTCCTCCATCTCGGTGTCTGCTGTCATGATTCATGCAGCTATTATTTCATCCAAATGAAAAATGGAGAACAGAGAAGAAGGATTCGCTGAAAAGTCAGCTCAGCAAAAAGAAGGACCTGGGTTATTTACTTTTGCCGTCAACTTTTTGGAAACACAGGAAGGAGCATTCAGCCAAGTGGTAAAAATCTTTCATTCCTTTTGAGACAATGGAAAGTCAGCTGAGGAGGAAAACATAGAGAGGAAAACAACAAGAAAAGTGGGACAAGAAGAGAGGAACAAAACTAGGAACATATTGTATGGGTCTATTCTATTAACATTTCTGTATCACCATTATGGGTCTGTTTTATGTGTTTGTCTTCTCAGTTCAGAGGGCCCCTTGCCTGTCTTTGCCTAGGGCCCCAAATTTCCTAAAAGCTGGCGCCCTGAATTGTCATTACCCGATCCTTACCTTCAGCTTATTTGCTCAAACAGATATATATTCAGGTTGCCCTCGATTTTAGTTTGAAAAAAAAAAGATGTGAATTGCGTTTTTCCCTTATTGATGATGACGTTAGACAAGCAGTTTAAAGGAGAAAATTATTATATTTCTTCAAATTGTCTCGGAAAAGTCTTTTTTGCAGATGTTTATTAACATTCTGTAGTAATTTAAGGATATAAATAATTACTTTTAGTACCATAATTACATTATTTATGGCAAACTGAATGCATATCTGGTGCGCAATTG
>JAGKQL010000005.1:9486648-9506719 GCA_018398635.1 Cyprinodon brontotheroides | reverse complement strand
CCGTCTCCGTGGGAGTGGGGAGTACCAACATGGCGGACAGTGGCTTCACTTTTTTGGGCAATCAGCGATCCAGTGAATAGAGATGAGTGGGTAGAACTAACTGGCGACAGGCAGAGCCAATCCCCACGTGGCCAACATCAGAGTTATTGTGAATCCAGGAAGGACAGGAGGAGATGGGAATTGCAGAAAGGATGTCATTGACACACAGCAGGTAAAAGCTTCAAATGCTGCTTATGTGTATCAAAAATAACCCAGTCATAATTACAACCTTTAAACTATTTGGAGGTTCTTTGACAAAAAGATAAAGTCAAGTTCATCCTGACCTGGATCATGGATAATTAGAATTGTCAGGGATAATTTTATAAAGATTTAGAAATAAAAAATATACATTTGAAATTTAAATCAAAGGGACAGGGAAGATCACCTCCTCATGAGAATTAAAGATATTTCATCAACAAAACATATAGCTCACTTTTAAGGAAGAAAATGTTAAGACTTTATTCTCAAAACATTGGTAATTTTACAAATGCTGTTTTCTGTTTTTACTGCATGCATTACAGTTATACATTTATATTTTATTTTTAATAAATCCAAACAAATACACAAATGAAAGCTGGATGCAGAACAGACATTTTCACAGGATTTTTTATTTTTTTTGTATGTATATACCCTCCTCCCCTCGCTCTCTGCTCCATATTTCCATGTGATTAAATTATTCAGTGGTACAAACTACAATTATGCTTTATTAAAAATTATTAAAAAAATCTCACCAGGCTCCGCAGATGTGAAAGAATTTATTGCCTGCTTGTTTTTCTAATTTGCATCATTGATTCTGGTGGCGTTTGAAAAGCAATGATACTATTTCCAACTTTCCCTCCTTAGTGGGACGACATCTACTGGAACATCGGGAGGGATGGACGACCGTGGCCGCTTCCCTCTTTTAACGGTGTTGCAAACGTCTGACTTTATTTGCATGCGTTCACAAGATGTATTCATTTGTGTGGGATTTTTCATCTTTGTAAATAAAAGTCAAGAAAGTGTTGTCTGCATAAAAGGTACCATAACCCGCCCCCCTTCATAAACAGAACATTTATTAAAATTATGGAGATGTAAAGCCATAGGATCAAGCTGTTTCTGCTGAAGGATGGCATTCCCCTACATTAAATATAAATGCGGAATTTACACTTCAAAGTTGGGCCAATTACATGAGCCATTAGTTATACTTGTACCAGCAGATCCCTATGGCTACCATATGAATGATTTAACAGTGGTTTGTAAACTACATTAAATTTGCTTTCAAAGCAGGCATTGCCTCAATTTACTAAAAACACAAGGGATTGTATGAGTCAGACTGGTCGAGGTGTGGAATGACACAGAGAGAGGAGGTCTATGGACAAGGAGGAGGGAGAGAGACGGAGGGACCACGTTGTCCCACTCCCTCTTATTGCGTCTTGAATCTTGAGCAATGACTGGCTACTTTAGCAATTAAAATCCGGGGCAAAGACACAGCAGCTTGCTTTGGCCCGGAGACTGGCCCATTCATCATCCCAACTGCCATAAAATAGCACTAGATGGATTCTTTGATTTTAGCTTTGGAAGAACATAAATCAAAATCTAAACCACGGCCTGTCACAAGTATCACCAGAATTATCCATTTGAGAGGGAGAGAAGAGCTGGAGGAAAGGTGGAGGGAGGGGAGAGGGGAGACACAGCAGGATTTAGTCTCATTGTTTCTCTGCCTTTTCTCAGACAAACCCTCACACCCACCCGCTATCCCCCAGCGTCACACCCTGGGTAATCTATAAGTGTCTCATAATGAGGCTTCTTCTGTAGTTCAGCTCCGGCCCTCATCTACAGTTACAGAGAGCAAACCTTGTCTACAAGATGAAGAGTTGCAGACTGAAAAAAATGTAAAACTTCATTAGTCACAAAAATATAAAAACTATATATAAATATGTTATAATCTACTAAAAAGTGCATTCTGGATGAAATTATATTTTCAATTTATCCTCAGACTCTACTGATCCCCTTACAGAGGAAAGCAGAACATTTTAGTAGTTCACTGTCCCCCAAATGTGAATCAACAAGTTTGGCCCCCAATGTTCCTAGCTCAGTGCCATTCTCAACTTAGTCCCCACAAATCCGCTTGAGAGTTCTGGAAGTTCGGTCTGGTACTTAAATATTTAATCAAATTATCACCAAGAGACATGGCCAATCAAATTGTCAGGGTGGGCTTTATACGATGATGGACAGATGATCAACAGTAACGTAATCAAACACGTGACCAAAGCGCGCTTGGGTGACAACAACAATGGCTGCGTCTCAATTCGCAGGCTGCCGCTGGAGAGTTGAGGTGAGTAGATTCAGCTATTAGGTCTGTTCTAGAAGATATTGACAGCAAATTAATTTTAAAAGAGGAACAGAGAAACGCGATCAAGGCTCATCTTATTCTAGGCGTGCAACTGCACGCTTTGATTTTTGTTGACAACAACTATGCGTCACTTAACATACATCACACACTCCATTGCTCTTATTGGTTGTAGGTCTATCCAATTGAGTGCAGAGGCATTTTTTTTCCTGGTTCGTTCAAAACACGCCCCATAATCACAGCTCTATGGAGCAGTATCAGACTCATATTCTGACTAGAATTGAGAAGGACGTTAAGGATTTTTACCACTTGCCCTTTGGGCAAGTGACTTTCACATTTAATTTGCCCAGAAACAATTTTTACTTGCCCAGTATAATGTTTGATAAATATAGTTCCTAATATTAATTTTTGTATATATATCAATGAAACATGTTTTTTTTGTTTTTTGTAATTCAGTATTTTTTAAGTTTACAGGTTCCTGGTGTGTATATGCATGCGTCAGATAATGAACTCAAGCCTACATTACCGTGTTAACATGCTTTTCAATCCTTCCTGCACATTCTTTTCAAACTAAACTTTGCTTTAAACTGTTGTGTGCTTGGAAAAATATAAATTGTAATGTTAAAAATCTAAAAAAAACTTGACAGGTTAAAAACTTAAGATAAATCACAAGACAGAAGTCAATGTCACAAATGAATAACTTTTATTTTAGAGTCACGGTATGTTTATACAAGATAATACTATTAATATAATGTGACTTTTCTAGAGAATCATTATACATAGTTATTTTATACAGGGTTTCCACAGTCTGACATCATTTCAGAATTCCCTGACTTAAGCAGCGAGTTTACATGCAAAGTCAATGGTTGACGCGCGTCAAGGCGCAGTAAAAGGTCTCGCGGCGCGTTTTGAGCTGCAGGCGCAGCACGTCTGAGCAGCTGAAGCAGCGCGTCGGGTGCGTTTAACGCAGGGAGAGAGACACAGTGCTGATGATCACTCCTCTTAAACAGTTTATTGACGCCTAAATTAACTTAAAATCAGAGATGGCAAAAGTACTCACTTTCCGTACTTGAGTGAAAGTACAGATACTTGTGTTAAAAAATACTCTGGTAAAAGTGGAAGTACTGATTAAACTTCTTTACTTAAGTAAAAGTAACAAAGTACAGGCTTGTAAATTTACTTAAAGTATAAAAGTAAAAGTAGAAACCACTTTTTTCATGCCGTTGCCTACATTTTAAATGGATGTCTGCTAATAGGACTAGATCTCCGTTGTGTTCATTTTCAATCATCTCGTCGTCCATGCTACTATGCTAACGCCACCGCCACCAAGCTGCAATGATTTGCCGTGAATGAATACCGCCGAATCTGTCGATTCATCTTGTAGTGGTGCGTCAAATGCAACGTAGATTCCCATCCAATTAGATTGAATTTGGTATTTGTGAGATAACGGCTCGCCAGCTCCCGTCTCACGTCAGAGGAGGTGTAAGCAGATGACTTGCAAAAAGGTGGTAAGAACCAGCTGACAACAAAATGCGAGTTCAAAAGCGTGTAGCGGTTTATTTACTGGTGCAACGGTGAAGACAAAACCGGCCATTGCAGGCAATACAAAACACTGACAGCCTCACAGCAAGCTGACTTTAAATATAGTCTCTCTAAGCAGACCTTCAAAAGCAGTTTCTCCAACCAGTCTCTCCAAGCAGCCCTGCTAAGCCATTGTGAGTGTGCCCCTTAAATAGACCCACCAATAATCAGCCAATTAGGACAACCCAATTAAACAGGAAGGCAAATCCCCAATAAAGCACAGTTAACATTGTAGAAAATAAAACAGACAATAGCATCATTCATACAAAACATACATATTTATGAAATAATTTAACCATACTTCAACATACCATTTCACCACTATTACCACATGCAAACAATTATTACATGTATTACATTGAAATCCCACTTAATACCCCTGCCCCCTTTCCAATGCCCTGGGACAATAGATAAGAGACTGGCTCCGGATGCGGTAATACGTGTTTCCCACACACGGACCAGCATGCTGACGGACCAAGGGAAGATTTGACTTCGGGAAGTTTTTATTGCCGAATACGGAATGTATATTAAAGCTGTCGCAGTGGGTACCTTCTTCAGAGTTTGCTACGCTGGTGAGTAAAGCAAAGCGTTGAATAAAAGGCGACGTTGTAATTTCGGAACTAGCAGAATTACCGGGTGAATTGTTGGAACCGCCGCCGCCTGGCGACGGGCCGGTCTGTGGTGCATGCTGTTCGCAGTGAAGGATGTGACGCTGCGTATACTGCGCTACCATTGGGGAACAGAGGGGAAACGGCTCCGTTTCACAGTATTGATGACGTGAAAAATAATAACCCATTGAAACTAAAGTAACGAGCCAATTTTTTAAAATGTAAGGAGTAGAAAGTACAGATATTTGTGTAAAAATGTAAGGAGTAGAAGTAAAAAGTCGCCATAAAAATAAGTAGTAAAGTAAAGTAAAAATATCAGAAAAATCTACTTGAGTACAGTAACGAAGTATTTGTACTTCGTTACTTCCCATCTCTGCTTAAAATGCAGAAATCTGCCGGCAGAATATGCAGTTTGGATTATTTAGATGAAAAACACCTACCAGCTGCCGCGGTGAACCGCTGCTGATGAAGGGATCCATACTGTCGGCGCCCCGCTGGTATGTGGGGGTCTGAGCGGCTCCGACAGAAAAAATATTGAAGGCAGGATAATAATCTGAATGAACTGACGGCACTGATTACGTTTTCAGGTGTATTTTCTCACTTAAACACATATTAAAACTACTTTATTCCCACTGATCACAGCAAATATAGCTGCAAGGCAGAGAAAGGATAGTGAAGCTCCGCCCAACGCGCCTCAGACACACTTTTGCACCGCGCAGCCAGGGCAGCAAGGCTGCGCGTCAGAACTAACTGGTACAAGCAGCAAAAAGGAAGCAGCAGACGCGATTTTGCTGCTTTTGCTGAGTGAACGTAGCATAACTGCACAAAGATTGCCACTGTGCTAGCAACGAGAATGCTTTTAACTGGGGGCGTGTAGCAGTTCTCGCCGTAAAGCAAGACTGACTCTCACGAGACTTCTGAGCCTGTGGGTGCGGGTCGGTGCTCCTGCAGTTGCAAGTGCAGTATTTCCCCCACAGACCACCAGGGCGGCCGAGAATACCTTTGTTCAACCTGAAATGACTCATTTAGTCATCCATAACGTTATGGAACACATTAATTAACTGAAAAATGTTGCATAGTGTCCCTTTAACTGACTCAGGATTAGTTTTCCCTGACAAAATAAATGCAGCCGTTTGTCGTTTTGGTAACTACATCAAAATTACCGCTAGGTGGACAAAAATCATGCCATCTGGCGGAAAATCACCCGTCCTTTTCAAATCACGCGCCTTTTTCAAATCACGCGAGAATGTGTACAAAACAACAAAAATGGCGCCGGCAACGCATCTGGGTCGTTTTCATCGAATGTTGGTGATTTTAAAGAAATTTTGAGCGATAAATTTTGATAAAACTACTTGCCCCGGGAGATCGGGCGATGGTTAACAAAACTGAACCGCACTAATATGGTACAAGTTCATCGATAGGGCTTAGGGCGGTTCAGTTCTCAGATAACAAAAAGCACATAAGCAGACTACGTCATCAACTTACAGTCAGCCTCTGTAATCATGAAATTTCAGAATTTCATAAAAATACTAGCTTCCCTACCATACCACACGATAACCAGTGATTTTTCTGATTAGCAGTGTGATGAACCTCAACGTCTGTCGTCGTTTCCTGCATCTGTAAGCCGTGATTAGATTATCGTTTGTTGTATCCACTTCCGAAAAGCATAATCTGTCAAGTAAATTTACCAAAGGCTGCCTTCTTCACCTGACTCTCCGCAAACTTCCTGAATGTTACGGGCGCTGCCATATTGGTTTGTTGTTGGTATGTCATGACGTGCAATTGCAGGTATAGTCAATTGTCTACCCTTTCAGTAGAGAAGAGGAGCAAACATGGATGCCACGGTGGAACTAGCTCAGTTTGTAGCAAAAACTAAAAAAAGAGTGAATCGGCTTTTAGAGGCAGTGGGAACAGCCCAATAACATGCATCTACCTGGGTCAAACTACTCTGCAAGCGACCAATGTTAAAATCACCTTGGGTCAGAGCAGCAGCCTTCTAGCGACGATTTAGACCCAACTTTTTTTGCCAGTTGGAAGGGAGCCGAATGCTAACTCTTAGCAGGCTAAGCCATGTTTGAAAAACCTGCTTTAATGCAGTGTTTTTAGTGGGAAAGAGGCTAAACAGGCTTTGGCAGCGTGGGGCTGTGTGAGGAACATCAGGTTACCATAACAACAGACAATGCTAGCAACGTCATAAAGGCCATAGAGCTTAATGAGTGGCAAATATTCAACTGTTTTGGCCATAGACTCCATCTGGATATAAGTTAATTATTATATCCTACACCCCTTATCTACTTATCTACTGTTTGCTCTTCCTTTGTTTATTTTTTAATTTAAAGCACACAGAATCATTAAACAATTCATTTATAATATTGTAAATGCAATTTCAAATCGTAATATAGTCCACAATAATCGCAGTCCCACATTTTCATCAAATTGTGCAGTACTACTGCAACCCCCTCTCTCTCCAGGTAAATAGCACCAGACAATCCCACAGTCATGCAGTCTTACCCCCTTCAGTGCCTTGCCGACAAAGTGTCACTACCTTTTTCAGATCTCAATGGCTTTGAAAAGCATTTTGTACCACCCCAAAGAGTGACCCCCTGGGATTCAGGACCCCTGATTTAAGTGTAACAAATTTTTAAATCAGTGCCTATAGGTTTTTTTTCACAACGTGTATACGTATTTATATGTAACATGCAGCTTTTCATACACAAACTCTCAAACCCAAGAGGCAGTAACAGTAGCTACTACTCATCATGCTAAATCAAGTTTTATGCTTTTACTTTGTTATAATCCTTTACCTTTATCAAAAGCATACCAAAGATTGCATCTTGATTAATACATGTCTGAGTAATCCTCCTAATTTCTTCTAAGCAGCAGGTTCTTCTTTCCTTCTTGATGAATAATTGATTTGGTTCAATGGGATACAAAGCATTAGCAAAGAGGAGGAAGGGAAAAAGGAAGTTCATACCACCACTCCTGTTTATCATCATGGCAACATGAGGTATTTGCTGATTGGGCTGAATTAATTTAAAGCACTAAGGAAGTCTCTCATCAGGATATTGAAAATGCAATATTTGATGTTTCACCGAGACATGGCTGCAGGTTCCCATTGCTCTAACTATTTAGGAATAAAAGCTAAATGATGGTGAAGATTCTCAGTCATCCAGGTTAAAGTCATTCCAAAGAAGTTAAAAAACAATCTACTGGACTTTGGAGTATCCTAACCCTAACCCTGGTTCCATTTGCATGTTTTCTAAGCCAAAACAAGGCTTTGCCTTGGTCCACTATAAAGCCTTGAATTCAACTCTATTCATGAGATTTTTAAACGAAAAAGCTTCCTGGATGGGAAGCGAAACGTCTTCAAACTTGGAAACAAAATCCATTTCATTTAACTTTCTTGGAAATACGAGCTATATTGTTAAAGTGTACTTCACGTTAATCAAAGAGCTTAAGGCCCTATTACACCTTGACAATCTACCCAGGGTTTGCCTGACGTCCCAGAATCTTCTAAAACGCTAGCACACACTGAACTGTCTATGTATTTGTTGGGATAATACATAGAGTATTCATAATTAGTTCAGAACTTATGTCCAACGACAGCCTAACTTATTCATAATGCACAACCGCGTAATGCCCATTAAGTTTCACAAGCCAGTGGCCTGACGGGGGCAGCAAAGCCCCTGGAGGTGCCCGGCCTGCAAAAAAAGATGTCTTTCAATTCAATTCAGTTTATTTCTATTGCGCCAATTCACAACACATGTCATCTCAAGACACTTTCAACCAGATCATCCAGTCAAATTGATTCAAAGTTTTTTATCCAGTTGATTGCATCAACTCATTGACTCAAATACAATCCCTCATACTCTTTGATCAAGGTATTAAAATAGCTGTTTACTGCCTGCCAAAAAAAATAAATAAGTAAAATAAAGAAAAAGAAGATTTTCAGTCGCAGCAGATTCAGCATCATGTCTGCTGGGAAGTTTTTTGGTGGTGGGCGTGAACGCAGGAAGGATCCATCACCCTCACCTTCTGGCTCACCCTATGATGGGGATGAAGTGTGGAGGAGAACTGATGGTTTCGTCCTGTGAGCCCCCTTTATACCAAATTGCTGCCAATACGCCATTATACAGTAGCTGGAAGTCAGAAACACGTTCATGTCAGATACGCTGATAAGCATTGGACATGAGTTCTTGATAAGTTATGAATAAGTTATGCACAAGTTATTCATAATTTCTGGATAAGCTAGACGCCACGACTTAAGAGTATCGTACACTGAATATACGTCAACGATCAGATAACGAACCTGTAACTTATGCCTCACGTATGAGCGTACGCTGGCATACTCGACATACTACTTTCTGTATGTCGACGTGTACCAGAGTGTTTCAACATGCTTCAGCGTATCCATAACTTATCCAACATATCCCAGCGTTTTTGCCAGATTTTTCGTACGTTAGGCATACGCTGGTCTAAATCGTCAAGATGTGACAGGGGCTTCAGATCATAGACTTGAATCAGACGCATATCTTATCACATGTTTTAGTTTAATTACCTCAGGTTGGCATTATTACATATCAAATCTAATAGTTATTTTAAATATTTTAGACCTTCCGCAATAATGTTCCTTAACTTGAATCAGGTGTTTTGGTTTGTATTTCTGACCATTGTGTGTGAAAGATTGTAGCACATACTTATTTGCTTTTCTGTTTTTCTATGTATGTGTGGCTGGAATTAATTGTCCTTCATGGGATTAATTCTCTCTCTCTCCCTATCAAAAATGTAAAAATTTCACAAACTCCAGCACACTTTCCTTGTTACTGCAAAAAGTAGTTTCTTTGACCTATATTTATTGGTCAGGCAGTGATATAGGCTTTTTTAACAGCAAATACCCATTCAATCCTCCCATGAGCAAATCTTGAATCATTTAGCTGATCCTAAAGTGGTTGGTATTGATACAGTTTATCAAAGTCGAAAGATCCATCCCCTTGCATCAGTCCACAGCCCTGCCAATTCCTGCCAGCATCCCTTTCTAGGCCCAGGATTAATCTTGGAGGGATTTGTTTGATTTGTGGTCCTCATTTGTATGTCTGTCTGTGAGAAAATGGAGGACAGCTGTCAATGCAGAGGCATTTGTCTCTGTCATCTTCTCCCCTCCTCCAACACCATCTCTCTCTTACCTTCATTCGTCTCGTTTCCCCCCCAACATTTTCCTCTCCTCTGTTCTGTCATTTTTCAGTTGTTAGGCAGTGAACATTCATCGATGCATCTAAAGAATTGGTAATTTCACTGTCTCAAACACTTAAGAGCTGATTCAATCAAAAATAAAGCAACACATAAAATGACCTATTTTAATTCCCCCAGTGCAATCGGTATATTCAATTACATCCTCAGGAAGCGCGTTTCTCATGGTGGCGACAATTAAAGTCGCCTTTAATCTTTAAAGCATATTACTTTCCTTTATTACAGATCTCATAACAAAGTCAGCAGCCATCAAGGTGTAAAAAGCCGCCCTATCCCTTTGTTTTTATTTCACTGTAAAAGCTAATGAAAGCAGGAGACAATGAAGGGAACCGGATAGACGAAGACGTCAGAAGGTATTTTGGTTTTTTTAGTCCACAAAAGCTGCTGTCTATGCTTTCATATTTTTCAAATATGAACAGATGATCTATTTTTATTATTTCTTTGACAGTTCAGATTTATAAACAAATTGTGATGTCTGAACTAATCTGAGTGAGTACTTAGTTCAGGACTATTTAGGATTTTACTATTCTTTACTAAGATACAGCTTACCTGGGGCCATTATATACAAAATAAAGTAGTGGCAGAAAAATTCATTCTGATTTTCCTCTTTTTTTTGTCGTATTCTTCATCTTCCGCTTCAGCGAGTGCGATTACCTGCTCCATCTCTATTCTCCAGCTTGTGAACAGGACCCCAACATACTGGAACTCCTCCACTGGAGGCCGGAACTCTCTTCCAACCTGAAGTGGACAAATATAGTGCGAAATACGGAGGGGGTCCGTGGGGGCTCGACCTCAAAAAAAGCCTCAAAAGCAAAATTTAAAGGGGGTCTTAAATTGTGTCAAAAAAATGAAAAATAAAATATTTTTTGTCACTAATGGTCACTAAAATGTTTTTAAGCTCAACATGTCCAGTATTAAAATTCAAAACATTTATTCACAAATATGCTCTGTTTTTTGCCAAGTGGAGCCAGCCAATCCTGTTCGCGTATGCAAATTAGCGGGGACCTCAAGGGACCTCCTCTGGACAAATTCGACCCATTTCCATTCGTCAGAAACTGGATTAAAGCAGGACATGTGCGTGCATGAAAGTGAGAGACAGACAGAGAGAGAGACAGACAGACAGACAGTCTTTGTGCGTGTGTGTTTTCATAGATTGACTGTTTCCTGTCTCCTGCACTGCTATTATTACTATATTTATTTACTGTTCTTTTGCACTGTAACTGTTACAAATATATCTTACATAATTGGTAATAATAATAATTATAATTTTTCTGCTGCCATTACATCTACCTTTTTGCACTAGCATAAGTATTGTATATTTTATATTATTGTACATTTTATATTTTATTGTGAAATTGAATGTTTAAATTAAGTATTAGGAACTGATCTCATCTGTTGTGCTGTGCACTTTATCTGTTTCATTGTTGGTGAATGAGAAACGTCCTCTCCAGTCCTCATATGTCTGGTGAATCTGAAGAATTGACATTAAAGCTGACTTTGAAATGTTATAGGCCTACTGCATATTGAGAAAATTTAGATCGGTATTGCGCAACAATCGGGAAATGGGGACCCCCCCAAATATTGACAGGTATTTCGCACACTGTGGACAAACCACCTTTTCCATGATGATTCTCCTGATGTCTGATTTACACTCTGTTTCAAACCACCCCTGTGCATGCTGTAGGTCTCAGCAGGAGGGAGCAGAACCATGTCATCTGTAAGTATCAGGGAGTAAACCTGCCCGACCCCAAACCAGCCCCCCTTTCAATTGTCTGCACCTAGAAATCCTGTCTGTGGGACCCCACCGCTCTGTTATTCCCTGGGAAAAGAACTTAAAGCTGATGGTAGGGTGTCTATTTTGGTTCTTTAAATCCCAGGTTTACCTACGCCAATTTAAAGCTTGCTATTCTGATTATCAAATCAAATAATTGCAGTAACATCAACAATTCCAGACAACTTGCTACTAGAATAGTTTAATTTAAATGAAAACCTGAAATAGTAAACGCTTAACTTCCAAATGTAAATACAAGGGCAAGGCCATTAATTACTGAAACCTAAATCTAGAAGCTAAAGTAAAATCTATTTTTCTCATTCCCTTTTGACCAGCCCCAATAACCTCATATTCTCTGTAACAATAACCAACAAGGGGTTAGTTTCACAAAGCAGGTTTACCAAAAAGTCTTACGTTTTCTCAACCTGAAAACAGGGAAACTGACTTTTCCATTTCACAAATAGAGTTGATTCAACCTCTGTTTCAGTCAGTGCAGTAACATTCTCCTCAGAGCTAAACTGGTCAGGAGCCGGTTTTCTTCAGTAAAGTCGGAGTGCCCTTTGTCTCCGCTCTCCATACAGGCAATCAAGTTGTTTCATTTCCTGACTTAGTCAGATATTTGTCGTACTTTTGTGCATAAAAATCATTCACCAGGTACTTTAGACACATTAGGTTTTAAAAACAAACATTACGCAATTAAATATTTATAGGGAAAAGATTCTACAACTCAGTTGACACGGCATTAAATTGCTTATTTTGGTTTGTTTAATATAAGCTTAAATGTGGATCACGTTTATTTTAATTTGGTTATATTTACAGTACATTTTGTGAACTACTGAAATTGCCCCTTCAGATTACACATACATAGATTCATTAATTCCAGTGGGGAAAATGAATTACTTACATTATAGTACTACTATATTACTTACTTTACATTCTATAGAAATGATAGGCGCTGATAACAACCATTTATTGGGATGATAACTTCCGTAGCGTGGCTGCAAACAGCCTCTAAGTATTTACTGTGTCAAAGAAAAATGAATCAACATGAGGGTGAACCCATAAGATGATGCACAGGTTCTGTATATTAGAACGTTTTTAGACTTCATTTTCAACTGCTGTCAGAAGATTTCACCCTTAAAAAATACAGTGATCCGTTAACCTCCAAGAAATAACCCTGTAATATTTTCACAGTCACAGCAGTCTATGGCATGCTGTTTTGATATGTGCTAGTTTTACTAAATTGGGAATTCCTGTTGCTAAAAAAAAAAATTTTCTTTGTCAAGACCATATTAAAGAAAATTTCATTCTCCATTTCTAGAATAAACCTTCTGGATGTCTACAAATTAATTCCAGATCTCCATATTCCAATTGATTGGGTCAGCATTTGTGTTATTTTACCTATGAAAAAGATGTTTCAGATATCATAAATACATTTTCAGTCAAGCTGATAAATGTCAGAATGGTCACTTAAAATGTGTAAACATTTCCATATATATAAAACTTAATTCTTAATAGTAGAATTTTGTTCTTTTACTTTCTCAAATTTAGTTTCTGTCACAAAAATGCAATTTAGAAAATATATTAACATTGAGTCTAGGAGTGTAATTTTGATCAGGAAGAATCTTATTTTGATTATATAAAAATGGAAGAACAGAGAAGAGTGCTTTTGATAAATGTAAAAACTGCTGTTTTGCATGGAGTTTGCATGTTCTCCCTGAGCATGCGTCGGTTTTCTCCGGGTACTCTGGCTTCCTCCAACAGTCCAAAACCATGATTTTTAGGTTAATTGGCTTCTCTAAAGTCCCCTTAAGTGGGACTTAGGTTTGCCTGGTTCTGCTGGAGGTTTCTTCCTGCTAAAAGGGAGTTTTTCCTCTCCACTGTCGCTACAAGCATGCTTAGTGTGAGGGATTGCTGAAGAGTCGATGCAATCATCTGGTTTTCCTTAGATATTAACTTTGAATCAATTTGACTGTATGATCTGGTGAACTGTAAAATGCCTTGCGATGACAGGTTGTGAATTGGCGCTATAGAAATAAATTGAATTGAATTGAGTGTGTTCGTGAATGGTTGTTGCGTTTGTCTTTGTGTTGCCCTGCGATGGACTGGACATAGGCACCAGCACTTGGGATTAAGCGTGTCTGAAAATGGATGCATGGATGATTGAGTTACCTTACTATCCAGCTAAAAGCCTGTAAACTCCACAACTGTTTTGAAGCAACGCCCCCTCTACTTTGAGGAGTATTCCCATTTTTCCTGAATATTACTTCTATTTTTCTTTTTGGTTGCTTCCTCTTCTTTGTCTCCGGGGAAAGAACATGGATCCTCAATTTCTACAGAAAATAGCAACTAGAACAATCTACAGTCATCTGTCCTTGTTTTATACTCCACCCTCACCCACAACAGATCTTCAAATAATGTCATAGATCAAGACAGATAGACCCAGTTTTCAAGGTTTGACAGCCAGTAGGAAAGTTCAAAATGTTTATTAAAACAAACAGAACTGAGCAGAAGCACGCTGCTGTGGAGCTGCGGCTCGCGGCTGCTGCAGGAAGGGGGTGGGGCACCGCCCGATCACTGACACAATGGTTTAGGGAGAAACACAGGTAAGTGACCACAATCATCTGAACAGGACATGATTATCAGAGTGAGTCACTTACCTGGTTTAACAGTTCAGTCCATCCTCTGAATCATAGGCAAGATCAGCTGATGCACTGCCAACCAGAGGCGGCCCTGAGCTATGCAGTGTCCGATGCAGCAACCCCAGTGAGCAGGCTGGACTCCCATCCAGGTCAGGGATTCAGATCAGACTGCAGTTGTATTAGAATCCAGGAGTCCGCTCAGGGGTTCCAATCCACACAGGAACAGATAGATTTGGGTTCCAGGAATCCATCGGAGCGTGAAGGCAGGTTCAAAGTCCTGTGCATCAAACATCCAGCTCAGATAGAAACACACCTGGGAGGCAGAATCCAGCAGCAGTCCAACCGTGTTTCAGGTGAACAGAGCAGGCAGAGACAGACAGGGCCAGTGAGTGAGAGGGAACAGAATCAGAAACAACAGAACCCATAGGGAAACGCTGAAACGCTCTCACCACTGGTTACAGAATAACTCGCCTGAGGACACGCGCTTGGAAATAAACTCACTGGAACATGAACCTTGGAAATAAATCTAAAACTGACAGACAGGAACCTAACAGATGGCAAACAGGAAACAAAAATCAAACACTGATCTGCCCTGGATAGCTGGGCTGGACTGAATATAAAGCAAAACCTATAGGTGGATGAGATCAGGGATGATTAGGAACTGGGCAGAACTAGGCAGGGGAGTGAAATGAGCAATTAAGACCAGTTATCAGAGCAGATCGTGACAAATACAGGTCAAATGCATAAAGCTAGAATTTTTTTTTCCCTTCAATTTACCAATTTCAAAGATGGTGACACAACAGGGTGTGCCGCCACCACTGCATGTATAAAATTATCATGCTATGCTATGGGAACACTTTCATTTATGATGCTGTTGTTGTTAGACTTTGCCTCCCTCCGTGGGAGGATCATTAATCCGAAAGGTGAAATAACTTTTTTTTACTTTTACCCGATATATTCCAACATCCAGGTGCCATGCACGTGGGCATTGTTAGTTTTAATTATAGCTCTGGTGAATTTCAATGGTGAAGTCCTCTGGAAATCTTCAAATAATTGTTGTTGATTTCAGATGTGTGTAGTAGTTCCTCATTGATTTTGCTTGTAAAGCGGAGAATGGCGCTTAGGCTTACCGCACTGTGACGCCACTGCTGGAAGATGGCAGGAGGGAGGGGTTACTATATTTGGGCAAAACTGGCGCCTCCCGGAAAATTATTATTTATATTTTTTTTACAGATTAACACCAAATTCATTGAAAAAACGTAAACGTATTGATTTTAGGTAAAAGATAATGATTCATTGATTATTCCTTGCTGATCTGACTTTTCCTTTAAGATTTTAGAACTAATAATTGACCAATGAAATATTTAAATGAGATCAAACATTAAAGAAATGTCAACAAATAGTAAAAATTCCCACACTTTAACTTTATTACAGTTCTTAGCATTTTTATCTGGACAATTAGATTGTTTTCTTTAACTAAAACAACTTCTTCCAAAGGCCCTCCTGCTGGGTCTGGGAGCACCTCTCACTTATTGGCCCAATGAAATACAGTGTTCATTACGCCATTGATCAACTAGTCTCATCCTGTCACAAGATTACAGCCGGCCAGCAGCAAACCAACCTCCAAACACACACACACCCACAAACAAACACACACCCTGCGTGGAGACATAGGCCTGGTAAGTGGGGTCAGAGGTGGCTTGTAGTAATCCATCTAACCAGCATGACAGCGGCAGCTAATAAATCACTTATTCATCGTTTAATCCATCGACTGTCACCAAAACTTCAAGAAAACTCCCTCTACGAAACCCACACTATGCCCTTTGGTTTTAACCAGAAGCTTTTAGTTGGTGGCATGTTTTAAAGCTGTTGCTGTAAAGTTGTTGAGCATTGCTGCAGAATTTTTTTTACTGAAGAATAAACAATGCACATTTTAAATCAATGAACCCAGATAAGCCTTGGGTTACAGGGATTTCACAACCGCTGTTGTAAAATCCATTTAATCCACACATTCAACAGGCTTATTGCTTTTATATAATGGTTACTCTACATATTGCCCATAAAATAAAGAAAAACATCGGAATACAGAAACGGTTCAGGATCAGGCAATCAGAACACTATTAGAAAAGGTGGAAATCTCTCAAACCAAAGGCTCAAGAATAATCTGGCACTGATGACTGGGAGCAAGCAGCTTAAAGATAGGAAGAGCAGGTGGATCAGATGAGCAGTAATTAGAAACCGGGAAGAGTTAGACAGGTAAATGACATGAACAATTACGCCAGTCTTCAGAGGGTGGCACTGATGCCTTGCAGCAACTAGTTTCCGGGTTCAATTCCCGTCCTGGGGTCTTTCTGCATGGAGTTTGCATGTTCTCCCTAAGCATGTGTAGGTTCTCTTCGGGTACTCCGGCTTCCTCCCACAGTCTAATTACATTACTGTTAGGGTCATTGGCTTCTCTAATTTCTCCTTAGGTTTGAGTGTGTGTGTGAATGGTTGTTTGTCCTTATTGTCTCTGTGTTGCCCTGCGATGGACTGGTGACCTGTCCAGGATTGACCCCTCCTCTCACCCGTACACAGCTGGAGATAGGCACCAGCATCCCTCCCAACCCGCTTGGGATAAGCATGATAAAAAAATTATGGATGGAAATTTGAAGCTGGTGTGGTAAAGCGTAAACCAATGAAAAATAAAGAGAATCACATTTAAACAAACAAATTGGTTTATTTTTGTCCATTGTGATCATAAAAATATGGAATAAGGGATTTAAAGAGAAGAGCAGCTTCTATTTAACATGTTTGGATATTAATTTCAGGCTGCTCAGTGTCACAGTGGGTAACACTGCTGCCTTACAGCAAGAAGGTTCTGGGTTCAATTCCCGGCGCAGGTTCTTTCTGCATGGAGTTTGCATGTTCTTCCTTGGCATGCAAGGGTTCACTCTGGGTACTCCGGCTTCCTCCCACAGTCCAGTGTTAGGTTAATTGGCTTCTCTAAATTGTCCTTAGGTGTGAGTGTGTGCATGAATGGTTGTTTGTCCTGTGTGTCTCTTTGTTGCCCTGCGATGGACTGGCGACCTGTCCAGGGTGGACCCTGCCTCTCGCCCATTGACTGCTGGAGATAGGCACCAGCACTCACGAACCCAATTGGGACAAGCGTGTAAGATAATGGATGGATGGATGTTAAGTTCCTCCTGTTCTGTCCTCAGTAGCAGGAGTTGATTAGGCTGTAGTCTATGCCCCCTTTCCAATGATTACACTTGTTATTCAGTTCAGTTTATTTCTATAGCGCAAATTCAAAACACATATATCATTTCAAGGCACTTTTTGGTTCACCAGATCATACAGTCAAATTGATTCAAAGTTTTCTAGTTAGGGAAAATCAGTTGATTGCACTGTTATAATCTCTGAGGTGGTTTTATCTGAACAGGATCCAGTATAGAGAGAAATTAAGTGCTTTATACGAGGAAGACACTGAACTACAGAGAAAATTAGTAGGTTTAACCAAACAAAAAGATCACAGGTTAAAGTAAAGTTTGTCTGTTCTCCCAGTTTAGTGATTCTCTCCCCTTCTACTGTCTGAAGAATTTAGGCTCATTGTTCTCTCTAATGTGTGATTGTTATTCCTGTGTTTCACTCAACTGCAGACATATAAAGGCTTTATATACACATACATTGAGCCAAGACAATAATAACAAAGTTGTTATAAAATGTTGTACGTAACCAGAGTAAGTTCCTTCAGCGAGAGGAAATGTGACTGAAAGAGCTAATTATTGCGCTCAAAATTTAAATTGCTGTCTGTCAAAACAAGATGGTATTCAGATTTTTTAGTAATCGTTAAAAAAACATGCAAAACTGAAAATGTTTCGTTAAAGGTGAACACAGAGGAAATGAACTAATTACATCAAAGAGAGTTTGCATTTTGTTTTACAAAAAAAGAAGTTAAAAGAATTGTATCCTTTCCGAGTTAATGAGAGCTGAAAAGAAATGTTAGAAGTGGGCTACAAGTCCCGACTCAATAGCTTGAGTTCAAGAGAATAAATGGCCTTAAGAATGATGTTATAGTAGAGCAATAACACTTCAGCTCAACTCGATTCAAGTTTGCTCAAGTTATAAAAATAAATTAAAATTGTGTCCAATCTTTTAAATTAAGACTGATCAAAATTCAAAGGATTTCCTCCAGTTGTAAAAAATAAAAAGCATTCGAATTCTGGCCACCGTAATTTGGTCTTCCGCTCCTCATCTCGACTCATCGCCTCTCTTAATTCACGCTTTTCCAAAGCATGTTGTCTCACCTGACAAGAGAAGCCGGAGAACGCAGCCGAGAGTGAACAGAAAGCAAAGAGGAGAGAGAGAGAGAGAGAGATGGGCTGGATGGTACAGTTTAATTACCAGCCCTGACTTGTAAAGTGCTCTGGTGGAGAACTACATGACCCAGCTACAAGAGACAGCTCAACTCTATCCCATTAGAGTGGAAACAGAAGGATTCTCTGCCGCCTGTTTCCTCTTGCTGTCCTACAATCCTTCAACGACACCCCCCCACCCCCCAATACCCAAAAATAAAAAAAATAATGCACTTCTCTTTCTTTGCTCACTTTGTTTCCTCTTTCACACGCTCCATAATTCTCAAATCTATCTTCCAACTTTGAGTTTCAGAAACAAAAGTAATTGAGATCATTTTCCTGCAGGACGTGACGTCTTGCTTGTTTCTTGTCTTTGTTGTGGAACATCAGAGAGGTTAAAACTGCAGGATTAACTTTAATAAAAATAGCTATTAAGCAGAGAATCCTTTCAAACATGTCACTCCGTGAAGGAAAGAAAGTCAGAGAGAGAAAAGGAGGGAGGGACACTGGCACCTAATTACAAGGAGCGCACTTGGCTGCTTTTATCAGTAATTGGACTATATAGCCCTTCATTATAATTTACTTTCTCCCCCAAACTGTGATAATGCAGACAAGCAGAACTGAGTGGGCCTGTTAGTGGCCCAGAAACTGACACCAGTTAATGGTTAATTATAATGACTAAATTAAAGGAGTGACGGTGAGAGGGCTCCGGATAAAGCCAAGGCACTTAATTTAACAGGATCACTATCAGAGAAAACTCATGAGTTCCCGATTGGAAACAGAGGAGTAAAGGAAAATAAAAAAGAAGGAAAAGGTTTAAGAACAAAAATCCCAGATTTTTACTGAGGCTTGGTGCCAGAGTCATTTCCCGGGGACCAATGTGTGTCCAAACTACCGTAAACAGTCTCCTTTGTTTCACGTTTTAACTGGACTAAAGTACAGTAGTAGCCATTCAAAATGTCCCCACTTTTCTTGATTGGTCCTTGGCTGGTCCCCTCCAATGTATTTTTAAACATCATTATTTGTACTAAAATCTTCTTTCTGTCATGATTTGTGGACATTAAAATCTAAAGAGAAGCGTCATCTTCTGGTCAGACACTGTAATACTCTGACTCCATCCTGTCAGAGTCAAAAAATATGCAAGAGGGAGTCACTCCAGTGGCTGAGAGTTGGAGGAAAATTGTGGGGGACCAGCCAAGGACCAGCAGAGGGCCCATCAAGGAAAGTGGGAAAATTTTGAATGGCTGCTACTGTATACTGGACGTGCACCGGAACCTGCACAGAACTCTGCTGAAAAGAATTGGATCAAAATGATTTTTTATGTTACGTTCTTCAAGTGGATGTGGCTGAGGTGCGGACTTGCTTGTTAAGTCCTGTTGGGCACAGTTTGCACAAAAACATGCGTTTTTTCTATCTGAGTCTTCATTAGTTGTTGAAGTTCACTAAACTCCACCAAGTGCTAAACTGGAATCAGAAATACCAGCAGTTGAGTCTGAATGGAGCAGACTAGCATCAGCAGT
>JAGKQL010000005.1:9353311-9477947 GCA_018398635.1 Cyprinodon brontotheroides | reverse complement strand
TTTGTTTTATGTTTAATCTGTTAGGCGGCTGGTTGAGTTATATCTGGTGCTACGGATTCATATTGCTAACAGTGCTAGTACTGGATTACCTCAGATGTAGTTTTTAAATGGTAATTTAAGTTAATAATTAAAGTAATTTATGCTACTGAACATTTCCTTTGTTGTTAATTTTAGGACATATATAACTATTATTTAATTTTATTGTACTATTGTAAAATATATTAGTAGTTGTTGTGTACGGCATTGATTGTTTAAACAATCAAATTATTATTATTTTTCAGAACCACACTGGATTAAAGTGCCATAAAAAGACTGACTGTCTCCTTCATCTTTTGCCAAGTCTTGGGGGAACTTAGTGCGTTCTGGACAGGCGCTTATCCGCCGTGATTACAAATCAGAGAGAAGCCAGTCTAACAACTTTGAAACTCCGCTACAGCCTGTTTGCTGGAATTGGGCTGTTTCCTGTTAGCAACCTGGATTTTCCTCCATAACCTCTTCCTGTCTTCCTGATCATTTGGTTCCTGAATCACTTCCCGAGCACTTCCTTGACAATCGCCCACAGTCTGGTTTCCGCCCTCCGGGGCTCCAGTCTGGGATTCTATGTCGCGGCACCTGCCAGATTATCAACCATCTTCTCTGGGCACAGACGAACTATTAAACCAGGTTCTCTTAATAATCTTCCTCTACCAGCCCTAACCCGTGTTTCCCTTTCTGCAGGGTTCCTGTCAAGATGTCCTTGCTCTTCACTGCTTTAAATGCTGTCTGTCGAGACTTGAATACTGGGTCCAGCTTGATTAGAAGTAAAGAAGATGGAGGGAAGAAGACGAAGGAACAAAATGACCAAGAACAGTATGGAGAGGCTTCCATTTTACATGTCATTTTGTTGTTTAATATTAATAAATATGAAAACTGGGTCCCAGTTTCCTATTTAATTTTGATGATATGCATTTCATTTATCTACGGCACCCCAGATTTGCAGAAATCTGGTCACCTATACTTGCACTTATATCTTGGCGGGCCGACATCCAACAACAATCTGAAATTTAAAGTGCTGACCAGCATCCGAATCCGTAATTTTCCATTTTTGAAGTGTTCTGGATTTTCCCTTTACCCGTATTTTCGGGCGCAAAAGCAGACTGAACTATTAAACCCACCTCATTGGTTAAAAGTAATGTAAGGAGACCAGGTGTTTTTTTCCACATCACCATTGCTGTTAATATGTAACTCCATGCGTGCCCATCTACCAGATTTAACCCTGAGGTCAACTAACCCCCGGACCCAGCAGGTGCAGCAAACAGCGAGTTTACATGCAAAGTCAATTTGTAGCTGCAGAGGTTCCTGTCCAAGCATCCTGTCCTTGCTTTGGAAACACTGCTGGGCGCGCCGCATTTAGAGCTGAAATCTGATGAAAGAAGAAGAGATGATGAAAGCGTGTCTGTCTATGTGAGGAGACCGAATTGAATACCATGGCGTCCAGCTTGAATTAGAAAACGTAAAGAAGATGGAGGATGGGAAGAAGACAGAGAAGACAAAATGACCAGACAGTATGGAGAGGCAATTATTTCTGAGAGGCTGGATTTTTCTGATTTAAGCATGCTGTTTATTTCATTTTTGTGGGTTTGATTAATAATAAATTAATGAAATCATACTCAGTTTTGCTCCGCTCTATTTTCTATGAAAACATTCAACGAAAAGAAAAGCAGCCTTTAAAAGTATCATCTAAATAATCTCCTTGCAGCTATATTTTGCTGTGATCTGGGAATTTTTTAATATTTTTAAGATGATATAATTACAGTCGAGTTCATCATTTATCAGACCCCATACCAGGTGCACCGCTCCTTTGAAAAATCCTAAATCCCACCAGGATACGGTTAAAAGATTTCAGAAATTTTAAGTTAATTTAAGGGTGACCACAGCGCTGTGTCATCCTTATGCCTTATTTTGCACCTTATATCTTTTGGCCATCGTCATGTACCTGTATATAAAAATGCATCCAATGTGTGTGTTAAATACAACAATCTGAGAATTTAAAGTGCTAGTTTTCCCAGTGAGACCTAGGTGCCATCCGTCCCATTCCACAGGTTTGAGCTATGATCCCCACTGTCATTTGTCGGGGCACAGCAGATGATTTTATCAACACGGGTGTTCGGCTTGGACAACAATTCCCTTTGGGTGACTAGATTCTGCTATTAAGGTCTATTCTAGAAGATATAGAGACAAATTAATTTTAAAGAGGAACAGCGCAGGCTCATCTTCTTAAATTGATTTTTAATGGAAAAACAATTTTCGAATCTGCATATTCCAATAATTTTTTTCCTAGTTCGTTCGAAACACGCCCCATAATCACAGCTAGTCGGACTACGTCAGGCTAGCGCAGTCCTAAATTGAGAAAACAATTTTGAATCTGCATATTCTAATCTTTTCTTTACTTTTACAGATAATTCATCTTCATATAGCTCCAAACATTCAGATTTTTTAATTTTTTGAATATCCTAAAAAATGAATGAAGCAATTTTACTTGTTCCATAACCTGACAAATTGAACTCTGCACAAACTTTAGGTATGTTGGAGTTAATGGAGCATTGCACAAATGCAAAAGTTAATGTTTTTTCTTTCACCTAAATGTCCTAACAATTGTCCTAGGTGTAAAATTATTTCTCCTTGTTAGCAGCGGTCTGCAAAAGTTTTTTAAATCTATCTGTAAGACTTTTTGTTCGATCAATGTTTAAACCCATGTGAACCTTGCTATCAACCTCCCAGTTATGAACTACTTTAGTTGGCTTTTTCACATGAAATCCATTAACACACATTAAAGTTTGTGGTGGAAAGGTTTAAAAATAAACTTCAAGCTTCGGTGGTAAAGCCCTGTAGTCATAATTCCCATACCTAGAAGCGCCTAAAGTTAATCCAGAGTAATTTAGACTGCTAAGAAAGTTGATAAAGAAAAAGAAAAGCCCTGCACACCTCGTCCCTCACTCCGTCACAGCATGAACACATGCAAATAAGGGCGAAGGAATCTGAACGGTGAAAGGCCTGACAAGGTTTCTCTGTTGATTGCACTGCGCTCAAACACGACTCAATGTCACACACGGAACATCAACTAAGATGACACGTGACGTGTATTATCATAATCGTGTGATTACATGTGTATTTTAGATTCTCCTGCTCTTTGAAAAACTGTGTGCGACCATGACTGGTCCCTGTGTGGCTGCACCACTCATTCCCTCAGCAGTGGCGTCTTCTGCCTTACTGGGAGATCTTCATCATCATCTCTGGTACAATCTCCTCGATCTTCATCATCATGCTGCATCAGAATGATAATTTTTCTCCAGTGAGGAGGCAGCCCTCCTGGTGGTTACCTTACTTTCACACATGCACATGAGGCGGCGGATCATCACTGCAGCTCTGTGGCTCTCCTCTGAAATCCTCTGAACCATCAAAGGGAAAGGCCTGTCCGTCAGTCATGGGGGTGATTAGGCCACTGAGTGACAGGGGAAGGGTGACACTAAGCAGCCGGGCTGAATGCTCCTCCGTCAGGCCCGGCGTGTGTGGGTGACACCGGGGGCTGGGCCGCGTCCCTCACAGGCAGGGATTAGCTTCAGCAGCTGCCATCTCAGCACCACTCTGCTCTCACTCACACAAACACACCCAGAGCTGTAACACAGAAGGTTAGGAGCATATAAACATGTGCTGCAAGGATACAGCTAAATATCTTCATGTTCCAACTGAAACATGCAGCGGTTTTCACACATGTATGAGTTAAATGCTCAGAGGGGAACGTGTCAAATGGTCCTACAGCTGTCAGGAGTGCTGTCCATAAAATATTGATCTCCTGCTAAATGCCTTGAAAAAGGAATTACATATTGTGGAAAAGTCTAGAATCTCATTTCAGTCACAAGTCTACCTTTAAAATATCATTTTTACAAGTTCAAAATGACAATCATGTTAAATTGAATTTAAAATTTACCTTAAATGCATGAAAAAATCCCATAAAATAGCCCATGCATTCAGTTCAGTTTGACCCCTACAATTACACTGTAACCCAGGGGTTTCAAAGTCGTTCCAGAAAGGGCCGTGTGGCTGCTGGTTTTCTTTCTACCCAAGCAATAGCACACCAGACTCCATTCATCCCATCAAGTCTGGTGTGCTACTGCTTGGGTGGAAAGAAAACCAGCAGCCACATGGCCCTTACTGGAACGACTTTGACACCTGTGCTGTAACCTCTCTAGGGGGCGGACCCCACTCTTTGTGAACCACTGCACTAAGCAGAGCAGCCGGACTTGGAAAACCCTAAACAATTTAGATCAAAAGGATTTAGAGGACATCAAAGCAGATTCTCACTTAGTTTTTTAGATTTTAGATTTTTGTTTTGGGCCAAGCTAAAGACAATGAATTATTAATAAATCCTTGATTTTTCAATTCAATTTAATTCAGTTTATTTATATGGCGCCAAATTCACAACACATGTCATCTCAAAGGCACTTTACAGGTTCACCAGATCATACAGTCAGAATGGTATTCAAAGTTTTCTATCTCAAGGAAAACCAGTTAATTTGCATCGACTTATTGACTCGTGAGCAATCCCACACACACTAAGAAAAAGCATGCTTGTAGCGACGGTGGAGGAAAAACTCCAGCACAACAGGAAGAAGCCTCACCGCCAGAGACCAGGCTCAGTGTGAGCGGCCATCTGCTGGCGAGGCCGACTGGGGTTCAAGAGTAGACAGAAGCAGAGATACAAAGAAACAGCGTGTAAAAGCGGCCCCGTCCAGTAAACACACACACAGCCAGGCAGGCGAGCTCCGAGCCAGCTCCCATGCCAGAAGGCGACGAGAGCACATCCAGCCAGTCACAGTCAGAGAAACAGGACCACCACTACAAAAACAAGGCGATCTCCAGCATCTATAAACAAAAGTGTTGATGGGGAATGCAGAAACAGCTGATGTTTATCTCAGGATGGAGTCACAACCAAACAGAAACACAAGCTGAGGCAAAGCTACTCTGAGGAAAAGCAAGAAGAGCAGAAACGTTAGAGATTGAATTAACAGATTCTGCAGAATAGGAGAATAAAGAGAGAATGAAGCAGAATGATGAAATGGGGGTCCCTATGTCCTCAAAATTGTAAACCTATAGCAGCATAACTATAGAGATAGCTCAGGGATAACCTGAACCAATCTAACTATAAACTTTATCAAAAGGAAAGCTTTAAGCCTAGCCTTAAAAGTAGACAGGAGTTGTCTGCCTCACGAACTAAAAACTGGTAGTTGGTTCTACAGGAGAGGAGCTTGATAACGAAGTTAAGACTGTAACTACCATTCTATGAATCCCGGATGACCGCCAGAGGCGGTGCTTAAAGCACGAATGATCACTCTTTCGTATGCACAGGTCGAGAATCTTATACCAACATAGTCACATGTGACCCCCGGTGACACCGGTGTGCCTATATAGTCACGTGACAGCGACAGCTCAGTCCCTTAATCTTCTTGCAAAAACACAATGATTCCGAGGGACCGTGCGCTCTGGCGGTCATCCGGGATTCATAGAACCGTAGTTTCAGTCGTAACTTTCGTTCTATTTCATCCCTACCTGACCGCCAGAGGCGGTGCTTAAAGCACGGATGACGATTACCAACAGAGTCCTGAGGAATCACACACAGAAACAACAACCCAAAACATGACCACCTCACTGGGAGAGACCAGTCATAGCGGCCCATGACACACTGACACCCCTGGTGGAATAGCACCGTACACCAGCGGGGGGTTGGAGGCCCCGCTGAATGTACGCCTGTTCCACTACATCCACAATCCAACGCGCAAGGCGCTGTTTAGAAAGGGCCTGCCCCTTGCGGGGCCCCACTTAGCAAACAAACAGATTATTCAACTGACGGAGAGAAGCTGTGCCTTCAGTGCCCGAACAGGGTAGAGAAGTTCATCAGGCCCATCCGTATCAAGGCGAGCACGCTGGAGGGGCACAGTGTGGCTCGCGGATGAAGCCACTTTAGGAAGAAACGCGGCATCAGGCCAAAGAGTAACACCCGAACCAGCCGGGTTCCAACGGCAGCAGGACTCGTGAACAGACCGTGCATGTAGTTCACCCACCCGTTTCGCCGAGGCCATGGCGAGGAGAAAAGCTGTCTTCTTTGACACACACTCAAGGCTTGCCTCCTCCAATGGTTCATAGGGAGGAGAGCGCAGGGCAGCGAGGACAATAGAGAGGTCCCACACCGGCCCAACAGGGCGTGTGGGTGGGTGCAGCAGGGCGTGCCAGGCACCCCTCAAAAACAAGGAAACATCCTTGTTACGACTCACCGTCTCCCCACTCACCACCGAATGCCAGCAAGAGATGGCAGCCACATAGACTTTCAGAGTGGATGGAGAGCGACCTTGAGAAAGCAGTGCTTGAAGGAAGGTTAAAATAACAGAAACAGGACAGTGTACAGGGTCCTCATTTCTTTACTGACACCAGCGGCTAAAAGCCTTCCACTTATGGGCGTACACCAGACGCGTGGAAGGGACCAGACAACTGCTGCCTCAGTACGCATATGGCCTCAAGCCGACCGCTCCAGGGCGCATTTTGCATGGCCGCCAGTGCCCTGCCATCAGAGGTCAGCCTTGAGAAGGCCTTAGTGTCTGTCCAACAGGCATGGAGCTCCTTCACATACTCTGCAGACGGGGGAACCATAAAGGACGCCCTAGTAGTAGGACGCCGAAAGAAAGCACTGGAAGCCGCAGGTTGGTCCTGTGGAGCATCCAGATGCAACCAGGCGAGGGCAGTTCTCAGAGCGCCCACTACAGAACCATCCTCCTCTGACTGAGAGCCAGAAGAGATATGTGAGCCGGCTTCTGAGAGGAGTGAGCCGGAGTCAAATTGATCCCGAAAATCAGTGCCAGACGCCGCCAGGGAAATGGCATCATCTTCTAAAGCAGAGACTCCCGAACCAACGCTGTGTCCTTGGTCAGGGTCTCCAGACATGCCAGCGCCACGCTCGCCCCTAAGGGACTCAAGCAACGCCTTCATCCCTTCCAGCTCAGAAGCGAGCTGGGCCACCTGCCCAGATATGCCCTCTGGAACCCTGGGGCTCCTCTTGCTCCTCTTCTGTGGAGGCCCCATAGCCTCAGAAGACACATGTTTCACAGGCTGGCTGGCGCCTTGAAGGCCAGCCAAACGAGCGTTACATATGGACAAAGGCAGGACAGAACAATTAGGGCATGCCGCATCAGTCAAGGCCTCTTCCAAATGATCCAGGCCCAAACAAGAGGGACACAAATCATGCCCATCCTCCAACTGGAGAACGGCCAAGCAAGCTCTACAGCACGGTGCATCCAACATGTCACGCTCACAGGGCTAGGTCAGGTCGAGCTGAAATCGCCACTCTTGACACTCACCGAGCGGACAGATCGGGAGACCCGGTCGAGCAGAGAACGCCAGCAGGGGTTACAAGGCTACAAGAGAACTAGCCAAGCACGTTAGCAAAAGTAAAAGCAAGCCCGAAAACGGCTGCTACAGTAACAAAAGCAAGCCCGGAAGCGGCTGCCACAATAAACAGAAAAGCAAGCCCGGAAGCAGCTGCCACAGTAAACAGAAAAACAGAAGCCCGGAGCGGCTGCCACAGTAAACAAAAAGCAAGCCCGAAAGCTGCTACAGTAAACAAAAAGCAAGCCCGAAAGCGGCTGCTATGTAGCAAACAAAAAGCAAGCCAGAAAACACAGTTGCTATAGCAAAAAAGCAAACCCGGCGGCTGCTACGGTAAACAAAAAGCAAGCCCGAAAACGGCTGCTACAGTAAACAAAAAGCAAACCCAAAGCGGCTGCTACAGTAAACAAAAGCATGCCAGAAAGCGGCTGCCACAGGAAAAAAAAAAGCAAGCCAGCGGCTGCTACAGTAGTTAACAAGCTGGTCGGTTAGGCACCAGCAACAGGGAGTTGCGGTGAGAACGCGTCCCCGTTCGCCGTCGATAAGAGAAAAAAACTTACCAGACGAAGAAACCAAGTTGTATATAATGAAGAGCTTGCGGAGCCTCTGGAGGGCGAGATGAGCCTCGCAGCTCCGACCTAAGTCTCGAGGGCTATCAGTGACTAGCAACAGTGTCTTACCACCTGTTCAACCTGCATGCGAGAGGATGAAAAGGGACTGAGCTGTCGCTGTCACATGACTATATAGGCACACCGGTGTCACCGGGGGTCACACGTGACTAGGGCTGGGTATTGTTCAAAAATTTTCGGTTCCGGTACCAATACCGATACCTTCACTTCGATACCGGTTCCTGAACGATACTTTTTTCGATACCAGAATTTATAATATCAATTCGAAGAAAAAGAAATTTACACAACATAAAAAAGTACAAATCTTGAGTTTTTTTTTTTCTGATTTTTCTATTTACATTTTTCCTCTTACATAAAAAATTCAGTGTCTAATATTCACTGTTACATTGTGAGGACTTTTTTACTTAGCAGTTTTCCTTTAGAAAAATTACCATGTCTGACAAACAAGCCCATTGAATGGGATCCTACTGACAGCGCACCGCTGGTATGTGGGGGTCTGAGCGGCTCCGACAGAAATATTAAGGCAGGATGAACTGACTGCACTGATTAAATTTTCAGGTGGATTTTCTCACTTAAAACATATTAAAACTACTTTATTCCCACTGATCACAGCAAATATAGCTGCAAGGCAAAAGAAAGGATAGAGTAGCTCCAGCCCAAGGCTGCGTCAGACACACTTTTGTCACCGCGCAGCCAGAGCAGCAAAGCTGCTTCCATGTGGCGTCAGAAGCTGGTACAAACAGCAAAAATGAGGAAGCAGCAGACGTGATTTTGCTGCTCCTGCTGCGTCCAGTTTGAAAGCAGCATGATTCACTCCGCTCTGGCTTTGCACCGCCCACGGGCTGCTGAGAGGAGGATGGCTGCGCCGGCTGTGGTCCGCTCTTCTTGCAGTCAAACACGAGCAACTTTCTGCTCCTAAATTATTTCTGTGCACGAGGTATTGCATTGCGCACTATTGGCATCGGTCTTAATAAAGTGAAGCTGCACTTTTGACCTGGGGGGCATTTTAAAGGGGTTCCACGAACGCTCGCAACCAGTTCACAACAGATACACATGAACACTGGCTGTAGGCGTGACCACCTATGTATTTTTCCTGGATGACGCAATCATGTTAAGTGTTACAGCCAATCACCGAAACTTGGTACTGAAAGACGAGGCATGTTTCGATATACTACTGTAGAACCGAAGCATTTCAGTCGGGTACCATAAAAGAACCGAAGTTCGGTACCCAGCCCTACACGTGACTATGTTGGTATAAGATTCTCGACCTGTGCATGCGCAACAGTGATCATTCGTGCTTTAAGCACCGCCTCTGGTGGTCAGTAGGGATGAAATAGAAATAAAAGATCTGCCTCCCATTCTACTTTCAGAAATTCTAGGAACCACTAAGTAAACCTGCAGATTGAGAGTGAAGTGCTCTGTTAGGAACATAAGTAACAATCAGATCTCTGATATCAGATGGAGCTTGGCCATTTAAGGCTTTTATATGTGAAGAAGGAGGATTTTAAATTCAATTCTGGATTTAACAGGAAGCCAATGAAGAGAAGCTAGGATAGGAGAGATATGATCTCTTTTTTAATTTTCATCAGAACTCTGGCTGCAGCATTTTGGATCAGCTGAAGGCTTTTTTAACTACAGTTTGTGGACTTCCTGATAGTAAAAATTACAATAGTCCAGCCTTGAAGTAACAAATGCATGGACTAGTTTCTCAGCATCAGCCCTGGACAGGATATTTCTAATTTTTGCAATATTCCTCAGATGACTGACTCTGGTCCAAGACTATAACTTCTGTTTTGTCTGCATTCAGAAGGAGAAAGTAAAGAGTCATCCAGGTTTTTGTATGTCTTCAAGACATGCCTGTAATTTATGTAATGGGTTAGCTTCATCTGGATTTATAGACAGATATAGCTGGGTCTCATCAGCATAACAGTGAAAATTAATCCCATGCTGTCTAATAATTCTACCAATTGGGAGCATGTATAAAGTAAAGAGAATTGGTCCTAGCACTGATCCCTGTGGTACTCCACAGGTAACCTTTTGAGCATGTTGAAGATTGTCATTAACCTGAACAAACTGAAATCGATCAGATAGATACGATTTAAACCAGTCTAGTGCTGTTCCTTTAATTCCAACAAAATATTCCAAGTCTTTCTAAAATAATATTATGATCAACTGTATCAAATGCAGCACTGAGATCCACCAGGACAAGCACAGATACAAGTCCATTATCTGAGGCCATGAGAATATCATTAGTGACTTTCACCAGAGCTGTTTCAGTGCTAAGTTTCTTAAGCAGAGGTTTAATTACAGCAACCTTAAAAGCTTTAGGTACATATCCCTGTAACAGAGATAGATTAATCACATCTAAAATGGAGGGGAGGGGAATACCTCCTTAAATAACCTGGTTGGAACTGGATCAACATCTTGGCCAGGTCTTGCCTATCTTGGCCAGGTCTCCCTTGCAAAAGAGATTTTTAATCTCAATGGGTATTACCTGGTTAAATAAAGGATAAATAAAAAAAAAGTAAACATACAAGTTGAAGGCTTCGATGAAGACAATAATTTTGCTAACTCAGAAAGTTCAACTGAATCAAAGCAGTCTAAATCCGGTTCAGATTCCATGACTACCTCAGATACAATCGCGGATAGAGGAGTGCTTATGATCTTATTTTTAATAAGATCAATCTTATTTATAAAAGAATCCCATAAAATCATTGCTGCTAAGAGCAGGTGGAATGGGCGGTTCAACAGAGCTATGGCTCTGGGTGAGTTTGGCAACTGTATTAAAAAGAAATCTAGGATTATTCTTATTCTCCTCTATTAATGAGGGAAAAGTATGCTGCTCTTGCTTTACAAAGGGTTCTCTTATACAGCAGTAAACTATTTTTCCAGACTAGGAAGGACTCCTGCAGGCCAGTGGAGGCGAAATTTTCTCTCCAGTTTCCTAGCATTTTGCTTCAAAAGTGCGCAGCTCTGCATTAAACCAAGCAGCAAGCTTTCCATTTTTAATGGTTTTCATTTTCAAAGGAGCTGCGTTGTCTAAGGCAATACGCCGAGAACTAGCAACCCCATCAACAAAATCATCAACCTGTGAAGGGGAATAAGCTAAGCTTTTGCATTCTGCAGCACTGCTCAGCGACACAGAGGTGAGGTAAAGTGAAGCAGATTCCTTAAAATGTCTGCACTATCTGATAAAGATCTACTAAAATGGAACCTTCTTTTGGGGGAGGAGAACTCCGTTAAAGTAATCCTGAAGGTTATTAGAAAGTGGTTAGAGAGGACAGGGGTTGTGAGAAAATACTGTTATTTCTTCACATTCTATGCCGTATGTCAGCACAAGATCCAAAGTATGAAGATGAGAATATGTGAGACTATTCACATTTTGAACAAAGCCAATAGTGTCTAAGAAAGCATTAAAGGCTGCTCTTAAGCTATCAGCCTTCAATGTCAGCATGGATGTTAAAATCTCCTACTATGATGACCCTGTCAGTATTTAATACCAAATCAGAAAGGAACTCTGAAAACTCATCTAAAAATTCAGAGTAAGGACCTGGTTGGACGATACAAAGTTACAAAAAAGAAGAAGTTTTCTTGCTAAAAACTAAACAGTCTTTCCAAAAATGTTGGAGGAAGATTCTCAGTCATCCAGGTCATAATCATTCCAAAAAGTAAAAAGCTTCCAGGATGGGAAGCACACCATCTTCAAACTTGGAAACAAAGTCCAGGGGATTCTTTTCTTTGGCTTTTTTGGAATGACTACTACTTAGATGACTGAGAATCTACACCAGCATAAACTAAAATGTGTTGTCATTTTCTCTTAAAATAAGTGCATGCTTTCTTGAATTTAGAAGGTAAGTGAGACATTGCCAATGGAGCAATCAATTTACATTTAAAATAAGAAAAAACAATTGCTTTGTCTTATTTTGTGATCATACTATCTAATTATCTTATTTTTAGAGTAAAAATACTCCATATTACATTAACAAATTATCTATTTAAATACTAAAATTAAAGTTAAATACACTTAATTTAAGAAATTTTTGCTTAGTTCTGGATCATTTTTGCAGTGCATGTAGCAGGATGTGAAATTCGATCCGGAGGAAAAGTATCCAAGCTTCCAAAGATTATCAGCCAGCATCTTTAAGGAATCCCAAAAGTGTCCTGATTTTGGCACTGTTGGCTGGCTTGATTGCCCCTGTCTTTCACCTTTCTATCTCTGCCCTGTTCCAATTCACTCACCAGATCCACCTGTTCCAAATTCCTATTTAAGCTGCCTGTTTCCCAGCCATCAGCTCAGATTATTCTTGAGCCTTTGGTTAAGAGAGGTTTCTAGCATTCGGAATGTCTGATCTTGATCTGTTTCTGCCTTTGGACCTTTGAGCCTGCTTGCCCCTGTCTTATTAGATGGCATGCCTGTCTTCAGTTTCCTGTCGGACTCTTTTGTGGTTTGAACCTGGATCTGCCTCTTGACTTCGCCCTTGCGGATAACTGTCTACCTTCATCCACATGGATCTGATCTCCTGTCAGCTTTGCAGCCTTCCATGTCTGGAACTCTCTGACCGCTTCGGCTGCCTCTGTTTAGTCGACTTGCACGTTTATAATCATCCTCCTTCAGTTTTTTTTTGCAGTCACTAACCTGTGTTTCTCTCCAATAGAAGTTCCTGCTTCTGATGCCCTAACCGCTGAAAATCCGCAGATCCTCCTGTGTTCAAAATAAACACTTTTAAGTATTCCACTGTCTGTCTCGACTGAATTCTGGGTCTTATGTTCTCAGCTTATTACAAAAAGGGATTTTAATTTGTTTTTTTCTACATAACTGCTGTGACTGGTCAGGCAAAAGCTTAAAAAACAAATCTATCAGGGCAAATATTTCTTCATTTCTACCAACAAGGTGTTGGTTTTGTATAAGGTTATCTTTACTGGTGACTCTTTCCCAGTTTTATCCTCCCTGTTTGGTCCACAATAGAAGGAGATCACCACCATCCTCCAAAATAAGCCTCAGCTGCTTTTTCTCTTTCACTCTCACCTGAAACGCTGCTGTGGAAGACATTTTCTTCAGTTTAGTGACATTAGATGCCGCTCAAAAGGAAGACCGAGCAGTGAGTAGCGCTTGAGAACTTTTAATGGACTTGATAAAGGTTTTGCCTTCGCTGTCATCAGGTACCTCGACGAGGACGGTACCTTCCGCTCTGAGCCATCAGCAGGCCTCATTTCACCTCTCAATGAGACAGACTATAATGAGCAGGGCTGACACCCTGACAACCCCCCACCCTTTGCTCTTTCTACATGCACGTCCCTTCCCTCGTTAACACACCCCTACACACACACACCCCCATCAGCCCCTCTAACCTGGAAAGCTGCACATCTTCAGCTTATTCAGCAAAGTCAAATGCCACCCAGCCACGTTTCTGCTCCCCTGAGCTCACATTCACGCCTGGCCACCATCTTGGAAATGGGATTGTCTGTTAATATGACAAGGCGGGGCCAGAATATTTGTACAGTGTACTTCAGTGCAAAGACAATTCATTACATTAATAGAAAATAAAGAGATTTAAAGCAAAATGAAGGCAAATAAAGATAAGAAAAATAATAAAAACAAGTCAAAGAGTTCGACCAGAACCTTAAACTAATAATACCTCAGATAAGAGTTTAACTTTAACAGTCAAAGGAAGCTCTAAACAAATTCAGCTTCAAATAACTCAGCCTTTTAGCACTTTTCCAGTCTTCTGGAAGTTTGTTCCAGATCAGTCGAGCATATGAACTAATTGCTCCATGTTTGGTTCTAGTTCTGAGCCGGGGGGGGATTTACCATTAGGCAATACTAGGCCTAGGGCCCCCAGGAACTTGGGGCCCTAGGCGACTGCCCATAAAACTCTGTTTACATGTATGGTTAATACAACTATTCCTTATTTGTGCAAATTAATTATGTTTTTAATAAAAATCCTTTTAATAAAATGCCATCAGAACGCTTATAATATTAATTGTGTCTCAGTGTCCACCATATTGGATCAGTCCATTTACTGCACATGTTCAGAAAGTTCCAAACAGACAGCAGCAAACCATTTGAAAACAAACGGTAAGAAGAGCAGTGTTGCCAACTTAGCACTTTAGTCACTATATTTAGTGACTTTTCAGACCCCTCTAGTACTTTTATTTCAAAAAATTTGCCTAGTGCCAAATCTAGCGACTTATTTCTGCTACTGGAGACTTTGGCGACAACATATAAAGACACTGAACTCTGCTCTCTCTGCTCAGCAGTAGATTGGTAACCCTGCCTCATGCTCTCCTCTATCTTGTCATGATTCATGCTGCTATTATTTCATCCAGTGGCAGATCTAGGGGGCAGCTACTTGGGCTACAGCCCCGGATGTTTCCCCAAGAGACCTGGATCTCGCTTCTGAGCTGATCTGAATAAAATGTGCAGTACTGGAATTCACCAGATAGTGGAAGCATGCACAGGAAAGCAATCTGTAGCATTCCAGAAGAAGCAGAAAAAGTTGTCACTTATAGCTGTTGCAAAACAAACTAATGTCCCATGTAGGTGAAGCTGACTGACTGACTAGACTTTCTTTGTCCTGGTGTTGTATAAAATTCTGTTCCCCTTGTGTCGGTAGCGTGCATTGAAGCCAGAGAGGCGGACATGGTGGATGGGATCATTTTTATCACTTTTCACGCTAAAAAACAACTCCTATAATCATATCACAGTTGTAACATCCAGTATAATCAGCAGCTGTTGTCTATAAAATTGTAAAAAAAAATAGACGAGGTCCTTTAAGCTGTTTTGTGTTGTTTTTTAAAGGCCAAGAGAATCTGTCTTTTTCCAACTTTTGTAACTTCAGCCTGACAGAAATAAAAGTCAGTCACCAAATCCAGTTTTCCAACACATAGTGAGTTTTTATAATTTTTCATAGGTGGTATGAGAGTATTGAAACTGGCTGATAGCAGGGCACAAGAGTTAAGAGTTCCTGAAAAGATGAGAGTGCAGACTTTCTGGTTAATCCCATATAAAATATGACAGATTACTGGATTAACTAAATTTCTAGTATACAACATGCTATCACACATAACAATTTTTGATCATTTGGAAACGGTTGCTCTTTATTTCCCCAAAGATATGGGAGGAGGAGAGGAGAGAATGGATATTTTAGCTGCCTGAAATAATCCGTTCCCCCTCCAAGACATGGGAAGAAATTAATTCACCTGCAAGTCTTTAACTGTGTTTATTTCTCTCTTCATCAACAACAAACTCTGTGGATTTGGTGATATTTGATCATTATTTGCCAAAATTAAAGCAGGGGAACCATATATTTGAGCCACCTGATACAATCCGTTCCCCTTTTATGATCTTTATGAAAGGTATTTTCTATTTAAAGGTTTATCTAACAACTTAAAAATATTCCAATAAAAAATTTAAACCAAACCTCTGGGCTTTGTTTTCCAAGTTTGAAGATGTTTTGTTCCATCCAGAAAAATTTCTTAATTCAAAATGTCTGGAGTAATGCTACTGCGATATTTTGAATTTAGAATTGAAAATACATTAAATAAAGATCATCAAACCAACAGACATTTATTTTGTTTTGGATTTCAAAATATAAAATAATAAATGTTTCAAATATAATATAGAAGAATAATGACTGTTTCAAACTTCACAGGATTTGTATATTTTTTCCCATGTTATGGGAGGAACAGATTATATCAGAGGGCTAAAATATTTGAGCTCATAACTTCTCATAACTTGTTGATGATCTTATGTTCCCCAAATCCATAGAATTTGTTGTTGATTAAGCGAGGAATAAACACAGTTAAAGACTTGCAGGAACCTTTATTTAATCCCATCTTATGGAGGGGGAACTGTTATGTGTGATAGCATGTAGTTAGTATACTAGAAATTTCTTTAATCCAGAAATCTGTCATATGTTACATTAGAACTGGATTTAACAGAAAGTCTAAACTCTAATCTTCACCATCAGGGTCCCTGATCCTTCCCTGATTTTCATCCAAATGAAAATGGAGAACAGATAAGTAGATCATGGCTTTGTCTACGGTGTGAAAAGAAGGACTATGATTTATTTACTTTTTGCCTTTTTGAAAACACAGGAAGGAGCAATCAGCTAAGTGAGGAAGCTTAGTGCTTGGAGGAAAAATTTAATTCCTCTTGAGACAGCATGAAAAGTCAGCTGAGTACAAAACAGAGAGGAAAACAACAAGAAAAGGGACAAGAAGAGAGGGACAAAACCTGGAACAGATAATAGATGTCTATTCAGATAAAATTTCTGTATCTGTATAATGGGTCTATTTCCTCATTTGTCTTCTCTATTCAGAGGGGCCCCCCTGTCTGTCTTTGCTAGGGCCCCGGATTTCCTAAACCCACCCCTGGTTCTGGGTGAAACTAGACCTGAGTGGTGGTAGGTTGATACACTGATCTGATCTGTTATATATTGAGATGCTGACCCATTCAATGAGTAATTGACCAACAGAGGGATTTTAAAGTCTATTCTCTGAGCTACAGGGAGCCAGTGAAAGGAGTCCACCAGGGGTCGGCTACAAAACTCTTTAAGACCCCGAGCTTTTTCAAAAATGAATAAAAATGAAAATGATGGATTTTTTTGTTTGTTTGTCTTAATATGGTGTGCAGGAGGTCAAACAAACATTCATTGTGTTTTACAGTGCTTTAAAAAATATGTGTACTAAATACATTTAAACAATAAATGTAAACGTTTCTGTCAACAAAGATTTGTGCCATAGCTTGCAACACGTTCCAGCGCGGCGCAGTGCAGTGCCAGGCAGGTGGCTGTTGTAAACAAACCCTTGGGTTTGTCTCAGGCCATGGAAAAAAAGGGAAAAAAAAAATAATATAGCTGATGTGAACAGAGAATTTAAAGAAAAATGCACCCAATCATTTGCTTTCATTCCCGATGTGGAAGGATTGCTTGCATGCTTGCTTTCTAATGAGAAGTTGTCAAATAATAAAGAGTAATTTGGAAATGCATTTCCAGGGAAGGCATGTTAAGTATGCAGCTGACCACCTAGTTGGGAGTGAGGAAAAAAGAGTGAATGCTTCTGGATAAGGCCTATTAAAAGAGGAGCAAAGATAGATTGATGTGAAGTGGATTGCCTCTCTAAACTCCACTACTGCTAGTTTTGCTGCAAGCATAGAAAACCGTTCACAGATCAAACAGGTTGCGCTCTCATGCAGGTAGTGAACTTTTTCCTTTTTTTGCCCCAAAACCTCAAAATAGAAATAACAACATAAATCTGATTTCTTTATAATGTTTCTATAATTTCATCAGTGCTGCAAAACCTAATGCATTAATATTGGAATGGAATTTAAACTTAAAGAACCAAATATCATTCAGCAGAGTAGTCACATGATGTGACATTTGGTCCAGGATAAACATTTAATCATGAATGCTGTTGTTTTTTTTTTTTGTCATTATGGTTCAATATGGCTCTTTGAACAGTCTGATGGACGTTTTTAGGCAAACCCATGAAATCACTGTTGCAGTAATTGATTTTTCTAAAGCTAAATTTATGAATGAGTTTTTCTAGATCCTGCTTGGACATTAGTTGTAAAATTATACATTGAGTTTAAGAGTATTTTGAAATAAATAAAAAGAAAAAAACAGAAATGTTTATCAGACACCAGCTGCTTTGTAGATGTTTTTCCCTGTTATCTCCTGGCTTCATATATAAAGGCCTGATCTGAACGGCTGATTGCCGCTTCATTTCATTCATTTCATCTCAGCCTCTAACTGTGCACCCCCCAAACAGAAAACAGCCAGCTCAGCACGGCGCCATGCATCCCCGGCGCCCCAGAGGTAATGTAGCCCACAGTTGGATGCTGTAGTGGCAGCGGGGTTCACCGAGTGCTTCAAGCGGTGATCGGTGTGGCAGCCAAACAGAAGAGCACCGCGGTCCGAGCTTTTTGCTTCACTACACTGCCATTATCTAAAGGCTGACTTTGACATATTGAACATCAAGAAACAATGTTCGTTTTTACTACATCAGGCTTCCTGTTTGGCTTCATTAACATATTATGACATTTATCCTGACTTGCACATAGACACAGGTCTGAGAGAGACTTTCATGGTAAGATAATCTTGAGCAAAAGAGTCACTGTTTTAGATTCTTTGCACAAAAGAACATTTAAATATAGATGATTTTGGCATTTGAAACTTTTCCTCACCTTAAATATGTTAAAAAATAAGCTGGATTGTTCTATAACTAGGATCAAATTAGATTGTATAATTGTATTTAGTTGTCTAAATATTTCTTAAGCAGCTCTGTGCAACTTTTAGCCACTATTGGTGCTAGACCTAAAACTTTAATGCTACGTTCAAACCGGGCTCTGATGAAACAGCAGATGCAGATAGTTTACATTCAAAGTCAATGGTTGATGAGCATCAAGGCGCATCAAAAGGTCTTGCAGCGCTTTTCGTGCAGCAGCAGCAGCGCATCTTGACGCCTTTGTATGAATTACTCTGATGAAGAACTCTGATCTTCACAACATAGCCTTGCCCGCTAACAGAAAGATTAGTTAAAGGGGAATTTTGTTTTGTTTTTTTACATTGTCCCTTGATTTTATGTTATTACATCATGTTCTACTCACCCATATGAGTTTTGTGTCATTTGAAGCCGTTCTGAAGATATTCCGTATATCCAAGTAACGCCTTCCTATGAGCAATGACTGGAAGGAACAAACTAAACTGTTCATAATTTATTCTTCATGGTTACGCCAGCATTCACAACATGTAGGCCAATCACTGTCCCCCAGAATATCCACGGTTATATTTTTTATATTTATATCTTTTAAGAACAAAGCGACGCGTGTATGACGTCATTCGCGCTGGACTGGAATTTTTTATTTTTTTTCCCAATAAAACTTTATTTAACCAATGTACATTACACCAGGCGGCTGCGCTCTACCCCTTATATATTCAGATAGCTAATCTGAATCGTTCAATTCCATTTGGAGAGCAAGATCCTCTGTGGTAGCAGCAATAGACATCTTCCAGGCATGTGAGGAAAACTAGCAGCAGTTCAGCGGAGAGGATGAATGAATAGTAGCCGGCGCCGCAGATGAGGTCACGGTGGTGGGCCTCATCAGATACGACAACGACCAGGACTACAGAGAGGAGGTGGAGCAGCTGGTGGACTGGTGCAAAGATAACAGCCTGATCCTGAACGTGGAGAAGATGAAGGAGATCATCATCAACTTCAGGAAGAACCGGCCCTAACCACGCTCCACTGCTCATCAACAGCTCAGCTGTAGAGGTGGTCAACAGAACCAATTTCCTGGGGGTTCACATCACAGACACCCTCACCTGGACTGCACTGGAAAAAATTTAAATCTAAATTAATCAATTTTTCTTAAAATAAGTGCATTTGTCCTTGAATTGAGGAGATAAAAGAGACATATTGCCAATGGAACAAGACAATTTAGATTTAAAATAAGAAAACACAATTGTCGCATTGTCTCATTTCAAGTGCATAGTATCTAGTTATCTTAGTTTAAGAGTAAAAGTACTCATTCCATTGGCAAATTATCTCATTTACCTACTCAAATCAAAGGTAAATACACTTAATTGACATTTTTTACTTATTTGTAGATCGTTTTTGCAGTGTGTAAACACCACCTCACTGGTAAAAAGGGCACAGAAGCCCTTGTACTTCCTGCAGAGGATGAGGAGAGCCCACCTGCCCCCCACCCATCCTCCCCACCTGCAACAGAAGCACCATAGAGACCGTTCTGACCAGCTGTCTCACTGTGTGTGTTGTGGGGGCTGCAGTGCCTCAGACTGGAAGAAGGTGAGAAGAGTGGTGAGAACAACAGAGAGGATCATGGGAGCTCTCTTCCCTCCATTAAAGGCATTTCATCCCAGCTCTGCGTGTCCTGAGCCCCTAACACCATCAATGACCCCTCAGCCCCCACCATGGACTGTTCTCCCTGCTGCCCTCTGGGAAGAGGCTTTGCAGCATTCCATGCAGGATCAAGCAGATTCTGCAACAGCTTCTTCCCCACCGCCATCAGACAGCTGAACTGTTGAAACAACTCTAAAACAAATCAAAGACTCTCATAACACTGATAACACCTAAAACTAAAACATATGCACCATATATATTAATGCTCTGAACTTCCATATCAATGTGTTTTTGCACCATGTTTTTTTTCTCCCACACATGTTGACATTCACTGCTGCACTTTATGAAATGGAAAAACTGCTACTGCCTGAAAGCTGCACAAAACTAAATTTCTTTTTATATAAATTCTGTACACAAAATGACAATAAAAGTTGTCCAAGTCAAAAAAAGTTGTCTAAGCTCCTGCATTATTTTTTTTAGAAAGAAAATGAGATGAACAGATGATTTGATTACAAGGGATGGTGAAAATGCTGCTGGAATGGAGCACGCTTTTTAAACAACTGTTTTTGTTTTTTTTTATTCTATAGATTTTGGATCGTTTATGAAAATGATAAAATGAATCGAGTTGATCCAACTCTGCAGGTAAATAACTGCAGAAATATAAGTAGAAGATTTGTTGTGTTAAAAAAATTCTTTAGAATAATGCCTGAATATAAAATATTTTTTATTTTCTCTGTCCAGATATTTATGGGAATTCTTAACAGATATGGGTCGTTATTGCCTTTAAAAATGGGTTATTCTATGTCTGCTTTTAGGAAAAAGCCACAGGTTATTTTGGATTTGTTCTCAAGTCAAAAGGCTGATAAACGATGATCACTGTTTCTTTTATTTTTTCCCATCAGTGAGCATTTCCCTCTCTGTGTTTGCATCATCCTCCTTTGCTTGCCAACCAAATTAATGACACTTTTGTACTGTAGCAAAGTGCCGCACAAAATAACTATGAAGGCTCCCACTGGACACCTTTTCTTCACTAGATGTCTTTTTGTAGATGGAAGGAAAATAATAATGTTTTATATCTTTGTGAAACACTGTATAACAAAAAGAGGAAGTGGTTATTAGATAAAGAAAAAAGAAACTTTTGAATGTGCTGGAAATGTAGGTTCTTGTGACATTTCAAAGGCCAACTCTCAAGAATAAGAAAAAAGAAAACAAGTAGAGTATTTTTCTTCTCTTCTAATGAAGTACTAACTCAAGTTTCTCATGTGAGCAGAAAAAGCTGTTCCAGTTTGAGATGCAATCGAAATTCATTTGACTTTCCTGAAAAAAAAAACAACAAATCTGGAAAAATTAAAATACGACGTGGAGGTTTGCAGATCTACGTGGCTTTAAGTATTTCCAGGCCAGAGGTTTGGGTTGCTCCTAACAGCTGTTTAACGGCAGGAACAAGCAATAACGGGAAAAAGGTTCTCAACTCGGTTATTTTTTCCTGTAATCCAAATATGGAGATTTCAGGGACAGAAGGGAGCAAAAATTAACCAATAATTCAATTTGTTCATTGCAAACTGTTTTTGATTTATATCGATTTCATGCCTCCCATCAGGTGCCACATCATGGAGGAGGGTAATAACCCAGAAATAACCTCGTTATGGAGACAGCACTGCGGTCTGGGCACAATGAACTCAGAGCTGAAGAATTAGTGACCTGGAAAGTGGCAGGGAGAGTTAATGGCATTAGTTATATCACACACACACACACAGAGAACAGAGGGGAAAGAAAAGAAGACAGTGGAAATCATTGCTGCCATTGCAAAAGAAGAATGCATAAGAATTGAAGTGGAAAATAAAAAAGAAAGGATCCTCTGATGGCTGATCTTTTTGCTCATCACAATCCCTTTTGAGATCAAGTGCCTGGCACAGTTATGAGTGTTTTACCATCAGCATTATTATGATTGCTGTTTGAAACCGAAATGAAGCTTTTCTTATTGTTTTCGAGTCTAATTAGAGCGAAATGAGGAAAACGTGGAGTGGGCTGCTAATGAATTATTTCCTTTCATGTATTTTTGAGTTCGTCTTTTGTTGTTTGTGGATTTGTTACGGACACACACGCTGCGGTAACACACAGCCTCAGCTACCTGCTCGTCGGCTGCACGCCTGCGCCTGTGAGCCTGACGTTAGCAACAGCTTACAGGGTGCTGTTGCTAATATATATGAGGCAACATTTTCCACATGCAAAAAATAAAAGGGAGAAAACATCTTGGGGGGGAAAAAGGAAAGCAAATGGAAGAAGAAGGAAAAAAAGTGTTGAAGCAGGTGTTGTTCCTGTTTCCCATCAAGAAAACAAAGAGAAAAAGAAACATCCCTCATGGCTGCTTCCTTATCGCTGCAGAAATGATTTCAGATCAGGATAAACACAATTAACAGCAAAAAAAATTCTGGATGTTTCTATGTAATCACCTCTTTGATATCCGACATCAATACAACTTTGGACACTTTGATATATGAGCTAGCCTTGATGAGCCTGGTGAATACATTAAAAATATGTTTAATTAGCATTTCAAATCAGCAGCACTCAACTAAAAAAGAATATACAATAAAGGAGAAATATGGCTGAAGAGACTGAGTGTGTGCTGGAGTGTGTGTGTAAGAGAGCGGGGTGGGGGCGGGCGAGCAAATTACTCATGGGTTTGATGAACAAAGAGACTGCCCTCAGAACAAAGCCCATGTTAAAGCCGCACGCCTTTCACCTTCCCCGCTCACGCTGAGGCCAGACCAACCCAAATCATCCTTCAGGCCCTTTTTCCTCTTTTTATTCTACCTTTTTTTGGGGGTGGGGGGGGTGTCTTCATCAGTCTCATGCAAAAAAATATTCTGTCTCTAATTAATATGACCTTATGAAATTTTAATAACATTAGATCCCCACTTTGAGGAAGCAGCGGGGAGCCTTGAAGTACACGTGTCAGTATTTGCGCTTAACTGTAAGGAAGAAGAAGAAAATGTGACTCTGGCTGATCCAGTTTGTGATGAATAACTGATGTTCATTTTAACCTATTTACATCGTTTTGATTTTTTCCACCAATTGCACTTGTGAAGCCTCAGATCATCACTAATGATTGACACATCAAGACTTTTAGGGTAAAATGACTGCTACGCTGTAGATTTTTTTTCCTTTTTTTCTCCCTGAGATGCAGTGCCATGCCAGGAGAAGAAGTTAAGATTTCAAACTGTTCAAAGTGAATTTGCTATGAGGCGTAATTCAATGGAAAATAAAAATGTCAGTTTGAATTTTGCTGTGTAAAAACAGGGTTTCTGCGCCTACTGATGGCCTGTGTGTAGAAAGGCTGCATTGAGCCGGGTCTCTCTGGATTCGGCTGTGCAGGCGGTGATAAGGGGCAGACAGCTTAGAGATGCATCCAACTAAAAGCAGTGGACCTTTTTTCAATAAATAAAAAAAAACACTTGCTTATGATGATAAATTAAGTTTAAACAGTTTAAGGAAACTGGTTAAATGCTCTAATTAAGACAGTCAATATTTTCTAGATATTAAAGAAGGACATTTATGTATCTCCTGCTCTGTAAAAACACAGCATGGATGCTTTTTGATGTACTGCACATATCACAAGGAGAAGAACTGCTAGCATTTATCTGAGTGAATGAGAGATGAGATCAACTCCCAAACCAGGTGCAATGTCAGAGGGATCTTAACCTCTTACACCCTAAGGGGGTATAAATAAATTTCTGCCTGACAAAACACACAAAAAATGTCAAATCACTTATAGCTTTGCAGCTATTAGATTTAAGAAAGAACACAAAAGCGTTTGGTATTAGATTTAAGCGTCTGTAAAAGGTAAGATGTCATAGAATGGTTTTCTGGTATCAGCACCATTGTAGCTTTGACCCCTGCCTGAAATATTATGGACAAAATGCAAAATATTTTGCATTTTTTTGAACCTCGCCAAAATTTTCTTTTGAAATAAACATTGCAAAAACACTACCAAATATTATTTATAGCACAAAAAGTAGTATAGACTTTTAAATCTAAATGTTGTGTAAAAAATATACCAAATTTGGACTCCATCAGATGAATCATATTCATTTTAGAATGGTATTAGTGATAAATTTCTTAGGCGGAGGCCATTTTGGCACACTTATCCAAAAAAAATGTCACCAAACTGTGCCAAATGTGTTTTTTACATCAATACTGGGGGTTTGTTAAAATTACGAGGTCACGTCCGCGTAGCAGCTGGACCCACCCGGTGGGTCCGTGGGAGTTCTAAGGGGTTAAAGAGAATGGTACACCCAAAGACATGCTTAGCCTTCATTTTCTCGCCCACCCCATGCTGAACAACACTCTGGAGTACTTTTTTGATATCTCAAATGCATCTGGAGATCTGGGAGGCTTCTTGCTGTCTGCTGACATTCAAATAATGGAGGTCTATGGCGCCCGAGGCACAAAGGGTCCATAAAAGTCCACAAAAAGCGTGTCAATATTCCTCCCATACTGCTTCGTCAATGTATTCCAAGTGTTCTGAGTGGGTAGCATCCAGAATTTACGAATCGAAACGAAGTCATTTAGAATGTTTTAGAGCATAAACAGTAGTGTATAGGATTTCCTGAAAGCGCTGGCGCCTGCGCGTTCACACGGCGCTACGGAAGCCCGGCAGACCAAACCAAGATGAAAGTGCGCATTCAGCGTCTGCTCTGCCGATAATGCAAGCGTAGAAGAAGAAATGTTGCTGTTTACCTGTGCAAAGAAAGAAACAACGAAGAAAAATGTCTGAGGACTTCAGTGTTGAGGAACAGCATGAGTTCTTTGCGAGCTGAATGCGCACTTTAGGTCTGGTTTTTTGGTCTGCGCCGGATTCCGTGGGAACTCGCGTGAGGCAGCGCTTTTAGGAAATCACTATACACTACTGTTTATGCTCTAAAACATTCTAAAATGACTTTGGTTTCTCGATTCTGGATGCTACTACTCAGGACACTTGGAATACATTGGTGAGCAGTATATGACGAATAATAACACGTTCGCTGTTGATGGACGCTTTCTCTCTCAAGCACCATAGACCTCCATTATTGAATCGGTCAGCAACAGCAAGAAGCCTCCCAGATGGGTGTAAATTTGAGATATCAAAAGTCCTAGAGTGTTGTTCAGCATGGGGAGTGATGAAAAAAGGCTATCATGTTTACAGGGTGTACTATTTCTTAAGAACTAAAGGGATGGATGGATGGTAGGAAAAGGAACTGGACTGTTATTAGAAAAGGAACTGGACTGATGGTTTAAGGAACCAGACTCGTATTAGAAAAATAACCGTACTGGTGGTGTAAAAATGTTAGGACTCCTGTCTGTTGTGGTTTTGTGTTTTGTGTGTTTGTATTCCTTCCTCCACCAGGCGGCGCCTGGTTCTGATTATCCTCCTCACACACACCTGCGGGAGGGTTACCTCTCGCGCAACGGGCGTTCTTAAGCTGCTGACTGCCACTACCTCACGGCCAGAGTGTTTGCCAGTTTTAGGGTACTCTAGCCAAGCTGAGTTCTGCTGAGTCAAACTGAGTTTTTGTCTACCTTAGTTTTAACCTCGTTGTTTTGTCTTTGCCTCTCGGCAGAAAGTCATCCTTCAACTGGATGTTTTGGACCTTCCCTCCCCTGGAAGGATCTTCTGAGAATCAAGCTGAGCTGAGGATTCAAGGGTGTGATTCTGATCAACCCATTTCCCCAAGGAATGTCTGGGGCTTCTCTCTGAGCAGGGGATTCATCTCCAAGAACAACCCGTTCAAGTACCGCAGAAAATCTAAGTGCCAGTCAGCTTCTCCGTTCACCTACAAATAACCGCATTCTGGGTAAACCCTGTCCGCCCTCCATTGAATGATACTAACACTGGAACACCCCCACACCGACTGGAGTCAAAGAGTCAACCATTTTCTGGAAACGTTAGTCTGCAATCAATTTCTCCTCTTCAAGTTCGAGAATCAAATTTCCCACTAAGCCTGAACTAACCGCAGTGTCTTCCCCTCACTTTCCAGTTCCGGTTGAGCGGATTCATCACAATCTTCTCAATAAACCTGTTAAACTTTCCCCTGGTCTCTCTGTGTTGGTTTTCTGCATGTGGATCCGAGCTCTTGTTAAAATCATGAGATAAAAGGAACCAGACTGTTATTAGAAAAGGAACCTGGCAGTTTGGTAGAAGTTTTGAACTCAGATAAAAAAATAAAATTTGCTTTTGATTTAGAAATCAAGGTGACAGCATCTGAAAGATGAGTAAAATGGTTGTTGTTTGAAGCGCAGTTTAACGTTTTCATATTCAGTGATGTTTTGTTACAAAGTCACCTGCTGGTATTGGTCCACCGACAGAGTTTCCTGCCTTAGATATCGACGCCACTCACTCTGATCCTGCTGTAAATAAACGAGAAATGTGTTTGTCAGCCTTGAATACTGCATCCTTCAGTTTAAATTCAACAATATTCTGTCATTGAATTTTAGTAAAGCATAGTAACAGCTGAGCTATTGATGAAACTTTAACAAAATATTGTTAGGTTTGCATCCAGAACTGATTACATTACTTATTCTCAGGACATTTTTCAATACTCAAGAATACTCTTGTGTGATTGGCTGTATGTGCTTAACTATAGTTTAAATGTTCTTGTCAGGATCAAACGAAGTGGGAAAAGGCGCACTAAATGCTCATCTGTGATCTGCCCCAAAATATTTATCAGTGCTCCTGTTTTAATGAGGAGTTTGATTCATGTTTAATTTACAGTGGATGGTATTTTAAACAAATATCAAAAATACATAATTAGATTTAGCAAAATACCAGCAGGAAGCTAAATATAACAGCGATAGTTTACATTTATGATAATAAACGTCCATCCATCCATTTACTCTTAATCCCAAGTGGGGTCGCAAGGGTTGCTGGTGCCTATCTCCAGCTGTCTACGTGGGAGAGGCAGGGTACTTATCATAAACAAAGTTGTATTAATAACAAAAGTTAACCATCTTACATTGTTTCTTTTTTTACCCAGACATGTGCTACTAGTAAAGAAAAGAGAAGTATAAAATAAATATTTGATTTGAAATCAGTTTTTCTCAATTAACCATAAATGATGAGCAGCTTCAGAGATATCCGCTCATTAAACACTTCTATCATTTGCAATGTTTGCCCTTCAATCATTAGCAGTATGAGTTTAAATACATATATATATTTGTTTAACCAACCTGAATCTTGCTTAACGTATTGCTTCACAGCTGCATGTTCATATACAATAACTACTAAATTAAATTATATTGGTTTATTTCTATGGCGCCAATTCACAACACATGTCATCTCAAGGCACTTACAGTTCACCGGATCATGCAGTCAAACTATGTAATATTCAAATTTTTTTAATGAAAACCAGTTGATTGCATCGAATTCGTTGACTCAAAAGGCAATCCGTCACACTAAGCATGCTTGTGGCGACAGTGGAAGAGGAAAAACTCACTTTTTAACAGGAAGAAACCCCCAGCAGAACCAGGCTCAGTGTGAGCGGACCATCTGCTGAGGCCGACTAAGGTTCAGAAGCACAGATACAGAAAGAGACGGAGATACTAAAAGCAACCGTCAACCAATCTCCACAGGCAGCACCGTCCAGGACCACTTGTCTGCCTGCCGCGGCTGTCTGCCAGGCGAGCTCAAAGCCAGCTCCCCATGTCAGAGGATGAAGAGAGCTCATCTAGCAAGTCACAGTCAGAGAAACTGGACTAGTTTTTCTGACATCATTATCAACATTTTTGTGATAGTATTTTGTGAATACCACAAAGACAAATTGTTTTTAGCAAAAGTTGTATTTATTAGAATACAAAAAAACAAGACAAACAGATGGTCAACTCACTGGAGCAGGGAATCTACAAATTGTATAAACTGTCTTATACAAATCCAACAGTATTTTAATATGCAAAATAAAAAAAAAAAAAAAAAAAAAACTGGAGTCAGTGATGGCAGAACATTTGTAGGAAGATCACCAGGAGCTTATGAGAAACTGTATCCAAACCTGGAACTGTGCTCTTTATTTCTGTGGAAAATAATTATGAGTGTAAATCCCATTAAATTAGGCCAAATTTTGAACAACAGACAAGTTTGCATATCAGGAAACCATTAATTTAGTTTGTTACCTATTTTCATTAGGAAATTACTTCTGAAACCCTCTAATCAACAGAAGGGTTGATATGAAAAATATGTATTCAGGTAACCTGTATATTTTTATTGAACTTCTTTGCAACTTTTGTGTTTTTATGTTTTAGCTACAAATTATGCCAATTAACTAATGCAATGCTGGTCCTTTGATTGGTGATAAAAATCAACGGCAGCTTGACATCATTTTAAAGTTTGTTCTAATGTGTAGTTTTTGTTGATTATATCCAGAGGAACATAGAAAACATACGACGATACACAGACTCCTCAAACGAGACCACCAGCCTCAGCCTTTGCATTCATTATTATGAGTAATTATTTGGTATGAGAACAAATACATTCACACCTTTAATTGGCTATTTAGTATGCAGCTGTCACACTCACACTTTGATAACGATGGTGTACCTCTTTGTCCATGCTCTGTGTTTTTATAGCAGTGTCACTGTGACCTGTGACATAAACTGCAGATTTGTAAAACTTTTATAAAATAAACTTTATTTTGCAGCTGCATATAGAAAGACACCAAATTAAAAGGATGCCTGTATTCAACCCTACAAGTTTGCTTCTACCTGAATTAACCGTGAGACTGTGAGCAATTTATATGTTTAGTGAAACGACCAGAATTTAAATGTTTGGGCAAAATGTGCAGAGCTGTCAACCCCAAAGCATCATGCCAGCTGTCAAACATATGAGAAGTTTGACCTTCAGAGGGCTGCACTCATAGCTTTCCTTTTGTCACCTTGTTTATGATGAATCTAATATTCTAATAGGAAGAAATATTTATTTTGACTCTGATTGAATGTGGGAAATTAGTTCTTATACAATAGCATTAGAGTTGCAAACTGCAGTGAAAGCCTCAAAGTGTTGAAGGAACACATGATGAGCTGTCAGACCAACAGTAGTGATCCACTGACACATGTCAAAGGTATCAACTACTAACTAAATCCCCCAAAGCACAGGATGACGGATGAGACAAATCATGAGGGTGAAATCGCATCTGAACACTTGTTGGATTAAATCTCAGAAAAACCTCTTTAGTTTTACAGTTTTCAAATAACAAAACTGTATTAAAAGGTCAGGAATCAGTGGAGAATAAGTCTAAAGTCATAAAAATACCCAAATAAAAATGGACATTTTCTCTATGTTTCCAAAAATAAGGTAAACATTACAAGGATTGCAATCCACGTTTAAATAAAAATCAGTTTTGAAATATTATAGTCAGACAGGTTCAGGCTTCAAAGCTGGAGGGAAAAAGGATGCACAGAAAACTTCCAAAAAAAGAGCATCTAGGAGGTTATTCAGATGCCCAAACCACTTCTACTGACTCCCATTCTGAATCTTGCTGGTTTGTTCAAGATCTACAGTAGTAGCCATTTAAAATATCCCGACTTTCCTTGACGGGTCCTTGGCAGGTCCCCTACAATTCCTTTTTTAATCTTTCAAGATTAAAAAAGATCAAGATCAATCTTTGTACTAAAATATCTTTTCTGTCATGATTTGTGGACATTAATATAAAGGGAAGCATCATCTCCTGGTCAGACCCTCTAATTCAGTGAGAGTGGCGTCAGAGTAAAAAAAAATATGCAAAAGGGGGTCGCTCCAGTGGCTGGGAGTTGAAGGGGATTTTGACTTGGAAGGGCTGCTACTGCTGCTACTGCATTTCATTCTACCTAAGGTACATAGAACTACCAGTGATCTTTGCTTCTGGCACAGCTCTTTCCTAGTGATAAAAAGGAGAATGCCTTCATTATTGTATTAGAGGCCCTGTTTTATCAACCTGTCACCCTCTCCATCCTACTATCACTCTTTAACAAGATACTTGAACATCTCCACTTGAGATAAAGACTGACCCAGATTCACCTTTTCTGGTGAGAATAATTGCCTTATGCTCAAAAGAGCTGATGTCATACAGGCTGCTCCACACTTGGCTGTGGACCTCCTAAGAAGACTCTTATTCATGACACCATGACACCATAGTGATACTCTGTCCAGCGTCATCAAAAAGGAAAAGCATTTATCCGCCTACTGGTGTTACACCATATTCTGTGCTTATGGGTTATAATGTAGGACAGGGCAGAGAATATGATTAGTTCCATGATTTACAGAAGCAGCCATTCAATATTTCCCCACTTTTCCTGATGGGTCCTTTGCTGGTCCTCTACAATTCCTTTTTAATCCTCAATCTTTGTACTAAACTATTCTTTCTGTCATGATTTGTGGACATTAAGATCTAAATAGAAGCGCAATCTGGTCAGACCCTATAATTCAGTGAAAGGGTTGAGTCAGAGTAAAAAAAATGCATGCCCAGGAGAAGGCCAGTGGCTGGAAGTCGGAGGGGATTTGGCTGCCATTTGGCTGGCGTTTGACTGGGAAGGGCGATTTTAAATGGCTGCTACTGTGGGAGTGAAACATGGACAGTGAGTCTGTGGATGGCTCCCTGAAACAGGGGAGGGGTCAATGTTGACAAAGTCTAAGTCATAAACTGTTACATTAACAAATCTTAAAACACACCAAACATATCACTACACTGGGCAAAAATAACTGTAGTAAAGCAAGAGTTGAGCAGAAAAGGACTTGTTTTTTCTTTCTAATCTGAGTCTCATGAGGAAAACCTCCCTTCCACTTGGCCACTGTTTCTGTTAAAAATCTTAAAGCATGTTCTGCCAATCAGCATCTAGTAGCCAGCTTAACGACCCACCCTGCTCCATAGATCCCATGAGAGGCTTGGCCTCATCTGTACATAAAAAAAACACAATGCCCTCTGCTACTCTTGCCTGTGATTCGCTGAAGTTTCTGTCCATCTCAAATTGGTGCATGTTTCTTTAGAAAGCAAGCTTTCCTAAGAGGTATGAAGCTCCCTGATTGGACTAATGGTTATTTAGGTACGCCCTCCGTCCTCATGAATATTTTTCAACTTTGCTTAGTATGCATATTGTGTAAATGCAATGTGTAAATAAAGAGTGCTAAAAAACAAAACTTCTTGATTTGTGGAGCAAAATTGCATTTTTACTAGTATTGCCCCAATTACAAAAAATAAGACAGAACAGAAACGTGGATCATCTGACCTGCAGTGGCTGCGGCCCGACAGCCGAGCATCGCCTATCACTGGCACTCTAGTTGTGGGAGAAACACAGGTAAGTGACCACGATAATCTGACAAAAGATGTTTATCTGTGTGCGTCACCCTCCTGGTTTATCAGAGCAGTTTATCCTCTCATGAAGGTAGACGCCACTGATGCATTGCTAACTAAATGCCGCGCTGAGCCGTCCAGACTGTCCCCGATGGAGCAACCCCAGTGAGCAGGCAGCAGACTCATCCAGATCAGGGAAACAGTTCAGGAAAGGACTGTTCTGAGATCCAGAAGTCTGTAGGCCGGTCAGGGGTTCCGAACAGGTGGGGGCAGATCCAGGGTTCCAGGAAACCACAGAGCCTACAGGCAGGTTCAGAGTTCTATGAGTCCAGCAGCGAGCTCAGACAGACATGCTCAGATGGAGACATCCGGGCCAGGTGGTTGAGAGGAACAGAGACAAGACACGGTACCAGGAAAACTGCAGAACTTTAAACTGGTTCCTCCTAGGAGCCTGGATCACAGGATTTAAAACTGGCTTCCCTTTTTGTTCATTATGTACATTAATGAACTTGGCCAAAATGCTTATACGTATGTATCTTTATGCTGATGACACAGCCATGTGATGGTTTTGATTAACACCTGCTAAACCTTTTGACAATTCGGCAAAAATCATTTAATGTGATCCAGCTAACACGTGGGCAGTTAAAGGTGGACCCTAATGCTGACAAAACTAAACTTATGCTGTTTTCCAACACTAAGAATGTTTCTGAAAGTCCACCCACACTGTCTACTTTAAAAACGTCATCTAGGTGGTTCATTGTTCATGAAATACCTTGAAATCTTACTTGATGACTCCCTTTCTTTTGATCTTCATATTGAAAGTCGTGTTAAAAAACTTGAAGTTAGATTTGGCATCTTTCGAAATAAAACTTTCTTTTCATTTGAGGCAAAAAAGCAACTTGTCACTGCAACAAGCTGTTTTGGGCCCTTTTTTTTGACTGTTTGTCCTTCCATTAGGAAAACTAATTTGATTTGATGTTTCCTATCATATGTTTGCTGATGATATTCAGCTTTACTGCTCTTTTAAGTCCTTAGAGATCCATAAGTTAAGCTCTCTGCTGAATTGTCTTGCCCACGTTAAACAATGGCTCGGTGCAAATTCCTTGCAATTAAACTCAGATAAAACACAGGAGCTGTTGATTGCCCCTGATGATGCTATTCCAGGTATTCACAAGTATCTGGGCGATTTCAGTTTGTCTGCTAAACTAAGCCTCAGAAACCTAGGCGTTATTTTTGATGAAACCCTCCTACATTAGAGAGTTGTTGTGTCCTTATACCATCTCTCAGAGGCTGAGGTCTCAGGACCAGATCCTGCTCATGGTCCCTCGTACTCGTTACAGGACTGGGGAGGTCGCTCCTTTCAAGTGCAGGCGCTCTGGTGCAGGCGCTCTGGTGCAGGCGCTCTGGAACAATCTTCCACTTTCCTTGTGCTTATTTGATTCTCTTGATGTTTTTAAGAGTAAACTGAAAACCTACAGTATTTGTTTAGGAAAGCATTTTTATTCCAGTAGATTAAGGGTTGTTTTATGACCATGTTTTTTGTGACTGTAAAGGTATTTTATTTGTATTTTAATTTTTGTGAAGCACTTTGTGACCTACCGTAATTTTTGGGACTATAAGCCGCACCTGAATATAAGCCGCGGAAGCTAAATTGCATGATTTGCCTTTTTATACAAGCCACACTTGTATTTATGTTAAATATCCTGTCTTTTTCTGCGCTACAATGCGTTCTGTCTCCGTACACCACTGGATGTAGAATTCTGCTTCTGGAGGACCTCCGCACATTCCCCATCGCATTAGCTACCGTACTTGTGTGTTGAAGCAAATATGACGTCAACATGGTGGATGGTAAAATACATAGAATTTAGGTATTACGCTAGTGGCCGTTGGTTGTAAAAGTCCATAGATAAGCCGCATTGTTATATAAGCCGCAAGGTCTAAAAATGGGGGAAGATAGAAGAGCTTATAGTCAAGAAAAATTACCCATTATATGTCTGTAAGAAAGCTGCTATATAAATAAAATAAACAAACAAACAACATTTTTATCTGTTTTAGGTTATGGAGTCTAGTTGCACAGGAATACTTCAGCTCAATGTCTACATAGATCATCTATGTATATCATGCTTCTTTGAGGTTCATAACAAACTGTAGAGCCTCGACTCCTCATTGTGAGCTGTAGTCTACAGTAGGATAGTCTTCCTTGTCCAACAGGTGTTCAGTAGACTGGTACATTTTTAATTATAAGGCAATGCTTGGCCTTTTTCCCTCATACATCAGTCATTTGATTACACTGAAAAGCATAAACTTTATACTGGGAAAAGAAGTTCAAAAAACATCATGCATGCCTCCAATGCCATAAGTGCCACCTTGTCCCTCTTTGTATCTATGCCACTTCCTCTGGGGGCTCATTATCGATTCAGGGAGCAGGCGATAAAGATCAATGTCAGTATGTCTGTGCTGTGACAATAGGAGAGTAGTGAAGGCATCATGTGTCGGAAGATACCAACCTAATAAGAAGGCACAATCAAATATTTGTTGCACCCGGACACTGTTGTTATTTATTCATGCTAATACAAGTATATTAAAGAAGCTAAACAGGGTTAGTGCTCCATCATTCACAAGAAGAATCTCCTAAAGCATTTATCAGGACCTCCAATATGAATCCCCTTGGCCAAGTCTCCCTTCACATGCAGCATGCTAACTGACAGGCTGAAACAGATAATGGGCCTTGATTTGTATGCACAGGGTTACCATTGTCATTTCTTTATGGTTGGTTTGCAAATAATGCATGATTTGGGACTTAAGCGTCACACTCATATCGATGTGTGCACTTACATATGCAAACCCCTACTGAAATCCCTCGGTGGTTTGCGTCTGTTATCGACGACACTTGCCAGAGGAGAGTGTCTTCATTAGGCCAACACTGATGCTGATGTGTGTGATGGATATTTGCAGCAATGAGTGTGCAAACGAGAGGGACCACCATTCCTCAACGGTTTTATACCATTAACAGCGACTCCCCACCCTTTGTCAGCCCATAAAACTAAGACTCCAGATATATTATGTTTTAATACGCGCTTATAAAGAAAAAAACATAAAAATGCAAAATGCAATATCCAGGAGCTGTCACTTTGATAAACAAAGCTGAATATTGATCTGTCTCTAAATTGGAGCATGAGAGGGAGGCTGGGAGGGGGGCAATAATGTTTGGAATCTCAGTAACATGAAATTACATGCTGAGCCAGAGCGCGTTCTTCTTTAGCCTGTCACCATCCAGCTGCACAGCAGTTCTTTAAAGCAGAATAAACCGCCGTCTCCATCAGGCAAAAGTAAGCTGAGGCCGAGTCATACTGACAACATGGCTAGTTTACAGTTCTGCTCCCATTCATGATCATGAAATCAAAACAACTGACAAAACAATCTGTGAACATTTAATGCGATTATAATAGGCCCAGTTTTTTTCTATTTTAAACCTGAGGTGAGTTTTCTATTAAGATGGAAGTTGGGAGATTTGAAGGAATATGATTCATGTTCCTTAAACTTTATCACATATTTCAATCACAAATTTTAGTATAACACATAGTATATATAAAATTGTATGTTTTTTAGCTTCATTTCAAAATAAAATCTGAAAGAAATCTGCTAATGCTGTGAGTAGAAAGCCATTTTTTGCTAGCAGCCATGGACAGGGAGCACAGGAAACATGTGCTAGAAGGCATTCCTATAGGACTTGAGCTAGATTAGGATCTATATCCAGAGGTGTCAACAGTACTCACATTCTTTACTTAAATTAAAGTGCACATACCTGTTTAAAAGAAGGCTTTGGTAGAAATACAGGTGAACTCTTTACTCAAGTAACAGTAAAACAGTACAGCTTGAAGATCATACTTAAATGCAAAAGTAAAATGGCATAAATAAAACATAATAGGGGCTTCTTGATAGTAGATTTGATAATAATAATAATAGAGTTTATATATATGTAATAATAATAATATGTAATAATAATATTAATATGTAATAATAATAATAATATAACCAACCCCGCCTCTCGCCCAATGACTGCTGGAGGTAGGCACCAGCATCCCTCATGACCCCACTCGGGATAAGCGTTTCAGATAATGGATGGATGGATAATAATAATAATAATAATAATAATAATAATAATAATAATAATAATAATAATAATAATAATAATAATAATAATAATAATAATTTACCTTTTCATTTAATCTCATCCCTGATTGAGATTTTTTAATGTTCTCAGAACTGTTAGATTTTGCATATAGTTTAAACAACGGAACTGTTAAAGAAGTAAAGTTAAGGCAAAAACGAGGCTCAAAGGTCAAGATACAGAAGCGGTCAGGATTAGGCAATCCCAGAACACTTATCAAGAATGAAACTCTCACACCAAGGCCTCAAGAATTACATCGCTGGTACTGATGGCTGGGACCAAGGAGTTTAAATAGAAGCAGGAGCAGGTGGATCACATGAGCAGTTATGAGGATTAAACTGAACTGAAACTGTGATAAGTAGAAATAAAGCTCATTAAGGGGAACTTTGAGTGCATTTTACAGGGAAGAATTAGGCAATAAATCCTATGTCATGAGTTGGTAAAAATTTAACAAAGCGTGTGCATATGTCCAAACAGCAGGCTTTCAGGATCAGAGAATGTTATAATGAATCAATTAACCAAAACCCCTTAACTTATATATTTGGTTTGACACCACTTTTTAAACTTTCTTCTTCTGCGAGACCATCTAGTTCAGGTCGATTTGTCAGTAACATCAAGAGTGAGGCGATAACAAACTGCATGCTAACTCTCTCTCTTTGAAAAAAAAACAGCAACCCTTCTTTCCTCTAACAAGGCATACAGGCCCATACCTAGAGAGTTAGCGCTTCATGTCTCCGACAAATAGACTTACACCTCTCCCTCCATCTCCCACTCTAGCGGATCTCATGGAAGGCAGACAACCATCCGCTTTCCTCCATCTCTCTATATTAAATCAACCAGTCAGGGGGGTGTCAGTCATGCATTCCAGCTCATAGCTGACAAGTTGGCAGTTGCGATGCAAGAGCGGTTCATTCATTCTGATGACACACTGCCGATATTTGTATGGTGGAAGCCACACATCTCTGCCTTTTTTGCTGTTAGTCAAGGGAAACTGATTCACAGTTAGACACGGACATTGGGAGAGGAGCATCGGACCGAGCAAAATTAAAAGCTTTGACTGTAAGTTTTCAGATCTGGGGCGTCTGATTTGCCAATCTGAAGTATGACTGATCAGGTAAAAGAAAAGTTTATTAGAGAAACAGCTCATCCTCCTGCAAGCAAGCTCGACCGCCCTGATGTCTGGGGTTCAGTTCCTTACGCCTTGGATGTGTGTCTTTGCTTGTTGTCAAAAGTTGGGGGCATATTGATGGAGCTGGGAGGGTGCTGAGCCAGAGCGAGGGATGTTCACTGGCTCTGAACTGTTACCGGAGGGAGCCCTTCGGGGCTTCTAAGCATCACTGAAAATCACAAATGCAACCACCATGACATCAGTTTAAACTGCTCTAAATATAAAACAAAAGGGAAAAACATTTTGTGCGAAGAAAGCTTTGCAAAATCTTCTGAAAGTTTGTATTTTTATGAAACAGAATAGTTTAACTTAAACAGCATGCTCTGTTAAAAACTGAAAAACATCCTAAACTTATAAGTTTTCAGCAAAAGAAAGTAAACTCTGAGAGCAAGAAGGCCAAAATTAAAAACGCTGATCCCTCCAAGGGTTAGCTGTGAAGTCTGCAAAAAATAACACCTATTCTACAGCATATGCATCTAAATGCTTATAATTGTGTTTTTCTTCGCAAAATGTTCCTTAACATCCGTGATGAAACTTTGCCTTTAATGAGAGACCTGTCCCAAGAGGGTCAAAGCATGCTGGGTAAAACTACTAATTAAGTGGCAATTAACTGTTTCTGTCTGCCAGCCAGCAAAAGAGAGTCAGCCAATTTAGGTGGATGTATCCAAATGGTTGCTCGTTAGCTCAACTACTGCTCTTTAAACTAAAAACAACCCCGAAAAAAAAAATAGCCAACAGTTATTTTTACTATTGCAGAAAAAGAAGGAGGAATTGAAATTTTTGATTTACTGACAGCTTAATATGAATCAAATGAAAAAGTAAAAATGGAGAAAGAGGAAGCGAGAAACAAAAGGTTTAATGCAGAGAGGGTAACGTATGAGATGCATGCTTTGAGTTAAGTGGGATACATATGGGCCTTAACACTGGGTGACAGAGTGTGTGATGTTTTCCTATCTTTCATTATCAGGCAGCCTGCCGGGCCACTAGACATTACCTGTTGATGACCGAGTGGACCGCCAAACTGATGGACAGATGGATGGGGTTGTTGATGAATCCTTGGCAGGTGCTTTGTCAGTCCAGAAGGCAATCTAAAACCGCGGGAGAGGGGGGAAGAAACCACTTAGTCTGCAGGGACACCACCTTAACATTTCTTACACAACTCAAAAATCCCACCTGCCCACAACTCACGCAAAACCCTCCTTATGGCCAGGGTTAGATGTGGCATTAATGAGACAATGCTTTGGTCACGAACAGAATAATAGCTTTACTGCTTCTATATGAGCAAGGTCTAATTTAGAAAAATGCCCATAGAGTAGGTCAATCTCCTCTCTCATAGCCAGTGACTGATAGATCCAATACCTCTGGAATCAGATAAAACTTTGACAAATGGCCCTACGCCGGCCTGAGCGGTAGTAAGAGGACGGAGAGAAGCCGAGCAGATGGTTTGTCCACGGACAGCCTTGTTCTTATATACCATCACTGGCTATGATCAATAGGACCAGTTCTAGAAACACATAGTGACACAGACCTGAGCCCATTCCTTCCATGATTGGAGGGAAAACAGGATATTGCTTTCCAACCAATCACCACAAGAAAAAAAATAAGAATTATAAGTTGATAAAACTTTGCTGTTTCCCAGTAAAACATGTCCGTCTTTTGTTATGCCAGTCTGCATTGGTGAACATCGTATTTAGTAATAATAATTATGTCTCTTTCTTGTTAAGCTGGGCTCATTTCACTACGGAAGAAAAGTTTGCTCCTTTGTGACTAAATAGGGGTTGATATTAATTAATTGATGTTTAATTCGAATTTGTACAGCCATCTGTATGTTGTTAGGAAACATGACTCCATAATTGTGGTAAAAAAAAATACTGCCTGTGTTATTTTGGCTGCATTTTGAAGCAATTATTAGACATTTAGGTGTTAATTATTTCCAATGTAAAAAGAAACATACAGTATTACCTGTAATGTAGAGGAGATCCTCCTCACAGAAAGCAGCTCCAGTCTTCAGATCAGCATACCCATAGTAAATACCTGTTTATCCCTTTAGTTTTGTACAAAAAATAAACTTTAAACTACCTCAACGGGCATGTATCCCTTTAGTCATGTACAATATAACAATATAATTACTTACTTTTTGGGGGTTTTTTTCTACATGACTTGTTCATGCGTATTGACTATGGCCATGCTGGTCTGACGAGGTATGCTCATCTGACAGAAGACGATGCAAAACTCTGCTGTACAACTGATTTGGAAAGATAAAAGATAAAAGCCACAACTCACTCCAAAGCGAGTAGACAAATAGTCTCATCATGAATGAAAAGGTGAAACATAAACTCATACCAAACAACAATGGTTGGGTCTTTGATTTGAGTGCAGTGGTCTCAAAAGTTCACACATTTGTTACTGAAGTAGAAGTATAGATACTGCAGTTTAAAACACTCTGGTAAAAGTTGAAGTATCAACTTGACCTCTTTACTCAAGTAAAAGTGAGAAAAAGCATGTGCTCCAAAAACTACTTTAAGTATAAAAAGTATAAAGTAACCTTTAAGAAAAAGGCCAGATAACAATATATGAATTGAAAGCTTGACTTTTTCCACTATTTCAAAAAATTCTTTGAGATAGGGCCAAAAATGATGAGGAAGGTCTTGTGGGTCTTCATCTCCCGATATGCTCGCCTGTGTCCCGACTATTTCAGACATTTGAACATCTTTTCTGAATCCCACATTGTAGCATGGCATAAACAGACAATTCATGTTTACACAGTGAAGTTGAACAGTTGAAGAACACCTGCTTGCTTGATGATTTCCTTTAGCCAACCAATGAGTGTTTGCGTTATACGACTCATCCAATTACACTAGTTTTCACTAGATGTGGATGGCACCAATGATCTGCATTGGATGGCGCACATGACGTGAAATATATATTTAGAAACATTAAACCATGGGTAACTAATAAAAAATAAAGACAATCAACCAGTAAATGTCAGGAGACATTTTCAATGATCTGTTACTTTAAACAGAATTTAACACTCAAATAAACATTTTATTTATGCATTCATGTTACTTTGAATAAAAAAAAAAGATGAAAAAATAAAAATAGAAATAGCCAAATATTGCATCCTGTTCTATCTGAGAGGAGTTCACACTTGTATGAGGGTATTGACTGTATCCATCACTAGTTAAAAGACAGTGTTGGAAGCTGGAGAAGTACCACCTTCCAGCAGAGTCCGTCGGATCCTCCCTATTTCGAGCCTCCTCTACAGCCGCAAGCCTGGCTCCACTCCATCAGAGGATCCACTACTTAAGCTGTCTTCAGAACTTGCCTCAACGCCGCAGTGTTGGTCCAGTTGGGAAACCAGTCTTTCTCCTATGAAGCTCTGGAAGAGCTTAATCTGCCTAGCCTGCCCTCTGAGCCAAACCTGAAGCCTGCCTTTGAACTTCTATGCAGTCTTGGATCAAGAGCTGGAAACCCTGAGCTTAGCTCTGTTCAAACCCAAAGAAGTAAGACGCTGAAGCAGCTGTCGGACTCTGCGAACCAAACTCTCTCCAGTTCCAACAACCTTCCTCTCAAAGCCTTAATCGTGGACCCTCAAGGTACAAGCCAGAAACTATATAAAGACAAATCCCTAAGTGCCTCGCTAACTGAACTGTCTTCCCACGCAGACTTCGGTGAACCCGTGTTCCTGGACCAGAACCAGAACCAGTATACATTGTGCTTTGTGACAATAAACTCTGTTAAACTTTTACACCTGTTTCCGTCTAGTGGTGTTCTGCATAATTTGGGTCTCTTTTGAGAACCCATCATGACAGCAAAGATTCAGCAAATTCTGCCTGTAAAAACAATATTAAGCGCGGTATGCGGCTGTACAATCCTCATTGGAGCTTTTAAACAGGCTTTTAAAAAACTTTGATAATTTGCTGCTGTATTATAGATTTTTAGAATAAAAGCCTTTAGCAGTGCGCAATAAAAATAACAGAAGCACAATTATAGAGCATTCAGTATTATAAGAAAACCCACACTGTTTTTGAATAAATACATTATTTTATGAGTTCTGTTCCGTTTTTGTCTCTTTCCTTGTAAGTCTGAAATGTCCCATGCTCTGAATGCACCATAGCTGTCTGGCTAAGCGAATGCATCACACTGGTCTGTGGTAGATGCGTGTTTGATTTTCAGTTGAAGACAAAGCTTTGCAGTTTTAAAACCCACGTCGGCTAATCACTGTTTATTGTTGTGTGTGAATAACAAGAGACTACAACAAATACATCAGCTTTACCTCGGACAAAATCGTTGGATTTATGTTGTTCATAACATAAGCGGTCCGGCTAATCCGTGACCTGTGCTTTAAACTGAAGCAAAGAGTAACGAGTAGCGTTTGTTTTAAAATGTAAGGAGTAGAAAGTACAGATACTTGTGTGAAAATGTAATGAGTAGAAGTCAAAAGTAGGAGGAAAAATAAGTAATGGAGTAAAGTATAGATACCTAAGTGTACTTAAGTACAGTAATGAAGTATTTGTACTTCGTTACTTGACACCTGTGTTTGAGTGTTACCTGGAATGTGCTCAGGAAGATGGACCTCCATGCTGCTTTAAAACATCAGTGCTCCGACTACAGATTGCTCTGGTGCGAGCCAACAGAATTGACAAAGACTGCAGGATGAGGAGAGGAGATGTTTTTTTAAAGGAAAAGTCTGGTCAGCAAGGAATAATCAATGGATCATTATTCAATGAATTTAGCGCTAATCAGTCAAACAGTAAAAATAATCAATTTGTGTTGCAGATGCACTGAGTCTGGTGAGAGCGCCAGTTTTGGTAACATCCTATTAACTACCTCATTGCCTTATTTCTTCCGCATGACATGACGGTGTGTAATCCTAGCAATTCTCCTCGCTTTAGAAGCAAAAATGAATTGGACCTACAAGATTTCATTCTTAATTTGTAACAATTATTGAAGTTCTTCCAGAGGACTTCACTTTTGAAATTAACCAGGCTTATAGTGAAAGTAACAATGCCCAAGTGAGCTTGGCTGTTGGTTGTTTTAACTAGAGAGTTAAAAATGAAAATTTCTAATAATTAACACCTGCAGATTCCTGAATCAGCCCACGATGGGTCCCATACCAGACCCAACTTAAATAGGAGGATTCACCATCTAACTTCATTCTATCTCTAAAAAACCTGTAATATGCAGCCATCATTTGGAAGAAGAATTTTTAAAGTTGACTTGGATAATCTCTGCTTTTCTCGCAAACACCAGATCAAGCACTGGGACTTGTTCAACTGCAGATACCGCAACGAGACGTCACAAACCAGGAGGTGGAAGTAGTGTTCTTTGACAAACATGGATGCCTCCCGTAAAGCACATTCAAATGAAAATTACTCTTTATTACAAACACTTATCGTTTATTGAACAATATGTAATAATTTCATATTTCAAGTACTTTCAGAAGTTAGAATTCTGAATATGACCAGACTTTTCCTATAAAAATACTGAGCCAAAGTCCAGTTGTATCTAACTTATGCTTTGGGATTGGTTTTGTTGGTTGGCCTGGTTAAAAAACTGAGCTTAAGTCTGGATTAACCAGTTTTAAATCAGTTTTTTTTTTTTCCCATGGGCTTTTTTTATCATTGGTTGATTGGTTGACAACCTAAACCAAAGTCTGGTTGCATCCAATTTACGCCTGTTTTGTGTTTGGTACATTTATAGCATGATTGATTCATAGCAGGAGATTCTTCTCTGTTAATAAGTTTTTTTCTTTTTGCCATAGCTACAAGCATGCTTGAGTGTACTGTATACATGAAGAGTGAATGAGTCGATGCAATCAGCTGGTTTTCCTTAGGAAATAAATATCAATGAATTCAGGTTTATCTGGATGATCATACTGTGTATCATTTTGTCTCTGATGCATAGTGACCTGATAGGACAGTATGTTGTAACATCCTGGTAACTTTATATAAATATTTTTCTTTTTTCTGGTGATAGACCTAAAGCTTCCTAGAATAAATGAGTTGGACTTCAGAGGTTTCTGATCTTGCTGCTGGTTGCTTGCTGCTGTTCTATGGAGAATTCACATGATGAAAAGCATGAAGGAAACAGCAAAATACTAATAATTAAGTTTCTTTATAAATTTGAGTGATGATGAACACATGGTGAAAGCTGTTAGTAAAATGATTGTAGATTGACACAATAATAGTTCTTAAGGCTGTTTGAAGTTAACCACATCAGTACATCCTTTGTTGGGGGGTGGAATATTATTGAGCAACAGGATATCTAGAGACCTGCAGCTTTCAGTCAGGCAACATTAAAATGTTCTGGTTTGCTTGGACAACCTGATTTATTCAAACTTAACAGGTATGGTTCTATCCCAGCTGTATTCTGGTCCACATGTTTGACTGATCTTCCATTATTGTACAAAAAATCCTGTTATTTTCCACTCCTTGTGTCTTTTTGCAGTCTTCCCAGCATGTCTGTCTTCCAGTCACACCAGCAGTTAATTCCTTGATGTGTTGCTTCCTGGTGAGAAAGCTCTTTTCTGTTACTACGGCATGCAAAACGTGGCATTAGTCACCAGCTAGCCTCCACTGACACGCTTGCTGTGTGAGGGAGATTAATGCCCACTATGGACACTTTATTATTCTCTCACTCCCTTCTTTTTTCTCACTCTTACTCTCAGTGTCTTTCCACTTCACCACCCGGTCACACAATTACTAAACAGAGAAATTAGAGCTTGCTAGTGCTTTATGCTACTCACTCCATAACTGAACCCTCCTTTCTCTTGGTGACCCATGGAGAGCATGATATTGAACGAGTTCACGGCTGCGAATTCTTTAGGTACTAGTTTGGTTCGCTGCAGCACAGTAAATAATCTTCACTGCAAAGTGAAAAGAAGGAGAATAACAGATGCTTTGTGTGTACAATCCAGAAATGTAAGTTGAGGGTTGAAGACATAAAGCAACCTTCGAGTTCAAGTTTTCCTGTTTTAAATGAGGGCTCTTTTCACATCAAAGCTTGATAGCTTGAATAGATAATGATCGGACCGCAAAATAGCAAAATGTAAGTTGCTGCCCTCTTGTGGCCAAGTCACAGAAATGGCACAGCTACAGGTAAATACAGGGCTTTTTTCTCAGCAGGATGCTTGAAAATTTAGCAGAGGTATGCTTCGGACGCGGCTGGAACGCACGGTTACAGCTGAAAGTCAGAAGCAGGCAGCTGCTGGATTTGGAAAAACTGAACTTTAGCTGCTCAACGCGGCACATGAACCAATCAGAGAAGCTGATCTGGGAGCTGGCAGAGAGACGGACAGTTTAGGAACGCCTGAATTAAATTAATATGTAGAAACCTTGCCAGCAAAATAGGTTTAATTTTATTTATCCTGGTGCCTGCCTGGTTTTTGCAGTTCCGTACGCATAAAAACGGCTTCCAGACGCCTCCAACAGTAGCGTAAAAACGCCGAAAGAGGCTGCCGGGCCAGAGGTTACTGTTGAAGGGGATTCCCAGTGACAGAAGGGACCACACTGAATGTAATGCGAGGGTCTGAGCGGCTCCGATAGCGAAACAATATCTCAAAAGCAGGGATGGCGAAATCTGTCGGATGAACTGGACCTTCTCTCTTAAAAACATTAAAACAAATTTATGCCCACTAATCACAGCAAATAGAGCTTCCATTGTTAGAGGCAAAGAAAGGATGGGGTGGCTCATATAAGCGCGCACTAGACTCACTTTTCATGCTCCAGCGCTGGCTAAAGCAACAAAATGCTTCAACGCGCGCGTCTGAACTAAACTTTTACCACAAGCATAAAAAATGAAGCTTCGTATGCGGCCAGTTTGAATGTAGCATTAATCATCAATTTTTCTACTTTTTGTAAATGCTAGCTAAAATCCCTTTACATTGTCCCACAATGGGAAAATTCCCTGCATTTAACCCATCCCCCTTGGGGAGCAGTGGGCTGTACTGTGTGTGCACCAGGGAAGCAGTATGGGGGTTAAGGTTCTTGTTGCGGGAACAGACTGGAGGCTGTGGGGATTGAACAGGGTACTTGCAACCTTCTCAGAGCACAAGCGCACTGCTCTAACCACTAAGCCAACACTCCACCTAAAACTTAGACTTTAAATGTTTCTTTTTGATAAACCTCATAGTTAAAACAGAGGGATGTTTGCTTAGTCTCTGGGATAGTGGACAGGTAGGTGGAGCTGGAGGTACCTCATCCACAATAGTTCAATTATTTTGAGCTATTTTCTATATTTGTGCTGCTATATGGTTGGTCTTCTGGAGGACATGGGGATCACTTTTCATCATTATGCTTGATTCTATCTCTATTCTCCTATTCTGCAATATTTGTCAAGTTCGACCCATAACTTTGTACTCTCTGCTTTTCATCATCATCCTAGCTTCATCTGGTCTGTTCCTGTTTAGCAGTGAATCCATCCTGGAGAGAAATATCAGCTGTGCTGCTTCCATCAACACCTTTGTTTATAGATGTTGGAGTCTTGCCTGTTTTTCAGTGTAGTCCTGTTTCTCTGACTGTGAATAACTGGATGTTCCACAGGCCCTTTTTAATTGGCTCCCATGTCTTCATCCTCTGACATGTGAGCTGGCATAAATCTTGTCTACCTGGCTGTTTTTTTTTCTGGACGGGGCCGCCAGTGGATCTGGTCAACTGTTAGCTTTTGTATCTTTGCTTCATTTTCTATGTATGCTTCACCAGTCGGTCTCAGCAGATGGCCGTTCACACTGAGCTTGGTTCTGGTTCTACTGGAAGTTTCTTCCTGTTAAAAGGGAGCTTTCTTCTCCTCTGTGACTACATGCATTCTCTTGGGATGAATTACTCTGGAGTCAACAACCAAATTCAGGGAAAGGTCATTGCCACAGGCTCGTCAGGAGGCAGCATGTCTTTCAATTGCCTGGATATAATAAACTGTTTTTTTCTAAATAATCCGACAGAATTGTCTCTGTAAAGGGCCTTGAGATGACATGTGTTTTGAATTGCCGCTATTTAAATAAACTGAGTTGAATTTAATTGATTTGTTTTTCAAAGTAACACAACAAAAGCATCAGACATTGGAGAGTTGAGACTAGAAGAATGTGGAGAGATGTTTTTTTATCACCCGTCAAGTAAAAACTAATCAGCTAAAAACCCTCACTGTTATGCTGGAGGCTATGTGGCCACATCAGTGTCAATTATTCACATATATTTTGACCATGTGTAAAAAATCTGTAACTTTTAGAAGATTCTGGACCAGAAGATCCCAAACAATCCACAGATTTCATATCTAAGATCGCTTTCTGAAAAGGTTAACAACATGGAGGTTATACAGCAGGTTAAGGTAAAGATAACGGCCTTTAAAAGCATCATCACAAGGAAATGGCTAACAATGGAGGGACATTATTGAGGGAATCTACTTCAACTGACAATGGAAGAAATTGGCCCATTTTAAACATTTTGCAAAAAAGAGTAAATGCTTTAAAGAGGAGATGGAAACATATTTTTTCAATACATTTTTTTCAGGGAATATGTACTGCACACATACCTTTCTGTAGTGTAGGGGTTATTTGCCTCACTAGCAAAGGTCCCTGGTTCAAAACTGGACAGAAACACCTATTTGTTATAGATCTCTGTGTCTGCACCTTGAAGCTTCCTCTCTCTAGTTCTATTTCTGCAAAGAGATTACTTGGAAGAAACTCTTCATATAAATATCAAATAACTTTTCACTACTTATATGTATTAAAATAACCAGGAGACATTTTGTAAATAACACAGATTTTGATAGAAATTGTAATCTTACTCAGATCAAGAGAAGTTGTACAAGAGTAGCAGAAGGCAGCTGCTTACTTACTGGTCTCATTTCTCAGGAAGTTGTGCAGATTAACAGTTAAAGAAAAGCATTTTACACCATCTCCAGTCTGCCACATAATCACATTTTACATCTTACACATTCAGCAGATGAGGAGACATCCGCTGGCTCCAGCATTATCAAAATAATACACTTTGTTCTCACTGCAAAAAATTAAAATCTAAATAATTCATTTTTTTCTTGCAATAAGTGATTTTTTTTTTTCTTGAATTGAGGAGGTAAGTGAGCTTTGCTAATAGAAAAAGACAAATTGCATTTAAAATAATAAAAACAATTGCCTTGTCTAATTTCAGGTGCATGTTATCTAATTATCTTATTTCAAGAGTTAAAATACTCATTACATTGGCAAATTATCTTATTTACCTACTCAAATTAAGGGTAAATACGCTTAATTTAAGGCATTTTTGCTCACTTTGAGATTGTTTTGCAGTGCTTAGCCGCTCTCATTCCATTCCCAAATCTTAACCCTGTACAGAAATTAAAATTATAACTTTTGTATAGAGCTGGACCAAGGGAACTGGCCTAATTAGATAAACCAATTCAACTCAATTCAGTTTATTTCTATAGCGCCAAATTCACAACACATCATCTCAAGACACTTTACAGTTCAGCCAGGTCATACAGTCAAATTGATTCAAAGTTTTCTATCTAAAGAAAACCAGTTGAATTACATACGACTCATTGACTCAAATACAATCCCCTCACACTAAGCATGCTTGTAGTACTGACAATGGAAGAAAAACTCCCTTTTAACAAAAGGGAAGAAACCAGCAGAACCAGGCTCCAGCCAACTGGGGTTCAATGAGGAGACAGAAGCAGGGATACAAAAAGCAACTGCAAATAAGCGGCCCCATCCAGGAAACACAGCCAGGCAGGCGAGCGCATCCGATCCGGCTCCCATGTCAGAGGATGAAGAAGGCACATCCAGCCAGTCCGCGGTCAGAGAAACAGGACTACACTGGAAAACGAGGCCGATCTCCCAGCCTCTACTCAAACAAAGGTGTTGATGGAAGCAGCACAGCTGATGTTTCTCTCCTGGGATGGCGTCACAACCACAAGCACTAGAAAAAAACATCTGTGCTGACACACAAGGGCAGCTAATACCAAAAGGATTTAATAATCTTGCACAACATCAATGATAATTAAACTAAAATGAGCTGATCAGCTGTGTTTTCACTTAGCTACCAGCATTAGCAAATGGAGTGCCTCCTGGATAGCATTTAGCATGGCTAATACTAGCCGACATGATGCAAGTCAGTAAAACTTACCTGATTAAAGACCCATTCATTAAAATCTTGCTCCAATAAAGCTGGGTTTTACTTCGAAACCAGGTAGTCTGCAAAATTTGTATTGCAGTGAGCGCAGAGACGTCCCCGCCCCCTCCGCAGACACTGTGGTGCGACTCCTCCCAAATTGTAGGTGGCGGCGGGCAGTGCTGTAGACAGGGAGGCCTCTGATTGGTCCAATCTACATCCGCTCTAACCTATGCGTCTCCTGTTTTTTACCTTATACTGGCTTGTTTTCTTTGTATGGCCGCCATTGTGGAAAGCGACACGTAAAGATGGACCAGCAAGAAGAGCGAGGTGCCCGACAACACCTCGACCCTTTTTCCACCTGGATCCCCACTCTTTTTGGCCCTCATGTGTCCCTCCATTGTCGCACACACTTGCCCCCACTTCCTCACCACCTTGGCTCCATATCACGACCCACAGCTAGTTCCTGCTTGCTCGCTTCTTGTGTTGTGGCATGGAATAACATAAGCGCAGACCGGCGCTTCAAGCCATTAGGCATAAATCAAAAAGTAATCTGCAAGAAGCTAACTTTGTGACACACTGCTGCGAGGAGGATAACCAGCCCTTTACACTGATCTGGGGGGTCCCTGCTATCTCACGGCTAACCCCTATAAGCGCAATGATAAGTAGGGAGCCAAGGATAACCTATTCAAAGAGAGCCCTTCCCCGATCAACCACCAGCCGAGCGGCAGCCAACATCACCTGCCTATGGAGTCACTCCTCTATACTTGCATATATTTTTTCTCTGACTCCATCCGTTCGCTGTATTATAGGGTCTGACAAGGAAATGACGCTTCACTTTAGTTCTTAATGTCCACAAATCATGACATAAAGAATATTTTAGTACAAAGATTGTTGTTTAAAAAAGAAATCTTGGGGACCAGCCAAGGACCCATCAAGGGAAGTGGGGAATTAATGAATGGCTACTACTGTAAATGTACAATGCCGTTACACAATGGATCACCCAGTAACTTAATTCCAATTGGATAAAAACATGTCTAATTTGCATTTTATTTCTTTGAGAATTTTAAAAATGTGCTTTAAATCCCAATGACACTTGTATGGAAATAGAGCTAATTAATAGACCCCTTTAACCAACACAAAGGTGTCAGCTGTTGCAGACAGACGATACAAAAACCTGAGGAAAAGCTGGAAGGGATTGTTTAACAGTAGAAGCCTGTTAGAAATCTACAAAGCCATTACTTCTGTAAATACCTTAATCAGTAGGAAATGTTGAACAGATGTTAAGGTGACCTGTACATCTTCACACACTCCACTGATCAGAAAACATGACACATCTCTTGGGCCAAAGATAAAAATAAGCTAAACACAAGAAGAAAAACATCCTCTAAAAGCTGACATTAAATATACCCACACCAGAGAGCAATTAAACCAATCAATCTTTCTGTTGCTCCTGAGCCAACATCTGGTCCAGCAGTCCTGGTAGACCGCCGCTTGGGGTTGAGGAGTGGGGGGGCTTATGTCCGACAGACACTTTGAGCCGTCCTTCAGTGATCTCCTTTTCTCCAGCACTCGCAAACAGTAGATTGAGTGAAAAACAATGCTCAGGTACTCACAGGTCCACATGGACCTGATGTCAGCCGGTTCTGCTGTGCTGTTCCTTTTGTTATAAATAACAGGCCACCTGGACTCCTCCTGCATGTTTCTCCAGCTCTGGCATACATGTCTATGTGGAAGTGCGTGTGAGGAAGCAAGTGTGTTTCTGCATGCACTGCAAGGCCTTAATGATCCCCCTGGCTAGCCGGGATGAGCCCAGGCTCAAAGGAAAGCAGAGCACCTTATCCCGGGCTAATGGGACAACAGAGGATTGGCTCTATGTCTGTGACTCTGTGTGTGTGTGTGTGATGAGTGGGGTGTAAGTATGTGCATGCTGGTTTGTGTTAATGGGACGGCAGAGGATTGGTCCAAGGACTGACTGGTGGCAGAGACGGATGGCCTAGGACAGAGACTGTGCTGACAACCAGTGAATACGGGGCAACGTTGCAGAAAGGTCAGCGGTACTCACACGCATTCATACACACATAATAATGTCAGGAGAGAAAAATAGCAGAGGTGTGTGTGTCTCTTCTGAGTCTATGTGACTTTCAAAGTTTTGTTTGCTTGTGTTGCTTTGGGTAAGAAATAAAATCAGAGCAATTATTGTTTCATCAACTAAAGATAGACAAACATTCAGCTGACAAATAAAAAAAAAAAGAGAAAAAGATACATGATACAAGGTTTTGTTGTTGTGGTAACGGTTTTCACTCCGTTTTAGCCTTGGCATTAAACTTTAAACATAAGAGGGAAATATCTGTCTCTATTCAATCTAATTAGAAGATTCAGAGCAGCAGTGTGTCGCAGTGAGCTTATCGCAGGTAATAAGGAAATATTTTGGATTTTTGAAAATTTTGAAGCATCGTCTGCGCTATTTTATCCCACACTATAACGCAAGAGGGACAATAAGGAACTAGCTGTGGGTCTAGATACGGCCGAAACGGTGAGGAAGTGGAGGCAGGTTTGTGCGACACATGAGGGTGAAAAGAGCGGGGATCCAGGTGGAAGAAAGGGTCTCAAAGCATTCTGGTTACAATATAGCACCTGGCTAACACCATCACTAATGTATCTAGATTTTCCCACCATTAAACTCCAGCATGAAAAATAAGCTTGGGCAGGTACCAGAAGCAGGAAGCAATACATAGTGTAGAAGCGGATGTCGATTTGACCAATCAGAGGCCTCCTGTCCTACGGCACTGTCTCGTGGTCACCTACAGTATGGGAGAGGTGCACCACAGTGTCTGAAAACAGATAAAAAAGAAATTTAAAGCTATAGCCAGGGGGGAAATTTACCATTAGGCAATACTTGGTAGTTTGCTTAGGGCCACAACTTCCTGGGGGCCCCTAAGAAATTCTGTTTACATGTATAGGTAATACAACTATTCCTTATTTGTGCACCTTTATTATGTTTTTGATAAAAATCTTTTTTCCCTAAAATGCCATCAGAGCGCTTATAATATTAAATGTGTCCATTTGCTGCACATGTTCAGAAAGGTCCAAACAGACAGCAGCAAACCATTTGAAAACAAACCATGCGACGAGCAGTAATGCCAACTTATCGCCTTTTGTTGCTATATTTAGCAAACCCCTTTTCAGACTCCTCTTTTCTGCTACTGGAGACTTTGGCAACAACGCGATTTAAAAGCAGCGAACTCTGCTCTCCCAGAGCCAGGAGTTTGGTAACCCTGCCTTCTGCTCTCCTCTATCTTGTCTGCTGTCATGATTCATGCATGCGCTATTATTTCATCCAAATAAAAAAACTGGAGAACTGAGAAGAAGCAGATCATGAAGCTTGTCTACAGAGTGAAAAGAAGGACTGCAGTATTATTTACTTTTGCCTTTTGGAAACACAGGAAGGAGGTACAATCAGCTAAGTGAGCTTAGTGCTTGGAAAAATCTTTCATTCCTTTTGAGACAGCATGAAAAGTCAGCTGAGTACAAAACATAGAGAGGAAATTTCTTTATCTGTATAATAGTCTGTTTGTTTATGTGTTGTCTTCTCATTCAGAGGGCCCCCTGCTTGTCTTTGCCTAGGGCCCCTAATTTCCTAAATCCGCCCCTGATTATAGCCATCAGTTACGCCAACTGATGCTCCCTCGTTTCTCGTTATTTGGTGGATTTAAGCTACCTAGCATTAGCTGGTGATACTGCTATTGATAGTATTTATTTTTAGCTTTGGAAACAGTTTTTTTAGGAGCTGATTTATGCTGTTCAGCAGAAGGTAAATCTCATGAGTTGTAGACAGCTGCACTGAGGACAGTTTTGCTGCATTTGTCCACACATGGAGGCTCACAACATCTGTGCATCAATGTTCACAGAAGAGGTGGACATTTACAAGATTCTTCCTAGATGATGACTTCACAGAAAAAAGAGGGTTTTACAGAAAAATCAAATGGATGGAAATTATGAGGAAATTTTTCAAGATTTTCAAGTGCTAATTTTACTGCTTTTTTCGCTGCTGTGTGCCAAAGGGATATCTTCAAATGTTTTCACACTGAGAGACCGACTGCACCTCCGGTGGCCTGAAGAAGCATATGTCTGGCCATGCTAAAGTCAGGAGGTTAAGTAGCATTCCAGACCAGGGAATATTAGACTTCAAAGGCAGCCTGGCACCCGATACAACAGCAACACAAGCATCGGATCACTGGTACATCTGCAGCCTATTTTAGCCATTAGACTGTCCGTAATGAGAGGTTGTCTCCGAATGATAATATACTGTACATTAAAATGTAAAATTAATACGTAAATTTTCTGCATTAATCCAGGCCTTTAATTTTCTATGTGCCAAAACAGTGCCAGTGGAATGATGAGATTTTGTGTCTATTTGAACCTATAAAACAGTAGTTTCATTTATTGAAAAAAGTATTACCAATTTGGAATTTATCCCAAAATCTCTTCTGTTTGGTCTCTCTCCTGCCAGTACAATCTTAGAAAATTACTTTCAACAGCCAATTTCTTACATGCTAGTAACTCTTAGTTCACCCACGGTAAAACTGAAGGTATCTAACTGGGAGCATAACGTAAGGTAGCGGCAGGCGGGAAGCAACCTGAACGAACGAGGATAAACATAAGCGGACGCGTAACTGCAGACCAGTTCGAGGTGGGTTGCGGCTTTCGGTTTTTCTGGCTGGATGCTCTGATAACAAGGCGCATGAGCAGAAACGGCGTCATCGCCCGACTGGCTGAACAGCCCCGCACCCGATTCACCTCCATTCAGGAAAATGTCGGCTTCCCAAAAAGCCGACTTTCTCAAAAGCATCAGCGCCAGGTTGCGCGTCTTGGCTGACCCACGCAAACGCGGGCAAAGCAATAATAATCAAGCATAACTTTCTGTATGTGACGGGCGCCGCCATTTTGGTTGCTTGATTCCTCCTCCCCTTTGCGTCTTCTTCTTCTTGAGGTTTTCACGACGGTTGACAAACGAAAGCACGTTTGTTGCATTACGCCACCAGCTGCTGAGTCCCTCCTTCAATCTAGCAGTAATACGCTTTTATATCACTATAGGGAAGTGGTACGTCGAATAACCGAGATAAGTGTGGCGTGTGAGCGATTAAGTCAAAACTGAAGCTTGGCCTGATTTACCGTCCAAGCTTCCGGACGGTCGGCCTGGATGAGTTTTCAAGGGTAGCGGGTATGAAAGCAGGGGCTTTACTCAGCTACAAGTAAGTTGCCGGTCAAGCATCTACTCAAGTTAAAGTATTGAAGTACCCACTTTTGAAAATACTTAAGTATTCAAAAGTCCATGCATTTAAAAGTACTTATGTATTGAGAAATACACATGAATTGTTCTAATATTAGTACATTTCTGTATAATTTTCAGAGTAATTTTAAAGAACCTTGTAACTTTCTGAAACCACCTTGATGCGTAGAACCAGCTGGTGCAGATTCTACACCTCCTGGAAAGAATTTCCTCAAAAAATGGCACAAAAAAGGATAAGAACAGCTGTTTTGATTTTTATTTCTTATTCAAAACAAATAAAAAGCAGGAGACTCTTGATTCTCCTCAGACTTTCACTATGGAATAGAGGTTTAAGGTGGAATCTATAACCACAAAGAGACTACTCTGCATTGAGAACTCATCCTAATTGGTCACATGGCATCAACTAATGCCTTGATAAAATTTACAAACTACTAATAATACAGTTGCAGCCATTCAAAATGGCCTTTGACATTAAAGCCAAATCTCAGCCGAATCCCCTCTAAATTTCAGCCACTGGCATTCTCATGGGCCTGCATATTGTTTTACTCTGACTCATCCTTTCACTAAATTACAGGGTCTGACCAGGATTTGACGCTTCTCTTTATATCTTAATTTCGACAAATCATGACAGAAAGAATATTTTAGATGTTTAACATGGAAATGTAGGGATCAGTCAAGGACCAGTAAAAGGGCAGCCAAAGCCAAAGGGGGAAAATTTTGACTGGCTATTGTTGTATCTTCCCTTAGTTTATCACATTCATATTGAACCCCAGGGTACATCCTCAGCAGATGGCCGCTCACACTGAGCTCTGAATTTCTACTGGAGGTTTCTTCCTGTTAAAAGAGGGAGTTTTTTCCTCTCCACTGTCTGTCTACAAGCATAGTGTAGTGTGAGGGATTACATTGTCAGTCAATGAGTCGATGCAATCCAGCTGGTTTTCCTTAGATAGAAAACTTCAATCTGAATCAACTGTATGATCTGAGTGAACTGTAAAGTGCCTTGAGATGACATGTGTTGTGAATTACACAGTTGCTATAGTAATAAACCTGAATTGAATTGAAATTTAATTAATAGAATGTCATGCAAATCTTTAAAAAAGTGATGTACTGTACAAATTTAGTCCTAAGGCCTGTTATCCGCATGTTCAAATTGCATTCGAATAAAGAAAAACAGCAACATTGGATTACAAAGCTAAACTGAGCCAAAAGGAACAGGGAACTAGCATAAATGTAGTGGAGTAAAAGCTATAAGTACCCCCACACTCAAAAAAATTACTCAGAGAAGATACTCAAAAAAAAAAATACTTCAGTACAGTAATCAAGTAAATTTACTTTCCACTACTGCACATTAGTTAATTTACAAATTGTGAAGTAAAACTCAGCATAAAAAAAAAAAGAAAGAGTTTTTAGCTGCCCCAGCAGAAAACTTCCAGTTTGGGGATCGTATTGTGATAGTAAAATAGTACATTTATAGTGCAGGGCAGTAGTGACATCACTCATAAAACAACAGTGCTTTTGTGCATTCACACTGAATGCATATTGTGCATCCGGGGCATCTGATGTGCATAGTCTATGGCAGACGTCACAGATTAGCGGACCGCAGTCCGAATCCAGACCCACCTGCTGGCTAATCTGGACCCAACTAATTTAAAACATTTATAAATTACTGCATGTCGTCTGATAAAAGTGCCTAAACGTCACTTGCGCTGCTTCTCCTGTTAATACGGTAAAGCCATTCGGAGCGTCAGGCACCAGGCTACATGTGATACAAATTAGCCAATGAGCTGCTGTCAGTCTGGGTTGCTACTGCTGCTACTTTTAGACAGCAGGCAAAACCTATGGCAAGCCGGGGCGATGGAAAGAAGGAGAAGATGATGAGAAAAAAGAGAGCAGAGAAAGTGTGGACTGCTGGAAGAACTGCGGTGAACTGGTGAAAGCCCACTGCTCTCATTAAGACAGAAAAAGAAACAAACGGTGAGTTCAGGTGTTTTATAAAAATGTGAATCAGGAAATTATCCATATACTAAACTGAAAGATTGTTGTTCTCCTCTTCAAAATCAATTTAGATTTTAAAATGGAAAAAGCTTTCCTATTTGAAATATTTATTTATTTAAACAATGCAATGTATAACATGGATGCTGACTTTTATATTTTATTTCAGTGTTAAATTATCTTTAAAGTAGCGGATTATAATTAAAATCGCAGACCTTATTCTATATTGATGATTTTCTTTTACTAGGCATCAAGTACTTTCTTTATGGTTGTAATATCATATTATCAAGAAGTTCTGCAGCTTGTTTTAAGTGTTTCAGCATCGAGGGCATCCAAAGCAGCGGATTTCAACGTTTTGTAACTTTTGTAACTTGTTGCAGCATGTCAACCAATCAGAAAAGATCATCCAGGAGCTCTCTGGGAGACACACTCTACACCCAAACTGTGAGTTGTGTTTCGGCACAGGTGTAAGTATAGAGCTATATAAATGCATATAGTTAAACTGCACTGGGGTTACATTAAAAAGCCAGGTGACTAAATGTTTCCATGTACAAGGAAATATGAGAGTGATCTTATCATTAGTTCTACTTTTAAGTATTTTCTCAATGAACTGTGAAACAGTTTAATTAACTAACAATGTCAAGACTTACTGACAAAAAAAAAATATTCAGTTTTATTTTCCGGAGCATGCAGTGTTTTGCACAAATCTAAAAAAAAAAAACACTTTAACTTTATATTAATATTAATATTTAGCCACTACAGACAGCGGGTATCCCTGACCGCCTGGCCGGTTTGAGGCAACAGTCCCTGACGATTACCAGCACTGACACCGTTCAGTATGCAGAGGGTCTGCCGCTCAGAACAACTACACCATATTTAAAAGGAGGTGCTTAATCCTTATGAACCTACTTCACAGATGATTAATATCTACTTTCTTGCTTAAAAACAAGTTCAAATTACTTTGCTTCCCACTCATCAAAGGCACTCTCTCCAAATTGCATCTGCCATTAAATAAGAGACAGGCACAGAAAAAAGAGCTGAAGAGCTCCACCTAACTTCCATCATAGGCCTCTGTACAAACTCTGCTTCTTTTGACGCTCAAAATGGGTTTGTAGTGCACAAACCTTTATAGTTGATGGGGTATTTAAAACAGATAGAGTAAGGGAAGGTCACCAGACATGTGGGGTATCCATAAAACCCAGATGACTGTAGTTGAAGCACCTAATATGGCCCAGCAGTTGAATTAATTGATTTGCATCGTTTTTTAAACTGTCTGATCATCCACCAACCCTGGCAGAACTACATACCATTCTCAGATTGTTGAGGTATGCCAAACTTCTTATATGACAGGAATCGGTGTCTATAGATTTACCCTCCAATGCAAAATATTTTCCTTAAGCTGGCGGTTCTTGGCTGCTCATTGGCTGTTTTCTTATTGTTTCTTGGCTGGTGCAGCTTTGCTTGCTGACTTGTCTGGCTGGCCACCTTGTGCAGATCTTTAGCTGGTTCTTAGCGGTACTTGTCTGGTCATGGCTGCTCCTTGGCTGGTTCATAGCTGGTCACTGTCTGGTCCTTGGCTGCTCCGTGGCTTCTCCTTGGTTGTTTCTTGGCTGGTACTTGGCTTTGCCCTTGACACGCCAGCTTGGCGCCATGCTGCTCACTTGGCTGGTTCATGGCTGGTCCTTGTCTGGTCCTTGGCTGCTCCGTGGCTGATTCTCTTTGGCTGTTTCTTGGCTGGTACTTGGCTTGCCCTTGGCTTGTCCTTAGCTGGCCCTTGTCTGGTCTTTGGCTGGTTCTTGGCTGCACCTTGTCTGGTCCTTGGTTGATTCTTGGCTGGTCCTTCGCTGGTTCTTGACTCGTTCTTGGCTGGTTCTTGGCTGGTCTCCTACAATTCATTTTTAAACATCAGTCTTTGTACTAAAATATCCTTTCTGTCATAATTTGTGGACATCAAGATCTAAAGAGAAGCACCATCTCCTGGTCAGAACATTTAATTCAGTGAAAGGGTGGAGTCAGAGTAAAAAAAAAAATGAACACCTAGGACAAGGCTAGTGGCTGGAAGTTGGAGGGGATTTGGCTAGGAGTCAGAAGGGATTAGGCTGCCATTCGCCTGGCATTTGACTGGGAAGGGACATTTTGAATGGCTGTTACTGTAGGTACGGAAAGTCACTTACAGTGAAATTTTTGTGTTTGAGTTTTAAAGAAGGACTTCTGATTCCACATGTGACCACTTGCACTTTTTCTGGATATCTGGGAAGTTGAGAGAGAATGTCTGCAATGTATGACAAGAAGAGGGAAGTTAAGAATGTGCTTGCTTGAAAATATCTCTGCATTACAAGTTTGTCCGGCTGGGTCACTGTCCATTGGCCTGTTCCACGTCCGCAGACATTGGCATCCAAACTCACAATCTCCATTTCGTTTGGCCATACAAACACATTTTCTGCAACCTGGAATAGATGATGATTGTAATCTGAAATAAATGAAAGGGAAAAAAACACGGCAGAGGGGAGAGTTGAGGGCAAAAAAGGAGGAGGGAAACCAAGGGATGGAGACAGAGAGCATTATCACCTTGGCCAACGACTGAAGTTTAAAAAAAAAAAACAAAGGGTGTGAGAGAGAAAAGAAGGTCCACGAGCAAATTCATCTTCCCCTGCTACAATCAATCTCAGGCCAAAAGAAATACACAATAACTAGGCAGGAAGAGGCCAAGATTAATGGGCCACCGACATCTCCACTGACCAGCATCCACCTCCACCCGATACCACCTCGCTTTCCTCCTCTCTGTTCCTCTCCCCCTCTTTCTTCCTCCTGCCTGTCTTTTTCACCCCATCCCTTTTTTCCCTTGTACTTTTACACCCCCTCTCATAGAATAAATCCCCACCTCCACATAAATACACACAGTTTCAAACACTTAGAAACACACACAACCACAAACACCTTTTTTCCACCACATGCAGTGATCTATGGTTTCTGCTGACTGTTTTACAAGTGCATTAGCAAGCTTTAATGAGAGAAACCAGGCGCTGAACAAATGCACACAAGGGCAAACGGGTCTGAGGTTCTTCTAGCACTCAGCTGTCCAGCGTGAACCAAATGGAAGGATGGATTTGAATTCTTTTTTTAAGCAGTTTTTGTGTGCAGCAAAGTGCATATTTATACTGAGAGTCACAGTGAACTCAAACCCCAAACAACATGGTATATGCCCATATACAGGTCCAACATTTTTTTATCTATGAACTGAAAGTTACTAGGGGTGTGGGAAAAATAATCGTTTGGGTGATATTTTGTGATATTTGGCATATCATGATACGATCTTGATCAAGACAGTTTCTAGACACGTTTTCATTGCAAACCCATGCTAATATTTTACCTAAAAGTATGAGGAAAACAAACAAATGCAAGTTAATGTTTTCTCTTCCTTTTGGTAATATTCCATCATAATGATGAAGGGTTAGTGGCATACATGATTATTGTGAATTAAAGCTGCTCTCACTGATGAGGAAATTCATGAGGCAGTCATTCTTGTGAAGTACAAACCCAACACAACAATTACCAAAAAAGAAATTCATGATTGAAGATCTTCTGATAGAGTCATGCATATGCGTTCAGCGCCTTTGAACTTTTTCTCCTATTTTCTGTTAAATGTTTAGACATGATCAGGTGAGAATATTCCAGGCTTTGTACCATGTATAGAGGAACGGAGGGGGCATTTCTACAAAGCAGGAATATCGTATCTGGACCCAAGCAAAGACCCATGCTAAAGACTCACTACCCTCCTGTAGTACATGGGAAAACAAACAGGTAATGCAAGTTGGAGATGTTTTCTCTTCCTTTTGATAATATTCCATCATAATGATGAAGCGTTAGTGGCACAGGGATGATTATTGTGAATTAGTGCTGCTCTCAAAAGCTGATGAGGAAATTCATGAGGCAGATTCTTGTGACAGTACCAAGGCTATCGAGGTAACAATTGACTTCTGCAATGTCCGCATTCACCTTGAAGGAGTGATGAATAGGTTTCGTTTAAATTAGAGTTGCATTGTAAAGGATTTTTTGAACTTTTTCTCCTTTTTTCTGTTAAATGTTTAGGTCATGATCTTGTGAGATGAGTCCAGGCTTTGTACCATGTGTGGAGGAACGGAGGGGGCATTTCTACAAAGCAGGTATCAGGGCTTGCTTCCCACTCTGGAGGAAATGAGCTGCCAAAGATGATGCTGAAAGCCCCACTACCCTCCTGTAATATCTAGATATTTTCCTCAGTCTATATAGTCAAAATGTGGGTGTTTGTTGGAGAGATGCTGTCCTAGTTCAGGTTTTGAATACAGTTCACATATTGGGAGAGTTTAGGTGAGAAAGGGAAGATTAAAAGGAAAAATAGTGTTTCAAAGTTTTTTATTCATTTTTAAAGGTACTGGACTGCAGTGGCATAATCCTTTCCCTCCTAATCAGACCTGCCTTCATTCAACCATACGGAGGCTATCATGGTAAAAAATGACTTCGGCAATGTCCGCATCACCTGTCTTGTCAAGTGATGATGAGGTTTGTTTAAATTAGAGTTGCATCACTCAGGATTTTTTGAATCAATCACCAGATCAGTTTCTACCCATTCAATACCTATTTTGAATGGGTACTACTGTTATAATGGCCCTCCACAGCGCATGATAATATCTGGTACTGCAGTAATTAAGCATGCCTTCCAGTTTGAAATAAAATTTTGTATAATGCACATTGACCAAATTATCTCATCCCTAATTTGGCAACGTACATCAGATGATACAAATATTTCAAAAGTTGCTAATGTTAACACCATCCCACATAGTTTGATATTTTTTTTCTTCATCAGAAATGTTTAGACAAATGTCCTAATTCATTTTAGGAATTTATAATGTTGTCTTTCTTGAAAATAAGTGTGACTAATTATCATTTATTATTTACCCCCAACAAAGCGGGTTAAACATCACTGGCAGCACATTGATCATTTCTGATCAGGCTGATGAAACGATGAAAGATAGTCTGAACTAACATTATGTGATCTAGATGCTAATACTTTGCAAGACTTTCGATAAATGCTAACTTGATTAGTGAAAAACTTTCAGCATACCCCCTACAGGATGTTAAAGACCGTGTATCCCCTGGTGCACAGTTGCTGTTTAAGGGTTAAGTCGCTAATTAGAGTGACGCCAGAACGGAAATTGATTAAAAGTTTCCTTTTGTCTATTAAAGCCTCTATTACCATTATCATTTATTCAGTTCAGGCTACAAAGGTTAAACTCAACAGCACAGTGATAGTCTGTTGATGCAGCAGTAATAACAAACAAAGGGTGCATGTTAACTGTTTGCATCTTTTAGATGAGCATAGGCCTTTATTATCCAGGAGTTAGTGTATCAAGGCAACAGTTGCTACATGGTGACGCCAGTTTCCTCTTCTAGTAGTGTGAGGAACGGAAATCTCAAAAGCGGGGAGGTGTAGTTATACCCTCTTGCGCCATCAAGGGGACTCAGTTCAGCAGCTAGGGTGCTTAACAGCGAGTGTAGTCTGTAGTGAGTAGTGAGTTGGTTGTAACTTTATGGTTCATAATCGAACAGTTAAAATGTAATATTAAAGAGAACAATCCATATGAATAAATTTAATTCTGTTTAATTATAAAGTGCAAATTCACAGCATATCGTCTCAAGGCATTTTACAGAGAAAACTGAACCAGATCATAAAGTCAAATTGGTTCAAAGTTTTCTATCTAAGGAAAAGCAGCTGATTGCATCGAAATATTGACTGTACAGCAATCCCTCACACAAAGAACGCTTGTAGCAACAGTGTTGACAAAAAATCCCTTTGTACAGGAAGAAACCTCCACCAGAACCAGAACCTGGCTCAGTGTAAAAGGCCATCCAATGAGGCTATTTAAGGAGACAGAAGCAGACATAGAAAAAGCAACAGAAATACAAAAGTTTACTGTCAACCAGCTCTACAGCCAGGCAGAGGACCAATGAGCCAACTCCCATGTCAGAGGATGAAAGAGAGCACATACAGTCAGTCACAGTCCGAGGAACAGGACTACACTGGAAAACAGGCCGATCTCCAAGATCTATAGGCAAAGGTTTGGCTGGCAGCAGCACAGCTGATATTTTTCTCCAGGATGGAGTCACATCCAAACAGGAACAGACCAGAGAAAGCTACTGTGATGAGAAAAGGCAGACAGAGTATACCATTAGAAGTTGAACTAACAAATACTCCAGAATAGAAGAATAGAGATAGAGTGAAGCAGAATGATGAAAAGGGTTCCCTATGTCCACCAGCAGTCTAAGCCTATAGCAGCATAACAATAGAGATACTAAAAACCTATAAATATATGTGGTTATTGTTAGGCAAAATAATTGTTCAGAAGACCTGCTGATATTAAAACATGTTCAAAATAACAAATCATTAAATAAACAAACAGTTTGAGGACCACCTTTAATGTACAAAAGCAGGTACCATTTAGGAGGCTTTTCTAAAACATTGAAATATTTCTTAATAAAGCAATGCTTGGTGTGGAAACATTTCAATAGTACAGCAAATGCTTTCCAGTACTTTTTTGTCTTTTAAAAGGTTTTACCAATATTTACCCAACTGGCAGAACGACTTTCTGTGGTGATTTATGACAGCCTCTAAAAGGTGTGTGTGTGCTGAACTCTTTATATAAAGTTTTTAAACAAAACAGATTTTCCCCAAGATAAGGCCCAAAATACCTTAAACAGGGATGGAAATACAGAAAGCAACAACAATAATAAAGTAACCTCTTAGGAATCTAATCATTCCTTATCCAAATCACAGAAAAGGACTGTTAGCTATAGGAAATAGCTCTGCAGCATGCTATGCATGCGCTCAGATTATCTGAGTTATCATATCCGCTTGAATATACGCATCCCACTCTCGTAAGTACTCACACCCAGTAGATAGCAAACACAACCCCTGCTGCCCTGCGAAGGGAAATAAGTGAGTATGTTCATGGCCACATTTGTTATCTGTTGGACTTTATGTCTGGGTGTGTACCCACAGCCTGTTGGCTTGTTTTTGTGTGTTTTTACAGGAGATCCCAGAGGAGGCAGAGACAGAGAGAGAAAGAGTCGGTCCCCGGCACACAGAGGAAAAAATTCATTTCTTGAGGGCCATATATCAACGGGCATTTGTTTAATGAGCGCCAGAGTGGAAAGATGTATAGAACATGTCAGGCGTCCACTTGCGGTGCGTTGTGGATAGCAGATAGCATCACACGGTGTGACCGCTCACTCTGTCTCCCTACTCGCCTTTTTTATCTGCAGCCTCCCCTCTTCCTATTATAAATGAGAGACAGAAGGGAAACAAGAGGTAAAAATAATGGAGAAGAAAAGAGGAAGGAAGAGAACACAAAGACTGTTGGCGGCAGCAACTAAATGTCAGCACACATTGGTGGAAATGCATGCAGATGTCCTGAAATGGAGAATCAAAGTGAAACAAATGCTGAAGTTTTGGACGGGATTCATTTCCAGTCCGGTCTGGTTGGATATCTGCACCCAATCTGCAATAATTTGTTTGGTTTTTATCAGGCACATGACAGCGTGAGTGCTACACGCAGGAGTTCAGCTACACACACACAGCACACACACACAGCATGCTTCCTGGCATGCTTAACTAACCTGTGTTTCCCCCCCTGGCAGATCCCCTCGCTTTTGTTAAGATATGTAAATGGGATGCACGGGGAGGACGTGTGGGTAATTAATTGTAACTGTGGGATAATGTTGCGCTGTCAGAGATGTCTCTGGTTAGTGTAACATTTTTTAAGAGTAATGTGGTTAAACTGGGAGTGTCTGTTAGCACTCAGTCTTAATTTTACCGTGCCAGGAATGAAAAGATTACTTTGCATGCTTTCCTGTGTTTGTGCTTCTGTGTTTAAATCGTCCTCCTCACCAAAGGAATGACACAAAAAGTCCGGATTTGCATGTGAACAAAATATGTGCTTCCCATCTTGAACCATGTAGTTCTATTTAATAAAATGCAGGTCATTAGAGTTTAAGGGGTAGCGACATGTAAAGTCATGTAACAATGAAAGACGAACCTGCAGTTATTTATAGAAAGTTGATATCAGGGATTTTCTGATAGCAACTATAATTCTACATTACATTAAGGAGTATTAAGAAACAGTGGGTGTTCGCTGAGCTTCCTATTCTGGAGCAAGATCATCCAACTATTTCTGAAGCCTGCTGCATATAAAGCAAGAAATAAATAATAATATTAATAATATATATATATATTTTTCCTAGCTGAGGAACACACACTTTTTATATATATATATATAAAAAGTGTGCTTTGCATCTGAGCAATTTAATGTCTTGGTCAATTTATAGACCTATATCTATATCTTCCCTCTTTATCTAAAAAGTCTTGATATAAAAATATATAAATAAAAATATATATATATATATATATCAGTCTAACAGGAAGGATGAAAAAAGTGTTTATCTCTTTGTACCCCTTTTCAGAAAATCTCCCTTAATCGATGTCAGGTCTCTGGCTGCTAATACTGACAGGTTTATTTAGTGGGAGGGTTTTGTCTCTATTTCTGTTCAGGTGAATTTAGTTTGTTTGAAAAATTGGAGTTTGTTTGTTTTGTATGTTAACCAGTCTCTTTTTTGTGCGTATTTGTCTGACTTATTTATTAAAACAAATTCCTTTTCATTTCATATTTTGTTCCCAATTCATCAAGTTTAAATGTGATTACATGGGAGTCACTAGGGGAGCTCCAGATTTATAAATATAGGGTTATGATAGGATTTTATTTTGTATTTATTTATTTAAATTCCTAACTAATTTCCAGCCAACATATTAATGTTGTTGTTTAATTTTAAATTGAAAGCGTCAAATCATAAAAATTAAATGTTCTAATTAAGATAGATAGGGATAGCTATGGAGATAGATGGAGATAGAGAGATATAGATAGATATATTATCAATAAAATAAGTTAAAATAGGATAAAAAACACACAAATAAAAGTAATGATAATAAAAAAAACTCAGTCCTCCAAGAGGCATTAAACTATCAAATGCCAGCTGTGACAAAAGATCATCTGCTTCTCACATAGATCAGTTTGAAATAGTCTTTATTTCAGTTATTGTAGAATCCACTTTTGGATAATCATCAATCCGTTTGACAGAGAGGGGGACTCATGGTAAGACAAAATGCCGAAAGAGGTACACAAGTCAAAAAAAGTTTGGGAATAATAGTGACTAATAGTGGCTCTAGTTTGCTGCAGATTAAAATGTCAGACTGGATAATATAGCTTAAACTGAACAGAAGTCCTGCAGGAACAGTTAAATAATAGATTAAAAATAGTATTAAAATTTTAAAATAATTTGAAACATAATCAACATTTAAAAATCTAATATGGGAAAAGGAAGGTGCTGTCTTGGATCTAAAAATCTGATTACTTATCTGCAATATCTTCATTCATGTCTCTATAAGGGCTTTTCAATGAGCAAACTGGGCTTAAACCAGACAGAGTATATCGACCTGGATAGAGGTAGATAGATAGGATAGATAGATAGACATAGACAGAGTATTACAGACAGACAGACAGACAGACAGATGCAGACAGACAGACAATGACAGACAGTTTGAGACAAGTACAGATCAGACATGACAGACAGATAGATAGAGATAGATAGATAGATAGATAGATAGATAGATAGATAGATAGATAGATAGATAGATAGATAGATAGATAGACAGACAGACATAGGTATAAGTTACTATAAGATAGGGGATTTAAGGAGACAGAAATACCTTGTGCCCCTGACCAGTCAATATGCTGTCTAAATTAAAGGTATAGTGGACAAAATTTCTGAGGCGAACATCTTTTCCATTGTCATTGCTTACCTACTTTTATCAAAAATTGTTCTGCATAAAAGCAATATTTACATCTATTAATATATACAATAAATTGATGGAATGTAGCTTGATTTCCCTAAACAGAATCAGGGAAATGATAAGTTATTTATGTATGATTTTCTGAAGACTCCTAGATTAAATTCAATTCAATTCAGTTTATTTCTATAGCACTAATTCACAATACATGTCATCTCAAGGTACTGTACAGTTCACCAGATCATACTGTACAGTCAAATTGGATTAAAAGTTTTCTATCTAAGGAAAACCAGTTGATTGCATTGACTCATTGACTGAAAGGCAATCCCTCACACTAAGCATGCTTGTATTCCGGCCAGTGGAGAGGAAAAACCCTTTTAAAAGGGAGAAACCTCCCCGCAGAACCAGGCAGGCTCAGTGTGAGCGGCCATCTGCTGAGTTCTAACTGGGGTTCACGGAGACAAAGAAGCATCGCAATGTTTCCCGTCCAGGAAACACACGGAGACTATATGATATGAAAAATTCAAATGTTTAATAAGTTTGAAAATTCCCCTTGAGATTGTTAATGCTGCCACCGTCAGTATTAGAGGACGAAAAAAATGGTAGGGTTGGTCACATGGGTGGCCAATGATTGACTATGGGTGGCCATGGCCACATCTGGCCCCCCATCTAGCTCCGCCCCTGGTCCCAAAGATTTGTTCAAAAATGACCTCCTTTCCATCCCACCACATTTATAAACAATATGTCCAAAATACCCTCATTCATCTGTTCATTTTCCATCATGCTTTACGGGCAAGAGGGGGGGTCCACCCTTGACAGGTCGCCAGTCCATCGCAGCAGGGCAACACAGAGACAAACAGGACAAACAACCATTCACACACACACTCACCCCTAAGGAGAATTCAGAGTAGCTAATTAACCTAACAGTCATGATTTTGGACTGTGGGAGGAAGCAGGGGTAGAGAACCCATGTATGCTCAGGTAGAACATGCATAATCCATTCAGAAAGACCCCGGGCCGAGAATCGAACCCAGAACCTTCTTAATGCAAGGATCAGTGGTACCCTCTAACTCCACTGAGCAGCTAACATCCTCATCTTCTCTCATATTCACATTAGAAACTTTATCTTACCTGTTTGTCAAACATCTTTAGGCTAGGAGGAAACCACTTGTCATCTCTATTGCACCGTCTGCCTTCTCAGTTTCTCGTTTTGATGTGTCCAGTCTTTTACCACATGTGAAGTGATTTGACTGGTCGTGTCAGGCTCATGTCAGAGGCCTTTGCCCACTCAACTCTCCTGCTCTGCTGCCAGGTTGACTCATTTCACATTCCCTGGAGATGACAGCATTGAAGGGTGACGGAACCGAAGCTGACAGAACAGAGCTGTGTGAACAGAGCTACGGAGTAGTGACGACTGAACCAGTGTGGGGTGTGGTGGTCTGGATGGGGCAGGAGCTGTCCTCGCTGCAACTTATCCTCGTTCATTCTTTCATCTGCAAGTGTCCTTCACCTGAGGGGACAGCTGTGAGAAGAATAAAAGAAAAAGGATGGAAAGAGGCTGAGGGATGAAGGGTGAAAAAAAATGAACTAAATGGGTTCCAATCCTACAGCTGATGATGGCAAATATGCTCTTATTCATGACTAGTTGAACTAATGTCATTCATATTTTCATTTTTTATGGCAACATCAGATTTGAAATAAAGAGCCAACGATGCCCCATCTTTATGTAGAAGCTATTACTGCTACAAGCCAACAAGCTAATGGGAGCTAGCATTCTTCTTTATCTTCTCTTCAATTCAGTTTATTTCTATTGCACAAATTCACAACACATGTTATCTCAAGGTACTGTACAGTTCACCATCCAGTCAGATTGATTCAAAGTTTTCTATCTAAGGAAAACCAGTTGAGTGCATCGACTCATTGACCTCAAATGATCCCTCACACAGGAATAAACCTCCTCCAGCAACTGTGAAAGGTGGCCCCGTCCCAGGAAACACACACACACACAACCAGGCAGACGGAGCTCCCAGCCAGTTCCCACATCAAAGGATGAAAGAGAGCATATTATCCAGCCAGTCAGGAGTCAGAGAAACAGGACTACACTGGAAAATACAGGCCAAACTCCAAAACAACTACAAACAAGGTGTTGGAGGAAGCAGCACACAGCCATACTCCTCCTCCAGGATGATGCGTCACAGCCAAACAGGAACAGATGAGGCAAAGCTACTATGGAGAAAAAGCAAAGAGAGAGCAGAACTGGAGCTAACAGATTCTGCAAGATTGGGAGAATAGGAGTATAAGAATGAAGCAGAATGATAAAATGTGGGGTCCCTAAGTCCTCCAGAAGTCTGCTAAGCCTATAGCAGCATAACCCTATAGAGATAGCTCAGATGCTGCTCTACAGCATCTGGATAAGCTGTCTGATCTACTTCTTAGTTCTGGTGTGAGGACGCTACAGGCAGCAGCATTCTGGCCACTTTTTTAGGCAAATTTGCTCCAGGGATAAATTCTACTAAAGATTAGTAAAGCTAAAATGCTTCTCAAGACTTCTTAACCCACTTTATGCGTATGTCTTAGAATAGGTTTGAAAATCGCATTTTGTTAAATTACAAATTACAATAAGTGCCCATCTCTAAATAAAATCTATTTGCTGTCCTAATGATCATGTTTACTTTATTTTCTTTTTAGACTATACATAGGTATTAGAAACACCCAGAAACCAGTTGTTAACCAAGAGGTTTTTTTTTTACATTTACTATCTACAGACCTGGCTGCTTTTACTGTTTTTATATGCTTAGTGAAATAATGTTTGCTCATGACAAGCTGAACTTTTGTTTAGCAAGAATAATCCCTGTGTTCCCCTATAAAGACCCTTCACCGAGACTGTTTCATTGGATTCATCATGCCTACTGCTATAGTCCCTGGGTCATCCTGTCCCATATATCTCCCTGAGTATTTACAACACTTTCTGCATCACTCTCTCTTTTCCTGCCTAGGTGGCTGTTTTCCAGCAGATGAGCAATCTTTATAGACGTGCAGCCGCCATAACAGGCCTGATTTTTTAGCACAGCCATGTGTAGTGTAAGTCTCTGGGAATTGTCAGGCTTCCTGTTCAACAAATCATCCCTGACGTATGATGTTCGGGGTGCAATTTTTATCCGTTCGACTGTGCAACTATGGGGAGGTAATGGAATGTTGGGTCGGGGAAGGAACCGTGGGAAGTGAATGTATTTGCCGCACTTGTTCGTGTGCTTTAATCTGATTGATCAACATGGTAGAGACTCTCATTTGGAGCTGTTTAACTCTGACAAAAATCCATGTCTGAGATCATGAAGCAGAGAGAGCAGGGGAGGGGAGAGGCTGAGGCAGATTGAAATGAGTCAAACTTTAAGTCTTTAACCTGGTAATATGCTGTTCATGGGGGGACTATCTGTAAACAGGTAGTGTAAATGAAAATAGACTGACGTGATGCCATCTGTCAATCAATCCTGAGGGTTTGACAGCTATTGACCAATCAGCAATGGTGATCGCAGGAGCGCCTTCTGACAACTATACCAGGATCCTTGATAAAAATGGCTGCTACTTCCCAGTAAACGGCATATCTACTCCTTCCCCAGTAAAACGGCAGACGAATGGCAGCCCACTTCCCTTCAACTCCCAGCGAAATCCCCTCCAACTTCCAGCCAATGGTGTGACCCCCTCTGGCATATTTTTTTACTCTGACTCCACTGTTTCCCTGAATTATAGGGTCTGACTGTCATGATTTTATCAAGAGCTCGGACCCACATGCAGAGAAACCAAAACAGAGAGACCGGGGAAAAAGTTTAACAGGTTTACTGAGGTACTTGTGGAGATTCAAGTGTTGCTCTCAACACTGCTCAACCAGAACTGAAAGGTGAGGGGAAGACACTGCGATTAGTTCAGCTTCAGTGAAAAAATTGATTCTCGAATTTGAAGAGGAGAAACTGTTTGCAGACTCGTGTTTCCAAAAAAGTGGTTGACTCTTTGACTCCAGTCGGTGTTGGGTGTTCCAGTGTTTGTCTCATTCGGTGGAGGGCGGCCAGAATGCGGTTGTTTGTAGGAGAACATAGAAACTGACTGCCACTCAGATTTCCTGCGGTACTTGAACGGACTGCAGATGGTGCAGATGAATCCCTTGCTCAGTGTGAAACTCAAACGATCCCTTGGAGGAGAGTGGATCCAAACCTCCTGTTTGAATCCCCAGCTCAGTTTGAGGCTCTGTTGATCCTTCCCAGGAGAGAAGGTCCAAAATGCCCAGTTTGCAGGATGACTTCCTGCAAACTGGCGTCAAACTCAGTTTGACTCAGCAAACTCAGCTTGGCTAGAGTACCCAAAACTGGCAAACACTCTGGCGTCTCGAAGTAGTGACAGTCAGCAGCTTAAGAGCACTCTGTTAATGAGGTAACCCTTTGCAGGTGTGTGAGGAGGTGAATCAGGACCAGGCGCCGCCTGCTGGAGGAAGGAAGACAAACACACAAAAACAATAAATCACAATTAATGAGGAGTCCTAACACTAACCAGGAGATGACGCATCTCTTAAGATCTTAATGTCCATAAATCATGACAGACAGAATATTTTAGTAAAACTATTGATGTTTAAAAAAGGAATTGATGGGGGGCCAGCCATATGCGTATATATATATATATATATATATATATATATATATATATATATGAAAGAGTATATATATAGTATATATATATATATATATATAGTTATATGAGTTATATATATATATATACATATATATACATATACATATACCTTTAAATCTTATATGCACAATTTCCCTTTATTTTTAATATCTCAAATGTTATCAAGTATCAAAAAATCATATTAAAACGTATATTTTCATCAAATATGTGGTTTATTATGTTTGTGGGTGTTCAACAGACCTATAGCTTTATCTATTGATAAAAATGCTGCTCTTGCTTTAAGAAGAGACACTCCATACAGCAAAAACCTTTTTTCCAGACTAAGTAGGATTTCAATAGGCTTTTAGAGCACCATTGTTTCTCCAGTTTCCTTACATTTTGCTTTAAAGTATGCAGCTCTGTGTTAAACAAAGGAGCCAGCCTCCTATAATCAAAGATCTTCTTTTGTCTGTGGAAAGAGTAGGCTTGTATTTATTTGTATAGTATGTATTTATCTACTGCTGCTTTAAAATAACTTTGCCTACTAAAGCAGCATTATCAATTGTTGAATATCATTATAATCTCCATCTCCATGGCTAATAACCTCATCTTTCTTTTATGACTGCTCTCACCTCAAACTGCCAGTAGAAAACTCAGAAAATTATTTTCCCTGTTGTTTTGCAGGAGGCTTTGCTGACCAGGCAAAGTTGCTCATTGTATCCATAAAAACTGCCCTGCGTTTGTGGTTCTGAACCGAGCGTTGCTCACACTGGCTTGCAGTTTTCCTCATACACGGAGCAATCTGACTGTTGGCATCATGTTAACTGGCCTTCAACTCAGGCCTTAGACAAAGAAGGTGAACACTTCCTCCACAATATGTGCTTATATCAATGATTTTGTTAAACATGACTGGAATGAATTCTGCTAATACCTAAAGATGCTTCCTTCTTTTTTTAAACTGTCTTAGAAACTTTCCTCCTCGGATTTCGACCGCTTGATCAAAAGGATAATCAAGCAACTTATAACTAACTAGAAGAAGAAGCTGCACTATTTTTGATTAGTCTTTTCACTTGCTGTCCTTGTACGCACCACCAACCATCCCCCAAAACCCCCTCCTAAACTATAATATCCTAGAGCCATAGTGACCAGTTTTAGCATTTAAATGAAAACAATTTAAATCACATTTTAAACTCAATTTTACGTTTTTCCCTTTTTTGGAGGTACATTTCAGCAGTATTGTTCCACCTAACAGTGCTTTTATATTCTTATTCATTGTACATAGAACCAGGTCTAACTAAAGACAAGTTATTCAATTCAATTCAGTTTATTTCTATAGCGCCAATTCACAACACAGGTCATCTCAAGGCGCTTTACAGTTCAACCAGATCATACAGTCAAATTATATCAAGTCTGCACTGAAAATGGTCTTGATCTTGTGCCAAGAATGCTGAAGCACCTCCTGCTTTGCTTAAACAAGAACCCCTAAATTCTTCCCCACCATCCCTTCTCCCTCTGTGTACACCATCACTCATTGGAGACATTTGTAAGATTTCCCTAGATCCATAAAAACAGTGTGGACTGGACAACCACACTGGAAAAATTCTCAAGAAATAAGTACAAATTTCTTCAATTAAGTGTATTTACTATTAATTTGAGTGGGTGAATGAGATGGTTTGCCCATGGAATTAGTATTTTCACTCTTAGAATAAGATAATTAGATAACCCACACTTGAAATAAGACAATGCAGTTGCATTTTCGTATTTTTGAATGTAAATTGTCTCATTCCATTGGCAAAATATCTCACTTTCCTCCTCAATCAAAGAAAATGCACTTATTTTAAGAAAAAATGACTTGACTTGATTTTTTGCAGCGCAACCTTCCATAATCCCTTCAGCAACTCTGCAAGGGTAAAGATCTGCTCCTCTTTCCTACAGACCATGAAAAATCATGGAGTTAGCTGCTAAATGGAGGAAGAGATTTGTGTTCCCCTTAGAGAGAGAACTACTTTCTCTTTCCCTGTCTGAAAAGATTTGCATCACCCTCTGTACACTGGAAAAACTATCTTGAAATAAGTAAAAAATTCTTATGTTAAGTGTATTTACCCTTAATTTGAGTAGTTAAATGAGATAGTTTGCCAATGGAATTCGTATTTTTACTCTTACAATAAGATGATTAGATAACAAACAATGCAATTGTGTTTTCTTATTTCAAATATAAATTGTCTTGTTCCATTGGCAAAATGCCTCTTTTACCTCCTCAATCCAAGAACAAATCCACTTATTTTAAGAAAAAATGTTCGATTTTTTCCAGTGTAGGGGTTGTCCCAATCCTCCATGCGACTTTAAAAATCATGAAACAGAAAATGTATTACTACCAAGTAGTGTTTTATATGAATGAGACGTTTTTTTTAATTGTTTTTTTATTTTTGGTGATGAGGTGCTATAGAAAGACAAGCGAACGTACAGTTGACAAAATAAACATTGGAATATGAAATCTGGACTAAGCAACAGCAGGTTCTTCACACACTGGAAAAGATTAAAATCTACATAACTCATATTTTTCTTAAAGTAAGTTCATTTGTTCTTGAATTGAGGAGATAAAAGAGACATTTTGCCAATGGAACAAGATAATTTACATTTAAAATAAGAAAAACAATTGCATTGTCTTATTTCAAGTGCATATTTTCTAATTATCTTATTTTAAGAGTAAAAACACTCGTTCCATTGGCAAACTATCTACAGTAATTTACCTACTCAAAATAAGAGTAAATACACTTAATTTAAGAAATTGCTGAAGATTTAGTAGCATACATTTTTGCTTTTACAGGTTGGTAAAAAGATTCCTCTCAAATTGTGAAGCTCAACATAAAACGATTCAAGCCTTGAGATGTGTGGTAATCAAAGCCACTTGTGGAGCAATGTGCCCCTCCAAAAATAAAAATACAAACAAAGCAAAAATATATATGAATGGTGAACTGTCCAGGGTGGACCCTGCCCTTGCCCGTAGACAGCTGGAGATAGGCAACAGCACCCCTCATTAAGCGTGTAAGATGAATGAATGGATGGATGGATGGATGGATGGATGGATGGATGGATGGATGGATGGATGGATGGATGGATGGATGGATGGATGGATGGATGGATGGATGGATGGATGAATGGATAAGGTTGAATAAATATTAAAGAGATATTTGGTTTTTGGGAAAGGGGTAGTGGTTGCTTATTGGTTGCAAGAACCCGGTTCGATCCACACGGCCTGCACTCTGGGTTCCTGAGCAGGCCCCTTAACCCCTGATTGCTCCCCAGATGCCACACAGTGGCAGCCCACTGCTTCCCAAGGGGGTGGGTTAAATGCAGAGAGTGAGTTTCTCCATTGTGAGATCAAAGATGTTGAATTATTATTATTTTTTATCATTTTTCCTTCAGTCTAAAGGTGTGGAAAACAGTCTTGTTTATCAGATTAGTAGTAGAGGGGAAGAACCTGTTTTTGTGTCTGGATATTCTGGTCCTGATGAACCGCAGACTTCTGCAACACAGGAGAGTCTTTATGTCCAATGTGGGAGGGGTCTGCTGTAATCTTTCCTGCTTGCCTCTGAGTCCCTGGAGGTGTACAGCTCCTAGGGGAGAGGGAAGATCGCGTGCCAATTGCATTTTTCTGTCTCGATGGTGGCAGCAGCGTGGTTAGAAGGTGAAGGAGGAGGAAAGACATGGGACTGATAGCGGAGTAGAGGGGGGCTAACCATTCGGTTTAAGATGTTAACCGTACACTGCAAAAAAAATTAAAATCTAAGTAAGTTCCTTGTTCTTAAAATAAGAGCATTTTTTTCTTGAATTAAGCAGATAAATTATACACTTTGCCATTGGATTAAGGCAATTTACATTTAAAATAAGATATAATTTCTAGATTGTTTTTCTGGTGTATCGCCACGTCCAGATTGCCTTTGAGAGAGACATTGCTGGGGAGAGAAACTGTGCAGGGGGGAGCAGAGAGAGTGGTACAGTGTATTAGGGAGGTAGATGTTATAATGTCTGCCCTCCTATTCTCATTCCCCTGCTTTCCCCTCCTTAGTACCACTGCTGATGCTGAGCAGAGAGAAATGGAGAAAGGAAATTTCTCCATTTCAGAAGCAGTCAGGCAGAGGACAGGAGAGAGGGGGAATAAATCAGCACCTGCCTGGTCTCTGGTGACCACCCGCGGCAAGGGAATAGTGAATGGAGATGGGAAGAGAGAAGGGAGGTGAACTGGAGAGTATGAGCAGAGGCTTGGACTACAGAGGAATAATGACCTGTTACTGTATTTCCCTCTCCCCCAAGCCCAGGTGAGCCATCTAGATCTCACCCATTTGATAAACCAGGCAGTGTTCATATAGGGATACAACACTGCCTCCCATGAAGAATTATAACCACAACAAAAAGCATCTGAATTGGCAGTTAAAGTGAAGATTCCACTGCTCAAACGATAAAGGGAACTTAAATAACATCCTGGATCTGAATCAATTAAATATTCTCAATTAATACTTTGTTCTGTACAACGTTGACAACAAAATCACATCAGTGGAAATCAAATTGATTAACCAATGAAGGCCTGGATTTTGGGTGACACACAAAATTAAAGTGGTAAATCACTACAGGCAGATCTAACATTAATGTAATTTCCATAAAACAGGAGAAAATGAGGCTCAGTACTGTGTGTGGCCTCTGCGTGCCTATGATGTCCTTACAAAGCCTGGGCATGCTCTGATGAGCATGATGGTCTCCTGACCTGATCCCAGACCTGCACTAAACCATCCGCCAACTCTTGGAAAATCTTTGGTGCAACATGATGTTGGTGGACTGATCGAGACATAGGCTACATTCACACTGGATCCTGAAGTGACCCAAATCCCATTTTCTTGCCCATATGTGACCTGGATCTGATGTTTTCATGACAGTCTGAACAACACAGATCTGATTTTTTCCAGTGTGAAAAAAGACACTTGGCTATGTGGTCATGAATCTAGTATACATGTGCAGAGCGTTGGCCTAGTGGTAAGAGCATTGTGCTTGGATTCCAGAGTTTCTGAGTTCAAGCCCCACTCCCACAGGCTGCCGCTAACCAGGCGCCGCACAATGGCAGCCCACTGCTCCTCAAGGGGATGGGTTAAATGCAGAGAATGAGTTTCATTGCTGTGTACTTGTGACAATGTAGTGACAATAAAAAAGCTGGAAAAACACAAATTTTTTGGGAAAAAATGAGAGATCAATAAATGCGCTCCAGCATCACCATCTATGCTTACTTCTGTAAACGCAGAGCATGCTTGCTTCATGTGGCGTCATTGCATCCTCTACCACACGTGCAGGACACTTAAGTTTTAAGAATGCAGTTTACACAGAAAATCACATACAAGTCGCATATATCTGTAAATTAGAGCAACCAGGCAGAAAATCAGATTTCACAAAAAAAATCAGAGTTGAGCATTAATGCCTGCACTGTGAATGTAGCCATGTCCTGCATTGGGAGGAACCCAGGGCCAACCTCACCAGCATCTGGTCTCTTAAGGGGTTTCAGAATCTCCCCTCTGTATCTAAAGGCAGTCATGCTACCTCAACTGAGCACATGGAGGCCTGTGTCCTCCAGAGAAATACCACCCAACATCGTTACTGACCCACTACCAAACTGGTCATGCTGAAGGATGGTGCAGGCAGCAGAGCGCTCTCCAAGATATCTCCAGACTCTGTCACATTTGTTACATGTGCTCAGTGTAAATCTGCTTGTATCTATAAAGAGCACATGGTGCCAGTGGTGAATTTCCCTATCCTGGTGTTCTCTGGCAAGTGCCAAGCACCTTGCACGGAGTTGGGCTGTAAGCACAACCCACATCTGTGAAAGTCAGAGCCTCATACCATCCTCATGAAGCCGTTTTCCAGATGTTTGTGCAGACACATGCAAACCTGTGGCCTGCTGGAGGTCATTTCGCAGGGCTAAGGCAGTGCTCCTCCTGTTCCTCCTTGCACAAAGTTGGAGGCGAGTGGCCCTGCTGCTGGGTTGTTGCCCAGAAGCACCACCAACATTCAGAAGTGACCAAAACATCAGCCAGAGAGCATAGGAACTCAGAAGTGGTCCATGGTCCCCATCTGTAGAACCATTACTTTATTGAATGCATCTTGCTAATTGACAATAATTTCCACCTGTTGTTCCATTTGCACAACAACGTGTGAAATCGATCGTCAATCAATATTACTTCGTAAGTGGACAGTTTGATTTGACACAAGTTTGATTTGATTGACATTATATTGTGTTGTTGTTTCCCTTTATTTTTTGAGCAGTGTATAAATGGTAAATGGCCTGTCAATGGCCAAGTCAGGAGACTTGACCAAAACTCTTTCCACTACATTTATTCATTCACTGATTCACACACACACTCACACACTGATGGTATTAGATTGACCCAGTGTGATTAGACCAGAAGTTCCCAAACTTTTGACACACAAAGTAGTATCTAAATGTGCCAATAAACAAGTTGTTGGAACACAAATATTTAAAAACAAAATGAATCAATACCAGGAATAACAGTAATAGATTTTACGTACAGTAACTTTACTGTACGTAAAATCTTAATCTAAGTCTCAGACCTAAATGTTTGGCTCTACCTTGGCAACACTGTGGCTCTACCTTCCTTATACCTCATCCAAAATACTTATCCTGAGCTATTTTCTACATTTCTGCTGCTATAGGGTTAGATTGTGGGAGGACATAGGGTCCCAATCCCTTGGTGTAAAGGATTGATGAAGAGTCAATGATTCGATGCAATCAGTTGGTTTTTCCGTTTTCTGTCTGGGATGATCTGCCTGAATTGTTTCTATGAAGTGCCTTAAGATGACATGTATGTAATTTGGCACTATATAAATAAATAGCCAGATTGAATTAGTTCACATATATATCTATATCTATATTCCTTTATACTATCTTATATATATTTTATCTATATATATATATATATATATATATATATATATATATATATGTTATATATATATATATATATATATGGTATATATATATATATAGCATGATACGGATTCATTAGCTAAATAACGAGCTATAGAACCAACAGAAAAAGCTGCTTATAATATGAAAATAAATATCCTGGAAAGCATAATTTCTGTGCCAACCTGCAGGTTTGTTGCTCATTTAAAGAGCTGTTAGAGGCTTTAGTGCTGCCGTTGCTATGGCGAAATTCCATTATTTGTGTTTCATTGATAAGGGCTTATTTTATGTAAATCCTGGTGATAAATCCAGAGATGATGAGATGCCCATTTAGTAATGATATCAATATCTTTCTGAAACTGAAAACCCTTAATAGGGAAGAGACGAATAGAATTACTGATTATCTGATTTCGCTCTTCAAGTGAATTACCATTTTTAATAAAATAGGTGCAGGAGCAGTCTTTCTAAAACAAATAATTTTGTTTTGCATTTTGCAGGTTGGCTCAATATATTGTTTCCTGTAATGTTCAAAGGCTTCTTTTCCAAAATTTAAAAGTTTAGAAATATTTGTGCAAAATTAAATCATTTAATTGATATACTCTGAACTGTATTTAAACTTTTCTTTGGACAAGAAAATTACTGGAATTGGCACAATAACATCTCTGCTGTTTGAAATAACTTGTTTTCAATTCTGTGTTAGGTTTCCAAGGGTGAGTGTTTCTGTTGGCTTATTTAAAAAAGATATGACCTAGCAAAGAAACCCTGAAATGGTGTACGGAAATTTTTAACAGATCTATATGACAGGTTGAGGCCGTAGTCTAAATATGATGATTGTTCATGTTCTAATTAAATGGAGGGTAATGGTTTTAAAAAAAACGGGATCACTTGTCTTATTCTTTGTGTGAGATTTTCCTGCAGATTAGTTTCACTTTTTACTCTGCACAGTGTGCTGTGTTTCAATTTAACTGAGTAAATTCAGGCCAAGTTGCCGTTTTTCCCTTAAATAAAAGAAGGAAACAAAGACAAACAGTGAGGGAGGGAACATCGGCCTATTGCAAGCCCATAGGACACATTTAGTAATCCCTTCAATGATGTCCTGGGCCAAGTGATGGTTACCAGACCTGCAAATACCCCAACAAACAAACGCACACACACATACACAATCCATTTTTATTGTATTTGGGTCCACAGCCTTGTGTTTCCTATGCTCTCTTAGCGCCACACACACACCGCACTTGAAAACAAAAATCCATATTATCGACCAGCCAGTGTCACCACAATTATTCTTTTGAAACAGCCATTGAAAACAAATTACATCTGCACTGCGTTTTCATCCGATTGCTCTGGGTGAGCAATGCTCAATGGCCGGGTTTGCCCTGCCTTCACCAGCCCGCAGACCGCTCCCTATAGGTTTGCTGTCCATAGGCTGGTGTCGCTAACAACGTTTATGTGTGCAACTGTGTCTGAGTATAGTGAGATCATGGTAATTCTGTAGGAATAAAAGCTTATCCCTTTTAAGACTGGGGAAAAGTAAAGCAGATTAAAATAAGAATAGCTTTGATCAGACTAAACCTCACGTAGAAGCAGCACTGTAATTCACAGAATATTTTCAGTGAGAGATGGATATTTTCAGCATCAGGAGCTTTAGAAAGCAGTGTCAATTTCTAAACAAAAATTCTAATACAGTGTAAAGCTTTAATTTTGCCATCAAACTAGAGTCTGATTTATGATATTTATAAATCCAGTTGATACTTTTGAAAGTTTCAAAAAAGTAAAAAAAACACAATCCACTTGACTCCATGTTTGAAGACGTTTCACTTCCCATCAAGAAAGCTTCGTCAATTCAAAATTAGTGGAGAGTTCGAAGCAAAGCCTTGTTTCAGATTAGAAAACATGCAAATTAAACGGAAAAAATTGGTTCCCCCTTATAAATGACGAGTTGTTTGTTAGCTTGCAATGCCCGATAATGGTCTATGCCTCTATATTTTAAAAGGACTTGGCATATGAAGAACCCAGGATGGGGTGGCTGAAGTCACTGGCTTGCAAAGGATTGAAGCTGCTTCAACCACTTTTAGACAGTTTGTGAAAAAAAAAATTGGTGACAGAGGTATAAATAAGATTTGAATGACTTGTAAACGCTGTAAGAAAAGCAACGCTGGCTAACCGCTAGTGCCAAAGACACTAGACATATCTAAATCTACTAAATCAACCTTTTTAATGATTTTTGAATTACTGCATTAGAGAAGTTTGATAGAAAGAACAGAATTCACTTAGACTTTCTTAAATTTCTTAGACAATGCTCGCTTCAGGTGTTTCTTATATTCCTGTAAGTGGAAATGGAAACACATTTGTTGAATAAGGTCCGTTATGCAACTAGATGCTGTTGTTACATTATTTATGTATGTATGTATGCATGTATGTATGTATGGATGGATGGACGGGCGAACGGACGGACGTTGTTCTGTGAACACACCACCAACTGACTAGATGAACAGATGAAAGTGTGATTCATGCTCACTTCATGGTCAGTTACCTCTGCACACATAAATAAACAACTTTCATTCTTGTATGATGAGTTTAATGACAAAAGTTTATTAAAATGATTTCCAATGTACACACAGAAAAAAATTTATAGAAAACCATAATCATTAAAATGAGGCAATGATTTAATAGATTTGATAAAACTTTGTCTTGAATAGTTCGGAATCAGGTAAAGTTTACTTCAAAGTGGTCATAGAATGATTATATAGGGTATTTGGTGCTGGTCCTTAAGGTCTCTGAATAGGGTGTGTAACATTGGTTGGGCTGAAAAAATATTTTCACTTGATGCAAGCCTGGTAAAAGCCCTAGAGATATAATGATGGGGGAGGGTTACGTCATTTGGACCAGTATGGAAGCTTAGGAGTTTGCTCTGCCCCAGGACCTTATTAATTCCCTGACTTTCCACTTTCAACACCTACACTCTGTCTATTAAACTGTCCATTGGATTTGCCAAAGTTGCAGTGTGACAAGGAATCCCCATTTTTTCATCAACAGGCAGCAAAAGATCCACTCAGCAGTACACACGTGCGGCTAGCGAGACAGAGCTAATTGTTGCCGGCCCCTCGGAGCCGGCATTAGCTAACCAAACTACTATGGAGCAGATTTTGGCCAAGGTAAAATCCATAGCTTCCCAGGTAACCGTAATAGATGTATCTGTCGGTGTCCGTCTCGATGGCATCGATGGTACTCTGAGTGAGATTAAGGTTTCCATTACCTCTGTGGAGGACTACTTATCGTCTCTATCTAACCGAGCGTCACAGCTGGAGAAGCATGCGGAGGGAGGCCGAGGAAAGGATCTCCACTGCGGAGGACTGTTCGGAGGACCACAGCACTCGCCTAGAATGGAAAAAACAGTAGAGCGTCTTCCACTGAAAGTTGACCATTTGGAGAACCGCAGCCGCTGCAAAAATATGAAAATCATCAATCTCCCTGAGGGTGTGGAGGGCACTACTCCTCTGGTTGATTTACTCCAGTCAGCTCTTCCAGCTCTGGTTGATCTTCCTTCTGACTTTCCTTCGCTGGAGATTGAGCGGGCTCACCGAGCCTTGGCCCACGTTCCTGATCCGGGTAAGCCTCTGAGGAGCATCCTGGTTCGGTTCTTAAGATTCTCTCAGCGGAAGGCTGTGCTCAGGGCTGCTTTAAAGAAACGGGACATTCGGCATGGCGGCTCCCAGCTGTGCTTCTACCCCAATCTGTCCTCTGAGGTTCTGCATAGACAAGGAGAGTTTAATGCCATGGGGAAAGCTCTGGCTCGGCTTAACAAGTACCGTGGATTTGCTTATCCAGCTCGCCTCTGTTGTTTGCATGAGGGTCTGATTAACCTTTTTATGTACTCTGGAGTCAGCTGCTGTATTTTTGGACTCTATAAAGTGAGGTATCTCTTTCACTTTCCATTACTGTTATTGTTGTTCTTGATGGTGCTGTAGAGGGTCTGACTGTTCTCTGAGTCCTTTCTGACCGTTTCATCCCTTTCACGCCAAGTTTTGGACTTTGGAAGCGTGACTACACTAAGAACAATTTCATTTTGTATACTTAAGGTGCCTTGAGCTATAGTATTGTGTTCAATTATTCATTCTCTGTCCCATTAGAGTGAAATGAAATGAATATAATCTAGGCAATGCATGCCCATATTGGTCATTTACTCTCTCACGCATCAATATAATTTCACTTTTTTACCAATATTATTATACTTTATATTTTGTCCAATATTCTATGGAGTGAGGTCTGTAGGCGCTGATGCAGTTTCTTGTGGTCCTGTTTGTTTCTGTGATCACACTGTTTAGACACAGTATTGTGTATTTATTGTGTATTTTTATGGAGACTTATTTTGGGATGTTTCTTTCCTGCCATATGGGGGCAGGATATAGCAGAGTATGTGCTGCTTGTCAAGGGGTTTTGTTTTGCTCTTTTTTTAGCATTAGGATGTTTTCGTGGAGCATATTTTCATCTGACCCATCCTTTCAGGGATGATCAATTCTCACAGAGTCTTTGTTAATCAAGCTTCTTATTGTGGTCCTGCAAATGGCAAAAGTAAAACTAAGATCTGTGGCTCAATAGGCAAAATATTAAAAACTCTTTTACTTTTCCTCCAATAGAGAAGGGAATGGAGGACAAATGACCAAACCTCAAAACAACCACAGTCATTGTGTAACCATTTATATAAGCGATCGGTTCTGGTTCAGGTCGGTTCTGATGTACTGGCTTTCTTCCTCCAAAGGTGCGTCTGTAACATTCCATCCTCCATGACCGTACCACCCTGTGCAGTAGACCGTTCAGGGTGAGTAGCTGCAAGAGGGGGCCTGGGAGCTCTGATCACCTGATTAATGTAGCATGATGTGTTTTTCTACCTATAGTTCCAAAGTTCCTCTTTTGGTAGGTAGTACGACAGGTCATTTATTTAGTGATGCTCCTGCCAGTCTAGACGGCTGAAGGATCAGATGCACTGAAGGGCTTTTTGTCTTTCTTTTGTTTCTCAGTGTTTTTCTGTCTTTTGCTGTCCTCTACCTCGGATCAAGGCAAATAGGACAGAACATTGTTCCTGATAAGGTGTCTTTCTTCTTTTGAAGTAGTAAAGAAATAAATATTTCTAAACAAATATCATTTCACAGTTAAATGAGGTGGATGGAATATAAAAGAAACTACAGAAAAGTCACATCATATCCTGTTTACGCTCCCGCTAAGCGGCCTGCGTCGTGAGTTTGTGGAGTGGAGTTTGTTTTTCTGTTGGGTAACAGAGGTGGTTCAGCAGGTGTGGTGCGTAACCTTCATATCGGTGAATGACAGTTTGCTGCTTTCCTCTTCCTGTTTGAGTGTATTTCTACAGGTCTCATCCCGACTGCAGCTGCTTTAACGTCCCTGGATTGCTCCTTTTCATTTGCTTGTGTCCAGACGGCAGTGGCTGTCTCTGAGGATTATTCAACACAGACATTTGCATCTTGGTGTGACTTGGTCAACTTGTGGCACAACAAGTAGTGGGATTATTTTGAAAGTTATTTTATAAATATATGTTTAATATTTGTTCTTTTCTTTTTGTAGTAACGTTGTGACCTCCATCTGTCAGTTAATTTCTCTTCAGTTTGCTGAGGCCCAGTAGCATTGCTGGTTTAGTGGTGGTGTCTTTCTTTCTCTATCTTTATTCCTGAGTTAGGGGTTGCCTCACTATAGGTTGGTTTTCTGTATTGTCTGGTGGATGCTGTCCTTTATCACTGCCTCCTTCTAATAACTTCAGCTCCTGTTTTGTTTTCTTTCTCTCACATTTCCGCCTGGCAAACTACTCACTGAAACCTTTGTGGAACAAGTTATAGTCAAGATGAGAATCTACAAAGCCTAAGGATCAATCCAGAGTTTCAAATGGGTTTTCATGGTGTTTTAAGTATTTATTTTTGAAAAATATTCAGCAAGGCTAAATAATTTAATTTCTGTCTTTGTTTAATCACTCATAAATCAGACATGGTGAAATTTAAAATAGTGGTTCCTGTCATGATGGGTTCTCAAATGGAGACCCAATTATGCAGAACACCACTGAACGGACCTTTGGATGGAAGTTTAACACGTTTATTATGCACAACACACAGAATGTACTGAAGACAGGTTCGGGCCTGGGTTCTGGTTTCACCGAGGAGTCTCGCGTGAGGATCAAGGACTGCTGACGGAGTTTGATTTCCAAGTGAGCTCCTAATTGTACCTTGAAGGGGTTCTTGAGGTTCTTTGGGAGATCACTGTTGGTTCTGGAGAGAGTTTATCATCCGTTTGCTGCTTCCAGCGTCTCGTCGTCTAGCTTGAACAGGGCCTTAATTTGGTTTTCCCAGCTCACAGTCCAAGAGCTGCTTGGGAGGTTCACTCAAGAGAATCTTCAGGGTTTTGCAGCTCAGAAGGGTCGGCTTCGGCAGGTTAGCTCAGATGAGCTTTGAAGGGGTGGGTTTCCTGGAAACACAGAGATAGTGGTTAGAATCCAACCTGGATTCAAAGTCATGGAGAAACTCAAAGATCTAGGCTTTAGCGCTGCCTTTTGTTATACTGTACAATTTTGATAAAAATGTTTAGTATTTTTTTAGTATTTAGTATATTTTTAGTATTTTTTTAGTATTTAGTATATGTTTAGTATTTTTTGAGTCCTGTCTGATTTTACAAAAATATTGCCTGCTTTTACAAAGGAGTAATATTTCTGGGTGAAGAAGCAGGCTCACACTGAGCCCGGTTCTGCTGGAGGTTTCTTCCTGTTCAAAGGGAGTTTTCCTCTCCACTTTCACTACAAGCATGCTTGGTGTGAGGGAATGCCTTAGAGTCAATGAGTCGTTGCAATCGACTGGTTTTCCTTAGAAAACTTTGAATCAATCTGTCGAACTCTGGAATTGTCTCTGTAAAGTGACGTGAGATCACATGTGTTATGGATTGGTGCTTTATCAATAAACTGAAATTAATTGAAATTAATTTGGGGGAAATTCCTCAGGCTTTCCTCTGTTGAGCTGTGTATTTTTGGAGCAAGATAACTTATGCATAGCATGATATTAAGGAACCCCAATCAGTGCTGCAGCACTAGACTGAAGGTTTTGGCTTCAGTGTGAAGCCAAGGCTTTAATGCAATATTTGTTGAATTTGTGAAGTAAAACCTTTGATCTGTGGACTGAAATGAAACTGTTTTGGTTTTAATGTGACTGATTTGTATAAACACATGTAAAGACTTTTGTTTTGGTACTAATATGCAAAGAAATAAATACAACTCTATGATTTGTCTATTTGTATTTGTTTTACATTGCTATATATAGATTGTCTTGATCAGTAATGATTTATTGTTATAGTTAATGGATCACACTGAAGCCACACAGAGGGACAGAGGAACCGCCACACCATCATTCCACTGCTATTACATCTAACCATGTTACTGCTTCTAACAGCATTAGCTGGGTGCTCTGTAGCACACAAACACCTTCCAATAGCATGAGTCCAGCAGTGCCATGTGACAACAGGAGAAAACAACAACTAATATCCAGCCAGCACTGTTGGTAATTAATCCTGGCTCGGCTTCCCTCTGCCGTTGTTCAGCCAGGGCTAGAAGGCTCCTTCCCTTTGTTAAGCTTTGACCACACAAGTCACCTCCCCAGCCCTCCCGAAGCGGGGAAACGCCAACTTTGGAGTATTAAGAAAACCAATAGCCTTGTTGACATGAACACGGAGGCCTAACCCCCGCAGCCTCCTCATATGAAGCATTGATTTTTCTGTCTGGCCACAGCACTAAACCCATTCATTCTCTATGGCCAAACCCAAGACTTGCACGGACACAAACGCTCTGCACACACTGAGACCGTAGGTAAATTCTTCTCTTATCCTCTCAGTCTTACCTTGGGGGTGGAAAGTTAAGGATTAAAGTCAGCCCTCCTTTATCAGGTTACACCATCACTCCAGGACCAAAACAATAAAAGAAGACACATACACACTCAGTTACAGTGTACATTGGCGAATGTACAAAACACCAAGGATAAGGTCGGCTCTCGGCAGGGAGGTCAGAGGCAAGACAAGATTTGGCATTAAATATTGCAGCTGTGGGTGTGCAGTCTCTCACTATAAAAACAAAAAAAAAACCCTCTGCCATTTACCACTGTAAGCCAAAACAACAGCAGTTCCACAAATATATATGTCTATATCCTGCAATCAAACAGATGAAATTTAAATGTATGTGCTAAATACACAAAATGTTCTTTAAGTGTTTTTTTAAAACATTTACAGTAGGAGCTATTCAAAGTTTTCCCACTTTCCTTGATGGGTCCTTGGCTGGCCCACTACAATTCCTTTTTAAACATCAATCTTTGCACTAAGATATTCTTTCTGTCATGATTTGTGGACATTAAGATCTAAAGAGAAGCACCATCTCCTGGTCAGAATAAAAAAAAAAAAAAAGAGGGGTCACTCCAGTGGGTTGGAAGGTAGCTGCTATTCGGCTGGCGTTTGACTGGGAATGGCCATTTTGAATGGCTGCTATCTTTTTTTAAAAACATTTATAGTAAATTGGCCAAGCTCCTTTTTATATCAAAGATTTTATAACTTCACTCTAAATCTGTAGTTTTACTAGTGGTTCCTAGAATTTCTAAAAGTAGAATGGGAGGCAGATTTTTTTAGTTCATCAGGCTGCTGTCCTGTGTTTCTTCCTGTTAAAAAGGTGTTTTTCCTCTCTCCACTGTCGCTTCTAAAGCATGCTTAGTGTAAGGGGAGTGAACTCAAGTCAATGAGTCGATGCAAAATCAGCTGGTTTTCCTTAGGTAAAAAACTTTGATGAATCAATTTGACTGGATGATCTGGTGAACTGTAAAGTGCCTTGAGATGACATCATGGGTTGTGAATTGGTGCTATATAGAAATAGAAACTGAATTGAATTGATTTACATAGTTAGGCGACTATTTTGTGCGCAGTTTAAGAAAAAGTAAAAGGACCTAGTCGATATTAATATGAGAAAAATTAGTAACTACTATTACATTAAGTTAATTTGATTTTTTTTTGCCTGTTGTGTCAATTGTTGCTGTTTGATGGAAATAAGTGATGTAGACTTATTGATTCCATCTCCAGTTAATTAGATGTATAGTTAAACCATTATGCTCTGTTTGTATTATTACAAACAAGTTTGAATTGACTTTATTTCATTGTTTCACAGATACAGTCGGGATAAAGTATGTCGAGACCTTTAATGGGATCTCTTAGTACAGTAGTAGCCATTCAAAACTTCCCCACTTTCCTTGATAAGCCCTTTGCTGGTCCTCGGCTGGGCCTTGGCTGGTCCCCTACAATACCTTTTTAAACATCAATCTTTGTACTAAAATATTCTTTCTATCATGATTTGTGGACATTAAGATCTAAAGAGAAGCATCATCTCCCGGTCAGACCCTGTAATTCAGTGAAAGGGTGAAGTTAGAGTAAAAAAATATGCATGCCTAGGAGAAGGCTAGTGGCTGGAAGTTGGAGGGGAAGTAGGCTGCCATTCAGCTCGCGTTTGACTGGGAAGGGCCATTTTGAATGGTTGCTACTGTATGTAGAGAACTTTTGTTAATGTTGTTGTTAGTTTAAAATAACCCCTTTATTTCCAGGAGCAAAGTGGGTCCTTCTTACAAAGATCTGATATACGTCTGGCACCAAAGCAGGACTTATGAATCACGTAGGGCTTGGCGTATTAACTTGGCTGTACCCTGCATATTATCAGGAAGACAACAATAAACAGTACACACCGGTTCTTTAAATGCCACTGGGACAAATAATGTGAATATGCCATGAATTTTCATCATATAATTGCTCCAGGGATGCATGGTATGTGGAAGCGCATGCTTCTAATTTATTTTACTTTCATTCTTTTCTCTGACAACGTGCTGTACTGTATTAATGCAAATTGGAGATTGAAAAGTTAAGGAAAGAAGCGGATGTTTTTTGTTGCCCGGGGGTATTTATCCCTGTGACGATGTTGTATGATCTCTTCTTAAATCTGACTGAAAAATAGCAGAGAACGGCATGAGAAAATAGAAGTTGTAATCACAGTAGGCTTGGAGGAAATGAGTGCAGCTGCAGAAAAAAGGAGCTGCTGCATTTAGAGACCTGTCTTTATGAAAAAACTGAAAAGAAACCAGCCCTACACTTTACATAATCCCCCCAGATACCAGAAAGAAGCATAGAAACAATGTGTTAATGCAGCTAATCTCTAATGTTGAGAGGAGATAAACTACAAATGTCTGAGGTGTTTCTTTACCAGTCGGTGCAAAGCTGTTATGGAAGCAGGGAATGCGCTGTGTGTAAAATCACAGTGCATTTCAATAGAACCACTTACTGACTTAAACACAAGGAAAAAAACACTATTGGTGATGCAGCCCCACATCAGCTGGCAAAGAAAAACATTTATATAGTGCTTATTTTAAATATTCACCCCCTTTGATGTTTTGCCCTTCCTGGTTGTTGTAGTCCTACTTTCTGTGGTGCTACTAAAGGACCATTTGAGTTTAATTCTCTTTTCTGTGATCTCTCTCTAAGTTACTCTAACTGTAGAGAAGTGCAGTTAGAGTGCTAATGCTGCAACTTTTCTACTTGGCACTGGTTGTGTTGTATTAATCTAACGTTTTATTTCTGTAAGTAAGGGGTAACTAGAGTAAAAGTTAAAAAAAAAAAGTGTTATTTCATCTTTCTGATTCCTGATCCTCCCTGGACTGGTTCAATCATTGGATTGCCAACTTGAAGAGGGAGGATTTGCCATCGAACTTCTGGCCAGAAAACACAAGCACATGTAGCCAACATTTGAAGAAGAATAATGTTTTCGAACATGATTCTTGATAACCACTAAAAACAATACTTTTTGTGTGTGTATCACCCGAGCGTCAGATTTTTGCCCGTAATGAGGACCCCCTCCTCCAGCCATCTTTCCAAGCAGTGACGCCACGGTCTGGTGCGTGTGCTAATGCGCCTATTCTCCCCTGCTTTTAGCAAGCAAAATCAATGGGAACTACTAGACACATCTGCAATCAACAACAATGCTCATTGAAGATTTCCAGAGGACTTCACCATTGAAATTCACCAGAGCTATATAGTGAAACTGACAATGCCCACGTGCATGGCAGCTGGATGTTGGAATACATCGGAAAAGAGTGAAAAATAGAGTAATTTCACCTTTCTGAATCATGATCCTCCACGGACGGGTTCGTCGTTGGATTACCAACTTGAAGAGGGAGGATTTTGGACATCGAACTTCAGGCCAGAGAAAAAAACACATAATATGTAGCCAACATTTGGAAAAGAAGAGTGTTTTCTAGATAACTAAACACCAGATACAGCACTGGGACTTGATCAGCAGCCGATACCGCTAATCCGTGGACGTCACAAACCAGTGGGTGACAGAAGTGCTCTCTGACAAACATGGATGCCTCCAGTACAGCACATTCAAATGAAAATGACTCCTCGTTAAAAACACTTATCATTGATTGAACAATATGTAATCATTTCATAGTTAAAGTACTTTCAGAAATTTGAATTCTGAACATGACTGGACTTCTCGTTTAAGTAACAAAAAACACATCAGTTTAAAGCTCAGCAATTACTAACGCATTACTGACTGTAAATAATTAATTACAATGCTAGTTACTGTAAAAGTTACGTAGTTAGTGAATAAGGCCTTAGTCCCAACACTGGTTATCACCTCATTGTTTACGGTTTATCCATGATTTAGAGTTTATATTTTCTTCTACTGCTGATTTTACATTTTACTAACTCAGGTATCTTGATTGCAAACCATGACACCATGTCAGTGTGTCTCAGTGTAACAGAGCACACAGCTCACTGGCTTCCAGACAGGGTGTAGGAGTTGACTGATGACCACCATCACATCTCTATCAGTTCTTCATAACACTCAATAAACACACAAACATGGGGGTACGGGTGCATACACACACCCACACTGACACACACTGGGAGAAAATGGAAGGTAGATGCATTCTGTGAGGAAAAGCAGGTCCAACCTGCAGAATCTGGTTGTTTTATATTGGAGGTCAGTTTCGAGCTTGATCATTTGTTGGTGAATCTTCAAATCTTACATCAAATAAATAGAGATTGACCTATGCAACTATTCACAGGAGTAAATACAATTTAAATTCAATTCAGTTTATTTATATAGCGCCAATTCCAAACACGTCATCTCATGTTCACCACATAATCAAGTCAAATTGATTCAAAGTTTCTATCTAAGGAAAACCAGTTTATTGCTTGACTCATTGACTCTACAGCAATCCCTCACACTAAGCATGCTTGTAGCGACAGTGGAGATGAAAAACTCCCCATTAAACAGGAAGAAACCTCCCAGCAGAACTAGACTCGAGTGTGGCGGCCATCTGCTGAGGCGACTGGGGTTCTTCAGTTATTAAGGAGCAGCTAAGCAGGAGATACAAAAACATCTGCATAGAAGGTGTCCCCGTAAACTCACAGCCAAGCAAACAAGCTCCAAGCCAGCTCTAATGTCAGAGGATGAAGAGAGCACATCCAGTCAGTCACAGTCAGAGAAACAGGATTACACTAAAAAACAACATCTATAAAGAAAGGTGTTGATGGCAGCAGCACCGTTGATATTTCTCTCCATGATGGAATCAAAGCCAAACAGGAACAGACGAGGCAAAGCTTCTATGAGATAACGACACAGAGAGCACAACGTTAGAGATTGAACTAACAGATTCCGTAGAGTGGGAGAATAGAAATAGAGTGAAGCGGAACGATGAAAAAGGAGTCCCTATGTCCCTCCAAGCAGCTCTAAACCTATAGCAGCATAACTATAGAGATAGCTCAGGATAACCTGAGCCACTCTAAAAAAAAAAATTTGTTTTAAGTTTTAATTTCTAGCCTTAAAAGTAAGACAGGGTGTCTGCCTCCACAGACTAAAACTGGTAGTTGGTTCCACAGGAGAGGAGCCTGAAAAGCCTACTAAAAGATCTGCCTCCCATTCTACTTATTAGAAATTCTAGGAACCACCAGTAGGCCTGCAGATTGAGAGCAAAGTGCTCTGTTAGGAAACTAAGGAACAATCAAGATCTCTGATATCAGATGGGCTTGGCCATTTAAGGCTTTTTAAGATGTGAGAAGGAGGATTTTAAATTCCATTCTTGATCGAGTTAACAGTGGTGCCAGAAAAAAGTGGAATTCCAGTTTCCTCCCTCCTGTGTGGGTGGCTGTAACCACCTAACACCACCTGGTTCAAAACCACGTGCAGTTTGCAGCTGTTTTAATTGGTTTAGTGAAATCCTGTGCAATATTCCGGCACATTCACATGGACATCTATTTTATATTCAAACTATAACTACTACCATGAATATTCAGTACAGTAGCAGCCATTCATCTGTCATGACTTAACTGACAGAGCAACTAAACTGAAAAACATAGACTCAGACTTAGAGATTTAGACAGATTTTATTTGTCATTTTGTTTACACAAGTGTAAAACAAAAATAAATTTCATTTGGGACAGCTCTGGACAATTTCATCTTATTTAAAAGTGCAAATAGTAAAAAAATAAATAAAAAATAAAAATAAAATAAAATAAATAGAAATGAATATATAAAAACAGTAATATAAACATATGACTGTAAATTTACAGTTCTATAATTTTTTTTCTTCTTTTCTTATAAATGATGATAAAATATAATAAATATAATAATAAAATACAATACAATAACCCATTCTTGAAAACATTCAGCAGTCTTAATGGCAGTGGGGAAGAAACTGTTGTGCAATCTGCTGGTCCTCCATCCAATGCGACTGTTGGACTCTTCCCAGAGGGCAGCAGGAGAAAACAGTCCATGGTGGGGGTGTGAGGGTCACTGATGATGTATCTATGGGGTTTGGGACACGCAGAGCTGGGATGAAATGTCTTTTATGGAGGGAAGAGGGAGCCCCAATGATCTTCTCCCCTGCTTTCTTCTTCCCACTCTCCTCACCTTCTTTCTGTAGTCTGAAAGGCGTGCCTCCACACCACCCACAGTGAGAGACAGTTGGTCAGAAATGTAGCCTCTCATGCGGTGCTTCCTTGTAGAAGGTGGGGAGGATGGATGGGGGCAGGTGGGCTCTCCTCATCCTCTGCAGGAAGTAAAAGGCGCTTCTGTGCCCTTTTTGACCAGTGAGGTGGTAGTTTACAGTCTCAGGTGAGGGTGTCTGTGATGTGCATCTCCAGGAATTTGGTGCTGTGCTGCTGACCACCTCTACATGTGAGCTGTTGATGACCAGTGGAGCGTGGTTGATGGTTCTTCCTGAGGTCCAAGATGAATCTCCTTGGTCTTCCACGCTCAGGATCAGGCTGTTATCTGTTCGTCACCAGCTGCTCCACCTAATCTCTCTGTAGTCCAGCTTGTTGTTGTCTCTGATGAGGCCCACCACCCATTTGACCACGATGTGACTGGTGTGGTGAACCCTGGGGACGCAGTCCTGTGTCATCAGGGTGAACAGCAGAGGGCTCAGGACGCAGATCTGAGGGGAGCCTGTGCTTAGACTGATGACATCAGAGATGTTCTGTCCAACCCGGACTGACTCAGGTCTGTTGGTGAGGAAGTCTAGCAGCCAATAGCAGAGGGGTGTATTGAATCCCAGTTGTTCCAGTTTGCCCATCAGATCCTGTGGGATGATGATGGTGTTGGCAGCTGAACTGAAGTCCAGGAACAGCATCCGCGACGTGGGTGTTCTTCTCCTCCAGGTGTGCCAGGCTTAGGTGGAGAGCAGAGGAGATGACGTCCCCTCATAGTGGAGCGTTTTGTGCTCAAAGTGGAATGGGTCAAATGTTGGCGGCAGGCTGGAGACCTATGTGTTCTTTAACCAGCCTCTTCGAAGGACTTCATCATGATTATAGTCAGTGCGACATGCTGTAGTCATTTAGTGAGGTGACCTTGAGGCTTCTTTGGGACCAGGAATGGTGGTGGCAGACTTGAAGCATGCTGGCACTATGGACTGATCCAGCGAGGTGGTGTTAAAATGTCTGTGAGGACACTCAGCCAGCTGATCATCAAAACCATATAGCCTCCATATTCGACCCCTTCTAAAAAAATTAAAAACAAAAGAAGAAAATTTTGTAGCCTACAAAATAAGAAAATGTTTGTTTGTTGTTTTTTTTTTTTTGTTGTAAAATGCAAAACACAGAATTAGGCTCAATGTGCCGAAGGGACCCACTTCATACATACAGACCTAAAGCATCAACTTACTTCTTTCTATTGATAACAAACGTCGTTCGTAAACAGGCAGGGGGTGGATTTAGGAAATCTTGGGCCCTAGGCAAAGACAGGCAGGGGGCCCTCTGAATTGAGATGACAACACATAAAACAGACCCCTTATACAGGTACAGAAATGTTAATAGAATAGGGGCTACATTATTTGTTCTAGGTTTTGTTCCTCTCTTCTTTATCCCTTTTTCATGCCCATCTCAAAATGGGTAGAAGATTTTTTCCAAACTTACTAAGCTCACTTAGCTGATTGCTCCTGCCTGTGTTTCAAAAAGTGAATAACCCAGTCCTTCTTTTCACTGTAGACAAGCCATGATCTGCTTATCTGTTCTCCATTTTTCATTTGGATGGGGAAATAATAGCTGCATGAATCATGACAGCAGACAAGATAGGAATGGAGAGCAGAGAGGCGGGGTTACCAATCTACACAAGCTCTGGAGAGCAGAGTTCGACTGCTTTTAGATGCTGTGTGCCAAAATCTGCAGTAGCAGAAAAAAGTTGCTTTAGATATGGCGCTAGAAACTTTTTATGTAATAAAATGCTAGAGGGTCTGAAAAAATGCTAAATATAGCAAAAAAGTGTTAGTTTCTCAACACTGCTTTTCGCACCGTTTGTTTTCAAATGGTTTTGCGCTGCTGTCTGTTTGGACCTTTCTGAACATGTGCAGCAAATGGACTGATCCAATAGATGGATGACTGAAGGAAGGGGAGGATGGGGAACACTTAATATTATAAGCGTTTTGATTTTATTTTAAGGATTTTTATCAAAATTATAATTAATGTGCACAAATAAGGAACAGTTGTATTAACCAAACATGGAAACAGAGTTTTATGGGGACCCTTGGAACTTGGGGCTCTAGACAACTGCCTAGTATTGCCTAATGGTAAATCCCTCCCCGTCAACAGGAGCAAGTGTGGTAATTACACATGCATGCCGTGATGTATGCCCAACCAGAAGCATCTATTATGAATTGTTGTGCTTTAATGTGTGTGACATTCACAGTATTGGGACTTTTTATCACCAAAAACCATAAGATCTGCACTTTGAAATGCATCCATGTGGGACGTTAGATGGATTTTTAATACGGGATGCTTTTTGGATATATCCAGCTTCTGTGCACTAGTTAAAGTCGCGGCTTTTGGAGTGCTGGTTTCTCCTCAGTCACAGCCAAAGGCTTCCTCCAGCAAACAGCTCTCTGAGAAAACTGCAGGCTTTTACTGCATCTTTTCTCTTATGTTTTTACCGTCGTATTTTTTTTTTAAGGGCCACTGAACCCTTTACTTTGGCTGTGTATGCACCAGCAAACATGCTGATACAATCTTAAAGGTCATGTTCTTTTCACGTTGACAGAGGCCTTCCAAAACTTGGATGGTTGGGGGGGGGGAGTCCCTTGAAAGGATAGCGTTGTTATACCGCAGCTACACCAACACTAGCAAACCGCACTGATTAATGCCCTACATCACGAAAGCCTTTATTCTATTCAAGCTGCATTTCCAGGAGCAGTCATGCTGAACCAAGATGGACGATCCTTCATGCATTCCGAACGGGATGCAAAAGAACATAATCATCGGTGATGAGTGGCACTTGTGTCGGCGTCTGGATCCGCCGTGCCACTGTAGCATGTAAAATAAGCTGAAAGCTCAGCCGCATGTCCTGATTATACACACTATATCATGTATAAGTACAAAAACATGGTGAATACAAGAAATGCAGCCATGTCCCCTGATGTTTTAGGCTAATACTTAAACATTGCGGCTAAATAGCTGAAAGGATTCGCTGGTTGTGTGTGTCCACTGGTGTGTGTCCACTGGTGTGTGCGGATGTAAGGGAAGTTCGTTTTCTAAGTGTGTCTTTGTGTTGGACTTCCATGGCCTGACAGCTCCTCTCTTTCTTGCCTTGTTTTTAAAAGGCAACCATAATGGCCGGTAAGGACAGCCTTAAGAGCTACTGGCAGCTTGAAGCTTGACGCAACCAAAGGTCATTGATTCCCCCCTCTACAAAGCCTGCTCTTTCCCTCTTTTTTTTCTTAACAATTCATTGAATTTTGGCATTTTGTGAACACACACAGGACAGCTCGCCGACAACCCGACCTTGACAGCGAATTGGATAAATAAACCTTCAATTTAGCCGCTCTCCTCCACTCCTTCCTCCACACAGCTCGCCGGCTCAGGCAAGGAGTCCCACCGGGAGCTTTCACCTATCCACATCGTTCAGCCCACGCTCCTATCAGCTCTCTCCTCTATTTTTTTATTTATTTTTTTTTATGCCGGCCTGTCTAGCGGAGCTGCCCTCAGCAGTGTGACAAACACGGCCTTAAAGATAAGCTAACAGCCCCCTTGCACTCCAGTCAAAGTCAATCCGAGCTCCGCGTCTGAAATTTAATGCCAATTCCATCTTTCAACCCCGTCCATCCCATTTCCACAGCCGACACTGTGCCCTCCGCCTCCGTCTCCAGCTGCCTGCATCAAACCCTCACAAGACTCAAGCACATTGGGGGTAATGCAGAAATGCACTGACATGCACGCAGACACACACTCCTTCATACCTATCAGATGGGCTTCACCATCCCGGGGGAGAAGCGGGATGTGAGAGCACTACTCCATAACGGGTAATGACATGGCATTTAATGATACTGTCCAAAATGATCCGGGCCTCTGCCGACAGCGACGGCTGCTCTGCACGGAGGCCGTGGAGCCGTGGAGAGCCAGATAAGCCTGGCTGGGCCTGCTTTCCGTTTGTGTGTTAGTGTGTACATCTGTGTCACACTGGTGTGTTTGTGATTTCCTAACACAGCAGAGGCAATACTGTATCTTTCACTCGTCCCGTCGCCTGATACGATGTGACACATGCTCCCGCCATATACTGCCATCGTTCCCCCATCACTTCACCTTCCACTGCCTCTTGCAGCTTTTCCTTTTTCATTTGCCTCAAATTCTTTATGCAGTTGTTTTTCCCTCTTTTCTCCTGAAAGATAAAACCAATAAGGAATCCTGGAATTCAGACATAATCAGTACTCAAGTTGAAGGGGGATGAGGGGGGATGCCATCTTCTTATGTGACCATCCCCCCCATACCATCCGCTGTGACATTTTATCACTGAATGTCTACATTTCTATTATATATCAACCATAATGGCAATAATATTTCCTTTGAGAAAATTTGGCAGGCTGTGTTCTTACGTGTAGCCTGACCAAATTACGGTGGCCCAGAGGACACACGCGATTTCATTTTCAACATCAGTGGCGCAAGAGAGAGAGATTCGTGGTACAAAAAATGGCGCTGCTGCACAGACTTAAAAAGAAAGAGTGCGAGAAACACAGACCAGCACATTGGGAATACTTCCTGTTCTCCCTATGGCCAGTCTGGGTCTGCTGGGACATAGATTGAAGGCAAGGCCGTCGCCCACTCTCGTTTTGTCGTTACGCTTTCCAGCTGGCTGCCGGGTCTGCTAATGGTTATGATACCAGGATGCCAACAGTGCATCGAATTTTCCAAAGGGGGCCTGGATGAGGCAAGTTTTATTTTTTTCTAAAGAACCAGTTCTACCAGGACACTGGCCCCTGTTGTTTGCTGTCTAGAACCAAGGATGGAACTTAGCTGTTTAGATGAGAAACGGAGACACCCATGTGGCTTTTTTTTGCTTCATTAAGTCCACACTGATGCCCAAAAGCGTGACAAATGTTTAGTTTCTTTTTTGTCTAAGTCTGAATTAAAACTCAGAGAAGAATCCAGATGTCAGATTTGCATTTATCCTTTAGTTTTGTACAAAAATAGACTTTAAACTACCTGAACGGACATCTATCCCTTTAGTGATGTACAAAAACAACTAAACATTTATACACAGTAGTTGCCATTCAAGACTTCCCAACTTTCCTTGATGTGCCCTTGGCTGGTCCCCTAAAGTTTCTTTTTATCCAACAATCTTTGCACTAAAATATTCTTTTGTCATGATTTGTGGGCATAAAGATCTAAAGAGAAGCCTCATCTCCTGGTCAGACCCTGTAATTTAGTGAAAGGGTGGAGTCCTAACGTGTCCAAAACTGAGTGTTTCTGTGATTTGAAAATAGTTTTGTACATTTCTGATTATCCACAATATTACAGATTGTTTACATATTACAAAATATTACATATTGTTCATTATTGTTGGGTATCATTCTCTTCTGTTTTTTTTTTTTCTTGATATTTCTCCATCTAGCTTCTTCCTGCTGGTTCTATTAGAACAGAATACAACTTTATTCAATGGAGAAGTTCATTTGTCTTAATTTTCTTTGGTTTTCTTCTGATTCTCCCCCTCCTGGTTAATCACATCTCTCACCCTCATTCCCTCTGTTTAGCTCCTCTGGATTGCCGTTCATTGCCCCCCCCCTGCCCCAGTCTATACAACCTCACTGGTTTGTTTTTTTTTTATCACCGCTGGATCCTTCTGTCTATCCTTCTACATCCCAAGCTTTGGACAGAACTTCTACTCCCCATGCTTTATGGCAGTTTGTAAATACAATTTTTTCTTACCATTTTTATGTAGTAAAACCTTCTTCTCCACCTCAGTTCTTTTATAATAAAAATGATAGGAGAGACCTTTGTTTAAAGTCCCCTCAGTCCATCCCATTTCCTCTCAGTTCCTTTTCCAAAGTAAAGGCCAATTGTGCCAAAGAAAATTGAAGAAAAAGAAAACTAATGAAGCTCAGGTGCTTTAGGGTCTTCAAACAATGCAGAAACATGAATGTTGGAGTAATTAGTGGAACATTTGCTCAGTTTAACTGAAGCCTAGAGTGAGTAAAATCAGCTTATACAGGGAAATATATGTCTTTAAAACACTTCCATCATTGGACTGGTGCCTTTAAAACGCGTGGATGGAATAAATGCACGTGTGTTACCCACTTGACTCTCTTTGACAGCCATAATGACACCGTGGGGTGTTGAAAGTAAAACACAACCTCCAGCTAAAGTGGGTCTGGCTGTGATAATGAGTGGCTTGCTCTGAGTGCGCTGACAGACAGCAAAGAAATCCATGTAGGAAACTCCATCAGGTAATTAGACTCAACCTACAATGCCTGGAAATTACTGTTTAGGTAGTTCTTAGAGCTCCTGTCTGTTTTTTAAATGAATTTAAACTCTTGGAGGTTCGGACGATGTTCTGGCGGAAAGGTAGCAGGGATCTGAATGTGTGAGTGTGAATGACAGGATAACATGGATTTGTTTGTCCAGCAAAAACAAGTATCATTATTCTGCATTGATCAGAAGGTTGAATCCAAATACAAGCTTTTAAGAAAATGTTTTTTGGACCCAGTTCTTCTCCATGTATGTGTGTTTGTTAGGGGGGAATATGTGGCTGTATGTCAGGTGCATGTATCTCCCAAGTGTGCGACGCCCTGAGGGCAGCCTCAGGCTCGCCTCCAGCGCCTGTTCTTACACAGACAAGAGACACGCTGAGACAGTATCCCAGAGCCAAGCTATCAAAACACACAAGCAGAAGCTAAGAGAAAGAAGGCGCCCAATAACCTTTACCCGACCATTCATGATGTTGCAAATGGTTACAGAGAAACAGTCCAGCATCGAAAACATACAGCTGCGCTCGTCTCTGTGGGGTAAATTCTGCTGATGTCCTGTCAAGGTTGATGGATGTTGTTCTGGACCTAAATGCAGAGTAGAAGAGGCAGGGATGATTGCTTGCAAAATTGAATGAAGAAGTAAAAATCCATAGTCCAGAATCGATTGAGAAGAAAGTTGAAGGAAAAGTCCGGTAACATTCAGAATACAAACTTCTGAAAGTACTTTGAATATAAAATTATTACACACTTTTCAATTAATGATAACTATTTTAATTATGAGTAATTTTCATTTGAATGTGCTTAACTGGAGCATCCATGTTTGTCAAAGAACACTACTGCCACCTACTGGTTTGTGGCGATCACGGTGAGGTATACGGCTGTTGATCAAGTCCCAGTGCTGTATCTGGTGTTTGTCACAACGCGCTATTATCCATGACGACCAGTGCACTATGCTACGCAGAGAGTAACAGATTAATGACTTGTTTTTTTTCTCTGGCCAGAAGTTCAATGGTAAATCCTCCCTCTTCAAGTTAGCAATCCAACGACAAACCCGTCAGTGGAGGATCAGGAATCAGAAAGGTGAAATAACTCATTTGCTTTCACTTTTACTCAATTTATTAGTACATCCAACTGCCATGCACACGTAGGCATTGTCAGTTTAACTATAGCTCTGGGATGAGTTTCAATGGTGAAGTCACTCTGGAAATCTTCAATAATTGTTGTTGATTGCAGATGTGTCTAAGTAGTTCCCACTGATTTTGCTTGTAAAGCGGGGGAGAATGGCGCTAGGCTTTACCGCACCGTGATGTCACTGCAGGAAGATGGCAGGAGTGAGGGGTTACTATATTTGAGCAAATATGGCCACTCCCAGACTCAGTGATCGCGGACCAAAATTATTGTTTTTATTTTTTTACTGATAAATAAATTCATTCATTAAATCACCACATATGTATTAGTTTAAGGTATAAATAATGACCCACTGGTTATTCCTCGCTGACTGGATTTCACCTTTAAGAACCAAAAAACCAACGAGACACTAGAGAGAAAAAAACATAAAGAATGACGAGGATTCAGCAGGAGGTGTATAAAGGGAGACCGAAACAATGCGAGAAGGCTTACTTCCAATTTTATTGAAATTCTAAAATACCTGAATCCAACTTTGGCTGTGAAATTTTTATGCACAGTTTTTGAAGTTCTGCTAAAAACCAAGACTTAATTTAGAAGTTGGTTTTTTAGGCTAAATCTGGTTTATTCCCAAAATTTTGGTTGGTCATATTTTGTCCCACTTTAGTCCAAACATAGACGCTGAAAGCTGGGTTTTCAATGTATTTTCAATTATCTTAAAATTACGGCTTTTCAATTTTCACTTTTCGACCAAATGTAGAAATTGTTTGGACGTGAATCCTGCCGTCTTTTCATTGTCTTTTCAACCAATTTCAACAATGTCAGGACTAATTAGCTCATAGGGAGCAGGTGTAGACAGAAGTAACTAGAAGGAGCTTAGTGGAAAGGAAAGGACACAGCAAAACTAAGAATTCAAAAAAAGGATGTAAATCTTGAGAGCAACACAGAACAAAGCATACTTGAGAACCCGAAAAGTAAAACTTAACAGAAACAAGAGGTCCAGAACGTAAGATCATAACATGTTCTCTTCTTGCCTTTTCCTTTTCATTAGAAATTGTTCTTTATTTGCCTGATTTTGCTCTTTTTTTATTCTGGAATCTGATTTTGTCTTGGATTGATACCGTAGTACCCATTCAAAATGTCCCCTTCTTGATGGGCCCTTAGCCGGTCCTTGGCTGATCCCCTACAATTCCTTTTTAAACATCAATCTTTGTACTAAAATATTCTTTCTCTCATGATTTGTGGACATTAAGATCTAAAGAGAAGCATAATCTCCTGGTCAGACCCAATATTTCAGTGAAAGGTTGGAGTCAGAGTAAAAAAATATGCAATTTTGCTGGTTGGGGAGAAAGTGGGCTGCCATTTGGCTGGCATTTTAATGGAAAGGGCCATTTTGGATGGATGCTACAGTAGTATCCCTGAATCCTTTCAGAGACCAAATATAGAATGTATGTTACATATGTTACCAGCTAGGTGTAATTTAGAAATGTTACTGTATAAGCAGCTTTATGACTAAAATGAACTCAAAGCTGAGGTCTTTCATATCCACATAAAGGGCATTTTCAAAGCTTTTTAGCATTCTCATCTCATCTGCATTAGTTTATTTACATGTACACTAAAATCTATCGATCGTTTATCAACTGTTTTTTTTGTAGAGTGTATTAAAAACAGGGTAGAACTGAATGTTTCCGCAAAGGTCTTTAACATGTTGATTTGTTTTTTCTTCAGAAGGAAATCCTGCAAGTGCTAAAAAAGGAGCAATTCATTTTTGCCAAATCAAAAAGACAAAACATACAAACAAACACAGGGCCTGACTGACTTCTGTGCAAATATGAAACAAAGAAATAAAAAGCAACCCTAGTAATCTATTTTAAAAGAAAGTTGTAGCTCCTTCGCCCACAGCTCCTGTTTCTTAACCTTTCATGGGTTCATAGCAGAACCAAGAACTCCAGATGACTGAGCCAGAGCTAGAAGGACGTCTTTATGAGACAGAGAGCTGGTCAAACTGGGAATACAGCCTTCAGGAAATGAATCACTAAATAGAAAACCTTGAAGCTTTTCGTCATAAAAGCCCAAAACATATGAAGGTGAGCACATTAGCATATGTTACACTGTAGAGTGAAGAAACAATGGATGCCTATAAGTCCTGTCCGCAAAGGATTGTGGGAAACCTGCTTGGTCCCTTTTCCTACCTCCTTCCTTTCTACTGATGCACTTCTGCTTTCAGCTAAAAAGTGATACTAAATAGTTTATTGCTTATTATGCAAATTAGCATAGAGCCACTCAATCTCTGAAGCCCCACAGGTGAACTTCCTTTATAGGGACATTCTGTGTCCTTATTTATTCCTTAACATTCTCCATCCAATCAGAGCTTAGCTCAAAACATAAACATTGTCTGCAACAATGAGGACAAAGTGTGGAAGATAAGAGATTTCTTCGATTCCTGTTCGGCTGTGACTCCATCCTGGAGAGAAATATCAGCTGTGCTGCTGCCATCCAACACCTTCTTTGTTTATAGATGTTTTGATATCAGAATGTTTTTCAGTGTAGTCCTGTTTCTCTGACTGTGACTGAGGGGATCTGTTCTCTTCATCCTCTGACATGGGAGCTGGCTTGGAGCTCGTCTGCCTGGCTGTGTGTTTCCTGGACGGGGCAATCTGTGGAGCTGGTTGACGGTTGCCTTTTTGTATATCTGCTTCTGTCTCCTTGAACCCCAGTCAGCCTCAGCAGATGGCCGCTCACACTGAGACCTGGTTTCTGCTGGAGGTTTTCTTCCTGTTAAAAACGGGATTTTTTCCCTCTCCACTGTCACGCTAGAAGCATGATTAGTGTTAGGGATTGAGTCGATGCAATCATTTGGTTTTATTTAGATAGAAAACTTTAAATCAATCTGACTGTATGATCTGGTTGAACTGTAAAGTGAGATGACATGTTGTGAATTGGTGCTATATAAATAAACTGAATTAAATTCTGATGGAGATGATGACTGTGGAGGCAGCCAACAGACCTAATAAGGATGCACGGTATGTGATGTGCTTGACATCAAAGACTGGTAAAGCCGTTGCATGCTGCTACAACTCACACTGTACGACGAAACCGCAGGTTTTAAAAGTTCACAGCTCACGATGCATGTTCTCACTGTGCGACCCGACGCTCTGATGCGATCTACCTGCTCACACTGTACCTTTAAAAACCACGTGGGACTCAGCTCCGCAGTGAGATGGCGCTACTTGGACTCATCTATCCGGAACCCAAGAAGAATATGAAGCTCACTAGAGTGAAATGCGCTGCCTTGGCAATTTGTGCAATTTTGTGCTGAAAGCCCTAAAAAGAAAATGCAACAACGTATTTGGACAAAGACATGGCTGAACAAACGTGGCTACTACAGTCTGTCTATTTTACATAAAGAACTCCCATTTCACTTGCACGCCACCATGCTTCTGTGTTTTCCTCTGAGAGGAAGAAGAAGAATCCTGGTTTGCGCAGTGAGCAATTTGCCCATGACCACATTACCTTTACTGAATTTCAAACATGTTTGTTTCTCCCAACCTTACAATTCCTGATCGGGAGGTGAGAGGCTGATCGCCCCTCGTTACCTCTACATTACACGACGCACGATCAGTCTAAAAGTCGGCATGATCAAAAAATTCTTGCACGAGAACTATGCCCGAATTTATAGGGAAGTTCTGAGTCCTGATTGATTCTTTAACATTCTCCATCCAATCAGAGCTTAGAGGTCCAAACTGGCAGCAACCTGCAATCAAGATCTGAGGAAAATTAAAGAAGAGGGAGAGTGGAGAAAAAATAAACACCGTCTGCAACAACGAGTATAAAGTATAAGAGATAACATATTTCTTCTGATGGAGATGATGGCTGTGGAGGCAGCCAACAGACCTAGTGAGGATGAACGGGAAGTGGTGTGTTTGGAAATGCAGGCTTGTTTCTAATAGCCGTTCCTCAGATAAACAGGTCGGGTTTTTCAGTGCTGTCAATTCACATCCTGGAGAAGAATGCCTACTTCTGATTTCATTAGGATTCTATAATATCTGAATCTAACTGGCTGTGAAATTGATCTTTTTATGCACAGTTTTACCCGCTAAACACCAGACGTCATTTAGAAATTGGTTTTCAGGCTAAATCTGGTTTAGTCCAAAAATTTGGGTCGGTCTTATTTTGTCCCACTTTAGTCCAAAAAGAGACGCTGAAATCTGGGTTTTCAACATCTTTTCAATGATCTCAAAATTACGGCTTTTCAATTTTCACTTTTCGACCAAATGTAGAAATTGGTTGGACGTGAATCCTGTCGTCTTTTCATTCAACCAATTTTTGCTCTGTGGGTCACGTCTGAAAAGCTTTTGTTGAAACAGGAGCTCATGAAATCTGTAATAAAAACTAACTAGATTGTTCTGGCCACTCAGAGGAATTGACCCTTGTATGACTGTATTCCTGTATTAAAGACTGACATTTTTTCGGGAATCCCACGGGTCACGGGATTCCTGTGGGATTGGAGTCAGTATTAGTAACGATCACGTGATTGGGACGGTACAGGATTAAACATTAACGGAAGCAGACGGGAGCGTGAGCAAACCAATAATAACAAAAAAAAAAACTAGGATCGAAGCGCCAAAAAATAAAATAGAAAGAAAAAATCCAGTACTGGCGCCATTTTGTAGTAGTTTTTCCGAAGCCTACACTATAATGCGAATCAAAAAAAACTACACCTAATCTAAAAACTAACAGTGCTTCCACTCTGAGTTTTTCAACCGAGCACAAAACAAGAATGGGAGTGGTGCAGGAGCGGGAGTCATTCTGAATGGGAGCGGGATGAGAGTGGGAGTAATTTCACCAGGAGTGGGACGGGACAGGATTTAGATTTCTACTACGGGATAGGAGTGAAAATCCACTCCCGTGTCAGTCTCTGCACTGGAGTGACCCCCTCTTGCATATTTTTTTACTGTGACTCCACCCTTTCACTGAATTGGAGGGTCTAACCAGGAGATGATGCTTCTCTTTAGATCTAAATGTCCACAATCATGACAAAAAGTATATTTTATTGCAAAGATTTATATTTTAAAAAATTAATATTACGGGACCAGCCAAGGACCCATCAAGAAGCATGGGGAAATTTTAAATGGCTACTACTGTAATGGTATTAATGTAACCCACATAGTGTGTTAAGATTGTCCCCCTTCCTGTATTGCTTCTTTTTCAGTTCTTCCCTGTCAGCATTTGCTAGTTCAGCTCAGGGTTGGTTTCTATGTCCCTTTTCTTAATTGGCATTAAAGATGCCCAGGGCCCTCACAGCCCATGGAACCAGTCTAACACACACACTCAGCGATCATACACCACTCTAGAGTGGCTGGTGTGTGGAAAATTAGCTTTGGGTGTAGAGAAAAAAGCTTGTGAAGTAGTCCTTTGTGGGATGAAAACTGCAATGATATGGAATATTCCGCTCTTAATTACTGCCTGTTTACTCAACCCTCCCCCAGCTTTTAACTGCCCCCATCAGCATCTTCCTCCCTTCTCTCTCCACCTTCTCCCTCTTTATCTACATCTAACCTGGCACCTTTAGCATCAAATACAAAAGAGGAAAAGGAGTCCAGGAGAATGATTGTAAATAGCACTAGATATAGGGTATATAAAGAGACTTTCCTTTGTTTTATCATTCCATTAATACAACCAGTGATGAGTTTATGGCCCCTGAGGTGCCAAACTACTATTTAGGTTTTAGAGCTTGGAGTAAACTGAGACTTTGTATGCTGAATAATGGTTGAAATGATACATGTGTGCTCAAAATGAACTGCAAGCTACAAAACAGCTGAGCATCAAAACACAGCTTCCCTGTGAACCTTTATCCAGGTAGGGCTGATTTGCCAACAAATGGCTTCCTTCCCAGAGAAATCAGATAGCATTTAGTGCACCTACTCCTGCTATGTCTGAAAATCGTCTGTTGTAGGGAAGTTCAACACTGAATTCAGGCCTACTGGATGACAGGATGTTTGATTTTTAAAAGAGGTGCCACCTAAGGTCTCAGTATCCAATCGAACAGATAAGAAAATTCCACTTCTGAAGGTATATTAAACATATAACATTTAAATCATAATTTAGCACCAGTAATTAATAGTTAGGGTGTGTTGAGAGTATTAATAAAGGGGAGTGTTAAGGACTTCTGTCTCTGTGGTTTGTGTTTTTGTGTTTGTGCTCCCTTCCTCCTCCACCAGGAGGCACCTGGTTCTAGTCCGCCTCCTCACACACCTACGGAGGGTTACCACTACCTCAACGCCAGAGTGTTTTGCTTCGGTTTTGGGAAGTCATCCCGCAAACTGGATGTTCTGACTTTCTCTCCTGGAAGGATTCTCTGAGCTTCAAACTGAGCTGAGGATTCAAACTGGTGGTTTGGATCTACTTTCCTCCAAGAGATCATGCTTTGAGCTTCACAATGAGCAAGGATTCATCTCCACAACAACCCCGCCAAAGTACGCTAAGCAGGAAATTTAAGTTGCAGTCAGTTTTTCCATTCACAGACAAACAACTGCATTCTGCAAACCCTGTCCGCCCTCCATCGAATGAGACAAACACTGGAACACCCCACGCAACTGGAGTTAAGAGTCAACCACTTATCTGGAAACGCGAGTCTACAATCTATTCCGAGACAATCAAGTTCGGGAATCAAGTTTCCCACTGAGCCTGAACTTACCGTATTGTCTTCCCCTCACTTCCCAGTTCCGGTTGAGCAGTGTTGAGAGCAACAATGGATTCTTCACACTTCCCTCAATAAAACTGTTTAATCTTTCCCCTGTATTGTTTTTTTCTGCTTTTTGGGTCAGACCTTAGTTAAATCATGACAGGGAGGACATGCAACAAAGGTGTGCTAGCTGGCACGCCGGCCTGAGAACATGGGTCATATGCAAGGATGTATTTCCCCAAAATGTAGAATTCTTTTCTGTATCTTTCAAAATAGTCTTTGCTATGACCACACACACAAACATTTAGCCTGCCGGTCATTAGGGTGATATGGAGGTTACAGTGTTGTGTCTAAAACTCAACCTGTTCTATAAAATTTCAACATTTAAGCCTTAAACTGATTTAAAGAAAACACACATCAAAAATGGATTTTCAGTGTGTTTTTAGCTCGTAATATATATTACTGTATATATGTATATATAATAGTAAGCCAATGTATATATATATATATATATATATATATATATATAGTAGTATATATATATATATATATATATATATATATATATATATACATATTGCAACTGGTCAATAGAGCGCTTAGGGCACCACCCCACCCGACGCTTACTTCTATATATATCTCTCATTGCGCTGGCCGTAAAGGTAGCATTCTAGAGGCAATTAATATACCCGACGCGACGCGCGGTTAAGAGACGAAGGAGCAAGTATTTAATCTTTACGCTTATCAAAAATTAAATAGCATTTCAGTATGTTTTTAGATCACTTAAAGAGAATATTTAATCCGCCCTAGGGCTTTGCATAAACTAGTTTCAGTGTTTACATGCAGTGCAATGCATAATAACACATTTACGTCTTACTGCAGAAAAAGTTTCCTAAAAACCTAAAAATATCCATCTTTCAACAGTTACAATTTTTGTATTGACTTTTATTTCAGAGTTAAAAAAACATCCATCACGGTCACATGGATGGTCACATTCATCGAGTGTCTCTTTCTTAAAAGCAAGCTGAGATTTACCAGATCCCTGTTGTTATTGCTGAGTACAGATACTATTTCTATGATTCTTTTTAAAAGGCCTGATGTACAAAATAATTTTTAAGTGTTGGATCTGGATTGCTTGATTTTTTTTAGCTGAGCAGCACTGGTGGAAGAAATGTTTAGCCAGACTTATACATGAAGAACTTTGAACTAAACAGGCTTTTCATTTGATGAACTTCAAGTGAAGGGAGATCATCCTGATTGAAGGACCTGAGTTACTGCTGAGTGTCTGCAGCACAGGAGAGTTTGGCTGTAGCACACACATGGGCAAATTTGCCATCTTTCAGTGGACCTCAGTCCTTTGCTCAGCAGGATCTCTGTACAAAACAAACAAGTCGATCTTTTAAAAAAGTTCAGAGAAGGAGTTGAGCCAGGCTCTATCTGAGCTCAAACTTTCAAGATTCCGCACAACTTTTGCACCTTTTTGTTTTAATAGTCTCGCTGTTTTATTGACAGTTTGCCATCTGATAATCGAGACCTCAGAGATATGCCAGCTACTGTAAAAATAAAAGAGAAAAGTTGAGCAAAAAAAAAAAAATGTAAAGGCAACTTCTGTAAGAATTTAGAGCTGAAACTGGGTGGTGAACAAGGAAAATAATCAATGGATAATTATTTATACCTTAAAGCTAAACTATGGTTTGAGGGGTGATTTAATTAATTTAACGTTAATACAGTAAAAAAACAAAAATTATAATTTTTGACGCCGATTACCACTGAGTCTGGGAGCGGCCATTTTTGCTCAAAATATAGTAATGTTATAACAATTCCTGCCGGAAATGCTTCCAGCAGTGTTGACATCAAGGCAGCGGTAAGCCTAAGCGCCACTATCCTCCCAGCACTTTACAGCAAAATCAATGGGAACTACTAGGACACATCTTACAATACAACAACAACAATTATTGAAGATTTCCAGAGGACTTCACCATTGAAATTCACCAGAGCTATAGTGAAACTGACAATGCCCACGGCATGGCAGCTGGATGTTGGAATACATTGAGTAAAAGTCATCGCCAGAAGATATCAGGAGTGAGGGGTCACCTTAAATGGGCAGAAATGGCCGCTCCTGGATTCAGTGATCGCGACGAACATTATTGTTTTTATTTTTTTACTTTACATTTATTAACACTAAATTCATTGAATCACCGCAAACGTTTGTGCTTTAGCTATAGATAATAATCCATTGAACATTCCTTGCTGACCAGACTTTTCCTTTAATAATGTGAAAGATTATAACAAAATTAATGTGTCTGTGTTTAACTATTATTTTATGAGGTTTTCACAACTGGAAATAGTTTTTCAGGTCGAAAAAGGAAAATTACTTTTTGTAATAAGTCCAATGAATCTCATTATTATGATATTTTCAACCAGAAAAAAAAAAAGTTTGTAGAATCTGTTTTGGGATTATTTTAATGGCAATTGAGACGGAGACTGAAAGGAAAAAAGGGAGAAGACCAAACCTGAGAAATAAAGAGGCACAAGCAGTCAGAATCACAATCTAATTGTCTTCTATTCTCAGTCAGTATTAAGAAAATTTTCATTAATTAGCGAAAAGAAAAAGTGTTGTTTATCAAAAAACAGTAGAACCACTATGTTTTCATTCTGTAGTAAAATGCCCTCCAGTTCATCAGAGGAGGGGCTACATTTGCTTTCCTCTTCAAGCTCTGCTCGCCTGACTTTTGGTTGGTGAACAGATGAGTGTGGGGGGAACAGAAATACCTCCCTGTCCCGTGGTGTGCGAGACACTGTATTAAAGCCATATTTCGCATCACACTCGGCAGATATATGAGGTGTCTTAAATAATATGAACTATGTGTTAAGAAATAAATTGCTTACACCAGTAGAATTCTTACAGGAACACTTCAATCCAGACCCCCAAGACCCACCAGATCATTATTTCCTGCACATTTTCCCCAGTGCAAGCAGACATGGTTACTGATTGTAATAAAACACACTGTGTGAGGTTAGAGGCGTGTGGAAAGGCTTGCATGACAGTGACAAAACTGTGTGCCATTCATCTTCTTCATTTCCACTTTCAGTTTCAAAGTTCTCACCAGTGGCTGCAGTCTAACCGATGCTTTCACTCAACTTAAGTGTTGCTTTAAATCTGCTTCATTTTTATAGTTTTTTTTTTATAGTTTCCTGTGGTAGGCCTGTTTGATAAAATACCAGCTTAATGCATTGAAACTCAGTACTAATTGTAAAAATGAAAATGAGAATGAATCATTCTCCCATAAGCGCTAAGAAACAAAAAGGTGGATATTCATCAAAGCGGCTTCAGTTTCTGATTTACTGTATTTCTGTCAATACTTTCCATTCCACTGTCGCTTTAGGTTTAAAGTCATAGGGAGGCGGCTGAACTCCAGCCGTTGCGAGTTTCTCCTCGAATTAGTTGCCACGACTTTTACAGTGAATAAAGTGAAGATCACGATTGATGGTTTATCATAAAGGCGGGATTGTTCTGGCAGAAGTTTGGTTGTGGCGGGTTTATTGCAAGCATCTTGCTCTTAACCAGTTAGCAACTTAGTACTAGTAATGTTTCCCAACGGAAATTCCATTGGGACCAAGTAGTACTAAATTGGTGACTTAGAAACTACACTGTCAAGGGACACGCTATGGACAGCGGAAGCATGCAAGAGGAGGGGAGTTTGTGTCGGATGTCGTGGATAAGTCTCTTCCATCATCCATTTGTCATTTAGAGGAGGAAGCGGGCCCGAAGTTATTGTGGAAAGAGGGCATAGCCTTGGCAGGAAGCTTGGTTTTGGTGTAGAAGGCTTCCAGCCGTACATGTTTTGAGCCCTTGCCTGCACTTAGCGCTGCCAGGATTCTGTTAGCTCCTACGCCTGCTGAAGACACAGATGGAACTCAATGGGAAAAGGAAAGGATTCTCATTTCAACTCATTGCGTATATTATCTGCGGCATATAAATCAAGATACTTGTGACCAAAAAATTAGACATTGACAGATGACGTTGATATATGATTAGCCAAATTTGGGTGTTCAGGCTGACGTATAATTAACTGGCCTGCATAAAATAAAAGGGAAAAAAAGCCTCAAGCAGAGAATTTAAAGACGGGATTTTTTCTAAAATAAAAATTTTTCAAAATTTTGAGACAATATCGTCTGATAAAGAGTACATTTATTTACATGTTTAAGCCAGAATGATTTGACATTTAAAGCATGACTTCCCAACAACTTTAACACAATCCAGCAAACTGTATCAATAAAAATGTAAACAGTTTTTTGTTTTTATTTACTGTGACTTTCAAATATATTCATACCCCTGGAGCTTCATGTCATGTGTCTAGTGAAATAAATAATAACTGAACTTTATTAATCTTGCATTAGGTTGAGAAATTTACCTCATGTATTACTGGCCCATCCACGCTTGAGGAGCAGTGGGGCTGCTTGCCATCATGTGGCCAGCCGAGGGAGGCGTGTGGGGTTAGGGGTGTACTCCGAGACTGGGAGTGGCAGTCTGTGGGAGTGGGGCTGCGACAGAGCTATGGAGATTCTGAGCTCTATGCACCTAACCACTAGGCATACACTCACAAAATGATGATTTCTTTGGCTTTAACCTTCTTCTGGTCAGAATAACTGTTAATAAGTCAATGTTTTTGTTGAATAGACCAGCAGACTGTCATATCTCAAATCTCTTTGTTTTATTAATTTTTATTTTTTTTTTCTATAGCATTAAATCACATCATGTCATCTCAAGGCACTTTACAGTTCAGCCGATCATCCAGTCAAGATTAATTCAAAAGAGTTTTCTATCTAGTAAAAGAAACCAGTTGATTTACATCGACTCATTGACCGAGGAGCGAAATCCCTCCACACTAAAAAGCATGCTTACAGCCAGCGACCAGGGTGGAGAAAAACTCACTTTTAACAGGATGAACAGGCGGGGCAGGAACCAGGCTCAATGTTCATGAAAACTGGAGATTAAAATACGCGAATAATAAAGTAAAAATCTTGGTATAATTTTTTTGATCAGGACCTGTCATTTTGAAATCCCATATCTAAGGGTTTTCCTATAATTTTGCTTTTCATCCTAGAAATTCGTACGAAAAATTAAAAATATCGCAATACTGGGGATGATGCAACGAGAAACTAGTCCATGCATTTGTTACTTCAAAGGCTGGACTATTGCTTGGAGTGCTTTACTGCATCCAGGAAGTCCACAAACTGTAGTTAAAAACCTTCAGTTGATTAAAATGCTACAGCTCCGAATGTTTTGGTATTTTTCCTCATTAGGTTAAAGTTCTGAGATGGATTTTTCCCCATCTAGGTTTTCCCATCTTCTGTGGCTATTTATTTATTTTTTTTCATTTTGTCATTATTTTTACTTTTCTAACTTTTGTTAGATTCTTTAAATGCTTTGTACATTTCTACACCTATAGCTTTCAAGTTGCTGTTATGTTCATTATTACTTAATGACGTAATCTAATCCCAGTTAGATTACTGTAAGTCCTAGAAGCTCTTTTTGCTTTTCACTGGGATTTTTGCTCCACTCACACCTACTGTATCCTAATTACCATAATTGCTCTTCTAATCAGTTTTCAAGAGCAGCCAGGGATGTGCTGGTCATAGGGGGGTTCTGGAGGATTCCCAATCCATCACAGGGAGAACTGGTTCGTGGTCAGAATGTTGACTGGTAGCAACGGTTCAATCCTTAGCCTTGGGTCTTTCCCCATAAAGTTTGGGTGTTCTACCTGTGCATGCTTAGATTATTTCTAAGTATTCCAGCTTCATTCCATAGTCCAAAAAACCACATGTTTAGTCATTCAGTGTCTTTTAATTGCACTTAGTTTGGTTTATTGGTTCATTGGATTGATGTGGTGTTTTCTTTTCACTTTATTTATATAACAAACCAATAGTGTACAAAGATTCGTTGAGGTACAAACATTACAACAATGGTAGAGAAAAGAAATAGACAGAACATGGGGCTAAAAGCAAGAACAGATACATAAACAATAAGGCCAATGAATAAATATAGAGCAAGATTTCAAGCAAATGAAAAGTAGAAATACTGGTAGTTCCTTTTTTTCTGGCAGAAACAGATTTCAAATGTTTCAAAGAGGTGTAATACAATAAATTGGTTAAGAAAAAAATTCAAAACAAGGAGTAGAACCTCTCCATTTACACTAATATATATGATATTTGACAAGCAAAAAAACAATATAAACCATATCTGAAATGTTATTATCAAGGTCATCAACATAATACAACACGTGGGTAATTGTTATATCTTGGATGTCCTCAATTTTAAGGGACGACCAATTTTTGATGTCTCTCCATAGTTTAAAAGAAAAGGGTCAGGAAAAAAGAGATGATTAAGGGATTAATCCAAATATTAACAAAAGGCATAGCATGTTAAATTGTCAAATTTAAATCTTTTGTGCAAAAATTCTGCCACTGGGTAAATATTTTGAAATTGGTGAAACCGGCCATTTAACATACCTAGAGAACGTTGTCTCAAATAAGGGCAAAGTAGTTCTTGTCAAAAATCTATTATAGTAATCACTAAATAATTTAGATTTTAAGGTAGTAACATTACATTAAATTTTTTATGAGTCACGAAATATTCTCCAATTTTCTATTTGGGTAAATATGGAGTAACATTTGAATATCTTAAGGTGTTTTGGATGAGATGGATCAGAGCTACAGGAATAGCTTTGCATACTTTTTAGGTATTTATTACAAGTACAAAACAGATTCAATTTGTTGGTAAATTCTCTATGATTTAGGAAAAAACTGTGACTTTCTATTAAGTCAGTTAAAAATAAAATATCTCTTTCATACCAGGCAGTTTAAAAAATAGATTTTCTATTTATTAATATTGCTCTGTTATTCCACATTATGGATCCATGAGGGGTGAAGTTAGGAGTAAATATCATCTTCCAAAATTGTAAAACTTCTTTATGAAAATTAGACAGTGAAATGTTAATCTTGCTTGATTCAAAATCTGATTTAAGCAAGAACTCCAAGCCAGTGCATTAAATATAGATTTAGGGATATGAAACCACATTGAATTGGAATGAGAAAAAAAAGGTCGTTAGCCAGTTTATCCTAAATGAACCAATCAGAGCCTCAAAATCTAAGGCTCTAATACCACCCTTATCATAATCTTTAACAAGATGTGATCGACCTTGATAGTGAGTTTTATTCCTCCATATAAATTGAAAGATTATTTAATTGGCTTTCCTAATATTTTTGTCAGAAATAAAAGCAGAATGGCATGGATAAATTCATTTAGATAATCATTTAGCTTTGGACAAACTCATTTGCCTAAAGCTGCTGCCTACCTTTGTGAAGCAGGAAAAAGACTAATACAAAAGTGAATCCAGTAGAAACTTTTTATTGCCTACCTGGAATCAGTGACAATAGTTGAATAAACCTTTGGCTCTCAAAATGGCATTGGTGCCCAATTTGTCGGTAGTCGCCGATACCACCATTTTAGTGCAGTATCGGGGCCCCGATACTGCAATAATTCTCTAGCCCACACTACTGCTAAATCTAATAAATATTGCTCCTCATTTTTGACTGCTTAACTTAACAATTGCCAGCCCATACAGAACTGTGGCTCTTTCACATCCTGCCACCCTATTCAGAGCTTTAAATATATTATATACACACACAACCATGGTACCCAGACCAACACTATACGTGCACACACACCTTCTGGCAGCAGAAATCTTGACAGATCCCCTCTGACAGACAGGCAGGGAGATCAGAGTGAGGTGACTGATGGAGAGGGAGGCAACAGAGAAGAGGGATGGAGGGATGAGGAATAGCCGTCAAATCCGTGACAGAATACAGGTGTTCGAGTTTGCCAGACAACTGTTCAACTGCCTGCACTCCCTGCAGCATCCAGCGGAATCAGAATACTGAGCCGTCATTGGACAACAGCCTCCAGAAGTCTGCCAGAAAGCTTCTACTGGGACCTGAAAAATGGTAAACTAAAGAATGGGAGGTGTAGGGAGGAGGAGGCCGGGGGGGAGCAAGAAAGGTTTGACAAAAGAGGGAGAGAACAAGTGCTCCTCTTTAGGAACATCCCTCCCTCTGCTGCTAACATTTGGCTGAACTTTGAGGTGGAAGCCTCCCACATGACTTATTTTCATGTAAGGTCAGAGAGAAAGAAAGCAAAAGACTGAAACACTGCAGAGATGCTGCTTGGGGATAATAGTTGAGCAATAGATACCCAAAAAATAACAGGAGTTAGACAGGTTCTTTAATTTTTTCATAACATTTTCTATCTAATTTTACTTTTGCTGTGAAAAGGCTGAAATGTTCTTGGAGTTTGCCAGAAATTTCAAATATCAAAAAGCTCTTTTCTGAAGGGTTCCATATAGAAATAATGAAGATTAAGCCATTTCAAAACAAAAATAGGCTCCTTTGTTAAAAATCAAAGCATTTTTTTCATAAAACACCATTTTACTGAATTGTATTGATCATTGAGAGCATAAGAGCTAAAAGCTGGAAACATATTAAGAACATAGTCAAACAATAGAGAGAATTAAAGGAAAAATCCAGTCAGCAAAGAATAATCAATGGATCATTATCAATACCTAAAACTAATACATTCATTAACAAAATGAAAACAATATTTTTAGTCGCAATCACTGAGTGTGGGTGCGGCCATTTTGCCCAAATATAGTAACACCTCCTCCTGTAACATCTTCCAGCAGTGACGCGGTGGTAAGCGTTAGCCCTAGCTTCATTCTCCCCGCTTACAAAGCAAAATCAATGGGGAACTACTAGACACATCTGCAATCAACAACAATTATTGAAGATTTCCAGAGGACTTCACCATTGAAATTCACCAGAGCTATAGTGAAACTGACAATGCCCATGTGGATGGCAGCTGGATGTTGGAATACATCGGAAAAGGTGAAAAAAAAGAGTTATTTCACCTTTCTGATTCCTGATCCTACACGGATGGGTTGGACGTTGGATTGCCAACTTGAAGAGGGGAGGATTTGCCATCAACTTCTGGCAAGAGAAAAACCAGTAATATGTAGCCAACATTTGGAAGAAGAATATTTTCAAGATGACTTGGATAATAGCGCGTTGTGACAAACACCAGATACAGCACTGGGACTTGATCAACAGCCATACCATGGCGTGACGTCACAAACCAGTAGGTGGCAGTAGTGTTCTTTGACAAACATGGATGCCTCCATTTGCCTTAAAATGAAAAATTATTTTTAAGTAAAAAACACTTATCATTTATTGAACAGTGTAATTTCATATTTAAAGTACTTTCAGGAGTTTGAATTCTGAATATGACCAGACTGTTCCTGTACTGTAAATATTTGTTGGTGAGATAAGAGGAAGACTGGATTCCTCACATGTGTGTGAATAGATGTCATGGTCTTGGCATCAGTTAATGATTTTCCTTTTTTATGCACAAAACTATGACCAAATCTGACTAAATCAGGAAATAAAACAACGTGATTGGCTGTAAGGAGACCAGAGACAAAGGGTACTCTGAGAAAACCTGGTTAGCTCTGGGGAGAATGTTGCTATGGTGAATGACACAGAGATTGGCTAAACTCTTTTTCTTGAAATGGAAAACTCAGAATCTCCCTTCAGGTTTGGAAAAAATTTCAGTAAGTTTTCAGTAAACCTGGTTAGTGAAACTGACTCCTGCAAGCAGTGTGAGGTTCCTGAAGACCTGACACAGTGTGCCTGCGTCCCTCCAAAGTTCATTTACATCCTGGAACCTTTTGGAGAAAGGCTGCACTGGAATATGATCTAGAAATAAGCAAACATTTCTTAAATTAAGTGTATTTATCCTCGATTTGAATAGGTAAATGAGATGGTTTTCCCAATGGAATGAGTGTTTTTACTCTTAAAATAAGATAATTCGATACTATGCGCTTGAAATAAGACAATGCAATTGTGTTTTCACATTTTAAATCTAAATTGTCTTGTTCCGTTCGCATAATGTCTCATTTATCTCCTCAATTCAAGAACAAATGCACTTATTTTAAGAAAAAATTACTCATCTAGATTTAAATTTTTTACAGTGGGTGCACTGCAAAAATGATCTCAAAATGAGTAAAATTTCTTAAATTACAAGGGTATTTACCCTTAATTTGAGCAGGTAAATAAGATGATTTTGCCAATGGAATGAGTATTTTTCTCTTAAAATAAGGTATCCGGAAGCCTACTACATAAAATTCCCTTTGAAATAAGACAATGCAATTGTTTTTCTTATTTTAAGTGTAAATTGTCTTGTTCCATTGGCAAAGGGTCTCACTTAAATCCTTAATTCAAGAAAAAATGCACTTATTTTAAGAAGAAATTACTTATTTAGATTTCATTTTTCCAGTGTGAAAGTCTTTGTTGTTCATATCCTGTTGCTACAGCAGATGAAGTCATCACCTTAGCCTTTATGCTATAATGTAGATAAGAGAGAGACAATGTGTAACCATACACAGATTATCCCACTAAAGCATCCAGCCCAGAAAGAACAAAAACATTTAGCTTAAAGAAATCAATTTAGATAAAACATTGACCCCATAAACAGCAGGGAGGAGGGACACACATAATCCTTTTCCTTAGCTTGCCTGAATGCCAATTCTCTTCCTCAGCATAGAGAAATCTTAAAACAGGTAATATGTATGTTAATAGAACTGCTTGAGCCAAACTTAACACACAAACGTGTCAAAAAAAAAAAACGCTGTCAGAAGATAAAGAAACAGAAATGTGAAAAAAGGGAGATTAATCCCTTTCATCTCTAAAGATATTCGGCAGTATTAATTTTCTAATTCCACATTTTCCATGTTCAGATGTTCAGCAGAGAGGACTAATAGCTGAAATTATATTTGGTAATAATTCATGCATAGTGGACTCCCTTTGAGCACCAGAGGGACCCGGCTGAAATTCATCAGAAGGAATCGGATAACAGCTCCGTGTTTAAAACCATCTGCCTGCTTGCTCAAAGTTTCATCAGGGAGCATGTTTAAAAATAAGATGGAAATTACTACATCGTTCTTTAGATCGCCACAAATTGGCAGAGCAGAACTTGTGGCAGTGAAGTCGTACGGATGGATGAAGTGATCTGCATTTAAAACGCGGCTCCTTTTACTCAGTGCAACCTTTTTAAAGGCAGACAACAGAGATAAAGCCATATATTGGCTTTAAGCGCAGACAGGGGAATGTTTTCAACTCAGCATTAAGGTTCACTGAAAAACTTAGCAAGTCATTTTTTTTAAGTGCATTCTTTCTTGACTTGAGCAGAGGTAAGTGAAACGCTTTGCCAATGAACAAGGCAATTTACATTTAAAATAAGAGAAAAAACTTTGCAACCTCTTATAGCCAAGTGCATAATATATATATTTTTAAGGGTTTTGGCAGGTCAACATTGGCAGATCAACTTAAATATGCTTCATTTAAGACATTTTTATTTATTTCTAGATATTTTTTTGCAGTGTTGAGTGACTTTTAACATTTGTCACAACTCCAGTCAGGCGTCGCGGATGACATCATACACGCGCCACTTTGTTTTTAAAAGATATAAATATAAAAAATCTAACCGCGGATGTCTGGGGGACAATGATTGGCCTACCTGTTATGAATACTGGTGTACCATAAAGAATAAATTATGAACAGCTTGGTTTGTGCAGTTTGTGCTGCTTCGTTGTTCATAGGAAGGCGTTTCTTTGATATAACCTAACAGAGGAATATCTTCAGAACAGCTCCCCAATGACACAAAACTCATATGGATGAGTAGAACATGATGTAATAACGTAAAATCAAGGGCCCAATGTAAAAAAAAAACGGCGTTCCCCTTTAAACATGGGCCAGATCAAGCAGGTTAAGAACTGGACTTTGACTAGGCCATTGCAGAATACAATTCTTCTACCAATACACAGCTTCAAACTGGTAAAATCATGAATAAGGGTGAGTATCCCTGAAGTTTACTCAACAAACTACTGTTTTACTCAAGGAAAGCAGAAGGTATTCATCCAAAAAATGACTCAAGAGTAAAATGTTTTTGGTTTTAATTGCTATTTTATTACTAATAGTTGGCTTGATAAACAAAGCAGGAGAAGATTCAGTCTGATTATTAATCATCTTTTAAGAATATTCTTCTAAAAAAAAAAGTACATTAATCTGCCTACACAGCATTTTCTTTTCTTTATTTTTCTTAAAATAAGTGCATTTGTTGTTGAATTAAGAAGGTAAAAGAAACATTTTGTCAACGGAACAAGACAATTTACACTTAACATAAGAAAACCTAATTGCATTGACTAATTTCAAGTGCATATTATCCAATTATCTTGTTTTAAGAGTAAAAATACTCATTCTATTGGCAAACTATCTCATTTACCTGCTAAAATTAAGGGTAAATACACTTAATTTAAGACATTTTTTACTTATTTTTTCTAGATTGTTTTTTCAGTGTGGGCAGTAATAACACTGCACTTCATAAGACTTCCTTAATTCAGGATATATTCTCAAAACAAGAAGTCTAAGTACAACTGTCTCACTGCCCAGTTAGATTAAATCACTTATTTTTAAGAAGAATCTCCATAAAGGAAGATCGATAATCTCACATAATCTGCTCCTGCACACTATATCAATCTAATAAAACAAGATCAAAAAGACTTTTTCTTTAGATGATAAGGCCTGTGTTGCAAAAACGTTCTAGAAATAAGTAAACATTTATTAAATTAAGTCTATTTACCCTTAATTTGAGTAGGTAAATAAGATGATCTGCGCCAATGGAAGGAGCACATTAACTTTTTAAATAGTATAATTAGATAATATGCATGTAAAATAAGACAATACAATTGTTTTTTTCTTATTTTAAATGTAAATTGCCTTGTTCTACTGTCAAAGTGTCTAACCTCCTCAATACCATAAACAATGCACTTATTTCAAAATAAGTCTTATTTAGATTTACATTTTTTTGCAGTGCTAGACTGGGTCAGATTAAATTATTTTTATAGTGCATGTAGAATCTACTGTTCATCAACTTTATGAAAAAACGACCTCAAACCCCAGATTAAGACTGAGGATGATGAGGTTATTAGAAGAAGTCTACAGATCGTTGAAAGCACTGTGAAAGGTGAACCAAGGATGTACACTGGAAAAACAATCTAGAAATAAGTAAAAAAGTCCTAAATTAAGTGTATTTACTCTTAATCTGAGTAGGGATATGAGATGGTTTGCCTATGGAATGAGAATTTTTACTCTTTAAATAAGATATTTAGATAAAATGCATTTGAAATAAGACAATGCAATTGTTTTTTTCTTATTTTAAATGTAAATTGTCTTGTTCCATTGGCAAAATGTCTGTTTTAGCTCCTCAATCCAAGAAAACATGACTTATCTAGATTTCGATTCTTTCCAGTGTACCTGCTCCATATTTTGGCTGGAAGTTCAAAATACACGCTTAAAAAAAAGAGGGAAACACAGGAAAGAAACATAACCAACTTATATCCTGAATAGGCAGAATTAGCTATGCCCTTTGATCATGTTGTGAGAGGAAAGTAATGAGGAGGGATTTTAAATTAGAATTGCTTATATTGTAGTCTGCATTTTTCTTAGGGCTGTGAAAATATCCTTCCCAAAGCTTTGAGGTTTGTTCAGCCTGTTCTGGGGGGCAAAACTACTTCAAACCCTGCCTGGTTAATTAATCCATAGCACATCAGCACTTTCTAATGAATGCTCCTGGATATGCCTCATCTTGGTCCAGTCTCCTTGTACCTAGAAAGATAAAGGTAGAACCGACCCACTAAAGCGTCTATTAGTCCATTTTCAGTTGAATGCAAGGTTTGTCTTTGACCATACTGGAAAAGAAATCTAAATCTACATAAGTCCTTTTTTCTTAAAATAAGTTATTATGTCTTGCCAATGGAACAAGACAATTTACTCTTCAAATAAGAAAACACAATTGCATTGTTTTATTTCAAGTGCATATTATCTAATTATCTTGTTTTAAGAGTAAAAAACTAATTCCATTGGCTATCCAAACTATTTAATTTACCTACTCAAATCAAGGATAAATACACTTAATGTAAGAAACTTTTACTTATTTCTAGATCGTTTTTTCAGTGCATATTTTTACTCGCTATGAGGCGCTAAATCAGCCCACCTCTCACTGCTTGTGTATACAGGCTGTAGATGTGTCTGGGTTCTTCACCGGCCCGCTAATCACACAAATTATTGCTTCCAATTAGCAGCGGGGGTAGTAATTAATTCCCCCACTATCGCATCGTTTAGCGTGCTTTCCCACCATGGCACCTGTTTTTTCTCCAGTCCTTCCAGCCTTGTTTGTTTATTCCTCAGACATTATTTGCATCTAAAGCTGTAATGAACAGTGTAAGCCTTGAACCACTTGTGTTTCCGTGTTCTGAAGGCACTGAGGGTCATGGACAATGGGACTACAAAGCAGCGCTGGGGAAAACTCCAACCGACTAACACTGACTGCACCCTCCCTTCCTCCTCCACCTCTCTAATATGGATTAATAAAGTGATAACGCTCTTTGTTAATTAATATGAGCATGCAGTACTAATTACTTTGCTGTACGACAAGCAAGCTGTTGAACCCGTAAAAGGAATGGTGTCAGATCAGGCTGGCAATGCTACAACGCCGGGGCTGTGTTCTGACTAGCAATAAAGGATAAGGGCGCAGAGAGAGGGAGGCTGCGAGGTTTGTGAATAATCACGGTGCAATCAAGAAGCTCTGGTTTTCATAAGAGCACTTAAATAAGCACAGGAAGATGTGTCAGTCAGCCGTCAGAGGCCCGGCCCACACACTGCAGAGCCAGACTCTGAGCCATCTTCATAATTTGCACGGAGCCGTAACTAAGCGTGTGTTCAGTTGGTTTTTTCTAAACATTTTACACATGGAAAGCGGATTTATTTACATTTTAAGGTTAACTCATCGGGGTCGGTATTCCTCTACTTTTGTGTTGTTTATCAGTCGGTTTTCAGCAGCAAGCAAGTTTGCACACAACAAACCGGCAGGAAAAATGTTCAACATAAAACTCAGGATGTATAAAAGGTCCAACAGAGAAGAGTATAAAAAAATGTATTGGTTTATTAGTTCAGAGGACTAAAGTGTGAAGAAGTTGAACTTCCATCCTCTGGTCACACTCCTTTGGGAATCTTGTTTTTAAAGCAGCATTTGTTGCAGGTCATCCAGCATGGTTTAATTCTCCTCTGTGAGTGGTTCCACTCCAAGCTTCTGCCAAAGTAGATGTCTGACAGAAGAAGAGAAAGTTTTTTTTTCTTTTTTGGAGGGAAATAAACATGCCTTCCAATCATAAAAGTCTTATTGGCAGGAAATATTGTTACAGTTGTTATTTCCCAAAAGTGTGTGTTTTTCATGTGAAGTAATTCTTCTGTTTTGTTCTAGGTTCCGCCTCCTGAGATTGGGTGCTGCTTCTTTGGTCAATCATCAAACACTGCGCCTGATTTAACACGTGAAGACAAGTCTTCTCTGCACAAATTGTCATTTACAAGAAGAAAAAAGAGGGCAGAAGAAGCACTATTCTAATTTTGTTTCTTCTGAAAATGACTAAATGTGAATTTTAATACAATTTCAGCAGAATTTTGGTTTTCCGTGGCAGGTTGTGCTGGCATGGGTCCTTCTCTCTTCCTCTCTGCAGGGTGTGGCAGGCAGGTTGTTCTTCTTCTGCTTATGATTTTTATTGGCGGATGGCAACCAACTTAAGGTACATTTATCGCCACCTACCAGACTGGAGTGTGGTTATCGATGATGTCAGAGGGAAGTTAATTCATACCTCAATGGTATGAACAAATCTGCTTATTATCTATAAATCAATAGCTATACAAACTCACATATAAATTAACATGTGTGAATATTCACATGCATATACATACTTATGTTCTTTATTTAAATGTGATTAAACAATCCAGTGTTTTTTAAAAATCTAATTAACTGATTTCTAGCAGAATTAGATGTATTTCCAAGAAGGTTTATCATTGAAAATCCAATTTTTTCTCTATTTAATGTTGACTTTAAATGCTGATGTTCCTGAGAATACTTATCACATTCCATTAATACATGTTCCACTGTTTCTTTCTGATTACAGTGATTACAAGTCCCCATGTCATGTTTTCCTATTCTGAAAAGAGAGCTATTAAGTCCAGTATACTCCTGATCAAAATCTTAAGACCAGTCAAAAAATTGCAAGAATTTGCATTTTGCACTATTGGATCTTAAGAAGGTTCAAAGTAGAGCTTCACAGTGTTAAAGGAAAAAATCAGTGCAAGAGACAAGAACTTTTGAGCAGAGAATTTTCTGAAAACTACATTTAAACTCAAACATTATTTTTTCAGCTGATCAAAAGTTTAAGACCATAGTCTTTAAAAGCTAAAAGCTGTGCAAAAATCTGGATTCCATGTCATTTTCTGTCAAGTCTTTACATTGTCAAGACCTCCTGATGGCAAATGCAAAAAAGCTCACTGACTTCGAACATGGTAGGATTGTTGAGCTGCATAAGCCTCTCACAACGTGCAATCTCTGCTGAGGTTGGACGCTGTAAGACAGTCATTTTGCATTTTTTAAATGATCCTGAGGGTTATGGAACAAAAAAGTCAAGTGGTAGACCCAAAAAAATTTCCCCAGCTCTGAGCTGCAGGATCCGATTGGCTGTCCGTCAAGACACAGGACGATCCGCTACCCAAATTAAGGCCATTACTGGTGCTGACTGCAGCCCAATAACCATCTGACGGCATCTGCGAGAGAAGGGCTTCAGACACAAAAAACGTCTTCAAAGGCCACGTCTTCTTCAACGCCACAATATTGCCCGTTTGGACTTTGCAAGGGTGCACCAAACATGGGACATTGAAAGGTGGAAGAAAGTTGTCTTCTCTGATGATAAAAAATGTAACCTTGATGGTCCTGATGGCTCCCAACGTTACTGGCATGACAAGGAGATCCCACCTGAGATGTTTTCTACACGGCACAGTGGTGGGGGCGCCATCATGATTTGGGGTGCGTTTTCCTTCAATGGAACTATGGAGCTTCAGGTGCAGGGGTATCAAACAGCAGCTGGCTATGTGGAGATGTTGCAGCGGGCATCCCTCATGACTGAGGGCCCTCGTCTGTGTGGTAATGATTGGGTTTTTCAACAGGACAATGCTGCAGTTCACAATGCCTGCCTGACAAAGGAGTTCTTCCAAGAGAATAACATCACTCTTTTGGACCATCCTTCTTGTTCCCCGGATCTAAACCCAATTGAGAACACTTGGGGATAAATGGCAAGTTTAAAAAAGGACATCAGTTCTAGACAGTGGATGCCCTTCGTGAAGCCATCTTCAACACTTGGAGCAATGTTCCCACTAGCATCCTGGAAACACTGGCATCAATCATGCCTAAACTATTGTTTGAAGTCATCAACAAGAATGGTGGAGCTACTCATTATTGAGTCCTTTATTTGACACTTTGATTTCTGTTTTGGGGGGGTTTCGGGATTTATTTTTTAGTTATGGTCTTAAACTTTTGATCAGCTGAAAAAAATCCTATTTTAGTGTAAATGCAGTTTTCAGTTAATTCCCAGCTTAAAAGTTTTAGTCTCATACGCTGATTTCTTCTTTTAACATTGTGAAGCTCTACTTAGAACCTTCTTTAGATCAAATAGTGCAAAATGCAAATTCTTGCAATTTTTGACAGGTCTTAAGATTTTGATCAGGAGTGTATGACCAATTCTAAGTCGAGATATGACTACCTAATCTTTCGTGGCAGGCTGGTGTTCCTCATCTCCACTAATCAGGGGAACTTCCTAAGGAGCTGAAAACAGGAGTAGGGTGTCTGTCCTTTATCGCTTCCAGCGTGGTACCTGACTGACTCCTAGCTGACTTTGCCTGTTATTTTCTGAGGATATTTCTTTCTCTGTGTATCTGTCTCTCTCTCTCCTAATAATCAAGATCCAGAATCAAGTATCTCCAAGCTGAAGGTTCCTGGAACAAGGAGATCCTCCGTTACCTGGCTGCCTCTGCTCTCCTGCCTGTCCACACCTGCCTGTCCACCCTCCAGTGTTGATCAGACTAAGTGAGAGACGATCTGCTTGGAACCAACAGCACCTGCTGCTTTCTGAAAACCCTGAGTGTCCCTTTTCCATGGAGTAAAAAACAAAACACTATCATGTGAGTCAGCTGCTTCTCACCTTTACTGATCAGCTCCTGTCTGATTTTCACTTGAATTCTCATTTTCTCTGCAGAACAGGGGAGATCCTGTCTGCTGGCTTCCATCTCCAGTCCATTCACATTTTTTTCCAAATAAAAACTCTGTCTTGATTGCTGATCTCCGTGGTTATACTCCTTTCAGAGTCAACAACCTTCCGAAATGACAGATTGTATGTATAAAATATAAGGATTTGGTCCCTTGAGAGAATTTCAGACCAGATTTTATAACATATATGTAATATGTTGTAAATATGTATGAACTTCCTGTGGTTTGGCTGCTACCTTGGCCAGGTCTCTCTTGAAAAAGAGATTCTGAATCTCAATGGGACTTCCTGGTTAAATAAAAGGTTAAATTAAAAAAAAAACGGCTTCAATTCAGTTTATTGATCTTTGCTGGCATTCATTTAGAGCAACATTTCAGTTCATTCAGGGATCTTTCCTGGACTGGATTGTTGGACCATAAACGCATCATTTTGGGTCGATTTTTAGAGCCGATATTTTTTTCCTCTAATTATATGATAGAAATTATACAATGATAACAAACCTTACATAAGTCGCAATTTAAAAAATGTTAAATCAAAACATAAAAAAAAAAAAATCAAAAACAATCCACTGCACTTTTTTTTCCAAGTTTGTAGACATTTGGCTTCCTATCAGGAAGATTTTACGAATCAGAATGCTACATTTCAATACAAATTGAGATGGACAAATGGATCCACAGCTTTGTTTGGCTTCTTTCAGTTCAATTTGCATGTTTTCTAAAGACTTTGATGAGCTACTCTATAAAGCCTCGAACTCAACGCTATTTCTGACATTTTGAATTGAAAAATCTTCCTGGATGGCAAAACAAACGTCTTCAAACTTGGAAACAAAGTCCAGTGGATTGTTTTTTAATCTTTTTGGAATGAATATGACCTGGATGACTGAGAATCTTCACCAGGAAAAAAATCGAAATCTAAATAAGTAATTTTTTCTTCAGTTAAGTGCATTTGTTCTTGAATTGAGGAGGTAAAAGATGCATTTTGCCAATGGAACAAGACAATTTACTTTAAAATAAAACACAATTGCATTGTCTTATTTCAAGTGCATTTTATCTAATTATCTTATTTTAAGAGTAAAATACTCATTCTCATTTACCTACTTATTTATGGGTAACTTATTATGGGTAAATACACTTAATTTAAGACATTTTTACTTAGATCGTTTTTCCAGTGTGGAGGCCATGTGTTTCCTTCACTTGAACTGAAGGCATTGCTACTGAATGCATTGCATCAGTGAACGCACCAAAGAACCGGCCGATACGATGCAAGAGATGTTATCCGTCTGAGTCTGATCACTTTGAGCTTCTGGTTGATTCTGAAACACAAGGCAGCTCCTTCCTCTGGGTGAGACATTAGAAAGGAGCATGAACAAAACGACCAAATATAATCTCTTTCATTTATCACCTGTCTAAACACCAATTTTCCCAGAGCTCCTGCTGTTTGCTTGGATAGAAAACAGAGGCCTGTGGAGTCTGTAGAGAAAGCTTCTGCATCTTTATGCCGTCCATTCGTTGGGAATTTAAGTGCCGCCTGAAATATTTTCTCTACAGTGTCCTGTGAAGGGATTTTACACAGGTTGATTCTAATCCATCTCATTTGTTTATGTTAACAACAGCCAACAAACAAACAATGAATAAATCAGCTGCATTGGAGCAAAAAAACTTTTTCATCTTTAGCTTTTTATTCTTTCTCCTTGAAACATTTTAATATTTATTGCAGTTTATCTGGATTTATCCTATAATATCTATACCTTCTAAGTTATATTTCGCTCCATATTAACTATCTGAGAATAAAATGCAGATTTTTTTTTTTCAATTAATATTGTAAATGTAAAGAAAGAAAGAA
>JAGKQL010000005.1:9294341-9353301 GCA_018398635.1 Cyprinodon brontotheroides | reverse complement strand
AGAAAGAAAGAAAGAAAGAAAGAAAGAAAGAAAGAAAGAAAGAAAGAGCATGTTTTCCTTTTACAGTCACTCTTTCTTTTAAACCTTAATCTCTGATCTCTGAAGTCAAACTAACTGTCAGATGAAGACGCTTGATGAAGATGCTTTAGCTGCATCTCTCCTCTGCAGACAGTCAGAGGGACAAAGTGTTTCAGCGCCGGACGTTGCACAGGCAGAAACACTCGTCTAAAGTAGGTTTGATGAGAATTAACGGCGCCGCAAGATGTGATATTCTGACAATGGCTATTAAGAATTAATCAGCCTGACACTAAATAATTTATTACACTTCTCAAAGTCACCCATTAATTTTGAAACCCTACTGTTCCTGTCTGTTATTTGTAGGAAATCTTAAGAAATCCTAAATAATCTGCCAAATTGATGATAATCGGGACAGGAATGATTTTACATAGGATGCTGACCAGGATTAATAGAGCATCTTCAAATATTGTTTTATTCCATTTTTTAATTGTTTTTTAATAGAAAAGGTCCTGTTTTATTACAAAACAGGAAATTAAACTGGTTTTATTTTCATTTTTAAATCATTTACTTTGGATTGTTTTATGACTATTTTAACACTGGCATCTTTTTTATTTATTATTTTTTTACAGAAAGCGAGACAAGTCGTAAATGATGTAGCCTTTAAATGCAACGTCCGGTCATATTCAGACGGAAACTTCTGAAAGTACTTTAAATATGAAATGATTACATACATGTTTATGAAAAGAACACGGCATTGGCTGTTGATCAATCCCAGTGCTGTATCTGGTGTTTGTTAAAACGCGCTATTACCCAATAGCTATTTTTTCTCACTTTTACCCAATGTATTACAACATCCAAGTGCCATGAACGTGGGCATTGTCAGTTTAACTATGATTCAGTTAAAGTCAGGTTTCTCTACGAGTCCCGACACAATGCTCAAGGCGCTTTACAGTTCACCAGATCGCTTTACACTCAGAGTGATTCAGAGTTTTCCAGCTGATTGCAGCGGCTTATTGACGAAGGCAATCCCTCACACTATAGAATACTTGTAGCGTGATCAAACAAAAAACTCCTTTACAACAGGAAGAAATCTCCAGCTGAACCAGGCTCAGTGAGAGCGGCCAGCTGCTGAGGCTGATTGGGGTTCAAGGGGAAGCAGAGATACAAAGGCAGCCGAATGACTGTAAAAGGAGGAAACCCACAGCCAGGCAGACAAGCTCGAGCCAGCTCCCATTTCAGAGGATGAAGAGCACATCCAGTTAGTCACAGTCAGAGAAACAGGACTACACTTTGAAATTTGGCCGGTCTCCAACATCTGTAAACAAAGGTGTCTATAGATCTTTCGAGAATTTCAATGGTGAAGTCCTGGAAATCTTCAATAGTTGTGTCTAGTAGTAGTTCCCATTGATTTTGTTTGTAAAGCGGGTAGAAGGGCGCTAGGCTTACCGCTTCCGTGACGTCACTGCCGGAAGATGTCTGCCTCACCCAGACACAGTGATTGCGACGAAAATGATTGTTTTTATTGATTATCATAAAATTCATTAAATTACCGCAATCGTATTAGTTTTAGGTACAGATAAGGATCCATTGATTATTCCTTGCTGACCGGACTTCTCCTTTTAAGTGTCTGTATGAGACTGAGAACACGGAGCCAGACTGCTTCTACATTCCTTCTCTGCTGATAATCAAAATGTTAAGTTTTCCTTCTGCTTGTAAACCTGGTCTAAAACATAAAACATGAAATAATTAACAGAGACTGTAGCATTAAGGAAAAGACAACCCTGAGAGAAAAAAAGATAATAATTCATCTGCTCCCAAGCTGTAAAACAATCAAATATGTCCTGTTTGTGATATTGTGTCCTCAAGCCTGCCGTTTAGATACATGGATGGTTATTAATATGAAATTTGATAGAAGCTCGCTTCACCATGTATTTGCAGAAAATATTGACAAACACAACTCCTTTTAATAAACTCTGAGTAGAAAAAAAAAAACCTTATTCCTGTTTGTAATTGTTCTACAGCCTTCACTTCCCTCCTTTGATTTATGTGCTAAATGTGTTTTTAATAAGAGGATGGGGAAGAACCGGAGCGAAAAGGGAGGGTGGGGATGAGAAAACACAGATAGAAACAGAGAAGACACCATGTTGACTCGCTGCACAGGTTAACCCATAACCCCCCCCACTCCAAACGCACGTTATGAAAGAAGAAAGGAAAACATCGCTGTCCGACAAGTAGGCTGAGCCACCGTGGACAAAAACTAATACCCTTGATTCAAAGTAACAGCCGAGTGGTCATTAGGGTATTATGTGTAGCCTAAAGCAATGGTGTCAGCTTCTCTATGCTAATGGGACCGTGGCCCAGAAAAATTAGCATGGAGCTCTCAGGGGCGCAGAGATCACCTTGCTCTCCTCAGTTGTTCTCATTAAATAGAGAGAGAAGCACTCAGAAGCAATGACACCTGATTTATGGAGGGATTGCTGTGTGAACGGAGAGTTAAAGGAGAAGTTCAGTCATATTCAGAATTCAAACTCCTGAATGTACTTTAAATATGAAATTATTAGATACTGTTCAATAAATGATATTTTTTATTAATTTTTAATTAAGATTTGAATGTGTTTTACTGGAGGCATCCATGTTTGTCAAAGAACACTACTGCCACCTACTGGTTTGTGACGTCACGGTGCGGTATCGGCTGTTGATCAAGTCCCAGTGCTGTATCTGGTGTTTGTCACAACGCGCTATTATCCAAGTCATCTTGAAAACATTCTTCTTCCGAATGTTTGCTACATATTACAGTTTTTTCTCTGGCCAGAAGTGCGATGGCAAATCCTACCTCTTTAAGTTGGCAATCCAACGACAAACCCGTCCATGGAGGAACATGAATCAGAAAGGTGAAATAATGCATTTTTTTTATCCACTTTTACCCGATGTATTCCAACATCCAGCTGCCATGCACGTGGGCATTGTCAGTTTCAATTATAGCTCTGGTGAATTTCAATGGTGAAGTCCTCTGGAAATCTTCAATAATTGTTGTTGATTGTAGATGTGTCTAGTAGTTCCCATTGATTTTGCTTGTAAAACACGTCACTTCTGCCGGAAGACGTGTTACTATATATGAGCAAATTTGAGCAATTCTTTATATTGATTAACGCTAAATTCATTAAATCACCACAAACTTATTTGTTTTAGGTATAAATAATGATCCATTGATTATTCCTTGCTGACCAGACTTTTCCTTTAAATATATATGTTTCCCTACATATGTATATATATATATTGAACATCTTCTAGATTGAAAAGAAAAAGAACATTTTTACATTTAAACACTGAATGAATGCTGGACTATGCAAGATCAAAATTTTTTCTTAAAGTCATAGGGGAGTGATATTCAAATGTAAAATCTTTCTGGCTTAAACATGTATATAAATGTCCCAAAAGTTAGAACTGTTCTATTTTAAAAAATCCTGTCTAAAAATATGTTCTTTTTTCTTCTCGTTTATCTTATGCAGGCCAGTTAGTTATACGTCAACCTGAACACCTAAATTCGAGGCAATCATATATCAGCTGTCATCTTTCAATCAAATTTTTCGGTCTCATAGCATCTTGATTCATATGTAGCAGCAAATATACGCAACCAACAGTTGAAATAAGAATCCTTTCCTTTCCAATTGAGTTCCGCCCCAGTGTTCACGGGGATGGACGTCTGTGTCTTCAGCAGGCGTGAGAGCTAACAGAACTGGCAGCGTTATTGAGGCAAGGGCTCAAACATGTTCGGCTGTAAGCCTTCTACACCAAACCAAGCTTCTTCACACAACATCTTCGTCCCCACTTTCCTCCCTCTAAGTGAAAAAATGTATGACGGGGGGACAGGGCTGACCGAACCCAAACCGTTGACAGTAGCCTGGACCACTGCCCTGAACAACCGAACATCAAGATTAATCAGCAGTTCAAAAATACAGATGGAGATCGATGCACTCTGTCTTTTTCCAGGACCTGGTTTAGCTACAAGGCTTGGCTAACTGTATGCAGCCCGAGGCTAAAGCTTTATTCTGCTTTCCTGCCTCCTTTTTTCAAACATCAGGATCTGACCCAGCATGGATAAAGATAAAGGTAGGACTGATTTAAAGCACTTTTTAGAAAAGGCAAATAAGAATAAACAATTTGGGATTCACATGGAAAACATTCTAATATAATATACTTTATCTAGATGTATGCATAGTTAATCTTAAATAAACACATTCTCAGAAAATAAAGAGTTTTTATATATTAAAACATATAAAGCTGACCAATAGCTTCTCCATTATGAAACTGGTACATTATTCTTTGAGGTTTGTGACACAATATTGGACCATGCAAAAGACAGACTTATCTTCACAAAGCCTCAGAAGGGCAAGATTTATACACAAAAAGTAAACCTGTACATGAAATTATGTTTTCTTTTTATAAAGTGTTTTTATAATGTTTTTTGTTGTTGGCATTCATATAAATATACTGGTGTGATAACTGTGATTGGTTATTGGTATATGTCTCTTTTTAATTTAGAGCCCCCCCTGGAGAAAACTCCACCAGCTGCCACTGGGCGGTAGAAATGAACTTGTACATTTGTGACCTTTTCTTGTATTTTTTATTTTTTTAACTTGTTTTAACTTGCAGCTGCATAACTTTTTATTGATAGTTCCCCATTTTCTTTTAGGATTCATTTTCAGATTTTTGATGGTTATGACCTCTTCATACCTGTTTGATCTTAACATCTACACTCCAGTAAGAGCAGTTTGGTCAAGCAAAAAGCCTGGATCTTAGATGAACTAAGATCCAGGTTAAAATGCAGAGGTGATCAGGATATTGCTCTTAAACTTTGGAAGGGCTCCTCTACGGCTGCTGAGACCTTTAAATCTTTGCTAAGGACGGATTTTTATCCTTTGGTGTTTGATTCAAACAGAGTTGTAAGGATAACTCTGAAGTATACTAGTTTTAGTTTAAACTTTTTCTTAAAATGTATTTCTCTTGTTGTTGTCATCTTCCTTTATTTTATTGAACTGCATGTCCCTTTTTGATGTGACATACAGATAAATTATTGTTTGAAATTGCGTGTTTGCCTGTTGAGAGATGTCATTAAACAAAAGACAATTTTTAAAGTATATATATATATATTCAGATTTTCTAACAGTTCAATTCAATTCAGTTTATTTAAAAAGCACGATTTACAACACGTCATCTCAAGGCACTTTACAGAGACGATTCAACCATTTCATCCACTTAGATTGGTTACAAGTTTTCTATTGAAGGAATACCAGTTGATTGCATCGACTCATTGACTCGAAGGATTTCCCTCACGCTAAGCATGCTTGTAGCGAGGGAAAAACTGGAGAGGAAAAACTCCCCTTGAACAGGAAGATACCCCCAGCAGAACCAGGCTCAGTGTAAGCGGCCATCTTCTGAGGCAAAACATAGAAAAAGAAGCAGAGATACAAAAGGTAACTGTCAACCAGCTCCACAAAGGCTACAAGTGTCCAGGAAACACACACAGCCAGGCAGACGATGCCTCAGATCCAGCCCCCATGTCAGGAGGATGAAGGGAGTACATCCAGTTAGCCACAGTCAGTCAGAGAAACAGCACCGCGACTGGAAAACAGGCCAAGCTACAACATCTGTAAACAAAGGTCTTGATGGCAGCAGCACACTGCATCAGAGTGGTCAGAGTCAGAGAGAGGGGTCCCTATCTCCTCCAGCAGTCAAAATCTATAGCAGCATAACTATAGAGATAGGTCAGGATAACCTGAGCCAATTCAACTAGATGCTTCAAACAGGGGAGGAGCCTGATAACCAAAAGATCTGCCTCCCATTCTACTTTTAGAAATTCTAGGAACCACTAAGTAAACCTGCAGATTGTGAGCGACAAGTGCTCTGTTAGGAACATAAGGAACAATCAGATTTCTGATATAAGATGGAGCTTGGGCCATTTAAGACTTTTATATGTCAGAAGGGAGGGATTTAAATTCTATTCTTTGGATTTTAACAGGAAGCCAATGAAGAGAAGCCAGGATAAGAGAGAGATCTCTTTTCATTTTCATCTGAAACTCTGGCTGCAGCATTTTGGATCAGCTGAAGGCTTTTAACTACAGTTTGTGGACTTCCCTGAGAGTAAAGAATTACAATAGTCCAGCCTTGAAGTAACAACAAATGCACATGGACTAGTTTCTCAGCATCACCCCTGGACTGGATATATTTCTAATTTTTGCAATATTCCTCAGATGAAAAAGAAGGACATTCTAGAAACCTCTTTGATAGGGGATTTAAATGACAGGTCCTGATCAAAAATAACACCAAGTCTTTTTTTGTTGTTCAAGTTTCTGACTGATTGTGGTTTAAAATCAAATATACAATATTGCTGGTTAAAAGTTTTTGTCTGAGATCACTGTTCAGCCTCTGTAGCCTGTGTGATGTTTTTACCTATTTATAAGGTCAGTGCATTTCCGCAGTACAAGTGCAATAATCAAAGTCAACTACTGTGTGGTCTGTTTAATTTTCACTTATTTATAAGGTCAGTACATTCCTGCAGTGCAAGTACAATAACCAGAGTCACCATAATCTTTCCTTAGCTCTCTATGGTGCATATATTTTTTATATCTGAGGTAAACATATTCCTTTTTGTTCTTAATGCCTTTTTGGCACTATATACACTCTTTTACTATTGTCTGTCATATTTTTTATCTTTAATGGCATTTTGCTTTAACTCTTTGTACTCTATATAAGCTACTAGAACCAGAATTTTTCAGAAGGAGTCATCCCAAGGGATACAGTAAATAAAGTTGAGTCTAAGTCTAAGTTTTGTAAATGTGACACAGTCATACAGTAGGGAATCTTCACAGTGGATGCTCAGTGAAAAAAAAAAAGCAGCCAGAAAGCAGAAGGCATTTCCAGGATCCTCTGAGGTTAAACCAGCGCCTTAGTGGTCTCCACATTCAGAGGAGGCGACTTTCATTTAGAGTGGAAAACAGCTCCATAGCTGCAGAGGTCATTTCTACGCTGCCGGTCTGAACTCGAGGTTTACTAGCTTAGCTAGATGGTTGCTCTGCTAACTGCCACTGCATCCAGGAACGCAATATTGAAATGTTTGTTGTGGGAGAGGGTAGAAAGAAGGGCTACCCAACATCATCTTCTTTCCGCTGAACTTACAGAGGAGTTGTGGACGACCTGGGGTGAAATTAGCTGCTGCACACACACAGGAACAGAAGCTGTGATTCAGTGTGGGGACCATCCACTGACGGCACCGTCTAATTGATCTCAGAGGACTAACGGGAGCGCTGAAGAAAACTGGCACAGATCTACCAATTCTCCACTTTTTTCCCTCCTCATGGACTCAGCACTCTTTTTTTCTTTCACTTTCTTGCCTGGTGATACACTTCCTCCTACTCTGTTCATCACTTTATGAGCAGCAACTCCATCACTCAGTTTGATTGCAGCTAAACAAGAAGAGTTGGAGATGGAGAGTTGCAAGAAAGGGAGCGAGAGAGAGAAGAGGCCCTTTATTAAACCTGCTACTAATTGAGATAGGACGAAAATAATGGGGAGTGACACTTTAATGAAGACATGCTATGTGCTACCACTTCTTCCTTCCTGCCCCTCTGCTACAAGGAGAAGGAGGAGGTGCAAGAAAGAGAATAAAAGAGGGAGGAAGATGAGGAGAGGATGTGGACAGAGGCTTAAATTCAACTTTTTTTGGTGAAAAAGAAGCATGAGAGAAGATCTGATCCTAAATCACATCTCATGCTTTAATGTGTTTTCAGTGACATGTCAAAAGTGAGAGTTAAACAGAGTTATGGGCAGAGATGTTGTTCTATTACATTACTACACAATTATGTTTGATGCTCCGAACACTTGCAATAGACTCGTCTCTGCGCTTCGTTTCAGGGCAACATCTCTGTGTAAAAAGTGAAACTGTCAAATAAAGTGAAGCCGTAATGGAGCACGATTAGAGGTGAGACTCTTTCTCTCTGTTGGGGATCATGAGGAAAACAAAAGTGGTTTTAAAAGCTGCACAGACTGAGCTGCACCCTCCTCTTAATCCCCTTCCTTGTTCAGCCATGATATGAAGTTATCAATGCCTAGGACAAGTAAAAAACATCCTTTAATTGTCAAGTAAAACAAGAGATTTCAATCCTCTCAGGGACTATTCAACGGGTTTAAACTTTTTCATAATGATAATAAATGCTCTAATGGTGATAATATTTTTTAATTAAATTTGATTTGTTTAAAAGCATTTTGTGGATGTAAAGCCCTTGTCCCACCTTGAGGATTTAGACCAGCTTATGCCTGACGTACGAAAAATCTGGCAAAAACGTTGCTGTTGGATTAGTTATAGGTACGTTTTCTATAAGATTTGAGCATGCTCAAATTTTCCCAACGTATGTCATAAGTTACAGGTAAGTTATCTGATTGCTGACATACGTTAAGTGTGAGTTACTCATAAGTCGTGGCATCTAGCTAAGAACTTCTCTCCAATGCATATCAATGTATCTGATGTGATCCAGATGACCGCTGAACGTGTTGGCGTATTGGCAGCGTGTTAGTATTAAAGAGGTTTCACAGGAGGAAACCATCAGTTCTCCTCCAGGCTTCATCCCCATCATAGGGTGATTGAGAAGGTGAATGTGATGGATCCTCCCTGCGTTCTCGCCCACGGCCAAGGGTGGGCAGTTAACAGCAGCTAGGTTAATACCACAATCAAAAACTGGTTATCGAGACGCTTCGAAGAAACCGGTCGCAACCAAACTTGTTTGCAAACCTTCCGCCACAACAATCCTTAAAAAAAGACAAAACACATTCACTTTATTCACTCGTGTAAAGTCGGGCACAATTCGGGAGAATTTGGAAATGCAACGGTTGAAACAGCCGTTTCCCTACGACTTTTACTGATGCTGCCCATGAAATGATTGTTGTTCATCATTTCATGGGCATTACACTGATGTGCGTTATGCATAAGTTAGGCTGTCATGGGACATAAGTTCTGGACTCATTATGAATACTATGTTTATGCCCAAAATTGACAAAATACATATAAAGTTCAGTGTATGTCAGCGTTTTAGAAGGTTCTGGGACGTCGGGCATATGCTAGCTAAATCAGCAAGGCAGAACATGGACTTTTTTTTTAATCTCAAACTTAAAACCATCCATTGGAGGAAGTTGTGTCCACTTCCTAAAAACAGCCAATAATTTAACTGCTGCATTATTCATTGTCAAGATGGCATAATTAAATACATGTTATATTTTATTGTGAAATCAGACAATTTGCTTAGCTTTTGAAAAAAAACATGTCTTACAGCTTTAGAGATTTAGAAGATACCACCACCCCTTGTGCTCAGCAAAACTTTAAACCCAGCAAAACTTCAAAAGACAGCCAGCCGAGCGAAACGACAAACAGGGATTGAATATTAACATAAAACTGCACACTGTGTTAGTTTTATAAGATAAAATGTAGTTTGAGAAACTGCATATTGCTTCATGGCAATGAGAAAGCGTGGACACTGCAAAACAAAGTGAGCCCATATTTCCTTCCAGCTTCAGAAGCTGCAGAAGTTCCCTGCTGAGATTAAAACTGCGTCTACCTATACTCACCACCATTACTAACATGCATACACATACATATACTAGCTTTATATGTCTATGCATATACTGGAGATGAATATGAAATCAGTAACAGGTATAAATATTTATGAATGCATTATTCTTGCACTGGGTTGGTAGTGAGTGTGGATTGGCTCTATCTGCTTTAGTTCAGAAGCTTTTAAACAAGAGAAACACAAAACCTAAACTGTTAACACCATCCCGCCCCAAACACACATGCATACAGTCTCACCTCACTTTATGTAGTGAGGTACATGTGTTTCCTCTCATTCACTTCCATTTTTATGTCCAAACCCAGGTGGTGGATTTAGGAAATTTTGGGGCCCTAGGCAAAGGCAGACAGGGGGCCATTTGAATTGAGAAGACAACTCATAAAACAGACCCATTATACAGATATAGAAATTTTTTAGCTGATTGCTCCTTCCTGTTTTTTTCCAAAAAGGCGCTTAATGCAAAAGTAAGTAACAACCCAGTCCTTCTTTTGACTGTAGAACGCTTCATGATCTGCTTATCTGTTCTCCATTTCTAATTTAGATGAAATAATAGCTGCATGAATCATGACAGCAGACAAGATAGAGGAGAGCAGGAGCGGGGTTACCAATCTACTTGCTCTTGAGAAAGCAGAGTTAAGCTGCTTTTAGATGTTGTCACCAAACAGAGCATTTTAACGAAGGGATTTATATCAAAACCATCATAATTGTGCACAGCTAAGTTATACCTGACATGATGCTACGATTGACTCTAGAGCAGGCACAATCACAGTCTTTTCAGAGATTTATTTTCTTATAAAACAGAGTTTGGTTGTCCTAGAAAAAGATGCACCGGGGAGGCTCAGACTGGATCATTCTGGGGAAGAGATGCAATCAGTAATGTAGCTTCAGGAGGAATCTTAGGTGTGGGAGAAGGTTTTACAGTCCTTACAGTTTATATACTGGGACTTGTCTGAGTGAACTTGAGTCATTCAGGCAGAGTGGCAATCTGATTGGGCTGCAGTGATTCTCTTTCTCTTTTACTGATGGGTAGACAGGCAGGTGAGCTCTTAGGATGGATCCAGAAGGCAGCGAGGGAGACAGAGAGTCTGCACGACTGGTATGAGAGGAGAACAAGGAAGGTAAGTTTTCACCAAAAATGTCAGAAATAGGAGCTATCAGGTAATTTACCACGGTATGGATGTAAACCAACTTGCGTCTGTCCTTGGAAATCCACTCCTCTAAATACTGCCTCCTGATTGCAGCGAAGTGGCATCAGCTGGGAGCTCATCCTGCCAAAACACACCGTGACAAGGAGAAAGGTAAAGCACATACACCCACAACCGAGGCCCAACAATGTCCAAAACTTGACTATAACCACAACCCTAACTTCCTTTTAGTTCACAGATTCCTGGGCCCTTTCCTGTCATGTGACAGGACTCAAAAAGCTTCTGATATAAAGAAAGACTGCTATCTCTATAGCCCTATTTACACTACCCTTTTGAAACTGTGCCAAGATCGGTCCAATCCCGTAACCGAGATAACTGTTGAGTGTAAATGGCACGCACAACTGAACCGGACCGGGCCAGACACAACCGAACTGTGCTAATATAGTTCATTAGTACGGTGCTGTTAAGTTCAGGCTCGATTCTCAGACAACAAAGAGCGCATGAGCAGACTGCGACATCTCCTTACAGTCAGCCTTCGTAATCTAGAAATTTTAGTCATTCATAAAAATACTAGCTTCCATACAGTACCACAAGACTTCCAGGGATGGTTCTGCTTATCAGTGTGATAGTGAACCTAAAAGTCTGTCATTGTTTCCTGCGCCTGTAAGCCCTGATTAGACTTTGTTTGTCGTATCCACTTCCCTAAACCTAGGGTGACCATATTTTCATTTGGGAAAACCAGGAAACCTTGAAAGGGTCAGGGATTTGGGGGGTCTCTGGGGGGCATAGAGATGTCTGTGGCATGCACTCACTTAACATAGGTATAATGTGATCCTTGACAATAACATGATATTTACAGTTGATTAATTAAAAAATGCTTTTCAGTAAAAAGTCAACAGAAATAACTCTAATAACAAAACGATAATTTTTATTCAAAATGTATTTATTAAAAATGCTTAACAATTCCCGTAATGAATAAATAGCACAATGAAAGAAATAATGTTCATCTGAACATCCGTCACTTAACAATAACAGCTAACAATAACTCTCAACTCCCAGTAACAGATGATACTCAGCCTCAGCAATGAACGAAATAATGTCTGTTCTGTAGGCTATTGAAAAAATAAATTAACAAATGAGCTAATTAACAAAAATAGCAAAAATTATTCAAAATGCCAACAAAAAAAAAAAAACGAACAAACATATCAATAGACTATCTTTTACTTCGAGTCCAGGTGGCTTTTCAGATCCTTTGCACCTCCATTGGACAATCGAGATAAATGTGTCGCCTTTGCACACTGTGAAAGCGGCTGGAAACTCTTTTGAAATCGCAGAGCCGTAAACATACATTTGCGCATTTATATCTTGTTGGCGTACTGAATGTTAATGCAATCTGTTCTTAATAGCCCCTGATTAAGCAGTGCGTCGCCTGCGATGCTGCCTTCCAGATTTATGTTGCAAATGAGCGTCAAGGCGCAGTGCCCTCAGGTGCTCGTAAATTTAATGGTCCAATTTAAGGTAATTTAAAAAATCCAGGACATTTCCTCACTTTCTAAAAAAGCCGGGGCGCCGGGACAGGGGCATTAATCTGGATGGCGTCCGGGCATGGGCGTGGGATTGTGCATAGGGAATCATAGGAGGGACATGTGTCCCTACCAAAAAGTTTGAACCGACCTAATTGTCCCTACCAATAATTGGATGTGAGCAACATGTTTATAATTTACAGCAGTAGTTGTTGCAGCTAATGGTTTTTCCTCTCTCAGCAGCTCCTCTGCCTGCTCTCTCCTCTCCCTTTCATGTAGCAGCTTAATGGAACTGTAAAGGCGCTGTTTAACTCAACTCTCATTGGTTGATCTTGCCTTAAGTTCCGGCCTTTGTCTCTCTGATTGGTTGTTTCTAGTCCGCTGCGGTGCTTGAGCACAATATTGAAAATTTATTCACACTAGAATGCAGCGGTTACTACAATTAATATTAGGCTACAAACTAGTCCCAATAAAAAATTTATATCATGTACACTAAAAACAAAAACCTTTTTTTTTTTCTTTATAAAACTAAATATTCTGAGTCAGCCAGGAGTTCTGAAGACTGCTGGAAAATGGGAAAATAAAGGCTGTAAGCATCAACATTTCTGATTCTAGCCACAGCCACCTAAAAAAAAAGAAAAATGTGTTTTTACCATATTTATTGATATTACTGTTTCTATTACTTTTTGTCTTATTTTACAATTTTGATATAATAACTGATCTAAGTGGGTTGCTCGTGGGGAAGGCACATTTTACATTATATTACTGTATGTTTTAAAGTCTCTATACTCCAGTTAATGATGAATCACTTACTAAATTAGTTGACGATTATTGAAATAATCAATTAATATGATTAATTTTTTCAGCCCCAGATTAAATACATGAAATTGGCTACACAGAGTAACTACAGCCCAGATGGTCAACTTTTATAGTGAAGTTAATATTTTAATGAATGTATTATTTTGCTTGATACAGAGAGAGAATAGTAGGTACAAATATTAGAGTAGTTTACTTGCACAATCCTATATCTTCAAAAGAAAATACCGGTACTGTATTTACCTCTCTTAGTCGCTCAAATGAAACCATTTTCAAAGTGGAAAAAAAGACCTAATTCCACATTCATCAGAGCTGGTGATATTTCAAACATTGATAAACAGCATCTAATGAGGTGTAAGAGCTTATAACATTTTTATTAATGGAGCAAAATGTTGCTTTTCTTTCTTTTAACAATGAATTCCTCTTATCAGTACGGATGCTCACATCGAAAGCATAAAAAGGAGCATGCATATTGTATACTTTCCAATGACACCAGACCAATAGTGTTGCCCCTACCAAAGTTCAAATCAAACCCACGCCCTTGGTCCCGGGAAATACGGACATTTGGTCACCCTACTAAACCCGACTCCGACAAGTAAATTCACCAAAACTCGCCTTCTTTGCCTGATTCTCCGCAAATAATGAAATATCACAACTATAACCAAACTTCCTGAATGTTACAGGCGCCGCCATGTTGATTTGCTTGTTTACCTCTAGAGAGCAGTGGTACCATAGATCGTCACTTGGAGGCGAGGAACCGTGCTAGCATGTTGTGTAAATGGACGAAACGAACCGAGCTCGGCATGGTTAAGAGATATTCACACACTGACATTGCCATGTTTATTACCCTGCAATGTATTCTGGGTAAGAGAGGTATAACAGGTCCTGTAGCGCTATCTCCATCAGTTTAAATTAAAGAGCATTGAAAATGATTGTTAGTTTCAGGGTCAAAACATTATTTCACTTGGATCAAATTTTTATTTAATGTTTGCTTCCGCTAATGTCTAGCTCTACCTAATACAGTACAAAGTAGATCCCCAGTCCATCACATTATTTTGTTGCACAGATATTTCTTGTATAACGGCTCGTAAACACTTAGAGGCTCCAATGCAGTGTAGCATTGTCTAACTGTACACCAGTCAGACACAGAATGATAAAAAAAAAAACAGCTTTGCTAATGTTAGCCATCCGGTGTTTACTCTGTAGGTTAAAGTCCAGTCAGAACTGATTGCATAAGCAACTCAGCATGCATCGCGCAGATAAAAACATATGTTATGTTCTCCAGTGTTTCCCAACTGACAGCAGACTTCTGAAGAAAATCTAAAACAAATCACAACACTGTGCACTGATGTCAATCCCTTGTTCCACAATGGGGAAACTCACTCTCTGAATTTAACCCATCCCCTTGTCGGGCAGTGGCCTGTCATTGTGCTGCACCCGTGGAGCAGTCTGGGGTTCAGGGTCTTGCTCAGAACCCTTAAACCCAACTGGGACTTGAACTCAGAATCTCCGGAACCCAAACACAATGCTCTAACCACTAATAAGCCAGCACTCCCCAGCTATGCAGGAGAACTCTACTCTACTATACAACACTACTGCATTTTGCACCATATATATCTATTTGTTCCTAACTTTTTCTACATGAGTGACTTTTTTGCACACTCTCCCCCATTACATTTGATCACTGCTACACTTTATGAATGGAAATGTTAATTTCACTGCTAAGCTGCAGCTCATTCACTGTCTAAAAACTGTATAAACGAAATTTCGTTTTGTGTACACTCTGTGTATACAAAATGACAATAAAGTTTGTCTAAGTGTGTTCTGATCTGGCAGCGACATCCTCCAAAGGCCAGATTTTCTTCCGATTGCGTCATAGCGCTGCATCGTGGTCTGTTCAGATTGGAAGACGCTTCATTATGTGGCCGACGCAGCTTCTGTTTGCGAGATGTATCCTCCATAGCCTTGTGTATCCCATGATTCATTGCAAGTCTAAGCAAGCTGGCTGCTCCGTGCTCAGAGGAAAAAGGAAAATTGCGCCACACAGTGGTGAATATTGGTAGTGCAGTTAAATATTGTATATGAATTCTGTCTGAAAGGAATGAAAATTGTTGTTTTAAATGGGTATTGAGTAAGATATGTGGTATGGTAATATTTGATTTATTGAAATTCAATTAAATTCAGTTCCTTTCTATAGTGTCAGTTCACAACACCTCATCTGAAGGCACTTTAATGTTCACCAGATCATCCAGTCAAATTGATTCAAAGTTTTCTATCTAAGGAAAACCAGCTGATTGCATCAACTCCTTGAATCTACAGCTCTTCCATCATCCTGAGTACCCAGAGAGAACCCAGGCATGCATGGGGAGGATATACAAACTCCATGCAGAAAGACCCCGGGCCAAGAATCAAATCTCAAATCTACCCACTGCTCCACAGCACAACCAATTTCGGAAGTAATAATGAGTATTTTTCAATAGAATAGAATTCAACTATTTACATTTAAGCTTAGTTCCCTTTAAGGCATAGTTGTCAGACCTGATGACGTGACCCAAGGAGCATGCAACCTGTATTCTGCTGCACTCCCTCCTTTTTGCCTGTTCTGCTCACTGGCTCTAAGGAACAGCAGCAATGACACTGAAATGTCTTGTTCATGCACCGGTGAATATTTTTTTTCCATTTAACTAAGCCACAGCTCTGATTATTACCTGGGACATAAGTATAAGAGTAACAAAGTGAAACAGTGATTGCATCAGTTAGGGGTGAGTATTGGCATGGGTGTTGCGATACGATATGTGTCAGGATACTTGGGTCATGATACGATATTATTACTATATAGCAATATCACCATATACTGCAATATTTTTTTCTGCTATCAAAATTGAATGTATATATATTAAAAAAGCAACCTCTGTATATGTTCATCAGATGATATTGATCTTTCATTCATTTTTGGTATTCATGTTTTTGGGGTTTGAGTCGTCTATGGGCGCTAATTCAATTCACGAACGCTGAGTACTTTACTGCTTCGCCAAGTCCGCTCTTGCCAGAACGCAGGAAGATCGGACTTGACGAGAACGCCAGCACGCAAGCATGTATGTGTATTGGAGCAGAAGCGTACTCGTGACGTCATCACATGCAACGTTCTTTGGCATTTCTTTTAACAGTCAAAACTATTTATTCCCTACACAAAACATTTTGAAAACAATATTTTAATTTCTAAAGCTTAAAAACATTAAAAAATTACTGAACCGCAAAAAACCGCCATCAGAACGAGCGGTAGTTCACACATAACTAGACCGAGAGAAGTGCACTACAGACGGGGTAAATTTAGCCCTGGCTGCGTTACCCTCGGAGGTCTGCTGGTCACTCTGGTCCGGTCAACGTCGGACTTTTTTTTAATTACTCCACGACTAACTCTGTGTGTGTAAACAGACCACACAAGGAGGCTTAAATGTATAATGTTATCGCTTCAAAACAATTTCAAAACGTTCTTTTGAAGAACAGCAGCAGAAAAGGGAATGTTTAACTTAACACTGTGAGCCGCTGTCTCAATGCGTCAAGGCCGCGGGGCAGTCTGGGGAAGCGGTCAGTCTGAAGAACGCACAAATCTGCTGTGATGCATGCTTGATAAAGAGGGCGGGTGAGAAAACAACATCCGAATTTGATGCGTTCTCGATCTGGCGCTCTTGAGAATTGGAACGGGTACTGGCTGAGGCTGATGACGGTCATCACGAAAGTACATTACCCAAGCACACGAGAACGCCAAGAACGCGATATTGAGAAATGGCCATGGCCTACGCCTCCACCTGGCCAGACTTCCTCAGGTACAGGGTATAGCGCTGCGCCGCACAGCAAAAGGGATTCACAGCGCTATCTGCCAGAGTGGAGGTACAAAAGATGGCCCATTTTCCCTCTGTTTCAGATAAACTGTTTTGCTTTAAAACAATACTAGGAACTAAAAGATCGATATTATATCAGGCAGACAAAAATCATGATATACTGCCAAAACTATTTTTTTCCACGCAACTAGAATCAATAAAGTTTCTGTGGACGGATCGGTTCTATATGCAGTTTCTATCCATCCTTGCAGAAACCCTCATCACTGCTTGATCTGAGAATCTAAATTTCCCTTAAGCGTGACTCTGGGTCTGAAGGGGTTTAATCCTGTTTGTCACTCCTGCAGACTTGCCTGATTATGACAGTTAAACAGCTTAGAAAATGCTCAAACTGAAAAATGCATCAATGATAACTGCTGGGAAAATGTGTGTTTTTAATTTGTAAGACCTAGACTTCTTGCTTTCACAAGGTCAGATTTAGCTTTCTCTTAATAAAGAAATACTTTGTTTGTGCTCACAAGATGCAACAGTTGACAAAATTAACATTCTTAATAATCAAATATTATTAAGTTAACACCATATGAACATTTTTTGGGGAAAATAATTGATAAAAACAGGAAACCTGGTGCTTAAAAATAACTCGTTTCAAGTTGAAGAAACTTGTCAGCAGGCTTACTTACTTTTACATTTGTTAAATTCATGTATGCACTTTAACAAATAGTTCCAGAGCCTTGTTGGTAAGATTGCTCCTGTAAACGGCAGGCAAAACAAAGTTATGATGTCTCTCTCTCCCCTAGTCTCCCTGGCTTTCTCCTCTAATTCCTGCGTTCTCCGCTATGATGGTAAAAAATGAGACTCCTTACGCTGCAAGCTGCAGCTTTTTGATTGAAGTGAGTGATTTTTTCCGGCCGCACACCTGCGTAAAACAGATGATAATGCTGTTGGAGTCATTTACTGTGACTTTACAAAGATGAATATGAGCGCCACTTTCTCATCATGCAAATGTGGCTGCAGAGGAAAAAAAAAGCTCTTTTCCCCTCTCTCTTTTCTCTGGGGAGAGCTATTTTTTTGCAGCATTGCAAAGAAAGATTACCAAATACATCAGCTCTTTATCTTTGAATGCAAACCTGCCTGTTCCTATCGACGTGCCTCTTATCATTAATTGTTTGGAGTTAAACTTCGTATTTATATAATATCAGCATTGCTGGGCCTCACTGTGAGCCGCGGTGCAGCAGCGGTTCGATTGATAGGAACACATCATCATTACTGGACACTTTCCACTGTCACATCGCCTCCGGTTTAAATGTCGCTGTCTTTCTATCCGTCTATCTGTCCTGTCCTCCTTTCTTTCTCTCCCCCTCTCTGTCTAATAGCCCTCCATTTTCTCCACCCATTGGCCCTGCAGGCCACATGTAATACTCTGAATGACCCAACTGGCTGGGAATACACTAGATTTGTCACACGGCGACACGCCAATACAGATATTATGGCAGGCAGCCATATTCGTAGGTTCTTTCTCCTGTCTCCAAATGTCAGCTGTCATCAAAGACTGGTAAAGCTGGGCATACACTGTGGGATATTTTTAAACGTTGCACGCAGCTACAGCTCACACTGTATGATGAAACCGCAGGGGTTAAAAGTTCACAACTCGCAATGTATGTTCTCACACTGTGCGACCCGATGCTCTGATGTGATCTACCTGCTCACACTGTACGTCTAAAAACCACGTTGGAATCAGCTCCGCAGTTAGATGGCGCTACTCGGACTTGTCTATCTGGAAGCCAGACAAGTAGAAGAGGAATATGAAGCTCACTAGAGTGAAAGGCGCTGACATGGTTGAGCTAACGTGGCTACTACGGTCTGTCAATTTACAGAAGAACTCCATTTCAGTCACACCCCCGCCATGCGTCTGTGTTTTCTTCTCAGAGGAAGAAAAAGCAGAAGAGCCCTTGTTTGCGCACTGAGCGATTTGCCCACGACCACATAACGACGGCCGACTGAATTTCAAATATGTTTGATTTTCTCCCGACCTTATGAGTCCTGATCAGGAGTGGTCGTGAGAGGCTGATCGCCACTCGTTACCCCCGGTACACTACAAGATGCACGATCAGGCTGAAAGTCAGCACAGTGGAAAAATTCTCGCACGACTGGAAAATTGCCCCAAAAAAGGGCAAAAAAACTGTACAGTGTAAGCCCGGCTTAAGCCATACGAACAGTAGGGAAGTTGCATATTTTGCACATTTGCATATTTTATCTTACAAAAACATGAAAGTGGACCCTTTTATTGGGTCCTGTGAAAACCATCAAAAATCCATTCAAAGTCCCTTTTATGTTGGTCCTATAAATATTATAAAATCATGACATGTTCCCATATCCCCAAGATAGTTTACCTTGGATTAATTTTAATGTGCGTTAGACTTTTCTTCCACCAGAGTTAACTTTGCACAAACTGGCTCCATGACAATTTTAAACAGAGTAAAAAGAAAAAAAGGAACAGAGTGTTACTTTAGCAGTTATTATATGAGCACTGAAGTAAATACAGGGTTTAAAATATAATGCAGGTTTGAAGTGCATGAACTATAAATTTAGAATCAACAATATCATTTATTATATAAAATCTACATTGTATACTATAGTAGCCATTTAAAATGTATCCACTTTCCTTGATGGGTCATTGGCTGGTCCCCTACAATTCCTTTTTAAAAATATTCTTTCTGTCATGATTTGTGGACATTAAGACAGAAAGAGAAGCATCAGCTCCTCGTCAGACCCTGTAATTCAGTGAAAGGGTGGAGTCAGAGTAAAAGATGTGCCAAGGAGAAGGCCAGTAGCTAGAAGTTGAAGGGGGTTTTGCTGGGAGTCGCAGTGAAGTGGGCTGGTGTTTGACTGGGAAGGGCCATTTTAAATGGCTGTTACTGGTAGGTCTACATTATACAGGTCTATTTACTTTAAATATAGTTAAAACATAATAGAATAAAGACATTATTAGATAAATTGAAAGATGTGCTACAATCGTGTGTGTAGACCTGTTACCTTGCAGCCAGAAGGTTTTGTGTTTGATTCCCGGCCCAGGGGTCATTTTGCTTGGAGTATTCATTTTCTGCCTGCGCATGCATAGGTTCTCTCCGGGTACTCCAGCTTCCTCCAACAGTCCAAAAACATGACTATTAAGTTAATTGGTTCTCTAAATTGTCCATAGGTGTGAGTGTGTGTGCATGGTTGTGTGTTCTTTGTGACAGACTGGTGAGCTATCCAGGTTTCACCCCGCCCATGGTCCAACGTCTTTAGGAGATAGAGACCAGCCCCGCCAGGACCCTGAAAGATTGAGGGGCCTTCTGATCAAACACGGTGTTCAGTCAGATGAATATACTTATAGTCAATACCCGTTTATCCCTTTAGTTTTGTTCAAAAAAATTTATTTAAAACTACCTCAACGGGCGTGTATCCCTTTAGTCATATAGAGTTACTGGAAGTTGTATGGCAGTTGGATGTTGCAATACATCAGATAAAAGTGAAGAAAAAAGAATTAGTTATTTCACCTTTCCGATATCTGAATCGTCAACGGACGGGTTCGTCGTTAGATTGCAAACTTGAAGAGGGATAATATGTAGCCAACATTTGGAAGAAGAATGTTTCCAAGATGACTTGGATAATAGCGCATTGTGACAAACACCAAATAAAAGCACTGGGACTTGATCAACAGCCGACAACGCACACATTGACGTCACAAACCAGTAGGTGGCAGTAGTGTTCTTTGACAAACATGGATGCTTCCAGTAAAGCACATTCAAATAAAATTACTGTTAATTAAAAACACATCATTTATTGAACAGTATGTGATACTTTCATATTTAAAGTACTTTCAGAAGTTTGAATTCTGAATATGACCAGATTTTTCCTTTAACAAGAATTTTGATTTTCTGAACCATATACAGTAAATTCCAGAGTGTTAAATGTACAACTGGAGTAAGATATACACTATGTATAAAGTTAATTTAACAAGCAGATTGGATTTAAATTAAATTCTTAAAGTGTTGCTTTAATTCACTGCGTACATGAAGTGAAGTCAGCTACAAGACTATTTATTCATTTAAAAAACAATTTCATAAAGGCACAAGAATATTTCACAGTAAAGTTAAGTTTGTTAAATGGTCAAAGTAACTGAAATGTTCCATTTAGGGCCTTATTGATCCTGTTTTTTTTAAGGTAGAGTTAATAATTACGAGGTATGACTTCTACATACTTCCAAAGCCATAGCTGCCCCTAAATATTAATTTAGTCATAAAATATCAAAGTAGACCTTTGTCTATTAAAGGTGATAATTTTGGTTTTCTCATTTTTTCTTAGTCCAAACAGTTTGGAAAGAGTAAAGATTTGATGCAATCTGAAAGTCTGTGATATCGTTGCACAGTAGTGTGCTTCCAATCTAAGGAGACAAGCTGCTAAGGGGCTATGGCTGCTCCACTGCCGCTGCTATCTTGTTCCATCATTGTCCCATGCACATTTCTCATGTGCCATTTGAAAAATATTACCTTTGAATCCTATCAGGGGTTTGATAGCCAGGCACTCAACTCCTCTGTTTTGATATTTATGAATAGCTGCATCCAGGGAGCAGAGATTGTTCTCCCCCTGCTTTTCAGCATTTCTCTGCTTGTGTATGTGTGTTCAAATCTTGAGGGATGAAACAGTGAGTACCATAAGTAACTGACCTGAGACACCCCCATGTTTAATCTAAGAGCAAAGCGGGACTCATCTGCAGAGTGAATATTGAGTATCTGAACATTTTCTTACTCTCTGTGGCTTTTTTTTTCTCTGTATCTCTTTATCTCCTACCTACACACTCAGACAGACACAGACGCAGGCTCATATCCCTATGCTGTGTGTCAGAAGAATAAAAGTAATGTCTGCCTCTGGAAAAGGCTTTACAAAATGAAAAAGAATCGAGCCTTTCTAATTTTTTTTTTCCTGTGGGATATGAGCTTTTTGTTTCACAGCTACCCCCCCACCTCTGAAATGACTTCATGCTGTTGGCTCAGATTTAGACATCGATCCCACCGTTAAAAGTCTTCCTGCTGTCCTCAGTTATGCTGCAGGGCTGCGTTTTGCTCAACTTTTAGTATCATTACAGTAGTTTAAACACCAGAACTTGTCCCCGAATATGAACTCCTTTAGTGGTTAAACAAAATCTACATTGTCCTCCTCTGTGGGGTTCAGATTACTGAAATAATCTCCCTTTTTCTGTAAGGCCTGATTGAACGTTAAATGACTTAGAATTACTTTTTAAAGCTGGCTTTTAAATCATAGTTTATGAAAACTAGACCAGTCATTGCTTTTTATGCCTTTTACTGTTTTCTACATGTGTTTTTAATCTCTGTCTATGTTTTATATGAGTGTCTTAACCTAAAAGCCTTTAAGAAATTTTCTTTATGGATTAAAAACAAAATAATTTTTGGGCTCAGAACAGGTGGACCCAGTATTCAAGGTGAACAAACAGTTTAGGTTTAACAGTTTATTAAAAGCAAAAATGGAGCGAGCGGGCGGCTTTAGCGTCTACAGCAGGAACCTCTGGTCTTAATGTCCAGTTCTGGTTGAGGAGTAGAGGTAGAACCCAGCGGGTGGGTTGCCAAACCGGTGCGATGGTTGCTACTCAGAGAGTCCCAGAGGCAGAGGTACCAGAGGTCTGAGGACAGGCAGGTGGTCAGAAGCGTGAAGATGAACATGAGCAGGAGGAGCCGTAGAGTGATTCACAGAGCAGCAGACAGGCTGGACGAGGTCAGGCAGGCTCGGTAGTCAGGAAACAAACCCAGTCGGTACACAACGGGCAGAGATCAAGCAGGTGGTCAGGTCAGGCAGGCAGATTCAGAATGGGAACAGGCAGGCTCAAAAGTCTAGAGGCAGACAGTACTGTAAAAATACAGTACAGTACTGTAAAAATGTCAATAGCTGAATATTGGTTATTTATTCTCCAGGTGCACAGTTTTTATATTGTTAAAACACTTTGCAGTATTATGTTGTTTATCTTTTAACTCTTCACTAATATGTTATTCTTAAACATTTTTCTAAGGTCTAAATTTGTATGAGAATTCTTTTCTATAATCTTTTTGCTGCTTTAAACACCAGAATTTTCCCATTGTGGGACAATAAAGGGATTTTCTATTCTAAACAATGACAAATAAAGAAGAACTTGTGCCACTGGTGTCACTTCTTTCTATTTATGAACAGTGGCAGCCCAATGAAGGAGTACATGATAATCATGTCTGTCTAACAGTAAAAAGGCTTAAATGAAACTAAAAGTGATACTTAAGGTGAAAAATACAGAACGCTGTGGAGAGACGATTTAACTGAAACACAGACAGAGAAGTTTCCTCTGATGGCTTCTTGTGTCTGAAGTGAGCTGGACCCAAGTCTTAGACACCCCATCTTCATGCCTGTGTTTCATCATATGGGGGCCATGCTACATGCAGGAACACATCTGAACAAGTATGAGGACACTGACCAAAGAGACATGTAGCAGTTTTTCCTAATGGATTACAAAAATGACTGATGATTTCTCCTCTGTCTCCATGAAACTCCTTGCCACCCCCCACTTAGTCGTTTCGCCTTTGATCATGAGGAAGATTTAATTAAAGACTAGAGGATGGTTCCAGAGACCAGCAGTCTTTCACCTTCTCTCATCATTATTATTTCCCTGAACTATATTCTCGGTTCCTTCTTGTTCAGCAGGTTAAGGGTTTTAGAGAGAGCCATCAACGCTTTGTTCCTGCAGCATGAGGGATCTTTCATTCATACCATCTCTGTTGGAAACAGACTATTAAGAGCTCCAATATGCTGGGATGTTAAGAGAATTTGGATCAAAACTGAAACCATTTGGTGAAACATCCTGTTATTCTCGCTAAACTGAGTGAATAAGACTGAAAAATGTCAACAACTTTTTCACATCTGTTGTTGCATTGTCAAAGGGCCCCTTTCCTGCAGGTTTTAGAGGTTTCTCTGCTTTAGCACATTTGATTCTGATTATTGCAGTTCAGCAAAAGCCTGTTAATAAACTACTAAAGTAAATCAGCTGTGCTGGAGCAGGGAAACCTTTAAAACCCGGCAGGAGGCATCGGCCCTAAAGAACCGACTTTGGGGATGCCTGCTTTAGAGAGATACCAGCACTGCTCAGGTCATTTATTGATTCTACTGGTCGTGCAGCAATTAAGTAAAAATTATAATAAAAAATTTAAATAAAACAGTCATTATATGTCCAACCTGGGTCCAAATTGGGTTTAGAAGACCCTTTAAGCTTTCTACCCTACAGAAATATAAAGAATTTACCACAGCTAAATTTTATCTTCTGATATCCATGCAAAATCCTGACTTTTGAACAAATGTGGGAATTATAATCTGTTCAGAAATACTTTACTGTACAGACACCCATATCTAATTAGTCCTAACATCTAGAGTAGAGAAAAAAACACTTACTGCAGATTCCAACATGTCAATGTTTGTTAAAGATGTCAGTCTAATGTCAACAAAACGATTAAAAATGACACTTGATATGCAAAAAAAAAAGCAGGAAAATAAAGGCTTTTACTGGAATGAAAGACTGAATCATTTGGTTTTTCTGTCTTTCCAGAGAGATTTCTGCATGTCTCTGTGACCAGATGTAATGAACACCGACAGAAATCCAAGCTGTTAGTTCGGGTTTAAGAGATGTACAGAAGGGATTGTTTAATTGTGTTGAAGGTGTATAAGACTGCCAAGCATGCACAGTAGGGTGCGGACACACTCCATGCAAATACTCTTAAGATGATCGTTTTTCCTAATATGACTGCAAATGGCACTACAACCTGCTGCCTACACAGCAACAGTTCATGGATGTATGTTGTTGTCAGAACTGCAGCAGAAAGGTCTTAAGCTGAAATCCCTGCATGTTTTTTGTTCTTCAGTTAGCTTCTTCTTACAATTCCATGCTGGATGTTAGTTTAAATTGTGAAACTCTAAACGTTCGTCTGACTGGCTGTGTGTTTTCTGGAGGGCGTAAATGCCTTTTACAGTTGCCTTTTGTTTCCTCTGCTTCTTTTTCTATCTCTGCTTCTGTCTCCTTGAACCCCAGTTGGCCCCTGGCAGCAGATGATGCCGCTACTGAGCCTGGTGCTTCTTGGAGGTTTCTTCACACTGTTAAAAGGGAGTTTTCTCTCCACTGTCTCTACAAGCATGCTTAGTGTGAGAGTTTGCCTTCCAGTCAATGAGTCGCTGCAATCAATCGGTTTTACTTAGATAGAAAACTTTAAATCAGATTCAAAGTTTTCTATCTAAGTAAAACTCAGAATGATGACAAGCAGCCAACACCGAGGAGTCAACAGTGTCCGTGAGGGAATTTCCAGAGCCAAAGTCATATCCGAAGCAGGTTGACAGACCAGAAGATCAGAGAGCCAAAGAGGTACCGAAGGAGAATCCAAGCTGAGGTCAGTAACACAGTCCCAGTCCAGCATCCAACATTAACTTGAACGCTTGAATTACTGTCACAGAACAGCTTGAATAATCTGGCGCTGATGGTATAGTGGTAGGTATTCAAAATTTCCCCAGTTTCATTGATAGGCCCTTGGCTGGTCCCCTACAATTCCTTTTTAAAAAGTAATATTTGTACTAAAATGTTATTTCTGTCATGATTTATGGACATTAAGATCTAAAGAGAAGCGTTATCTTCTGGTCAGACCCTGTAATACTGTCCTGAGTGAAAGGCTAGAGTGTGCAAAGGGTGAAATATGCAAGAGGGGGTCAATCCAGTGGCTGGGAGTTGGATGGGATATTGCTGGGACTTTGAGAAAAGTGGGCTGCCATTCAGCTGGCATTTGACTGGGAAGGGCCATTTTATGGCTGCTACTGTAGGCAGGCAAGAACATAAATAGTCGAGGGAACAAAGTAGAAATGAAATGCGTTAATTAGCCGCCAGGCCAATTCGACAGGTGAGCAAATGAAACTACCAGCCATCAGCCCTAAGACCATGACAAAAAACACACTATGACAAGTCGGATCAGAAAGGCTCTGAAAACAGGAGGTAGAATCAGGTCAGAATCAGGCAGACAATTAACAGGAATGCTGGACTAAACTCACTGATGCTTGTAATAATCTGGTTCTACCGTCTGGTCTGAGAGGTGGTTATATATCCAAGTGAGCAGATGAATCTGGTGGAGGCTGATTTGAAAACGGGCGGAGCTGACAGGTGTGTTAAATCATGAATTCAACCAGCATTAGTGTCAAGAATCATCATCTTATGCCAACTCGTCATAAAAATATTACAGTGACATGATAAAAATAAAGACTCTTAATTCTTTATTTCCATTATGCCTGATAACTCAATCAATCTTTTAGTTATCAGGCTCCTCTCCTGTCGAACCAACAGTTTTAGTCACTGAGGCAGACACCCTGTCTACTTTTAAGGCTAGGCTTATAACTTTCCTTTTTGATAAAGCTTATAGTTGTGAGTGGCTCAGGTTATCCTGAGCTATCTCTATAGTTATGCTGCTATAGACCTAGGTGTGCTGGAGGACATAGGGACCCCTTTTCACCTGCTTTATTCTATCTCTTTTCTCCTATTCTGCTGTATTTGCTAGTTAAACCTTTAACTTTATGCTTTCTTTATTGTCTGGTTCTGTTTGGCTTTTTAAAGACACTAACTGTCGTAAGGAGATTTTCTTAAGTCAAAAACCCAGACCTTGATCAGTCATATACATGTACATAAGCAGCACAGAGTAAATCACGTGATAAGAAGAACCATTAAGACAAATAGTGTTTTGCAGTGTGTGTGGACATTGCTAGATGTTTTTTTTATGTGAGGAAGCTGTCAAAATGCAAAAGGGCCAAAGCAGGTCAGAGGGGATGGAAGTCTGTATGATTACTTTATTGGGTCAAATAAATCACCATATTTAGATTAGAAAGTCATGTTATTCTTTTAAGCTGATATCTTGGTAATTATTTCTGCTTTAAAATATAAGTGACTTTGTATGGCAGGCAGACAAACAACTGTGCTTGCATATGTGTTTTCGTTTTGGTATAGCTATATTATTTCCATGTGCCTCTCACACCGTTTCTACGACACACTCATTCGAAATTGCCAGGAGGCGTTTGTTTCTCTTTTAAATGGGCGACGCGCCATATGTGTGGTCATTAGTCTAAAGACCGTCCTTCAGCCGCACCAGAGGACAACGTGTCAATGAGTAGATTAACTAGCCACCGCTGTTCTCTTGCTTTAGTGAAGGACCTTGAATTATAGCAACTTTCACTTTGTTTCACTCTCATCTACTTAATGGACATTTCCATACAGATCCCAAATGTCAACAAGGATATGTGGCAAAAAACAAATTCCTTTAAAAGACTCCTGGAAGGAGAGGAACTGATCTGAACTAATTTTTGAAGAACTCATAATAAATTCATATTTATTATTCTCTTCACTTCAGCTAAATAAATAATCTTTGTAAACATTATTCCCAAACAATCTTTTATCTCCCCCAGTCATATTAAACACACCATTATTCAGTATTGCATTCATAGCTGTTTTGGTTTGTCTGAATTGCAGGACAGTAAAGAAGAAAAAAAAAAGAGCAATCACTGGGTTTAGTACAAAAATGTACTTTTGTTAAGACAATTCTTTCTGCTACTTATTGCCTCTCAAGGAGCTGACATTGATTGAAGACTCAGAAATTCACAGATTATGTTTTTAGTTGACATCTATAAGACAAATCCATCAAAGAGATTTTAGTGAAGGTTGCTGATTGAATCACGCCATTTTTTTTTGCCTCAGCAGAGAATCTCAGACTCCCCTCTCCTCAGACACCTCATCCAGCTCCTCTGGAAGAAGCTGGAGGCGCTCCCAGGCCACCATCGATACATAGACCCCTATGGTGTCCTGGTCGTTCCCTGGTCCTCCTTCTGGTAGGACGTGCCTGGAACACCTCAGAGGGAGGCGTCCAGGAGGCGTAGGATAAAGATGTCTGATCCTCCTCCGCTGACCAGTCTGGGTGTTGAGGAGAAGCAGGGGGTGAAAATTAGAAAAAGAAATATAAAAAGAAAATCCTGCAGTAAAATAAATTATCCTTGTGTTCTCCCTGATCGTTCAGCATTAAACAGCCAAACTAAGTAGAGGTATAAAGATTTTGTACAGTTTGTGGTCCCCTCCTCCCCACCTGTGAAATTGCAATAAATGGTTTGGTCCTCAGGTCATGCACGGTGCCTGAAATCCCCCCCCTGTCTGCACTCTGTCAGCAGCAGTTTACTCGTACCAGGACTTTACGTAATGCCTCATGCACATAATTGGACACATAGAAGACGAATATAACAAATTAACAAGAAAATGTGTAAAAAAGCAGCAGTGTGTTAAAACGGTCCGCGGCTCAAGAATGCAGTGCCCCAAAAAAATCAAAGTTTGGTTCTCCAAACGGAACAGAAAGAAAGGAGAATGAGGAGAGACGGAGAAAGGCATTGAAAGCCATGACCCATTTCTTCAAAAAAAGGTTTGTTAAATGAATAGTTCAAATTATCTGTAGATTATTAATCTGTTGAGTAAAAAAAGATAGCCTATCTGCTGGCTACTACTTCTAGTTAATACTCCTAAAGGTTGAAGCGGAAAAACATTGATGCTGACTGGCCAGCTACCGCTGTACAACTTAAGTCGTAAAGTGACTTTTTTTGTTCCAATAAAGCTTTTAGCATTTTGAGAATGATTTTAGACAATCATAATGATTTTTAATGTAAAGTTTAAAGTTAATGTATATTAAACTTTGTCGCGGATGATAATTTTCCTTTGTTGAAATTGTACAGTAAAATTCCTGGAGGTGCCTCTGGAATCAGCTCTACTCTGAGCCTCTCCCTGATGACCAAACTGCTCACCCTCTCTCTAAGGCGGAGCCCAGCCACCCTGCAGAGAAAACTCATTTTATCTGCTTGGATCCAGGATCTGGTTCTTTGGGTCATGATCCAGATTAATGGTGAGGGGTATTGTGAGTGTTCTTTTATCATCAAAAGTCTAGTTTAAGCAGTTAGAGCGCCATAATGTCATGGTTTAATCTAAAGCTTTCGAACCCACATGCAGCAGGTAGAAACAATTCGTGAGAGACCAAGGAAAAAGGTTTAACAGGTTTTATTAGAAGAGATAAAGCATGGTGCAGTGTTGCTCTGAACTCAGCTCAGCCGGAACTGGGAAAGTGAGGGGGAGACACAGCGATTAGTTCAGGCTCAGTGGGAAATTTCATTTGTGGATTTGGAAAAAGAGGATCTGGTTGTTGACTCACGTTTCCAGAGCAGTTGAAGAATCTTTGACTCCAATCTGTGTGCTGTATTCCTGTCTTAGTCTGATTTGGTGGAGGGCGGAACAGGGTTTACCCAGAAAACGGTCGGTTGTAGATGAACGGAGAAACTGCTAGACTCCAGCAGTCTAAGCTATAGGCTTAGACTGCTGGAGGACATAAGGACCCCCTTTCTGCTTTATTTTATCTCTATTCTCCGTTGCAGAATTTGTTAGTTCAATCTCCAACTCTCCCAGCTGGATGAATTTTTTGTGTGGGATCGGTAGCCTGGCATCTCTACTTAGTCTGCTGCCACTGTGACCCGGTAAGCTGAGTGAGATCAGTATACCCCACAGACAAGCATACCCATAGTATCCCCTTCATGTGTCATGTGAAAAAAAAAATTAAGTTAAGATCGTCATACACTTCAAAAAACACCAAAAAGTAATTAATTAGTTTGTTTGTACATGACTTAAGGGATACATGCCTGTTGAGATAGTTTAAAGTTTATTTTACATTCAAAACTAAAAGGATAAACTAAAGGGATAAATGGGTATTGACTATGGGTATGCTGGTGTGACCGGGTATGCTCATCTGACAGAACACTGGCCCCAGATAAAGCGGAAGAAAATGGATGGATAGATGGATATTTTATTTCTCCTAAAAATTTAAATGTAAAGAAAAAGAATTGTAAAACAAAACACCCGGTTATGCCTCTTTTAAGATATAATTTTAATAAGCTGAAGTCTAAAAATAACACACACAAAAAACAGGAAATGTTGGTCTACACCGGAGGCTGGATTTTTATGTGGCGGCTCTTCTTTTTTATCAGTTTACAAATACTTTCTTACACTGTGTCACAGTGAAAAAGTCTAAACCAGCATTTTCATTTCTGTGAATCATTGATATTCCACTCTTCTTCTGCCTAAACACACACATTATTAAAAACACTCCCTTGTATCCTGACCTACACAAGCACTTTGTCACCAAACCAGCTCAGAGACACGGCAGATGTGATATCCAGAAGGCACAGGGCCTTACCTGAGTCCTGCTAGCCCAAGGCCTGTCACTGCGTATGGACCGAGCCATTTATCATGTAATCTGGAGGGGAGAATGGACGGGCACTATCAGCAATCTGCTATTGATCCGCGCCTGGGGCCCTTGCTATTGTTCATCTGTAGCCCTCAACTGGCACCCAGTATTAATGAAAGAAACTAAACAATGCATAGCAATCATGCTCCCTGACCCACCCCCACCACCAAAACTCCACCTCTGAGCACCACAGCTTCACTCGCTGTGTGTAGTAAAGAAACTCTGAGAGAAAAAAAGAGAGTTTTTCTAAGTTTAGCAGAAAACTTTTGTTATTATGTTTCTCTTTGAGAAGGTGTAAGCAGGGGAGAACAACACATTTATCATGTCAGAGATAGCTCATATCATCGCTGACCCTGAGCAGCAGTTGATATCGAAGGCACCTATTGAATATTGCTCATCGCTATCCTCTGCCTAGGAAAAGGAGACATGTGATAAGTTTCTACGACCTGAATTTCTTTATATATTTACTTATCAAATTGGTAAAATATTCAAGAAGAGCTGAAATTTCAGTTATTCTCCAACATGCATGTTGAATGGATGAATATTATTCAATAAAAGTGTCTAACCCTGTACTAATAATTAGAGCTTTTTCATTTATATTGTTTTGTTGTGTTTTTTAGTAATATTGTACATAGGAAAATGTCACTCTTTGTTTAAAGGAAAAGTCAGGTCAGCAAGGAATGATCAATGGTTGATTATTTATAAATAAAGTTAATACGTCTGGCGGTGATTTAATGAATTTAGCGTTAATCAGTAAAAACATAAAAACAAAAAATTTTTGTCGCGACCACTGGGAGTGGAAATGATCGACGATACGGTAGCCGCATCTCACTCCTGACATCTTCCGACAGGGACGTCAAGGTAGCAAAGTAGGTAACCCAAGAGCCATTCTCCCCAAGATACAAGACAAAAATCAATGGGAACTACTAGACACATCTGCAATCAACAACAATTATTGAAGATTTCCAGAGGACTTCACCATTGAAATTCACCAGAGCTTATAGTGAAACTGACAATGCCCATGTGCATGGCAGTTGGATGTTGGAATACAAAAAGTGAAAAAACCTTTTCCACCTTTCTGGAATAGTTTTCCTCCACGGACGGGTTCGCCGTTGGATCGCCAACTTGAAGAGGGAGGATTTAAGCATCTAACTTCTGGCCAGAGAAAAAAAATATATATGGTATATAATATGTAGCCAACATTTGAAGAAGAATGTTTTCAAGATGACTTGGATAATAGCGCGCTGAGAGAAACACCAGATACAGCACTAGGACTTGTTCAACAGCCGATACCGCACCAGGACAATGCTTCACAAACCAGTAGGTGGCAGTAGAGTTCTTTGACAAACATGGATGCTTCCTGTAAAACACGTTCAAATGAAAATTACTACTCTAATTAAAAATACTTATCATTTATTGAAACAGTATGTAATAATTTAACTATTTAAAGTACTTTTTATAAGTTTGAATTCTGAAAATGACTGGACTGTTCTTTTTTTAATACTGGTTCATCAAAAATTTGATAATTTCAGTATAGTCCATACTTGAAGTAACAAATGCATGGACTAGTTTTTCAGCATCAGGACCCACATTGATAAGATATTTCCTATTTTTGCAATACTCTGCAGATGAAAGAAGAAATATCTCTAGTTTACCTTTGGATAAGGCCAAACTGAACAAACAGAAATCAGTCAGATAAATCACCCAATTCACTCAGCGCTTATTTATATATGCTGACCAAGATTCACAGTCACACATGTCATAGTCAAGGCACTTTTTACAGTTCACCAAATCATACAGTCAAATTCGATCTAAAGCTTATCTAAGGAAAACCAGTTGATTGCATTGACTCATTGGACTCCAAATACAATCCCTCACACCACAGTGACGCCAGCGACAGTGGAGAGGAAGAACTCCCCCTTTAACTTGGAAGAAACCCCAAGCAGAACCGAGGAGTCAGTCGTGGAGTGCCATCTGCTGAGGCCCCACTGGGGTATCAAGGAGACAGAATCAGAGATACAAAAGGCAGCTGTAAAAGGCGGCCCCGATCCAGGAAGCACTCAGCCAGGCAGGCGGAAGGCACGAGCCAGCCCCCATGCCCGGAGAGGACGAAGAGAGCACATCCGGCCAGTCAATCGTCAGAGAAACAGGACTACTGAAAAACAGTATCATCTCCAGCATCTATAAACAAGGGATATAAACAAACATCAGCAGCACAGCTGATGTTTCTCTCCAGGTCATGGAGTCACAGCCAAGCAAACAGGAACAGATGAGGCAAAGCCACTGCTGAGGAAAAAGCAGAGAGAGCAGAGCGCTAGAGATTTAATCCAGTCTGTGCTGTTCCCTTAACTCCCTACAAAATATTCAAGTCTTAACTAAAAAAGAATATTATGATTGACTGTATCAAAATGCAGCACTGAGATCCTAAAGGGACAAGCACAGACACAAGTACATTATCTGAGGCCATGTGAATATCATTAAATGACTTTTAATGTGAGCATAGCGTCTCAGTTTAATTAGCTTTTTTATTTCATGGCTTCACCATCAAACAGTTGGAGCTATTGTTGAGTTCCAAGAAGGACCTGGAGTGGAATCTCTGATCTGTTTCTCTAAACCCTGAGGATGAAATCTAAGGTTGTTTATCCTGTCAGCATTTCCCCGTCCACTAGCCATCTGCCTCTTAGCAGATTGGTAAACTAATTCTTTGCTGAAGCCCCTGTCCACCTTTACAGATTTAGACAGCATATGCCTGATCCCAGAATCTCCTAAAACGCTGGCATACGCTGAACTTTGTATTTATTTTTCAATTTTGGGCGTAAACATAGAGTATTCATAACGAGTCCAGAACTTATGTCCAACGAGAGACTTACTTATGCATAACGCACGGCAGCATAAAGCCCATGAAATTATGAAGAAGCCAGTGTCCTGAGGAGGGCAGCAATGTGCCCGGAGGCGCCTGTCCTGGATAAAAAGATTTACTTAATCGAGGTATTAACCTAGCTGCTGTTTACCACCCACCAAAAAAAAAAATAAAAAATTAAATAAATAAATGAATAGATAAATAAAAAGAAAGAAGGTTTGCAGTCACAGAAGATTCAGCATCATCACATGACACTCAGAAACCTCCTGCAGAACCAGGGCGCAGTGTGATCGCTGCCATCTGCTGTAGCGAGGCGACTGGGGTTCAACAGGAGACAGAAGTAGAAAGGCAAAAGGCGTCCAGGAAACACCCAGCCAGGCAGACAGCTCCGAGCCAGCTCCCATGTCAGAGGATGAAGAGCACATCCAGCCAGTCACAGTCAGAGAAACAGGACTACACTGGAAAACAGGCCCGATCTCCAGCATCTATAAACAAAGGTGTTGATGGCAGCAGCACCAGCTGATATTTCTCTCAGGATGGAGTCACAGTCAAACAGTAACAGACCAGATGAAGCTACTATGAGAAAAAGCAGAAGAGAGAGCAGAGCGTTAGAGATTGAACTAATAGATTCTGCAGAGTGGGAGAATAGAGATAGAATGAAGCAGAATGAAGAAAAAATGGTCCCTCTTTCCTCCAGCAGTTTAAGCTGCATTCACCTTATATATGCTTGGTTCATGACATTACAAGAGAGCTTTACCCTCCCATTTACCCATTTATCAGCATGTACTATATGTAGGGCTGCAATATGTTTTTCCAAAAAGGTGAGTTTAAGATTGCCCACCCTATCCCGGCCTGTGAGTGGTCCAAGCCAAATGAACTATTGAGTCAAAAATGTCTCGAAGCCAATCCAACCCCTGGATTTTAAAAACTACCAAGTTCATCATTCTGTGTCCCTTATTTTTTACCTTTTTAAATTCACTTTACATCTGGCAATTTCATTCATCATGTCTCCTGATCCCCTACTATCACGAAAGTTGCACTTCTTAGCTCTTCCTGGTTTTGCTTCTTTCTGAAGAAGCCATTTCTCAGCTCTACCATGAAGCTATCGTCTGAGGTCCATCTCCGCTTGTCTTCAACCTACAGACTCCTTTCCTGGTCTGATCCTGGATCCTTTGCTTCAAAACAAACGGTGACTCTTTTCCAGCTCGGAGGATTTTACACTGTGCCATCGCCACAAACTCTTTTTCATCTGCTATTTATTGGGCGTGTTTTTAAGATGAGTGTCCACCTCAGCCAGTCTGTCTGAAATCCTTTTTTTATGGACTGAATTCAATTTTTAGCCTTTTAATTTGTGTTTTTAGTCATTTTAGGAAGGTTTTTTAGTAAAACAGCTGATGTTTATAGGAGTATAGTAAAAATAAACCAAATGCTACGACTTTTAAATTTTTTAATGGCTGTTTACTGTCCTACAGAGACAGACTGCATGAAGGACCTCCCCTTGATGCCGTGGCTCTGTGGAAGTGCAACGTTAAAGCCAGAATAAGGCTGGAGTTTTATTTCCACAGAGCCACACACAACATGGAGGATTTTATTCATCTGTGGGGTTTTTTTAACATTTTATACTGTGTCAGATTATGGAAGGCTTCCAGTCTAATTGAATCTGCCTTTTGTTTTGTACAACAAATTTTAAACACTGAATTTTTTTACACATTGAAGAATTCCTTAAACTGAATTTTTATCTGGTGAAATTTGAGCTTCAAAAAATTAAGCTGCAAAAAATTAAGCTGCAAAAATTCAGATGCAAATAATTCGACTGCAAGGGACAGAAATATTGACAAGTCAAGGCACACAGCTAAATCTTATAATAATGAATTGTCTACTCTAGGTGAAGATTGGTTTCACAGCTTCCTAGCACGTCGCCATCTCCAGGAAACAAAGATCTGTCTGGGGGTGACTTTGTCATGATTAACTTTACAACCAAACACAGGAACCTCCGGTATATTGGCATGGTTGAAAAAGTTGAAGATGATGAAATTCTTATCCAATTCCTTAGAAAAATTCAGGGAAACACAAAAGTGTGGGAGAGACCCACATTTGCTATTAAGGAAAAAGATGTGGCACATGTTCCCAAAGCAGATGTGGTGAAGAAGCTGCCTCAACCTAAGAGGCGTGGAGGGACTACACGTAGAGAACAACTCTTCATCTTTCCCTGCAATCTTCAGGGCTGGAATGTGGAGTAGTTGTAGAGGCCTACTGTATTTGTAGAGAATGACTGATGCTCTGATTGTGGTTTTAGTCCTGTTGAGTCCCAGGCTGTTCTAGCTGGCTCTAAAGGTCCTGTGTTCTGACCCTGAGACTGTGTTTTTATATTAAGACTTTTATATACATATTAAAAAAAGGGATATTTTGTAGTGTAGGAGTTGAGTTGCAGCAAGGTGATTCATACCTCTCATTTGAATGTTAATAAAACATTTTGAATTACATTATGTTGTATTTGATTTTGTTTAGAATTACTTTCAAGTGTTGTAGGAAAAAATTTGCTTCATAGACCAATTCCAATGGTTATTTTACTAGTCTGGAATTTGTTCTGGGATGTGAGGTTGTCAGGCCAGCTGTCAGGATTCTAGAGAAGGACAGCTGCTCCTCCATGTCGAGAGGAGCCAGTTGAAGTGGCTCGGCATCTGTTGGGACGCTTCCTAACGCCTCGGTGAGGTGTTCCTCGCACGCCCCACCGGGAGGCCCCCGGGAAGACCCAGGACACGCTTTGGAGAGACTATGTTTCTCGACTGGCCTGGGAACGCCTCTTAGGGGTTCCCTCCTGAAGAGCTGGAAGAAGTGGCTGGGGAGAGGGAAGCCTGGGCCTCCCTTCTGCTGCTGCCCCTCAACTCCAATTCCTCGATAGAAGTGAGGAAATGGATGGATGGATGGATCGATGGATGGGGATATTTTGTAGTGTAGGAGTTGAGTTGCAGCAAGGTGATTCATACCTCTCATTTGAATGTTAATAAAACATTTTGAATTACATTATGTTGTATTTGATTTTGTTTAAAATTACTTTTAAGTGTTGTAGGAAAAAATGTGCATAAAAGACCAATTCCAATGGTTATTTTACTAGTCTGGCATTTGTTCTGGGATGTGAGGTAGTCAGGCCAGCTGTCAGGATTCTAACCTGTTACAACATATGTTGTTATGGTAGTTTCAGAGTGGAAAAGGTAAGTGGATCAGTTTACCCCTAGTTGGTTCACTTTACCCCGTTGACTTCTCTGGTCTGTCTCATTTTACCCCTAAGCTGGGGTAAAGTGAGCCACAAGACCACTTTTTTAAAAAACATAATATTTTCACTGCCCTTTATCCTGAATACATTCTGATAATTGCAATAACAAGGAAACATCCTGAATTAATGGGAAATGTGTAAATTTAACTGATTTATCATTTTAGCTCACTTGCTTCCAGGAAAAAATTACAAAATAAGCGCTAATTACTGATTTTTCGCGCAAATTTTTGAAATTTTATTTTTATACTTGATCCTACTTTGTTACTATTGGTTTTGCTCCTGCTCCCGTCTGCTCCGTTAATGTTTAATTCTGTACTGTCCCAATCAGCTGTCGTTACTAATACTGACTCCCATCCCGGAGTCATGACCGTGGGATTCATCTCAAAATTTCAGTCTCTATGCAGCACCCGTCTACCAAGGCTCTTGGTTTGATCCAGAAGAAGCGGCCCGGTAAACAACCTTTTTCTACTACAAATGAGCTCATTTCATTGGCTAGAGCCTTTCATTGCATCGAGTGTGGATTACTTTGGCTCGAGGTCACCCGAGAAAAGTCCAACATATTTGCAAAACAAATTTTTTGCAGCTGAATTTTTCACCAGATAAAAATTCAGTGTTTAAAATTGAGTGTTAAAAATTGCAGAATTCAATTGAGACTGTTTTTCATCTGTATCAAATGAAGGACAACTACAAGTTAACAAGCTCCTCATTTAATTATTTTTAACTGACACTTGTTTTTACCTTAATAGTGATTTTTAACTTTGTTTTACATCAATAACTGATTCTGTTGTTTGAATTATGTTAATAAAGTCTTGTTAAAATCCAAAATCTAACCTATTACTCCTGTTGCTGTCTATGTTGGCATCGTATTTATATATATGGTGAACTTTTCAAAATGTATAAAACAATTATTTATTCATATTTATATTCTAATAGTTATCTACATGCTACATAGTTTTCAGTTAAATTAATACCTTTACTCTGCATCACAGTAGACATTCTGCAATTGTCATATTTTTGAAAAACTAAGCTATGACCGTTAGTGTGTGGATGTCGTACCTGAGCTCAAACTGAGCTGAAGTTCAGGGATAACCCCACATCACAGCTAACTCAACTGAGGTCTAAATATTTCTGACTTGTAGAAAGTTAAAGTAAGCAATCGGTTTCAGCATTAACTCTTGGAGACATACGGTGCAGCTTTTTGAAACCGGTTTATCAGAGAGCCCATCATGCAGACATACAGTACATGCAGGGGGTAAATCAAACAGACACGGTTAGTAGGTAAAAGTCATGCCGGCAGTTCAGGGTAAGTCAGAAGGACGTGTATCCGCCCCTCAGGGCTCCAGAGGTAAGATGCTAAAGGAGAGGCACCAGCCACAAGATAAGGCTCTCACGTAGGGCTGCTGTCGTATAACTTTCCCTCTAATGCATCCAGGCCCTGGTTCTCAGCTCAGCCCTGATCTGCACAACCTCTCCTGAGACTCACTTGTCACAAGCCAACCTTGGCAAAACTCTGAGGAGCTACACACACATCCAGACAGAGAGGTGCTTAAGCGTTGGCATGTATGTCTGTCAGAGAATGAGCCTGAGCCATGCGTGTCGTCTTGTATGAGTGGCTAAGGCAGGCTAAGGCTAAAGCTAGACAAGTTCCAAGAGGGAAAGAGGATCAAGGCACAGCAAGCATCACTGAGATCTATACAGAACTTACAGCGGCGCCTCCACTCTATATCTGTAGGTCTAAGGAAATATTTTTATATACGACTCTCTCTCAGATGGATGAAATATATTTCTATCATTTTATGTCAAGTAAACTTAATTCTTAAGCCTTTTTATAGCCTTGTTGATTATTCAATGCTACATACATGACAAATTTATAAAACTCTTGCCTTAACCCCTTGACTCCTGAATTCATATACATTTATGTAAAATGCTTTTCCTTTGTTTATTGCCTTTAAGTAATTATCAAATTGAGATGTTACATTGACTACAGCACAAAAACAATAGCAATTTAGTTATAGTGCAAATTTGTAACAACAGTGGTACCAGAAACAAGTACTAGCCCAAAGTTCCTAGGTCCCCACTGAATATGTAACTGGTATTGGGGGAATGCATTTTTAAATTTTTTTTTGAGTTTTTTTACCACACTACTGGCTCGTTTTTTTTTTTTTTAACAGTGAGCCGGCAGGAGGAAGGGGTGAAAGGGGGAGGTGAGGTGGAAAACATTTAGCAGGTCGGATTCCAACCTGGGTCGGCCGTGTCGAGGACTAAGGCCTCCGTACATGGGTTGTGCGAGTTAACCACTGCACCACCAAAGCCTGCACTACACCTTCTATATTTGCTGTTTGTGTAATACGGGTTCTTGATTACGGAAGCAAATCGTTATCATATTTCAAATGAAATGGCATTTTCAGTAATGCTTTTTAATTTCAAGAATGTGGCTGCATTACTTGACTCATCAGTAAAATTAGTAATCAATCATCTGATTTGAAATTTAATTTTCTTCTTCAAAACTACTCATCCTTTTACTTAATTAAAATCAAAAAGGAAAAGACATTTGAAATTTATTATTCAAAATGTACCCCAGCAAATGCAAATACATACCAAAAATTACATTTTAAATGTAAAATTTAAAAATGAAAAAGCATTTCTGGAAATGCTTTTTCATTTTAAGAAAGTAGCTGCATTACTTGACTTATAAATAAAATTAGTAATCAATCATCCGATTTGCATTTTAATTTTCTTCTTCAAGACTGCTCATCCTTTTACTTAAATAAAATGAAAAAGAAAAATACATTTGAGATATATTTTTCAAAATGTACCCCAGCAAATGCGGCAAGAAGAATAAATAAAATATAAAATAAGTGATTTAACGAAAACTAGCCTCTGTAGCCCCTAAAACGGTGTCAGTAAACGTGGGAGTCGCTTGGGCAGGCAGGCTACTGGCAGACAGTGGCTGATGGTGGACGCTGACGGCAGAGGCCACTTATTGGCAGATAAACTACTTTGTTTCATCAACTAAATGAAAAAATAAGGTAGTGGCTGAGGCCAGGAAAGCCGTGTCAGGCCAACGAGCCACCGGAAGTGTCACAGCGAGCCACTGCTGCTCTGTTTGAAAACCTAGGACACGTCCTTAGAAGGCCAGATTCGAAGGACGATTATGTCATAGCGTGGCGCTGAGGTCTGGTCGGATTCCAAGAGTCCTCGTTATGCGGCCTTAAAATGCGTCCTTCTTTTTGCCCGATTTGAAGGACGGTCCGATGTATCCTCGGTATCCTTGGTTTTTCCCAGAATTCATTGCGAGACCAAGCAAGTCGGGTTTCGTTCCTGCTACTTTCTTCAGAGGAAAAAGTTACTTTGTGCACTCTTAACAGTGGTGAAAATTGGAAGTTCAGTTTCAAGATAATACAAGTCTGTGAATAGTTCGTCTGAAATGAATGAAAATAGTTGTTTTAATGGTTATTGAGTCAGATATGTGGCGGTAATGTTTGGTTTATCTAAAGGTTTTAATCTGTTACTGTCTAAAGGGGTTTTTCTGAAATATAAGGACAGATTCTAATATATCTGCAGTGTGGGGACTATAAATCTGATAGGATTTTTATTTTTTTGCACAATATGCTTAACTAAGTATTTTTTGTTGTTGAATATTAGAGATTTTGCAGATGTATTTTTTATACATACATTGTTTAGATTTACTTATATCTTTCTCCCCACCTATTATAGAATAGTAAATCTCTTAATTGTCCCACAATGGGGAAATTTACAGCAGCAGAAAGATGATTGAAAATGGTCACACAAATGATGACCTTAGAAAAATGTAAAATAATAACATAATAGGAAGAGTTAAAATATAAAAAATACAATTCTGTAAAGCGTTTTAACAATATAAAACACTAGAACAAATAAGCAATATCCAGCTATAAACATTTTTAGAGTAATGGATATTTGAAACTAGCAGTAACATCAGAGATGTGCAAAATGAGCAGCATGTTATTTAACTGACTAAGGTTTCTATCATTACATTTGATTTTATTTGTTTCTGCTCCCGGTGGTTGAAACCTTTATTCCACTCTGTTTGGATTGTGAGTGTAGTCCTTGTTCACTTTATAATAAAAATAAATAAATAAACAAACAGTTTTTGAACAGTTTCCTCGTATTCATTCTTTTCCTGCTTTGTGTGTCAACTTTCACTGTTGCTAAGCAACAGAGCATACGCCGCGTGAAGGGTAGACCTGCTCGAATTCACAGCCAAAACACTCCCAGTCTACTTATTTTCACAGACTTCGAAGGATCCAGTCTGGGTAGACCGCGTCCTTGGAGGATGCAGCCCAGGATTTCGAACAGAGCCTGCGAGTCAGTGCGAGCAACCGGAAGTGGTACCGGAACTGTCAAAACGCTGCACCTGCTGCGAATTGAGCTTAGCCTTGCTGGTAATTTCCTGTTTCAAAATTATTATTTTTATGTAAATATAATGTGTTGCCAATGAAAACGTGAAATATTATATTTAATATCAAACATTTTGAGTTCATGGATTGCTGTTTTGAGTGTTAGTTTGGATTTTAAAAAGAAAAATGAACGGATCATACCATTATGACTGTTAGGGGTTTCCCCATGCTCCCCGTCGCGCTTTTTCTGTTGGATTCCATGGGAGAAGGTATGAAGTTTTGTTTCTGTGTTCAATAAGTGTATTTTAAGCATGATAAGTGACAGTTTGATTATTGTTCTTATAAAATAATATGTTTAGGAGCATTTGAACTTTGTTAAACAGCGAAAATAACAGCGGTGTTAGCAGTTATTTAGCTGCTCTTATGCTACATGAAAGTTTGCTAATGAAAATGCTACATTCATGTGCTGAGAATAGTATGGTTCATGGTTAAACAGGCGCTGTGGAAGACTGTGACAAGAAAAAGCCTGTTTTATGGAAGTAAATCTGGGATTTGAATTAAAAATGCCACTGAAATTTGAATGTTGTAGGTTTGTACTTACTGTTTCAGTGTTAAAAATATATTCAGAACACACTTTTGACCTAAAAAAAATTCATTGTCATTATTTTTACACAGTGGAAATTTCATTTGTTTTTTTCTCTTCAAGCTAAAAATTCACATTACTATTTCAAAGTGATTATATTTTCAATACTTATTTTTCAGTTTAAATTTTGAGTGTTAAAAAAATCTGCATATAAAAGAATTCAAACTCATTATTTTCAGCCTCCTGAGATTCAACTGGCTCTATTTCACTGTCTTAAATTCGGTGTCTAAATTCAGTGTAAAAAGGGAAGGGTAACTTCAGGCTAGGGCTGGGCGATATAGAAAAAAATCGCTTATCGATTAAAAAAAAAATGCATATTGATCGATATCGATAATTATTGAAAAGATTTGAAACCATATTTTATGTGCAGCTCTGCCTGAACTTTTTATGATATTATTGCTAAATGATTTAATTTTAATAAAAAACACAAACACAGACTTCGAATTAAATCTTTATTTAACCAACTTTTTAACCATAACAGAATTGTTTTTAAAAGAAAAATAACTTAAGAGACCTGGGTTATGTTATTAAATACTGACAAAGAATAAACTAAAGTGACCAAAATAAATATAACGGATAAATAAATGCCCCCCAATCACGCCGCCCGCTTCCACGCTTTAACCTGAGTTATTATTTTGAAGTTGCTGGCCCCTCGGCATTTTTCTCTCAATTGGCTCGAACTACGTGGGAAATCTGCCCAGAACTGAAAAATATATATATATATTTTCCCGAGTAATTCCCGAAGATTCCTCGGAGGAGAGCCGCCAGCTGGGATTACACAGCCTCGTACTCCTGCGGGTGTGGAGCGGCTGAGATGATAAAAAAAAAAAAGTTGGTAGTGTTATCGAGACTTGGTTTTCACTGGTTCTCTACACAATTTACAGATGACTGTGGTTTGTTTTTGGTCCGACTTGCCATGACCGAAATACTGCCAAACTGGCGAACTACAAAAACCCTTCTTTGAAACAATTTCCTCTCAGCCTCTCCTTGCTGCGGTACATCTTCATGTGCTCTGTGTTGTGGTTTGAGAGGGCGGCGCTTTTTGACGGCGTGCCTGGGTCCGCGATGTGTGATTGGTTGGGAGGAAGCAGTGACTAGCATAAACCTACATGCTAGGCTACAATGAGAAGGAAGGAAAACTGCGTTTTTTTATCGAACTTTTATCGACCCTCTTTTTTTTTCTATTGCGCCACACGTCTATCGCATCGATATATATCGTTATTGAATTATCGCCCAGCCCTACTTCAGGTCACAGACATTAGCAATAGATTGTGGTGTCCAACACCCAGCCAATCCCGTTACGTTTTCTTAGTCCCGTGACGCGACGCTTGTGGCGCTCATACTGAAGGAAAACCAGCACCACGGAGCCGGTCATGCAAGCTAAGCGCTAATGCTGCGCGTTCACCGGACGCAGCAGAAGCAGAGAGCTTTATGCAAAGTCAATGGTTGACGCGCATCAAGGCGCAGCAAAAATGTCCCGCAGCGTTTTGAGCAGCAGGCGCAGCTGCTGAGCAGGTGCAGCAGCGCGTCGGGAGCGCTTTAAGCATCTGATGCGCTGCTGTTCGAGATGGAAAAATTGAACTTTGCTGCTTGATGCGCATCAACCAATCAGAGAGGCTGATCTGGGATCTGGCAGGGAGACAGACACTTAGCTGATGATGCAGAGCGCTGTAATCACTCATCTGAAACAGTTTATTAACGCTAAATTAACTTAAAATGCTGAAACCTGCCGACAAAGCGTGTTCGCTTTTTATTACCCTGGTGTCTGCAGTTTGGATTATTTAGATGAAAACAGCTACCAGCCACCGCGGTGAACCGCGAGGAGGCGACCCGGCCTGAGGCTGCTGTTGAATGGGATTCCTAGTGTGACAGGGTCGCCGGTATGTGGGGGTCTGAGCGGCTCCGACAGAAATAATATTAGAAGGCTGGATGGTAATCTGGATGAACTGACTGCACTGATTAAGTTTTCAGGTGGACTTTTCTCACTTAAAACATATTAAAACTACTTTATTCCCACTGATCACAGCAAATATAGCTGCAAGGCAGAGAAAGGATAGAGTAGCTTCCGCTCCAACGCGCGTCAGACACACTTTTTTCCATCGTTTTTCACATCGCGCAGCCAGAGCAGCAAAGCTGCTTCAGCCGCATGTCCAGAACTAACTGGCATACAAAGCAGCAACAATGAAGCAGCAGACGCGAGTTTGCTGCTCCACTCTGCTAAATAACGATTGAAATCAACTACAGAAAAAATGAAAGTAATAAATTCACTGTTGAGTGAATTTTTAGCTTGAAGAGAGAAAATAACAAATTACATTTCAACTGTGTAGAAATAATGACAATAAATTTTTTTAGGTCAAAAATGTGTTCTGAATGTATTTTAACACTGAAACAGTAAGTACAAACATACAACATTTGAATTTCAGTGGCATTTTTAATTCAAATCCCAGCGACACAGATTTATTTCCATACTGTTGATTCCTATTTTCTATGTGAGTGCAGGTATGTGATATTTCATTATTCTTGGCGTTGGATTATTGTGGTTGTTTATTTTTTCTTATAAATGTACTGTTTAAGAGTATTGTGACCCTGTTTGGGCTTAGTCATGGGCATAGGTTTGCATAGGGACCATAGAGACATGTCCCTACCAAACTTTTGGACCAACCTACTTGTCCCCACTGATATTTGGATGTGAGCAACATGTTTGTAATTTACAATCCAGGGTTGTTGCAGCAGTTGCTTCTTTTCTATGGGGCCAAAATGGTAGCTTTAATTATTTGCAAATGTGTGTGGAGAGTTGTGTGTCTGTATCTCGATTTGTGTGTGTGCAGTGGGATTTGAAAATGTATAAATAAATCTGTAAATGTGTGAGGAGATTTGTGTGTGTATACAACTGCAAATGTGTAAAACTACTTGTGTGTAATCCGTTTTGCAAATGTGTAAAAAATCCACAAATCTGTATTCAGATCTGCAAATGTGTACTGAGATTTGCAAATGTGTAAAAAATCCACAAATCTGTAATTCAGATCTGCAAATGTGTACTGAGATTGGCAAATCTGTAAAAAATCCACAAATCTGTATTCAGATCCACAAATGTGTACTGAGACTTGCAAATGTGTAGATCAATCTGTAAGCACACACAGAGACACTTGTGTCTGAAGTATTTTCGCTTCAAGACCCAGAAATACAGACAAATCATTGGTTACAAGTCAAGCGGTTTTTCGGTTGGCTCTCTTTACACACGTGATTTTTGCTACTCTTCTGCCGCGTGAGATGCACAAATGCGTAGAAGGATTTGTATGTGTATTTTCGCGATTTGTAACCCCTTGCGCAGGCTCGCAGGCTCACATGCTGCCCTGACCGCAGGCTCGCAGGCTCACAGACAGCCTCTACCTTTTTTTTTTCCTCCGCTGCGGGAGTTGACGTGACAATGATGATATATTGATACCATTCAGTAAGGAAAAAATTTAATCTATTATCAAACAAAAGGTTACGGAAAGAGGGCAGAAGCTGTGGGAAGAGCATAGAACTGGAAGGTGGCTTTATAGTATTCAAAGGAAAATTGGTGCAATGAGGAGAACGGAAAGGAATAGAAAAGAGGTTATATCTAGATTAAGTTTCGAAAACACGGGGTTAAATGGAAACTTATTTAGAATGGGAACAGGAGGTTGTGGTTTTTGTTATCAAGGGGAGACGGTGGAGCATGTTTTGTTATAAATATTCTATGGAGAGAAGGGAATTATTAAGTTGGTTACAAGAAAATAAATTACAGTTAAATATACAAGATATTTTGGAAAAAAAATCTACTTATGATTATTTTTGTAATTTGATAAACAATCTTGAAAAAAAACGAAATTGATAGAAAGGATATAAGGTTTATTTATGTATAAAAATATTGTTAATATTTATTTTTATTTTTCAGTGGGAAAATACATAGCATCCCGAATCCACACTCCACTGAAGTAGATGGCGGTAATGTAGCTGGCTGTATGTGAAGCAAAGTTGTGCTGAACTGTCGCGGCTTCGCCTAGGCTGCTCTGTGAGCCCCTGCGAGCCTGCGTTCAGGGGCAGCATGTGAGCCTTCTCGAGCCTACTTGCAAGTGATTTACAAATCGCGAAAATGAACACATACAAATCCTTCTTTCTACGCATTTGTGCATCTCACGCGCAGAAGAGTAGCAAAAATCACGTTTGTGTAAAGAGAGCCAACCAAAAACCGGACTTGGTAACCAATGATTTGTTCAGGCTTCTGGTCTTGAAGCCAGTTAAATTAATCGGACACAGTGTCTCTGTGTGTGCTTACAGATTGATCTACACATTTGCAAAGTCTCAGTACACATTTGTGGGATCTGAAAATACAGATTTGTGGATTTTTAACACATTTGCTAATCTCAGTACACATTTGCTCAGATCTGAATTACAGATTTGTGGATTTTTACATTTTGCAAATTTCAGTACACATTTGCAGATCTGAATATACAGATTACAGTGGTTTTTTACACATTTGCAAATGTCAGTACACATTTGCGAGATCTGAATACACATTTGTGGATTTTTACACATTTGCAAAAGCGGATTACACACAAGTAGTTTTACACATTTGCAGATTGTTGTACAGACACACAAATCTCCTCACACATTTACAGATTTATTTACACATTTCAAAATCCCACTGCACACACTTGCAAATCCAGATACAGACACACAACTCTCCACACACATTTGCAAATATTAAAGCTACCATTTTGGCCCCATATTTTTCCTCTCACAGCTCCTCTGCCTGGTAGCTGCAGCTGCCTGGTTTTCCCTTTCACATAGCAGCGCATCAACCGTGCTGTGCTGTTTAACTTTCTGATTATTGTGCCTTAGTTCCGCCTTCTCTGTGTGCACATGCGCATGCTTGGAGCGCCAGAAAAAAAGACGCTAAAATAAATTAACAAATTAAAAACTAAATATTACTTGGGTTAATTGCGAAAGTAGGCTTCTAATTGATATAAATCATCTGTAAAAAAGCAGGACAGAGTTTTTTTTTATTTACGTGGAACTTGAGAAATGTAAGTTAACAACACTAGAGGATTTCTTTTTATTTTATCTTTTAATCAGATAGCCAAAGGCTCTTTAAATAAGATATTTTACGAAATGAAACCAGGTGAAACAAATGTTTCCTCTTGAGGACTTCTGGATGGAGAATATTGAATATATAAATCTTAAATGCAAAATGTTTACATATTTTTTACAATCTTGGTATAATTCACTCTGTTGGCTAAAGGTACATTTTAGTGGCCCTATACTCCAGTTAATGGTTAATCAATCACTAAATTGGTTGACCATTATTTAAATAATCGATTAATATGATTAATTGTTTCATCCCCAGATAAAATACATGAAATTGGCGACACAGAGTAACTACAGCCCAGATGTAACAACTTGTATAGTGAAGTTAGTATTTGAAATGCTCAGTGTCAGTTCCTCTTATAGTTCCAGTGCTCATGTAAATACAGTACATTATTTTCCGTCCCTTGAATGTATTATTTTGCATGAAACAGAGAGAGCATATTATATATGAAAATAAGAGTGGGGTTTACCTCTGCACAATTCTATATCTTCAAAAGAAAACACAGGATAAATCTACATACAACAGACATATTTAGACTATATTTGGTTAAATAGACACTGTCTTAGTCTCTGGTTTAAATGCAAACCTTTTCAAAGTGGAAAAAAGTCCTAATTCCACATTCCTCAGAGCCAGTGATGCTTTAAACATTGATAAACTGCATCTAGTGTGTGTAGTGCTTATAAGATTTGTATTAATGTAGCAAGAAATGCTGCTGTTCTCTTTAAACAAAATGTGCCCTGATGCTCACATTAAAGCAATAGTACACATAGAAACATGGACCAATTCATTTTCTACTCACCCCATGCTGAACAACACTCTGGAGTACTTTTTCGATATCTCAAATGCATCTGGAGATCTGGGAGGCTTCTTGCTGTCTGCTGACATTCAAATATATATAATAAGGAGGTCTATGGCCCTGAGTTGCAGAAAGGTCCATAAAGGTCCACAAAAAACGTGTCAATATTCCTCCATACTGCTCGTCCAATGTATTCCAAGTGTCCTGAGTGGGTAGCATCCAGAATTTTACTCGAGATGAAGTCATTTAGAATGTTTTTAGAGCATAAACGGTAGTGTATAGGATTTCCTAAAGCGCGTTCACGTACGCCATTTATTAAGCGACAGACCAAACCAGATGAAAGTCTTGCATTCAGCTCGTCTGCTCTGCCTGCATTAATGCAAGCGTAGAAGAAAGAAGAAAAGTAATCTGTTTTTCCTGTGCAAAGAAAGCAACAGAAAGAAGAAAAATGTCTGAGGACTTCAGTGTTGAGGAAGAGCATGAGTTCTTTGCCGAGCTGAATGCGCACTTTCATCTGGTTGGCCCTGGTCTGCGCTTAGTCTGGGCTGTCGTGAACTTCGCATCTTGGCAGCTACTTTCAGGAAATCCTATACACTACTGTTTATGCTCTACTAAAACATTCTAAATGACTTGTTAGAGTAAATTATGGGCCTTCACCCACCTCAGGAATTACTGAAACTCACCTTTTGGGCCAGGGAAACAGTATGGAGAGAATATTGACCACGTTTTTTGTGGACTTAGTTGCTCCTCGAGCCATAGACCTCTCCATTTGGCAAGCGAATTGAATGACAGCATATCCGCCGTTCGCGCAGCAGATGCATGAAAAAATGACATCAAGTACTAGAGAGTCGCTTGTTGCATCATATTTTTGCACAGGACCAATGACATCAGAAGATTGAGCTGAACTACAAAGTTTGAAATCAGACCTACGCCCTACTATCACTCTATGTCTGCTGTCATGATTCGTGCAGCTAATGTCATCAAATGAAAAGGGAACAGATAAGCAGATCATGGCTTGTCCACAGTGAAAAGAAGGACTGTCTTATTTGTTGTCTTCTGAATTCAGAGGGGCCCCCTGCTTGTCTTTGCCTAAGGCCCCAAATTTCCTAAATCTGCCCCTGTCCCCAGAGAGCAGTAGTAGCCCACATAATAGCGGGCCGTCCTCCTGTGTTAGAGCCGCTCCTCCTGAGTGCAGACTTGCCATAAACGCCACCTGAGGTGTTTATTTACCAATTGAGTTCAATTCAGTTTATTTATATAGCGCCAATTCCAAAGACATGTCATCTCAAGGCACTTTACAATACAGTCAAATGATTTAAAGTTTTCTATCTTAGGAAAATCAGTTGATTGCATCGACTAGAAAAAAATAGAAAGAGCAATGACTGTTAACTTGCATTATAACATAAGGTGACCAGATTTCTGAAATCAAATTTGCGGATATTTCCAGCTCGTAGATAAAAAGAAATACATATCATCAAAATTAGATTGGTAAACTGGGACAGTGATGCTTTAACCCATTTTTACACATTTATTATTATTTAAACAACAAAAATCGCATGTAAATTGTGTTAGTATTTCCTAAGATTAGTCAAATGAATCAATCAGTCGTGTTTATTAGTGCCATCTGGTCATTCAGTCTTCTCTGTCTTCTTCCCTCTCCATCTTCTTTACTTTCTAATTCAAGCTTGACCCAGTATTCAAGACAGACAGACAGTACAATTTCTCAAAATGCATTTATTAAAAAACTGATCTGCAGTGAAAGAGCTAGGGCATCTTGAACAGGAACCTCTGCAGAAAGGAAACACAGGTTAGTGACCTCGTAAATCTGGTAGAGGAAGATTATGAATGTCAGTTCAGTCTGTGTCCAGAGAAGATGGTTGATTCCAGCTGGTCAGCTGACAGCAAGAGGTGGCAGGTGCCGCACATAGAATCCCAGATGCTGGAGCCCCGGAGGACGGAAAACAAGCAGGAGATCAGATCCGGGCAGAGGAAGGAAGGCAGGATAATCTAGAGGACGAAGCCAGAGCCGGTGTCAAGGAAGTGCTCAGGATTCAGAACCAAATGATCAGAAGACAGAAGAGGTTATGGAGGAAAATCCAGGTTGCTGACAGGAAACAGCTCCAAATTCAGCAAACAGGCAGGATCCAGTCCAGAGACAGGTCTGCCTAAGAAATCAGACGGGAACAGGAGGGACAGTGGTTGAGAGGCAGAACAGGTCAGGATCAGGTAATCAGAAACACCAAGATAACGCTCAAACAGTCTCACCATTGGCTCGTGAATAGTCAGCGCTGATAACTGGAAACAGGCAGGTTAAATAGAAGCAGGAGCAGGTGGATCAGATGAATGACAAACTAGGTGGAGTAAGACAGGTGAATGAAATTAGTAATTAAGTCAATCATCATTGCCAAGATCATGACATTCTAGCACTCTTCTTACTTTTACCTGCTCTCTGTTTAACTCTTTTAAGTAGACTCCTCTTACTTCTCTGCTCTCATTCCATCTTCTTTCTATCCGTTTTCTGATCTTCTTCCTCTCCTCTTCTATCAATCTTACACTAATGTAAAACAGAAACAAACAATAATCAAAATCATTTCCAAACACATTAGTACATACAATATAAAAACTTACAATTTAATAGTTAAAATAAGATCCTTGTTTTACACACCTGTTGAAAGCTGGTAATTTTTAGATGAGATACTGGGGTTATTCAGGTGGAGGAAGAAAATCTGTGACCCTTCATACATTGTGACCCAAGGATGTGCTACATCTATATCACTATAGACTTCTTTAGGTGTAGCTATGAATGCAGGGAAGTTAGGGTTAGTAGATAGCAGAGTTGTGAAGAGACTCTCACCAGATGCTTTGGTCTCACTATATGACGGGTCACAGATTTTGTTGTAACACCGGTATAATCCTCATCTATACGTTAACAGCTGCCAACCAGCTAGCTGACAAATTTTACTGCGTGCAGCATGCTCATGCCCTCATTCCACCGTAATAACAGTCTACACACAACATTTTCCCCTCATTCATAAAACGGTAAAATCTGGGACATTTTGGGGGACAGCTTTAGTCGGGGACAGGTGTTCCAAAACAGGAATCGGGGACTAGTTATTTTCTTGAACTATAGTGCTTAACACTGCTTACAAGGTAGTAAGGCTATTTACCCATAGCTGGGACAGTGGTTGACGGATGCCAAGACACGTCCTCATGGTGGTGGGATTCGTCTCGTCTCGTCTCTGGGGCCCACTGTTGCTCCGAGATCCCCTGCAGTTTGGCCTGGGACAGTAAAGTACCCAGTTGACGTGTGTGGCCACGTGGAGGCACTGCTTGGAGTTCTGTGGTGGAGAGGCTATGTACCGGCAGGAGGAGAATCGCACACTGGCTCCTCTTTTCAGCCCAAATGTAGGGACATGCCAGCTGCAGTAGCTGAATGCAGAGAGCTGCAAGCACGAAGCAGGACCTCGACACTACTGCAGGAGACGCTTCACACTCACCTATGTGCATTCATTTGCACACAGACACACACTTAATTTTTTTTTTTTTTTTTTTTTTTTTTTTTTTTTGCTTTTTTTTATTTATTTTTTTAATTTTTTTTATTTTATGTGTATAATTTAATCAGTTTTTTTTTTTTTTTTATTCCAGCTTCCTTTTTCTGTTGGTTCAGGATCTGGACTGTCCCTCTGCTCTGGCAGGGTCTCCTAAGAGCGGGCTTCCTCTTCCATGGATTCAGAATCCAGAATATCTGCCTCTCTCAGCATCTCCTCTACAAACTCATCTAGCTCCATCTGGGTTACATCAGTAAGTTGAATTTCTTCTGACAGGTCGTCAAGATCCATGGACGCAGGGTCTGAAGTGGTTTTCGCAGGGATGGAGTCTTTTTGGGATCTTGCTTCTTGGCGCCTGGCCATTTTTCGTTTTGGAGGACCAAGGTCATCTCTGTCTTCGAGCTCAGCTGTCAGATACTCCAGCTGTCTTTTATAACTGCCTTCACACCGAGTTTAATTGTTGAAGGGAATTGACTTGCTGTTGGAGAGCGTCCTTCTCAGCTCTAAGGCTGTTCCTCATTTCTGTCTCTTTATCAAGCTGCTGCTCGAATGTGTCTTTTTGCCGTTTTAGAGCAAAGACGTTGGTTTCATACTTATTTTTCAGTTCCTGGAACGAAACTTGAACCTTCTCCAGTTCACCTTGCAGGTTTTTCACCATCTCTGTGGATTTTTGATGCAGGGATTCAAAGTTTTGAGCCCTTTTCTGATGGTTGTTCTTCTCAGCTCTGAGTTCATTAATGAGCTGCAGATCAGACTTTGCTCTTTTCTCGTTCTCCTGTTGACATTTTTCTGCTTTCTGCTTTAGTGCAGAAATGTCTGTTTCATATCTGGACTTTAGTTCTTGGTAAGCCACCTTCATTTGCTCCAACTCAGTCTTATATTTCGTTTCATTGTTAACCTTGGAGGCGGTGGTCGCAGGGCTGAGAGTTTCTGGGTCATTAGAGGTTTGAATTTTCACCAGTTTTCTCTTGGTTTCTTTGCCCTTGTTAATCAACATGTCTTTGAGATTTTTCTGTCTTTCTAACTCAAATTTTGTATATTGGAGCTCTTCCTCCAGGGCGGCTACCTTTTGGGTCTCTTCAACCCATTTAGCTTTTTCGTTTTCCAAAAGACAGCTGAGCCTTTGGATTTCATGCTGGGAATTATTATCACGCTGCCTTTTCTTAATGCAGTGTCTCAAATCTTGTCCATCGTCAGATTCAAATTGCTGTTTTTTCTGCATTTCCAACTCAAATTTAGTTTTTTGGAGCTCTTCCTTCAGGGTGTTTACCTTTATGTTCTCCTCAATCCATTTATCTTTCACGAATTCGAGAAGAGAGCTGAGTTGTTGGTTATCTAGGTTTTCTTCCTGGGAATGATTATCAAGCTGCTTGTTGTTAATGCAGCGTCTCAAATCTTGTCCAGTTTCCCGTCCATACGGCTGATGTCTCCTACCACCGTTGGAGTAACGCTGCTTTTGATGTGGCATTTTTACTCAAAAAACGGTTGTTCAAGGTTGGGTTAATCTCGAAAGGTTTGAATGTCGAACAGGAAAGCGCTTTGCATACGTCTGAACTGGTCAGTGGTGTAGCAAGCAATGAGAATTGGCAAAGGATTCTAAAAGATGACATCACAGGGAGTGTTTAGAATGTTTAGAATGTTGAAATCATATTATGCCCACAAACCCCTCCCACTCATACCCAACACACACACACACATATATATAATACACCATACAGGTACGTATATACATGCTCGTATATATATATACTATATATATATATATATATATATATATATATATATATATATATATATATATATATATATATATATATATATATATATATATATAACTAAGAGCGTAATATGTTATTTGACCAAATAATGTTCTATTCAATGATTTACTTAATCATGAAACAGTAACCTGTAATTAAACTATTATTTTTATCCTCTTTGAAATAGCTAGCAGCGAACAGACATGAGGATTCCATTAAATAACTCTATTAAGTAGACTCCTCTTACTTCTCTGCTCTCATTCCATCTTCTTTCTATCCGTTTTCTGATATTCTTCCTCTCCTCTTCTATCAATCTTACACTAATGTAAAACAGAAACAAACTAATCAAAATCATTTCCAAACACATTAGTACATACAATATAAAAATTTAATAGTTAGAATAAGATCCTTGTTTTACACACCTGTTGAAAGCTGGTAATTTTTAGATGAGATACTGGGGTTATTCAGGTGGAGGAAGAAAATCTGTGACCCTTCATACATTGTGACCCAAGGATGTGCTACATCTATATCACTATAGACTTCTTTAGGTGTAGCTATGAAGGCAGGGAAGTTAGGGTTAGTAGATAGCAGAGTTGTGAAGAGACTCTCACCAGATGCTTTGGTCTCACTATATGACGGGTCACAGATTTTGTTGTAACACCGGTATAATCCTCATCTATACGTTAACAGCTGCCAACCAGCTAGCTGACAAATTTTACTGCGTGCAGCATGCTCATGCCCTCATTCTACCGTAATAACAGTCTACACACAACATTTCCCCCTCATTCATAAAACGGTCAAATCTGGGACATTTTCGGGGACAGCTTTAGTCGGGGACAGGTGTTCCAAAACAGGAATTGGGGACTAGTTATTTTCTTGAACTATAGTGCTTAACACTGCTTACAAGGTAGTAAGGCTATTTACCCATAGCTGGGACAGTGGTTGACGGATGCCAAGACACGTCCTCATGGTGGTGGGATTCGTCTCGTCTCGTCTCTGGGGCCCACTGTTGCTCCGAGATCCCCTGCAGTTTGGCCTGGGACAGTAAAGTACCCAGTTGACGTGTGTGGCCACGTGGAGGCACTGCTTGGAGTTCTGTGGTGGAGAGGCTATGTACCGGCAGGAGGAGAATCGCTCACTGGCTCCTCTTTTCAGCCCAAATGTAGGGACATGCCAGCTGCAGTAGCTGAATGCAGAGAGCTGCAAGCACGAAGCAGGACCTCGACACTACTGCAGGAGACGCTTCACACTCACCTATGTGCATTCATTTGCACACAGCACACACACTTAATTTTTTTTTTTTTTTTTTTTTTTTTTTTTTTTTGAAGGAAGTTTTTTTATTTTATGTATAATTTAATCAGTTTTTTTTTTTTTTTTCTCCCCAGCTTCCTTTTTCTGTTGGTTCAGGATCTGGACTGTCCCTCTGCTCTGGCAGGGTCTCCTAAGAGCGGGCTTCCTCTTCCATGGATTTAGAATCAAGAATATCTGCCTCTCTCAGCATCTCCTCTACAAACTCATCTAGCTCCATCTGGGTTACATCAGTAAGTTGAATTTCTTCTGACAGGTCGTCAAGATCCATGGACGCAGGGTCTGAAGTGGTTTTCGCAGGGATGGAGTCTCTTTGGGATCTTGCTTCTTGGCGCCTGGCCATTTTTCGTTTTGGAGGACCAAGGTCATCTCTGTCTTCGAGCTCAGCTGTCAGATACTCCAGCTGTCTTTTATAACTGCCTTCACACTCAGAGTTCAATTGTTGAAGGGAATTGACTTGCTGTTGGAGAGCGTCCTTCTCAGCTCTAAGGCTGTTCCTCATTTCTGTCTCTTTATCAAGCTGCTGCTCAAATGTGTCTTTTTGCCGTTTTAGAGCAAAGACGTTGGTATCATACTTAGTTTTCAGTTCCTGGAACGAAACTTGAACCTTCTCCAGTTCACCTTGCAGGTTTTTCACCATCTCTGTGGATTTTTGATGCAGGGATTCAAAGTTTTGAGCCCTTTTCTGATGGTTGTTCTTCTCAGCTCTGAGTTCATTAATGAGCTGCAGATCAGACTTTGCTCTTTTCTCGTTCTCCTGTTGACATTTTTCTGCTTTCTGCTTTAGTGCAGAAATGTCTGTTTCATATCTGGACTTTAGTTCTTGGTAAGCGACCTTCATTTGCTCCAACTCAGTCTTATATTTGATTTCATTGTTAACCTTGGAGGCGGCAGTCGCAGGGCTGAGAGTTTCTGGGTCATTAGAGGTTTGAATTTTCACCAGTTTTCTCTTGGTTTCTTTGTCCTTGTTAATCAACATGTCTTTGAGATTTTTCTGTCTTTCTAACTCAAATTTTGTATATTGGAGCTCTTCCTCCAGGGCGGCTACCTTTTGGGTCTCTTCAACCCATTTAGCTTTTTCGTTTTCCAAAAGACAGCTGAGCCTTTGGATTTCATGCTGGGAATTATTATCACGCTGCCTTTTCTTAATGCAGTGTCTCAAATCTTGTCCATCGTCAGATTCAAATTGCTGTTTTTTCTGCATTTCCAACTCAATTTTAGTTTTTTTGAGCTCTTCCTTCAGGGTGTTTACCTTTATGTTCTCCTCAATCCATTTATCTTTCACGAATTCAAGAAGAGAGCTGAGTTGTTGGTTATCTAGGTTTTCTTCCTGGGAATGATTATCAAGCTGCTTGTTGTTAATGCAGCGTCTCAAATCCTGTCCATTGTCACATTTATGTGGCTGTTTTTTCTGCATTTCCAACTCAAATCTAGTTTTTTTGAGAAATGAGCTGGGTTGTTGGTTAGGGAAAAGTTGAGCCACAACAGGCCAAAAAAGTGGGATTATCAAGCTGCTTGTTGTTAATGCAGCGTCTCAAATCTTGTCCATTGTCACATTCATGTGGCTGTTTTTATATATATATATATATATATATATATATATATATATATATATATATATATATATATATATATATGCATACGTATATATAGGTGTATATATATATATATATATATATATATATGAGTATATATATATATATATATATATATTATATGCACACATATATATGTATATATATTATATATTATTATATATATATTATTATTATTATTATTAGTTATATATATATATATATATATAGGTGTGTGTGTGTAGTGTGTGTAGGGAAATTACATCTTACATTTATTATATTCATGTTAATTTACACAATGAGTAAGCTTAAAAAAGTAATCTCCAGGTTACCATTCCAAAGTCTTTTTCTGCAGAATTTCATTAATCCATCCAAATCATGAAACATTCCTTTTTCTTAGCTTTGCTCAAACAATACAGAAAATAGCTATCTGTTGATACAAATAGTTTCTCTCAACTTTAGGAATGCAAAGATCCAGGGACAGGGTAGGGGTCAGTGGGAAGCCAAGGCTGCTGTCTCTTGGTCCTGGTTTGTCCCCTCACATGGATGAGGTATTAGGACAGAGGCCCTCTGTTGCCCCACCTGTCCCACCTGCCTCCATCCCTGAGGACACACCAGGGCCAGGGACCTGCAGAGGCTGAGCAGCACCAGGGTGAAGATGAGGAAGAGAATGAGGAAGAGAGAGAAGGGAAAGGAGGAAGAGAAGAAGGAGAGACGTGTTGGTGGATTTAATCAGGGAGGATATCAGATGGCAGAGGGAGGCAGGAAAGATGGACTGATTATTTAATTTATTGGAGAGGATGGACAGACATTATTATTTTTTTTTGTGGTTTTTTTTAACAAGTTGAGGTTCTGTGTTGCTGTTATTGTTAAATTAAATTATTAAATTGTTTATAAAAGTTATTGTTGTCGGTGTGTTAGTCTTTTAAACTTTTTACATTATCTGTTTCATCACTTCTTTATAATTTAAGTAAACTTAGAACAACTTCTCAGTGACATCAGTTTATTTTTAGAGAATCAAGTATTTACAATAAACTATTAGAAACATTTTTTACTATTTACAGTAGATTTTAAAATAACTACTACAACTATTTACAGAAGAAAAAAGAAAAAAAATATTACTAGAGAACATACATATATACAATTGTCACTGAGCAGGAGTCCCTGGTGGTGCTGCTGGACTGGATGCGATGCCACACAGATGACCTTGGAGTCTTCTGACTGCGAGTGGGACATCATCTGGGGGGTGCCTCTCTCAACTGTTCACCATATCGTCCATCAGGGTTTGCAGGGCTGACCCAAACGACGGCTGCCATGTTACTAAAGTTTAAAAAGACGCAGAAAATATTGACTTTACTAAAACTGTTTTCATAACCCTTAAATAAGAACAGCTAAAATGTGTTTATACTTGCCATCTAAATGTAATGGTGGTCGGGTAGACCCTCCTCCAGGGCAGACACCTTGGAGCACCACTGACTGCCTCCAACACGCTCTTCTCCCCCATCCTCATCCTTCTGGCATGTCGTCCTGCCCTTATCCTCTGGGCTGTGATGTCACCGCTCCCAGTAGGCAGATGTTGTGCAGGACAGCACATGCCGTTAAGACTAGAAAGCAAAAAAAATAAAAAAAAATTATTTTTATTCATTATCTTTATTACATGATTTATTAGAAATTAGAATTTTACCAGGACATCTAGATCCAAAATCAAACTTATTTTTTGTTTTATATTTAGATTTTTTTCATCTGTATTGTTTTTATTACTATATATATAATTGTACAAATAAAATCGGAGCAGTAAGGGGATAACAATTTTAGACAAAAACTGATTTAAGTTTCTCAACAGGTTTGGCTTTGCTCAACACATTAGTGATAGTGAAAGTGAGTAAGTGATTTAAGACAGTTGTTTACAGGGTTTGTACACATTTAACTATTCAATTCAATTCAAATTACTAAAGTTACAAACAAATAAATTACAAACTTACAGATAAATATAAGCTAAATTGATATTTAAAACATATTCATCAATCTGCTGATCAAGTGCTTATTTACTAACTGGTATATTATGATAATTAGCAGGGCCCTGTGGGGAAAAATAATAGCAGGTAAATGTTACCTCTCCAATGCGCTCTCCCCAGCTCAGTTGAGAAAATTTACTGCCGCCGCCGTTTTAAAAGAGAAATCCTCCTCCAATAATTACATTGAAATAAAAAAAATAAAATAAAAATTTCCATATCAATTCACAGTTTTTGCAGTTTTTTTTCCTGTAACTTGAGCTGTCGGATTTTGTTTGCCGCTGTTTTTTGGGGTAGACATGATGACGTGTCGCAACCAGGCAAGTGATCCAGGCTAGACCGTCCCTGGCTTTACCAACGGCTTGAGGATCCTCCGGCAGCAGCCTCCCAAGGCTGGGTCCTCCGAAGTCTGCGCTAAATTGAGACGCAGCTCGTGTGCAAACTGACAAGTGCTCATTAGAAAAGTGCAGCAGAAGGTGCTACTGTATGTTTTAAACTAGTTCTGGTCAGTTAGAGTTACTTGGATACAGAGATATCACAGAAAAAATAACAGATGGAGCATTGTCCGGGCAGCAACAACACTCAGTTAATCCAAACAGGAAGTGAACAGCTTGGCTGATTAATATTTTCTATGTGAATGCAGGAGCATTAAAAGTGCCTTCAGATCAGCTGTCGTCTGGGCTGTTATTTCCCATAAGACACAACGCAGAATCAACTCCGCTACGAAAGGACCTGACAAGTATCAACCGAGGACCAACCATGGACCAGCCAAGGACCAGCCATGGACCAAGCATGGATCAACCAAGGACCAGCCAAGGACCAACCATGGACCAACCATGGACTAGCCAAAGACTGGCCATGGACCAGCCAAGGAAAGTGGGGACCAACCACAGCCGGTCCTTGGCTGGTCCTTGGTAGATCTTTGGCTAGTCCACTGCTTGTCCTGGGCTGGTCCCTGGTTTGTCCTTTGTTTGTCCTTGGATTGTTCATGGTTCGTCCATGGCTGGTTCTTGGTTGGTCCCCACTTTCCCTGGCTGGTCCTTGGTTGGTCCTTGGTTAGTCCTTGGCTGGTCCTTGCTTTCCCTTGGATGGTCCTTTGCTGTTCCTTGGTTGGTCCTTGGCCTTTCCTTGGCTAGTCTATTAGTGGTCCTTGATTGGTCCTTTGCTGGTCGTTTGCTTGTCCATGGCTGCTCGCTATTGATCCTGGGTTGGTACTTGGCTGCTCCTCCTGCTGGTACTTGGCTGCTCCTTGGTTGGTCCTTTGGCTGCTCCTTGGTTGGTCCTTGGCTGCTGCTTGGTTTGGTCCATGAAGTTTGGGCCTTAACTGGTCCTGTTGGATTGTCCTTGGCCTTTCCTTGGCTAGACTGTTCCAAAACCTAG
>JAGKQL010000005.1:9281214-9294238 GCA_018398635.1 Cyprinodon brontotheroides | reverse complement strand
TGGGTCCTGAAGTTTGTGGACACGCTGACTGTAACCTTTATCAGAAACTTTCCTAAAATTATTCCCTTAGACACAGAACAAAGTTGAATACTCAGGTTTCCCAATCCCCCCACTGATGCTGTTGTTTCAGCACTTTTTAAGCCATAACATTATAAATTCTTTGTGGCTTTGCAATGGTCAATTTTAATCTAAAGTTTATACCACCACTTTAACTCCTTTCTTGTCATGGCCTTTTGATTCAGAGCACCCTTTTTTTCAACCAAACACCTCCTAAAAGATACGGCTTTAGCTTGATTTTTATTTTCTTTTAAATCCACTCTGACTAACAGTAAAGAAGCTGGGAGATTTGGTTAAAAAAAAAAACAAGTGGAGTTGTTTGGACGCATTTTGCTCGCCCTAAGTATAAAATGGGATGAGATGCTCTGCCTCTCGACTTAACGTAATGTAAGAGAGTGTGAAATTAAACTGCACATGAATAAAAGGGGCCTTCATTGTGTGCCGCTGACTAGCTTATCTGGAAATTCAGACAACTGGAACATCCAAAGCCTCCAAACTTGTAGCAATCCCCTTTGTCTGGCTTTGCAGCAAACAATGTAATATCAAAAAGCCAGTGAGGCTCCAAAGCCTGTGTCAGATTGCCAAACACAAAGTAGCTGCTTCCACGCACCTCACTTTGCCCAGCTGCACCCTCACAACATGCCCCTCCATTGTGCGCTCACACTTTAGTGTCTGCATGTCTCTCCTTACTGCCTGCTATCTCTATGATGATATCGAATGTCTGAGCTTCCAATGGCTCCCTTTTAATTCCCAGCCTTTTTTACCTATTGATATTCCCAGCACATTTCCAACCCCATACGTTCATTCGATTTAAAGCATCTCAAATTGAATAATAGATGAAGAAAAAAAGAAGACACCAACAACAGAAAAGGCAGCTATATTAATAGTCTAAATTACTAAAACGGCCAGAAACTCTTTCTCCTACTCTGCCTTTCAGATCCCCCCCCTCGTCTGTCTGGGACTGACTGAGCTAAGTGAAGTGGGTTATGATGATGGTGTAATCGGCATCCCTCAAACAAACGGCTGCTACTATTAGGGGCCATTGTGTTTGCTGCAGTGATGATCAGATTCAATCTAGGGAGAACATTTTCTGAGGGAGCTGGTGCGAGGAGGGAAAATACTTTTCCTTGTTCCACACTGCTGTTGTGCTCAGGCATCAGGATGTATAGTAACTCTTCAAAGATGCATATTGAATCCAGCAAATAGAAGGTTGGAGAAATTTGTGAAATCTTACTGCCTCCTCTAAGGAAGGCCTGAACTCAATGTTTGGTCATCTAAAGCTGGAAAAACAATATAGAAATGAGTAAAAATGTCTTAAATTAAGTGTATTTATCCTTAATTTGAACAGGTAAATGAGATGATCTGCCAATGGAAGGAGTATTTTTATTCTTAAAATATGATAATTTGATAATATGGACTTGAAATTAGACAAACCAATTGTGTTTTCTTATTTTAAATGTAAATTGTCTTGTTCGATTGGTAAAATGTCTCTTTTACCTCCTCAGTCCAAGAAAAAATGACTTATCTAGATTTCTATTTTTTCCAGTGTTCATTTAAATCAGATGACAGAAAAATCTAAATCTAGATAAGTCATTTTTTCTTAAAATAAGTGCATTTGTTCTTGGATTGAGGAGGTAAAAGTATATTATTTTGTCATATCAGTATTTGACAATTTTTGTTTAAAATAAGAAAACACAATTGCATTGTCTTATTTCAAGTGTATATTATCTAATTATCTTATTTTAAGAGTAAAAAATACTCATTCCATTGGCAAACCATTTCATTTACCCACTCAAATCAAGGGAAACACACGACATTTAAGAAACTTTTACTTATTTCTAGATCGTTTTTCCAGTGCAGAGCATCTGGGCGCACAGTATGCACTGGAAAAAATTGAAACCTAGATAAAAGTTTCTTTTTTTTTTAAATAAGTGCATTTGTTCTTGGATTGGAGGAACGACCAAAATAGATACACTGGAAAAACGATCTAAAAATATAAGTAAAGATTTCTTAAATTTAGTGTATTTAATCTCTTAATTTGAGTAGGTAAAACAAGATAATTTTGCCAATAGAAGTAGTATTTTACCTCTTAAATTAAGATAATTAGATAAAAATGCACTTGATATAAGACAAATTAATTGCTTTTTATTATTTTAAATGTAAATAGTCTTGTTCCATTGGCAAAATGTCTCTTTGATCTCCTCAATTCAAGAACAAATGCACTTAGTTTTTTAAAGAAAAAAATGACTTATCTCAGATTTCTATTTTTTCCTTCAGTGTATCTTGCCAATAAAACTAAAACAATTACATTTAAAATAAGAAAACACAATTGTTTTGTCTTCTTTTCAAGTACATATTATCTAATTATCTTATTTTAAGAGTAAAAAATACTCATTCCATTGGCAGATCTTTCTCATTTACCTACTCAAATTAAGAGTAAATGTGCACTTTGAATTTCTTTGTGCATTCTTTACTAATTTCTACATCGCTTTTTTCCAGTGTGAGAACATGAATCCTGAGCTTTAAACCATGCGCATTTGAAAAACAATCTAGAAATAATATCTTTAAATTAAGTGTATTTACCTAATTCGAGCAGGTAAATGAGATGATCTGGAATCAGTATTTTACTCTTAAAATAAGATAATAGGATAATATGTACTTGAAAATAAGACAATGCAATTGCATTTTATTTAAATGTAAATTGTCTCGCTCCATTGGCAAAATTTCATTTAGCTCCTCAATCCAAGAACAGGTGCACTTATTTTAATAAAAAATGACTTATCTATATTTTGATTTTTTCCACTGCGTTTGTCGCCCAGTGTATGCCCGGCATAAGAGGATCTGTTTGTTTCAGCAAAGAGTCATAACTGCTGGACGGATAGAGGGGAAATTTTCTGTTCTTTGAAAAAACCTGGTAGTTATATACATTTAGTTAAATGAAAATTTTATTTTTAGGACAAATGATGTTTCTGACAATTATTTCATGGTTTATCTTCAGCTTTTTAAGTAGAAAGAGTTTTAGAACCAAACAAATCGGGATTGTCTGCTCAGGTCTGTGTTAAGGCAACACATACAATAAGTTTTTTCAGAGCTCCCGCCATGATGGTAGCCGCGCTTTTACTGTGCCTGGGATAAAGGCAGAAGTGAATCTCTGAAATTTTTTAAAGCCCTGGCAAAGCCCTCTGGGCTTAATCAGTCAACTGAGCTGGGGTTTTCATTGTTGTGAACCTGCATTAAAATATATTTGCTCTATCTAACAGCACCACTTTCTTACCCAACAGTTATTGCAACATACCTTTGCTTGATCAAAGGGACTTTTTACATCCAAAACACAGCTTGTCCAGACCAGTACCATGACAGATTTTAGATGTTACACCTTAAAAAACAACGGTCACCTGGTTGGTATTCCCACTTTCCACTTGAAAAGAATGTGTTGAATTTGTTTATTTTATTCTGAAGAGTAGAATACGATGACTGGGCCAAGTTCAGGAATCTCAGAGGCTGGTCAATAACGGACCAAAAAGCAATCTTGATTTGTCCCAAAGTCAAACAGCCTTCTCTGCACAAGCACTGCAAAAACATTCTGCAAATCAGTACACATGTCTTAAAATAAGTGTATTCACCCTTAATTTAAGCAGGAAAATAAGATGATCTGCCAATGGAATGAGCATTTTACCCTTAAAATAAGATAATTAGATATTGTGCACTTAAAATAAGAGACTGCAATTGTTTTTTCTCATTTAAAATGTAAATGGTCTTATTCCACTGGCAAAGTGTCTCACTTACTCTCTCAATTTAAGAAAAAAATCCACTTATTTTAAGAAATAATTACTAACTTAGATTACCGGTAACATTTTTTGCAGTGAGGGTAGTCTAACAATATTACCAAGTTTTTGCATTTGGAGGGCATCGCAGACATGGAAACTTTGGAGGAACATAGTTCAATTCAATTCAAGGAGACAGAAGCAAAGATACAAAAGGCAACTGTAAAAGGGGGCACCCTGCAGGAAACACACAGCCAGGCAGACGAGCTCTGAGCCAGCTCCCATGACAGAGGATGAAGAGAGCACATCCAGCCAGTCACAGTCAGAGAAACAGGGCTACACTGAATAACAGGCCAAGCTCCAACATCTATAAACAAACAACATATTCTCATTATGAGTGTGTATGAAATTGTACGAAAAGTTATGCACACTATTTCGTACGTTTTGGACGTTTTTCCTCAAAAAACCTCATCAGTGCGCATGCGCTGGCAGACAGGAAAAAAAGCAGATCCGCGGACGGGCGTAAAACTGGGAAAAAAAGAGCAATCATCACTTATTCATGTCTCTAACTACGTTGTTTGCTGTTTTATATCTTAGGGTTAGGGTCAGGGTTAGGGCTAATTGTAATTTATATTCTAGATTCGTGAATGGTACGTCAGATGCGCAAGCGCATACGACGAAAAAAACGTACGAAATTACGGTGCATAACTTTTCGTACGATTTCATATGCACTCATAATGAGAATAGGTTGAAACAAAGGTGTTGATGGCAGCAGAACAGTTGATATTTCTCTCCAGGATGGAGTCACAGCCAAACAGGAACGAACCAGATGAGAGAGAGCTACTATGAGAAAAGCGGGAGAGCGGGAACGTTGAATTGAACTAATAGATTCTGCAGAGTGGGAGAATAGAGATAGAATGAAGCAGAATGATGAAATAGGGGTCCCTATGTCCTCCAGCAGTCTAAGCCTATAGCAGCATAACTATAGAGATAGCTCAGGATAACCTGAGCCACTCTAACTATAAGCTTTATCAAAAAGGAAAGTTTTAAGCCTAGCCTTAAAAGTAGACAGGGTGTCTGCCTCACGGACTAAAACTGGTAGTTAGTTCCACAGGAGAGGAGCCTGATAACTAAAAGATATGTCTCCCATTCTACTTTTAGAAATTCTAGGAAGCACTAGTAACATAATATGCCTTAATGCTATATACACCAAGCGTCTGTCCTCGTAGTGTTGCGATTTGCCTTTTTGAGCCTAAATAGAAATCCAGCAACGGGTGCGATGAACTGACATAAACAGACATGGCCCCATATTACGGCAGAACTGCTGGCCTAGTAAAAATAAGTCCTGACCGTGCTGTAATGTCTCATGGAAAACCTTAAGGCTGTGCAATATAGATAAAAATTAAAACGGATTTATTTTTTATGCGACTTACAAGTTTTTGATGAGTTTTTAAGGGGTCTAAGGTTTTAATAACATTAATAAACATTGTTTTCTCCATGGTATATATGGGGAGCATGTCTTTAGCGATGTGCAAAGTGACCTCTTCGGTGGTTGTTCTCTACTATACCCCTTTCCCCTCATGTGCTGTGCCTTGTACAAGAGATTTGGCTGCAGTTAGCTGTTTGTTAGCTGAGGTTTGTTGGATGGTTTGGTTTTGTTCGTCTTGGAGTGACTGATATCTTTCATTTTCAGCTTTAGGTGTTGAAAAATGTCCGTGGTGGTGCTGCTTTTGGTTGCAAAGGCCTTTAGACAAATATTGCAGCATGTCTCTTGCTGTCGCAGCAAACCCATAAAAGATCCAAACAACAGATGATTTTATTCCTTTCTTAGGAACAAACTTCCCACACTGGTGAAGCCATGATGTCGCCTACTGTTTCACTTGCCATATTGCAATTTAAAAAAACACTACGGAAGCTGCAGGGAGAAGAAGATGCGCCATCACACAAAAATTCAATTTACTTATTTCCTAAAATGCCAATAATCCAAATGTCAATTCATTAATGCAATCGATTTTTCCACCCAGACCTAAAACAACTGTGAAGATAGGACTTAAAAGCATTGCTAACACCAGTAAAACTATTAGCCAGGACAAATACTCACGTATTTAGAGCAGAGGTCTTCAACAGGGGGTCCGCCGCACCTAGGGGGACACAGAGGTATTGCATGGAGGTGAAAGTTTTGGTTTGATTAGGCATTTTTTTATATTTCCCCCTGCAATTTTTAAGCGACTAATTGTAGGGAAACATGATGAATGGGAGGGGCAGAAGATGTCTTTCAGTCATTAATGCACACATTCAGCTTACACACAGTGAGCTCTTTTCAAGCTAAGCAATCAAGCTTTCATCTCACAACACCTGTCCCATCAACCAGGAATCAGAAATACTTTAATAATCCCAGGGAGAAATTACTTCTCATTACATTACTCCATCTGTAATAAAGTGACCCGCAGGGCCAGTTTGATAGAACACTATTTCTCATAAAAATAAATACAATTAGGGGGTACCTTGCTCCATCCTGCCATCAGTTTGGGGATCCTTGACCTTGAAAACGCTGAAGACCCCTGATTTATAAGATGGAAAACAGTTGATTTTTATATATATATATATAGCCAAAAGGAAGTCTTGTTAATTTCAAAAGATGAACAGAACCCTGCTGTTGTTGGCATGAGCAGCTTAACACAACCGTTATCAATAGTACAAAAGTACCGGTAACTAACAATTTTTCAATTTCTTTTAAAATAACATTGCTCACTCATGTTTACGATAAATAAAATCTTGCACTGCCTAATTACTTGTGAGTGTGGTAATAAACTATATCGAAGTCAATATGCCAGCATTTAAGTATTGATACATGATATATATGCTTTGTTTTCACCCTCCATTGTGTTTTCTATCATCATTCACCTGCTTTTGTAAATGCAAAAGGTGTTGGAAGACTAACAGCCAACATGACTTCTGGGGAAAGCCTTGGCTTTAACTGATGCCTGATGCTGCCTAGAAATAACTTGATTGACTTAATTTGGGGTAAAATGCCCATCATCTGTGTCTTAATGTTTTTTAATCGGGCTAAATGCCTCATTGAATTCCTGAGGTAATGTTGTGCTTCACTGTGTTTCTGTTAAAACTTAAGCTTGTCAGAGATTAGATTTTTTCTGCACTGCATTTGCATGTAATCAGTCCTAGTCAAAAATCTTTGGTTAGCCTGTTTTCTAAAGAGTATTACAGCTCTTGCTTTTGGTTATGTCACACTAACATCCAAAAGATCAGAAAACAGCAAAGTTGAGCTAAATAGGACTTCCTGTTAAGGTACTGCCCATTTTAGGAAGCCCATAATCTTACTTGGCAGAGTAAGATTAGGGGCAGAGTGTATACAGAAAGAAATTTCCTCCAGTACAGCTCTCAAGACATTTATATTTTTTAATGGTGAGGATGGTGAGGATGGGTGTGGGCAGGTGGGCTCTCCTCATCCTCAGCAGAAGTACAAGTGCTTCTGTGCCCCTTTTGACCAGTGAGGTGGTGTTTACAGTCCAGGTGAGGTTGTCTGTGATGTTCACCCCCAGGAATTTGGTGCTGCTGACCACCTCTACAGCTGAGCAGTTGATGAGCAGTGGATCGTGGTTAGGCCGGTTCTTCCTGAGGTCCAAGATGATCCTCTTCAAAGAGGGTGCAAGGTACTTTTTCTCTTATGTAGTCAGCAAACCACCAACCATTGGGGATCTTCCAATTGTCTGAACCCACTTGTGAGGGACCGAGCCAAAAAATCAGAGAAGCACAGGGAAGTCTTTGATGAAAAAATGGTAACAAATTTATTTAGCAAAAAAATAAAGTTCAAACTTCAAACAAGACTGGGCCCATCAAGGAAAAAACAAATGAGAAAAATCCAGCATAATCCAAACCTGATACAGGAAAAAGACCTACCTAACTGACACAATACAAGGGAAACCTATATATATATATATATATATATATATATATATATATATATACACACACACACTGGTTGCTCAGACCATTTTGAAACAAGAGGGAAAACATAAAATATATTTTCCTAAACAAAACTATAACAAAAGACCAAACTAATCAGCACCATGCTAAATCAGCAACCTATGAGGAAGAGGACTTAATTAAACTTCCCAAATTTAATTATAGAAAACAAAACCAAATACAGAAACCTAAGTAAGTGTAACAGTCCAACTAGGCCTCCATGTCAATGAGGAGATCCTATGCAGCTGGGGCCTCCTTTCCTTTACTGGCTTCACTCATGATAGCCTCCCAGGAACTGGCAACTCAAATCAAAGATATATTAATATACAGACAACCAGAGATGGGAAGTAACGAGCTTGAAATACTTCTCTTACTCTACTCAAGTAGATTTTTCTGATATTTTTACTTTACTTTACTAATACTTACTTATTTTATGGCGACTTTTTACCGCTTCTACTCCTTACATTTTACACAAATATCTGTACTTTCTACTCCTTACATTTTAAAAAATTGGCTCGTTACTTTAGTTTTGAATCATTTCAATGGAGTTACCGTTATTATTTTTCACGTCATCAATACCAAATTCAATCTAATTGGATGGGAGTCTACGTTGCATTTGTCGCACCACTACAAGATGAATGGCAGATTCGGCGCGTATTCATTGGCGCAAATCATTGCAGCTTGGTGGCGGTAGCGTTAGCATAGTAGCATGGACGACGAGATGATTGAAAATGAACACAACGGAGATCTAGTTCTATTGGCAGACATCCATTTAAAATGTAGGCAACGGCATGAAAAAAGTGGTTTCTACTTTTACTTTTTATACTTTTAAGTAAATTTACAAGAAGCCTGTACTTTGTTACTTTTGCGCCGGAGTAAAGTTTAATCAGTACTTCCACTTTTTTACACAGGTATTTGCACAAGTATCTGTACTTTTTTGCTCAAGTACAGAAAGTGAGTACTTTGCCATCTCTGCAGACAACCAAACAAGCAAGAAATTACTAAAAATTAGTTAACTAAATGTGTGCACCCAAATAGTTATTTAACCAATACCAAAATCAAAAAAAAAAAAAAAAAAAAAAAAAAGTAATACAGTACTGTTAAATATAAGATTTAAAGAAAGAATTACCAGACCATTTTTTGTGTGGTTGCACATGCGACTATCACGCCAATAAAATTTATATAAACTTATTTATATTAATGTGTCATTTAGCAACAGGACATCTGAGTAAGAAAAGCATTTTCCACACACTGGGGGGGATTTCACCATTAGGCAAAATTAGGCAGTTGCCTCCAGTGGCCCCAAGTTCCTGGAGGGCCCCATAAAAACTCTGATTACAGTACATGTACGGGTATTACAGCTATTAGCAGTTATTATTTGTGCACATTAATCATGTTTTTGATAAAAAAACAATCCTTTTACTAAAATGCCATCAGAACGCTTTTAATATTTGAGTGTGTATCAGCCCTTCCCCCATTGTAAACTATATTGGATCAGTCCATTTGCTGCACATGTGTGTAGAAAAGGTCCAAACAGACAGCAGCAAACCATTTGAAAACAAACGATGCAAAGAGCGAGTATGTTGCCAACTTAGCGCTTTTAGTCATTATATTTAGCAACTTCTCAGACCCCTCTAGCACTTCTTTTATTTCAAAAAAGGGCCTAGTGCCAAATCTAGTGGCTTTTCTCTGCTACTGGGACTTTGGCTTACAACATCTAAAAGCAGCTTAACTCTGCTCTCCAGAGCAAGTAGATTGGTAATCACTTCCTGCTCTCCTATCTTGTCTGCTGTCATGATTCATGCAGCTATGATTTCATCCTAGAAATGTAGAAAAATGGAGAACAGTTGTGGGATCATGGCTTGTCTACAGTGAAAAGAAGGACTGGTTACTTATTTTTACGCCGTGGAAATATTATAGCGAAATTCAGCTGGCTATTTTTAGTGCTTGGAAAAAAATTCCTCATTCCTTTGAGACAGCATGAAAAGTCAGCTGGAGTACAAAAATAGAGATGAAAACTCAAGAAGAGAGGGACGGACAAAGGTAGAACACATAATGTATGTCTATTTTATTAACATTTCTACCTGCATAATGGGTCTGTTTTATGTGTTGCTTTCTAAATTCAGAGGGCCCCTGCCTGTTTTTAAGCTCAGAAGTTTTGGGCCATTCAAAATTTCCCAACTGCCCCTGCTTGCAGCAAGAAGGCTCTGGGTTTGATTCTGGGTTCTTTCTGCATTGACTTTGAATGTTCTCCCTGAGCATGCGTAGGTTCTCTCCAGGTACTCCAGCATTAAGACACACAGGGTGGACCCCGCCTCTCAACCATAGACTGCTGGTTGTAGGAACCAGCGCCACTGGAATAAGCAGGAGAAGATGGATGGATGGATCAATTATCTCCCCTTTGTTGATCAGGGCATGGGCAACTTGTCTCACTAATTCACTCAGATAATTTTCCTTTCTTTTTAATTTTTTAATATTTTTATTTATGCTTGTCCAAACCAGCTTTTTTTTTTTTCAAGCAGAATGTGACTGTGCTTAAGCTTTAGTTTCTCAGCCAGCTTCAAAGGTCTCAAATGGATCAGTCAAAAAATGAATGTCAGCTAAACGTAGATGCAATGCGAGCAGACATGGAAAGAAAATATCTGCAATAAAGGACAAAAAAATTAGTGTTGGGTTGGGTATGCAAACCGAATCAGCAGTTGAATTTGAAATGTTGTCCCCAGGATGAATGCTTTTTATTGTTAATGGGGAAATAGAGTGCGTGGCATATTTAATGGGTTTGGTTTTTTATTGTACAGCGCTGAATAATTAACTGGGAAGCAGCGTGTCACATAGATTTATCTTTTAATTAAAATAACTTGGTTCACGCATATTTGAGTGGTAGTCCAAATAAATGCAATATCCAAATTTATGTTTTGTTTATCTTCCTGTTAATTATCAGGAGATTGTTCACTGTACAGCCCTTCATATTCCCTCTCTGGATCTGTCATTTCCCCCTCTCTCTGCCTCTCCTCCCAGTAATAACTATTCAGGTTTTATTAATTTATGGATAATTGTTGCTACACGAATAAGGTGCGAGGCATGAAACCAGCTCATTCCTATAAAGTAAGATGAATGCGTCGGGCACCCAGATTCCTCTAAAAGGCAACAGTGGAGAAAAAGGATTTTTTTTTCTTTTGCTTATTTCAACAATTACACTAATTTTCAGTATCTGTTTTCTTATTGCAGCTGACACATGGAAACAACCAGAAATCCTTGGATTCAGGCTGCAGTCAGAACTGTTTCAGCAGATGACAAAGACATTGTGGACACAAAAACACACACAGGTGTGTTATGAGGAGTATTGATTTCACAGATTAGGTTGTTAATATATTTATTTAATAACGTTGAAGCTGCTGGTACACCTGAATTCCCCCACTGGTAGAAAATAGGGTTTCTATTCTGTGCTGTTGTTAATATTGATCAAGTGGTCCTCTAACATGACCAATAAGCTTTCCTCAAGAGATTCAATTCAATTATTCAATTATTATTATTATTTATTTCTAAAGCGCCAATTCAAAACACGTCATCCTAAAGCACTTTACAGTTCACCAGATCATCCAGTCAGATTGATTCAAAGTTTTCTAACTAAGGAAAACCAGTTGATGGCATCGACTCATTGACTCTAAGACAATCCCTCACACTAAGCACGCTTGTAGCGACAGTGGAGAGGAAAAACTCCCTTTTAACAGGAAGAAAGCTCCAGCAGAACCAGGGTCGATGTGAGCAGCCATTTGTCGAAGCCAACTGGGGTTCAAGGAGACAGGAGCAGAGATACAAAAGGCAATATGCAGTATGTAATGTTAACATTTCCTGATTTTTAATCCAACAGAGAATCCAGGCGGCAGGTGAAGGATTGGGCCTTCCTGCCGACCCGAAGGAGTAAAATTTGGTTTCGTTATTGTGGTTACAGAGAACATTCACTCAAACAGGGTCCTTTGCATGATTCATTTTGGTCACTCCTGAATGCACCTCTAGAAGAGAATAACATTAAATAAACTCAAATGCAATACAGTCAGATTCAACTGATTATCAAATTTCCTTGAGCCACAAGTTGTTTTTAGGAATTATTCAAGTGTTTTGAATTTGCAGCAATCCCTTATTGTAAGTAAGCATAAGAAAACAATTTGCTCTAACAGGAAGCTCACAAAAAACATCCAGTTCACTAAACAGGACTGATGAACATCAGAATCAGGTTTATTGCCATTGTTAGTGAAGGAGTTCACAAACTAGGAATTTTTTATGATACAATCGTGCAACATGAAACATATAATATGGAATAGGTAAATAAAATTATAAAAATATCTAAAACACTGGGTATAAGGCATGCAATAAAATAGACTAATATATAAACTTAAGATAAAAATATGGATAGAAATGAAAAACATAAAAGTGCAAAGGTACTGTAGGAGTACAGAGGAAACAAAGACACAATCTGACCGTCTGTAGCTCTGACCTGTTCCTGCTTCTATCATAGACTGCTGAAAAGTCAAGGGGAATATGGCCTCTTTTCCCATCATAATTAAACAAGTTCCTGCCTTTATCCCGTGTCCATTAGCCAGGCCCATGGCTCTGGCTTAGAAATGGTCATTACAGCAGACAGAAATAGGTCCATAAATTAGCAGTTAATGAAAGTGTCAATTAGTGCTCTGTTGTGTTAGAAGGGGGCTGATGGTATCACCGTAGTGAATTAGGCATCCTCATACTCACCGGGGTGCTCTCATTCATAAGTGCAAACACCTAAAAACCAAAGGAAATCAGACTTTTTTTTTAAAAGGAACACCCCCAAACCAAAATGCTGTCCTAATTTCTGCATTTTCATAATTCTAACAGCTGCTGATGTTGTATAACTTCTAATATGCAAAGAAAAAATATATAACGGCAGATTAAATTACCTAAAAGAATGATCTTTGCAAAAAGAAAAGAATAAAAAAAAATCAATTGATATAAACAGCAAATAGAGACAGCAGAGATTTTACCCCTGAGCTGTATTGTCTTTGGAACCCCAGGGTTTGATGAGTTGTTTTGATATTTTATTCACATATTTGGATCATTAATCAAATGGCTGCATGAAGGGAGGGTAACCAGAGGGGGTGGATGCAATCCATATAGCATATCTTCTTCTGGATTTAAGTGTGTGTGTGTGTGTGGTGGTGGGGGTATGTGTGCATGTTGTACGC
>JAGKQL010000005.1:9151016-9258236 GCA_018398635.1 Cyprinodon brontotheroides | reverse complement strand
TATGTATAAAGAAAATCAAATAACAGCTGATTCTGAAGCTAAAACACTGATACCCCTAGATTGTACACTTCAATTCCATCCAACCATCCAAAAAAATAAATATGATATATGCTGCATTTTAGATATAGCATACCTTATTATTTTTCATTGTAAACTTTCTGGTTAAGATATATTTTATTGCATGTTGCATATCCCAGTAAATCTGTTTCACCTTTAAATCTGCAGCTCTCCCTTCTTCTTTCTGTTCTCTGTTTAAAAAGATTTATGAACCTCTTTACTAATATAATGATGCCAGAAACAAAGTTTCAAGATATGTAGAAGCTCTGCAGTCTGATTCTGTCTGTTCAATAAGAAAACATGCTAATTTCAACCTTTAACTATGAGTCACGTCCTCTAAGAAGCCAAGCTTTATTAACTAGTAAAGCAGAACACAACATTAAAACTATGTTTCCTCAAGCTTCTGGCATTATAATTAGTCCTTGCGCTGATGCCACTTTTTGGCCCCGATACTCCATACAATTCGGCTGTGCAGTATTGGCCAATACCACACCCATACCATCTGTTTGAAATTTGTTTGTGTGTGTATATGCGAAGAACTGCATACTCTCTTGGATGATAAATATTTGCCAACATGGCTTTTATCAAGTTGCTGCCTACCTTTTGTGAAGCAGGAAAAAGACTGATACAAAGTGAATCCAATAGAACTTTTTATTGCCTACCTGGAATGGGGGACAATAGTTGAATAAACTTTTGGCTCTCAAATTAGCATTGGGGCCCTATTTGTTGGTACTCGCCAATACTGATACCACCATTTTAGTATAGTATCGGTTCAACACTGCTTATAATACTTACCTGATTCCGACCTGTTCTACCTCTACACCACTGAGCCTTCCTCTTTCCATCTGATCTGTTTGCCTGATCTGTCTTCGGACTCTTGCTTGATTCTGCCTGTCTGCTGAGCTTGGAGCTGCTTCAAGTCACCAACCTAAATTTTCCTCCAGAACCTCTTCTGACCTTAGATCTCCTTGTTCTGAATCCCGAACAAGTCCTCAACATTGGCTTTTGCTTTCCCCTGGGAAGGAAATTATCCTGCCTTTCTTTGTCTGCTGGGATCTGATCTCCCGCCTGTTCTGCAGTCTTCAAGGCCACAGCTTGTAGAACTGTCCTGGCAGTGTTTGCCACATGGTATTGGCAGCCATTCGGCTGGAATCCACCTCTTCCACTGGGCACAGACTGAACTTTAAGACCAGGTTAGTGACTCACATGTTCATAATCATCCTCAGCAGTTTTCCTCCTGCAGAGGTTCCTGCCTTAGATGTCCTTGCTGTTACTGCAGATCCGCCATTTTTAGATACATGCTTTTTGAGAAATATGAACTGTCTGTCTGCTTTGAATACTGGTTCCTCTGTTCTGAGCCTTGGCAGAATAATCTGGCCAAATACGGAACCATCGGCAGACAGACAACGCATTTGGATGTAGAAGAATGTATAACTCTGTTCAAATCAGGCATGCACCTTAGTGTTTCTGAGTACTTGTTCCTGGCCTGTCCCCATCTGATCTGTTTGCCTGATACATGTATGTCTTTTGACTCCTGCTGGATTCTGCCTGTTAACTGACCTTGTAGCTGCTTTATGCAGCAGACCTGGATTTCCCTTTGGACTTCTGATCTCCTGGTTCTAAAACCCTGAACATGTCCTCAACATCAGCTTGGCTCTGCCCGCTGGGTTATCCTGCCTTCCTTTACCTGCTTAGATCTGATCTCCTGCTTGCACTTCATTCTCTGGGACTACAGCATCTGGGACTCAATGAGCGGCACACGCCGCACCTTGTTTCACAGCCGACTGGCTGAAATCAACCTCGTCCTCTGGGCACGGACTGAACTATAAAACCAGTTTAGTGACTCATAGGTTCATAATCATCCCGTCAGATTAACGTGGTCACTAACCTGTGTTTTCCCTTCTGCAGAGGTTCCTGCTAGATGTGCTTTCTGTTACTGCAGATCCATTGTTTTTAAATAAAAACTTTTGAGATACCTGACTGTCTGTTTGCCTTGAATACGGGGTCCTCTGTTTTGAGACTTGATATGCTCAGATTATGTCATGATGTTGATGGTACAATGATTAAAAGATTTAAAATAACAGTGAAAACATGAATTCACCCATTCAGTAAATAAGTCAGACTGACAGACAGACAGACAGACAGACAGACAGACAGACAGACAGACAGACAGACAGACAGACAGACAGACAGATAGATAGATAGATAGGATAAGCGTACACCAATAAAGCTATTCCCAATGAAACTACAGCCAAAGCTTTCCTGACATACTCCAGATGCTGTCATCTTTATGACACGTTTAATATGCAAGGTTGTGTTTACCTGATGAAAAACTAGACAGATGGATGTTTATATCCTGATCATATATAATGAAAATTATATTGAGTTTTGCGCAATTACTTTAACAAAGACCACTTCACATGACACAAATCACAATGTTGAAGGCAGAGTAAGGAAACAGGAAAGGAATGATTAAAACTGACAACCGCTTCGGCTAACGGCTAATTGACAGCTTTGGTATGACAGTTTTCTATGGGGCTAAAGTCATCAGAAAAGCAACCTTCTCCAAAGCAGCCTAATTGAACACTCCATTAGCTATAACATGGAGAATCTGCAGGTTCCTTTGGAGAGTTGTCCTGTTTAGCATGTTTTTACTTACCGTTCTTATAACTTAACTTTATTAAACATTTTTTTTATTGCATTCACACCCATTCCAGAATGTCATGTACAAATATGTCGGATCCACAAAAAGTAGAAGTTTGGTTCATGAGATATTTTTGGTTTTGCCTTCTCCCAGTGGGGCACAGTGAAGAAGACAATCTTTTCTGGTTCCAGACTGCATGCACATCAGGTGACAATTAAAACATAACAACATAAATTGTCTGCTGTCACATCCAGTTAGATTCATGCACTGACAGATTTCCCCTTAATGCAAAGACAGAAACTAAAAACACACATGCAGACGTTACGCATAAAACCAGCTAAAACCCAGCTTTGTTTGTAATGCATTAAATTAACACCAGCGCTTCCTTTCACCTCCTCATCCCTTTTTACAGTCAATTATAATTGTGTATCCCCCCCCTCCCCATATGTAGTTTTCCTGTGTGTGTGTGTGTGTGTGAGAATGTGTTTTTCTTTTTGTTTTCCTGCTTCTCCAACATCCTGCTGAAACTTTCTCTAACCCATTTACAAAAAAATCCAAACATGGCAGCAGAGCTCTAAATAATTCAGCTGCTGCTAACATTAAACAACTGTTAACACGCTAGAATAATTAGTTATGCTTGCCTGACATGTTTGCGTCTTTAATAATTAATGCATTTGTCGTGAATTCAATAAATAACACTATTTCAAGGGCTGATTCTTTTCTTTCCCCGGAAAAATAATGTAAAATGTAAAAACACTAACACCCTATCATATATATATAAAATGTATATCAATTAGTTAAAACATGTAAAATTGAAGCAATATCATTATTTTTTGTTTGTTTTTCTTAAGCAAAGTTGCATTTATTTAAGATTATTAAAACAAGCGAATGGAATGTGGTGCTGCACAAGTATCCCTGGGAAGGCCGAAATGGGATGAGAACAGACCTGAAGGTCAGGATAGAAAGGACTATTGAAATATTAGGGCATCTTTCTGTTCAGTTCTAGCTTCTATTTCCTCTTATAGCCAATTCATAACCCAGATTGTTTCCCAAGGCACTTCTTCCAGTTCACCAGATCATCAAGTCAAAATTGATTCAAAGTTTTCTATCTAAGGAAACCAGCTGATTACATCTCCAATCATTGACCGAAGGCAATCCCCTCCTCACTAAGCATGCTTGTAGCAAATAGTGGAGAGGAAAACTCACCACTGACGACAGTACTGCCAAGTGAAGCTCCTCTAAAATGTTATAGCACCCAGAAAAAGTAGTTAGAAGTTCCATATCAATTTTTTACATCCTATTTCATCGCTCTGTTTCATTCTATTCTCTATTCTCCCATTCTGCAGAATCTGTTAGTTCAATCTCTTACTTTCTGCTTTTTCTCATAGTAGCTTCATCTGGTCCCTTGGTCTGTTCCTGGAGAAATTTGGCTGTGACTCCATCCTGAGAGAAATATCCGTGCTGCCCATCAACACTTTTGTTTATAGATGCTGGAGATTGGCCTTTGTTTTTCAGTGTAGACTGGCGCACTGGCTGGATTAGCTCTTTTCATTCCTAGATGGGATCGCTTTTAACTAGCTTCCCGGTGAGATCTTCCGATCTTGATCTCAAGCTTTCAAGGTTTTACTCACAATCAGTCTGGCTTACTCCCCCAAAGAAAATTTGGAGCCGCTCACCAAAACGAACGGCCCAATCAGCGCTGGCTTCTGAGGCGGTTGAGGTGTGACGCTAATCTAGAAGCGCCACCGTTCAGTCTAAAGAACATGGCAGCTTCAGCCGATGAAACTAGCGCTAGCGCGGCTATCGAGCAAAGTTTTAAAGCAGAATTACAGAGTATTTTTCACTGAAAGAAGAGCAAAACACTGCTCTGGGAGGCTTTTCCCTCAGAGGAAAAGATGTTTTTGCCTCTTCCCCACTGGTTTCACAGCAGCCTGGTTGGTTGCTTTCGCAAGAGCCGCTGGCTTGTTTGTTTCACGGCCGCCTGTTAGTACCATATGCTTCATTGATCTGATTTTGGTTTATTTGGCCTGTCTATCACCAAATATAGGCCAATCAGCAACCAGTATTTTTTCCTTCCCAAAAAAATTACTAACGTGAATCTTTCCCTTGGATGATATGCGGAGTGAAATCCATCCGGCGGAGTCAGGTTTAGCCTTTTAACAGGGCCGATTTTGTATCTCTGCTTTCTGTCTCCTCAACCCCAGCAGGGCCTCAGCAGATCTGAGCCTGGTTCTGCTGGAAGTTTTCGGCTTCCTGTTAAAAGGAGTTTTCCCTCTCCACTGTTCCTACAAGGGCTATTGATGTGAAGGATTGCCAAGCTGATCCAATGAGTGAGACAGGCAATCAGCTCTTTTCTTTAAACCTTGAGCAAAAAACTGTATGGAGTTGGTTGAATTTTCCTGTAGACCTGAGATGACACGGAATTTTTGCTTATATATGTAAATAAACTGAATTAAGTTTTTTAGTTGAATTAAATACACAAATAACCAAATATTTATACTGTTTTAATCCATTAAGAATATTTAAAAACACTGAACCATGTAGCATCTCAGCTGTATGCAGAAGCACAAAAGGTGTGTGTAAATTCTATTAGCAGTGAGCTATGATTGGTTAAATGCCCCTGATCCTTCCAGTGACCCTGTCAGAAAGGGGCTCTATGCACAGGCAGCTCTTTTGTTTTCTGTCCATTCCTACAGGAACACGGATCATCCAGGTGTGTCTGAAATTAAAGTAAAACATGGTGAGACACACCCACTATTAACTCAGTTCATCCAGTAACCACTTACATTTTACCCCAGAATCCTGTCTGGTAATGCGTGGCAAATGAGAATAATTGTCTTGATGCCAAAAAGAGCCCTCAACCAGATTTTACTTTCACAAGTTGAGCAGTACGCCATAGTGTTCTTTGATTTATGCATATAAATATTTTATTATAATTAATGCAGTGAGTAGTACAGATTATATGGACCACTGCAATGTAAGTAGAACAGTAAGGGAAAGCAGGGAAAAAAGGAGAAAAGATGAAATAAAGCAAAGGTAAAGGGAGACAATGATGTAACATCTTCAGTCTGCTTCATCACCTGCAAAGAGAGATGTAAAAAAGAACAGCAAAAACATTGATATAGTATAAGAGATTCAATAAAGTAACAACACCTTGATACTATCGCCGAAGTATAAGTAGTAATATTTAATCTGACATGGATACTGTAGTAGCTCAAGATCAGAATACAGGCTTTCTGCATGGAAGTGAATCTTTAAGTACTACCTGCAGCCAAAATATATATATATATATATATATATAAAACTGTATATCTACGGGCTGAACTCTCCAAATTATGACATTACCTAAGTTTGTGATTATGGTCGCTAATGAAATGGAGCTCTGCGGACTGAGGACTTAACGCCTCTACAGTATTCTTTACTACTCTTTTTCTGCTAACTAGCATGGCTAGCCACCACAGAACCGCGCAAATCAACTGAACACCAGAATCATGTCTGAAAGGGCCCTAACAGTATAAAGCTAATTGATAAATGGACAAGGTGTAGGATGCAACAGAGGCAACATATTTAAAATGATTTTTGATATGCAGAAAACATGCAAATAAAACTTAATAAAAAATTTCCTTCTCTTCAAAGTCGTCCTGAAAGAGGGCTGAAGATGCACTGGGCTCGTATTAAAATTTTTATGGTTTGCGTCCTTGTTTTGGCTGAAACAGAGGCTAGACGTGAAAGTACTCAGCCACTTGAAGATGAGCCAAAAATGCAGCTGTCAATGATAGAAGAGACAGGTGACAGGCATGACGCCCTACGTGCCAGATGACTTTGGGAAGACTTTGACAGCCACCCAGGAAGGGAAGTTATTTTCCCTCCTTTTTTCTCAAGCTGCCGCATGATTAAAAGCCAAATGAGTGACACTGCTCGACACCCCAAATCAGCCCACTGCATTAATATTTCACACAGATGGCAGCTGTGTATCAAAACAACATGCAGCTAAGGACAACAGGAGGAGAGGAGTGTTTGAGCCGATTCTCTGCTGTTGTGGCTGCATGCTACTGATTGAGCATAATTTAATAAACAAAAGAGGTGAAATACATTTGCAGAAACAGAAATTTCATTTGTTTTGAGAGGTTTATTGTTTAAAAGAATCACACAAATATAAATGTTTGCCATTTGGAAAATGTGCAGATTCTCGTTGTTGTGAATGAAGAATATCATTTAAAATATTATATGTGATTCAGTTAAATACAAATAAGTTTATTTCTAGAGCGCCAATTCACAACACACTCTCAAAGTCACTTTCTACAATTCACCAGAACATTCTAGTTAAATTGATTCAAAGTTTTCTACTTTTCTAACAGTTGATTGCATCGACTCATTGACTCAATGCAATCCCTCAAAATAAGCATGTTTGAGCCACAGTGGAGAGGAAAACTCACTCACTGACGACAGTACTGCTGCTGAAGTTCTAAAAGGTTATTAGCATCCAGAAAAAGGGTAGACGCTCTGTATCAATTAGCCACATATCTTGTTTCACATTTTCTTTTATGTTCAGGATAATTAAATAATAATAATAATAATGAAATAATAGATTCAAGTGACGCTAAATAAATGTGTATTGTATTTTACATGAGATCTGAAATAGAAGAGGAACTGACACTGAGCATTTAATTGATTAGTTTCATTAAGTTGTACATCTAGGCTAGAAGCAATTCGCTTAACCCATTTCCATGTATTTTATTTATGGCTATTGAAATTATTGATTAATCAATTATTGAAATTATGTAAACAAATTTAGTAATCGACAATCATTAACTGGAGTATAGAGACCTAAAATATGTCTTTTTAGCCTTCACAAAGTTTACCCACTTAGAGCAGGAATTATACCAAAAATAACAAAATAAACATTTAGCATTTTAGAGAAAACTTGTTTTCATCTGTCAATATTCTCCATCCAGAACTCCTCTACTGCTGCAACAATGCTGTATTGTAAATTATAAACATGTTCTTTCACATGTAATTGTTGGTAGGACAATTAGGTCAGTCCAAAATTTTGGTAGGGACATGTCCCTATGGTCCCTAGACTGATAGGGAGTGGATTTTCACCCTGTCCCGGCCCCACCCCCACAGAAAATGGTGTCGTCCCATCCCGGCCAGAGTAGAAATCTAAATCGTGTAGTTTTTTGACCGCATTATAGTGTAGGCTTCAAGGAAAAAAACTACAAAATGGCGTGTGCAGTACTGGATTTTTTTTTTTTCTATTTTATTTTTATTTTTGGCATTGATCCTAGTTTTTTAGTTATTATCGGCTTACCCCCGCCTCCCGCCTGCTCCCAAGTAATGTTTAATCCTGTACTGTCCCAATCACGCGATCGCTACTACTACTGACCTCATCCCATCGGAATCCCATCGGGAATCCTGTGACCCGCGGGATTCCAGAAAAAATGTCAAATTCTAGTCCCTATGCAAACCTATGCTCAAGTACAGCAGAATGGGTTGTCTTTACCGTTTCAGAAACCCTTTAATTTCGGGCAAAAGTTCCAAAAATCTTAAGATTTACCGCTCAGCTACCTGATCGCCGTGTAAGCAGCAGCAGATCAGTGGTTCGCACCTCCGCCTCGAAGCGCTAAGTAATGGAATAAACGCCTCTGAAAACTCCCCCACCTGAACAGAGCTAGCGATCTTCATCGCAACGTCCATGACATGCTTCATATTTACAATATTGCTCAGCATTGCTGTTGCTGATGAATGATGCAGCGGTAGCTCCAAAAACTCCCAGAAAGTTTCAGAAAGCTTGAACAGAGCAACTAATCCAGCAGTGCCCAACCATAGATAGAGCCCCATTAGTTGTGTGTTAGATGTCATTATTCTGCAGATTCCCTCTTCTCAGCTTTTAGGAGTCCCCTGTAACCTAGCCACCGTAGCAAAACCATGCCCAGCAATCAGCATGCAAAAAAAAAGGTTCCCCGCATACTTTTTGCATTTTTATTTTTATTTTTTATGAAAAATACACTTTGGCCTCCTCATGATCAATGATTTAAAATAGTGTTTTTAAATTGTTGTTTTTTTAGCATAGCCATAAATAGGTCTACATTGTAAAATCCTCGCGAATACTGAAACTCCTACCATCGACGACTGGCAGGATCGCGATCTACTGGTGGGGCACCCCTGTTCTAAATACTTTCAGGAATAACGGGTACAGTCAGTTGCTTTAGGGCAGTGCGTTTTAGCTATTAGGAGCTGCTTTCCAACATTAAAATCTTATTTGGGAGCTCTCCAGATACTGTACCTCGAAGAAAATGTGGCTGTTGGTTCTGTTTTCAAACAAATAAAAGACTTGTAGCATAGTAGGAGGCTCAGCAGTAGAACATACAAAACCCTTGCAGCTGCTGATCACCAGCAGATCAAGGTGAACCAAATTTAATTATTTTGCCTGTTACCATGGTTGGTGCATTGTTGGTACTAGGTTGGTCCTAGGCTGGTCCATGGCTGGTCCTTGGTTGGTCCATGGTTTGTCCTTGGTTGGTCCTTGGTCCGGTCCATGGCCAGTCCTTGGCTGGTCCTTGGTTGGTTCTTGGGTAGTCCTTGGCTGGTCCATGGTTTGTCCATTGTTGGTCATTGCACAGTTGATCCATAGTTGGTCCTTGGGTGGTCCATGGTTGGACATTGGCTAGTCGATCGCTGGTCCTTGGCTGTTCAATGGCTGGTCCTTGGCTTGTCTTTGGTTTGTCCTTGACTGGTCCATGGTTAGTCCATGGTTGGTGCTTGCTTTCCCTTGGATTGTCCTTGGCCGTTCCTTGGTTGGTCATTGGTTGGTCCTTAGCTTGCCCTTGGCTGCTCCTTGATTGGTCCTTGGCTGCCCCTTGATTTTTCCTTGGCTGGTCCACTGCCGGTCATTGGCTGATCCATGGCCGGTCCTGGGCTGCTCCTTGGTTGGTCCCTTCTTGGTCCTTGGATTGTCCGTGGCTCGTCCTTGGCTGGTTCTTGGTTGGTCCTTGGCTGGTCCCCACTTCACATGGCTGGTGAAAGACCAACCAAGGACCAGCCAAGGACTGGCTGTGGACCAGAAAAGGACTAACCAAAGACTAGCGAAGAACCGGCACTGTACCGGCCAAGGACCAATCAAAGAGCAGCCAAGGACCAATCAAGGAGCAACCCAGGACAATCTTAGGATCAATCAAGGAAAAGCAAGGACCGGACATGGACTACCCATGGACCAGCCAAGGACAAACCAAGGAATAGCCATTAACCAGTCAAGGACCAGCAATGGACTAGCCTAGGACCATCCAAGGAAAGTGGGGACCAACCAAGGAACAATCAAGGAGCGGCCAAGGGTCAATCAAAAACCCATCAAGCACTAGCCAAAGATCAACTTAGGACCAATTAACGAGCAGCCATGGACTAGCAAAGGACCAGCGAAGGACCAATCAAGGACAAGTCATAGACCAGCCAAGGAAAGGCGAAGGACTAACAAATGACCAACAAAGGACAAGCCAAGCATCAACCAAGGACCAGCCAAGCATCAACCAAGGACCAGCCGAGGACCAACCAATAACCATCCAAGGACCAGCCTAGGACCAGCCTAGTACCATAATTGGACCAACCATGGACCAGCCAAGGACTACCCAAGAACCAACGAAGGACCTACCAAGGACCAGCCAAGGACCAACCTGGACCACCCATGGACCAACTTTGGACCAGCCATGGACCACCCGGGAGTACCAGCCAAGATGACCAACCATGGACCACAAGCAAAGCTTCCCACAGGATTTCAGGAGACTGTGGTGGGAGAGTCTCTGACCCTCGGTTTTGCACATTTTTAAGTGTGGTGTATCCCACTTTTTTTTTTTACTGCTGATGTTTGGGGACAGTGATTAGCCTACATGCCATGAATGCTGGCATTACCATACCATAAAGAACAGCTCCAAATGACACAAAAACTCAGATTAGATGAACTTTATTGATCTTACAGCAGAGAAATTCACTTGTCACATATTGGCATAGAAGTTACAGAAGGTGCAAACAAGGAGAAAAAAGGTGCACTAAGAATAACAATATATATACAGTATATCCAGGTACATACAGTATATCAAGATAAATAGGGATTAAGGTGCAAGTGTACATGTATCACACACAATGAAAAACAAAATAAAAATAAGAAGTAAAATATGTACAACTGAGCAGGATGGCTTATATACAGGTGGAGAAATATTGCACATTCAGCATATTACACAGGATATTGTTCACAGTCAATAAATAAAAAACTATAATATAGCTGCACAGTGGTTTTTACAGGAGTTATTGTTATTATAGTGCATTATTATAGAGTCTGTTGGCAGCAGGAATGAATGACCTCTTGGTGGCAGCTCAACCTATGCTTACAGACTGGGTGTCTAAGTCTTTGACTGGAAGGAGGCTGCTCAGCTCACACTCTACAGTCTGGTGCAGGGGGTGAGAGGTGTTGTCCATCATGGATGTGAGTTTGGACAGCATCCTCCTCTCAGCCACTTCCTCCACCGACCCAGTCCATAGGGCAGCCCAGGACAGAAGTGGCCATCCTCACCAGCTTATTCAGTGCTCTTTCTGTCCTGTTCTCCGCTGCCAGGGGCCCAGCAGACTTAGGCCCTTCTTGTACAGGGCATCTGTGTTATGAGTCCATAGAGGGCCCTCTCAGCCTCCCCAGGAGGGGAGGGCAGCTCTGGTCCTTTACATACAGAGCGTCAGTGTTATGAGTCCAGTCCAGGTTATTATTGACTTGGGAACACCCAGGTTTTTGAAACTCTCCACAGTTTTTATGTCCTGTCCCTGGATGTTCACGGGGGGGTGGGGTAGTGGTCTTCTCCTGAAGTCGCATCACCCAATTCCTGGCCCTTATGCCGGTGTTCTGTGAGACAGGAGGCGGTTTCTCCCACACACCAGTCCACAAAGTCCAAGATGACCCATCGTAGTTTTCTCCAGCTCGTTCCCCTCAGACACACAGCCCACAATGGCCGAGTCATCGGAGAACTTCTGGACGTGGTAAAAAAGTTGTATGTGAAGTCCGAGGTGTAGAGGGTGAAAAGAAAGGGAGACAGGACGGTACCCTGGGGCCCCTCGTGCTGCAGGAGTGCCACCTCCTGACTGGCAGCCTCTCCTGCAGCCGCATTACTACCAGTGACGCGTCAGTGAGAAGTAGGTCCGTCAGCTAGATGCTTGTCCCTACACCCCAGCGCCCTTCAGCTTCCCCTCAGCAGCAATCTCAGTCTGGATGGTGGTGTTGAAAAGCTGGAGAAGTAAAAAAAACATGACTCTCACAGTGCTCCCAGTGGTCTCCCCAGGTGGGTGGAGTGCCCACTTCGCAGCAGGTAGAGCGATGGCGTCATCTGCTCCGATGTTGGGCTGGTAGGCGTACTGCAGCGGGTCCAGGGTGGGGCTCACCACGGTGCGGAGGTGGGCGAGGACGAGGCGCTCCATGGTCTTCATCAGGTGAGAGGTCAGGGTGACTGGTCTGAAGTGGGCCGGATCCCTGGCGTGTGGCATTAGGGTTAAAAAAAAATTTAACTGGCGCTTGGAGTGGGTCTAGCCCGGCGAGTAGAACCGCCACTGACCATCTATGAGCATTGCTCGCATTCTTCCTGTCGCTTGATTTACGGCCGTAAACAATTTTTTTGTCTATATGGTGCTGTGTTATGGGCGGTATGAAAGTACAGCTGTGGAATGACCTTATAAACTGACAGATGTTTATGTTGTTGTTCAGCCAAGGAAAGTGGGGACCAACCAAGGACCAGCCAAGGTAAGGGGACCAGCCAAATAAAGTAGAAGGAAAAGCCAAGGCTAATTATCAACCAAGGACTAGCCAAAAACCAACCAAGGACCAACCAAGGACCAGCCAAGGACCAGCCAAGGCCAAACCAAGGACCAACCAAGGATCAATCAAGGAGCAGCCAAGGATCAATCAAGGAGCAGCCAAGGACCAGCCAACCTGAACCAATGAAGGACCAGCCAAAATTCAATCCAAGGACCAACAAAGGACCAACCGAGGGGACCAGCCAAGGAACATCCAAGGTAAGTTGGGACCAACCAAGGACCAATCAAGGACCAGCCAAGGGACAACCAAGGACCAGCCAAGGACCAGTGAAGGACCAGCCAAGGAAAACCAGGGACCAGCCAAGGGGCAACCAAGAACCAAGACCAAGGACCAGCCAAGGACCAACCAAGGACCAGCCAAGGACCAGCCAAGGACCAAGCAAGAAAATAGCCAAGGACCAGCGAAGGACCAACCAAGGACCAATCAAGGACCAGCCAAGGACCAATCAAGGAGCAACCAAGGACCTTGCAAGGACCAACCAAGGACCAACCAAGGACCAACCAAGGACCAATCAAGGACCAGCCAAGGACCAACCAAAGACCAGCCAAGGATTGCAAGGACCAGCCAAGGACCAGCCAAGGACCAGCCAAGGACCAGCCAAGGACCAGTCATCAGCCATAGGACCAGCCAAAGACCAGCCAAGGACCAACCAAGGACCAATCAAGGACCAGCCAAGGATCAATCAGGACCAGCCAAGGACCAACCATGGACCAGCCAAGGAAGAGTAACAAACATGGACCAATCAAGGACCAGCCAAGGACAACTAAGGACCAGCCAAGGACCAACCAAGGACCAGCCAAGGTAAGTGAAGGAGCCAACTAAGGATTAGCCAAGGACCAACCAAGGACCAGCCAAGGACCAACCAAGGACCAGCCAAGGACCAACCAAGGACCAATCAAGGACCAGCCAAGGACCAACCAAGGACCAGCCAAGGACCAATCAAGGACCAGCCAAGGGCAAGTAAGGACCAGCCAAGGACCAACCAAATAAATTGCTTGCCAAAGACCAACCAAGGACCAGCCAAGACCAACCAAGGACCAGCCAAGGACCAGTCAAGGAAAGTCAAGGAAACCAGCCAAGGAGTATCAACCAAGGACCATCACAGAACCAGCCAAGGACCAGCCAAGGACCAGCCATAGACTAGCCAAGGAACATCACAAGGACAAGTGGGGACCAACCAAGGACCAATCAAGGACCAGCCAAGGACCAGCCAAGAACCAACCAAGGACCAGCAAAGGACCAGCCAAGGACCAGCCATAGACCAGCCAAGGACCAACCAAGGACCAAACCAAGTGAGGGACCAGCCAAGGACCAACCAAGGACCAACCAAGGACCAGCCAAGGACCAGCCAAGGACCAATCAAGGAGCATCCAAGGACCAACCAAAGGACCAACCAAGGACCACCAGTGAGGAGCAACCAAGGACTAACCAAGGACCAACCAAGGACCAGCCAAGGACCAAACCAAGGACCAGCTAAGGACCAACCAAGGACCAGCCAAGGACCAAGCCAAGGGGACTAAGACAACCAAGGACCAACCAAGGACCAGTGATGGACCAGCCAAGGATCAGCCAAGGACCAACCAAGGACCAGCCAAAGGACCAACCAAGGACCAGCTCAAGGACCAGCCAAGGACCAGCCAAAGGATCAATCAAGGACCAGCCAAGAACCAACCAAGGACCAACCAAGGACCAGCCAAGGACCAACCAAGGACCAGCCAAGGACCAAATCCAAAGTGGGGACCAGCCAAGGACTAACCAAGAACCAACCAAGGACCAGCCAAGGACAAACCAAGGACAAGCCAAGGATCAACCAAGGACCAACCAATGGACTAATGACCAACCAAGGACCAGCCAAGGACCAGCCAAGGACCAATAAAGGAGCAAGTCAAGAACCAAGCAAGGACACAGCCAAGGACCAACCAAGGACCAGCCAAGGACCAACCAAGGACCAACCAAGGACCAGCCAAGGACCAACCAAGGACCAGCCATAGGACCAGCCAAGGACCAACCAAGGACCAGCCAAGGACCAGCCAAGGACCAGCCAAGGACCAGCCAAGGATCAATCAAGGACCAGCCAATAAGGACCAACCAAGGAGCAGCCAAGTGTTTCCTAAGGACCAACAAAGGACCAGCCAAGAACCAGCCAAGGATCAACCAAGGACAAACAAGGACCAATTAAGGACCAACCAAGGACCAACAAAGGACCAACCAAGGACCAACCAAAAGGAGCAGCCAAGGACCAACCAAGAACCAGCCAAATACCAACCAAGGAAAATCTTAGGACCAGCCAAGGTAAGTGGGGATCAGCCAAGGACCAACCAAGGTCCAACCAAGGACAAGCCATGGACTAGCCAAGGACCAAAAAGGATCCATGGAAGGGCCAAGGACCAACCAAAGGAGAAGCCAAGTGCTTGCTAAGGACCAGCCAAGGACCAGCCAAGGAAAGTGGGGACCAACCAAGGATCAGCCAAGGAAAGCCAAGGACCAACCAAGGACCAACCAAGGACCAGCCAAGGACAAACCAAGGACCAGCCAAGGACCAACCAAGGACCAACCAAGGACCAATCAAGGAGCAGCCAGGGACCAATCAAGGACAGCCAGCAAAGGACCAGCCGTAAGGACCAATGAAGGACCAGCCAAGGACCAATCAAGGACCAACCAAGGACAAATCCAAGGACCAGCCAAGGATCAATCAAGGACCAGCCAAGGACCAACCAAGGATCAGCCAAGGACCAAGGACCAACCAAGGACCAGCCAAGGACCAGCCAAGGACCAACCAAGGACCAGCCAAGGACCAGCCAAGGACCAACAAAGGACCAGCCAAGGACCAACCAAAGGACCAGCCAAGGACCAGCCAAGGACCAACCAAGGACCAGCCAAGTGCCAGCAAGGACCAACCAAGGACCAGCCAAGGTGCTTGCAAGGACCAAGCAAGGACCAGCCAAGGACCAAGCCAAGGACAAGAACCAAGGACCAGCCAAGGACCAATCAAGGAGCAGCCAAGGACAAGCTAAGGACCAACCACGGACCAATTAACGAGCCAGCCATAGACAGGAGCAAAGGACCAGCCAAGGACCAATCAAGGACCAGTCAAGGACCAATGAGGACCAACCAAGGACCAATCAAGGACCAGCCAAGGACAAAGGACCAACCAAGGACCAAATCAAGGACCAGCCAAGGATCAACCAAGGACAAACCATTGACCAGCCAAGGCCCAACCAAGAACCAACCAAGGATCAATCAAGGACCAGCCAAGGACCAACCAAGGACCAGCCAAAGGACCAAGCAAGGAAAATCCCAAGGACCAACCAAGGTAAGTGGGGATCAGCCAAGGACCAACCAAGGACAAACCAAGGACAAGAAATGGACTAGCCAAGGACAGCCAAGGACCAACCAAGGATCAATCCAAGGAAGGGCCAAGGACCAATAAAGGAGAAGCCAAGTGCTAGCCAAGGACCAGCCAAGGACCAGCCAAGGACCAGCCAAGGAAAGTGGGGACCAACCAAGGACCAGCCAAGGAAACAGCCAAGGACCAACCAAGGACCAACCAAGGACAAAGCCAAGGACCAGCCAAGGACCAACCAAGGACCAGCCATGGACCAGCCAAGGACCAACAAAGGACCAACCAAGGATCAATCAAGGATTAACCAAGGACCAAACCAAGGACCAATCAAGGAACCAACCAAGCATCAAGCAATGGAGCAGCCAAGGACCAATTAAGGAGGCAGGACCAACCAAGGAAAGTGAGGACCAACCAAGGACTAGCCAAGGACCAACCACAGACCAGCCAAGGACCAGCCAAGGACAAACCAAGGACCAACCAAGGACCAGCCAAGGACCAACCAAGGACCAGCCAAGGACAAGCCCATAAGACCAACCATGGACCAGCCAAGGACCAGCCAAGGACCAGTCCTGGACCAACCAAGAACCAGCAAGGACAAACCAAGGACCAACCAAGGAAAGTTGGGACCAATCAAGGACTAGCCAAGAACAAAGCAAGGACCAGCCAAGGACCAGCCAAGGAAACCAACCATGGACCAGCCAAGGCCCAACAAAGGACCAGCCAAGGATCAATCAAGGACCAACCAAGGATCAGCCAAGGACCAACCAAGGATCAATCAAGGACCAGCCAAGGATCAATCAAGGAGCAGCCAAGCCTGGCTGTGTGTTTCCTGATGGGGCCGCCTTTACAGCTGCTTTTTGTATCTCTGCTTCTGTCTCCTTGAACTCCCACGGCCTCAGCAGATGGCCACACTGCAGCCTGGTTCCTTCCTGTTCAAAGGGAGTTTTTCCTCTCCACTGTCACAAGCATGCTTAGTGTGAGTGGGATTGTATTTTTGAGTCAATGAGTCAATGCAATCAACTGGTTTTCCTTTTAGATAGAAAACTTTGTATCAATTTGACTGGATGATCTGGTTGAAGTGTAAAGTGCCTTGAGATGACATGTGTTGTGAATTTGGCCAGTATAAATAAACTGAATTTAATTGAATTGAAACCTTTTCTAACTTTATTTATGAGTCAAGTAATGCAGCCACATTCTTAAAATGAAAAAGCATTTCTGGAAATGCTTTTTCATTTTCAAATTTTACATTTTAAATTGAATTTTAGTATGTATTTGCTGGGGTTCATTTGAAAAATAAATCTCAGATGTCTTCTTCATTTTAATTAAGCAAAAGGATGAGCAGTCTTGAGCAAGAAAATTAAAATACAAACAGGATTATTGATTACTAATTTCATTTATGAGTCAAACAATGCAGCCACATTCTTAAAATGAAAAAGCATTTCTGAAAATGCCTTTTCATTTGAAATATGGTAATGATTTGCTTCCATACTTCCTCACCTACATCATCAATAACAACAACTACATAATCAACAGCAACAAAGTGGAGCTTTAAAACCAGACACAGCTGAAACAAACTGTTCAAAATAGAATATGGTTAGATGTATATTTGCAACAATAGGCGTTGTTGTCGGAAAATCTAGATTTCTCTTCTATTATATATTAATTTATCCTATTTACTCACTATAAACATTTTTACACAGTCTGTTTATCCAGGTTGATACCAGAGGAATGGTGTGCATATTGGAAACCAGTAAATTACCTGTAGATAATGGGGCAGATTTTGCAGATCTAGGGCAGTAGAACAAAGGCAAGGTTCCAGGGAATTGTCAACTCCCTAAAAAGAAATTTAGAAATTTTTTATTTAATGTTGCAATAGAAAAATATGGAAGATAAGATAAACCAATATGATGAGACGTTAGAGGCTTAAAAACAAGTTAAGGTAAGAAGATTTACAGATTTTAGAAAAAAAAAAAAGGCAGTGTTTAAACCTGATATATTTACTCTGTATTATATACATTAAACTTACACTATACTAAGTTATAATAATGAAATTTCATTTCAATGGCGCTTTTAAAGAAACAAAACTCTAAACTTTTACAGGAAATTAAAAACTCATGGCAAAAAAAAAAAAAAACTTTTAATTATTACAGAAAAAAGTAAGTAGGGCAATAAATAAGGTGAAATTAAAATTTTAAACAAAAAAACTTGTAATATAGAGGAATTAAAAAATCACAAGTTACAAAAACTTAATTAAATTGAGAAAAGGGCAAAATAATGTTGAGAAAAAGGCATAAGGATGGTGATGAGAAAAGTATGTGGTGAGACTTAAAGTGGCTGAAGAGGAAGGATGAAGTGGGGCGACTGATGAGACGACATTCCTTTCCTGAAAAAGGGTTCTTCTTTTATATGGTAAGATGAATACTTTATTTTTTCATTCATTTGAAATATTGAAACTTAAACTTAAACTAACCATTGTTATGTTTTTTGTTGTTTTTTTTACTCCCTGGTCTTTAAACATGGACTCCCTGAATGGAGCCACTCCTTGTGGACCTGGAGGAGTTGCCCACCCTCCCATCAGAAAGCCGGAGAAAGACAGCTTTGGTTCAAGCATCAATCACCCCCCCAACGCACACACACCGTCACAGGAACTGAATGGAAATTAGTTAAAATATGGGGAAAACAAGATAAAAGGATTTTCATCTGCTCTGAACCCCTGACCCTAATAACTCACCTGAGCTGCAACTTGCTCCCCAATGTGTGTGTGTGTGCAAGAACCATGAGGACAGAGACACTGGGAAAATTTCTTTTGTGGGGAAACAAGGAGGAGGTGCACCAAAAATAAGGCTTTCCTTCTCTCTGGTGCTAAATTAATTTTTTATTAATATAGTATTTTTTTGTTTTGTTTGAGAAGTGGGTAACCTTTTTGGACTGAGGTGGGGGAGCCTGGGGGCAGCAATCAGTAAAGGGTAAAGTGATCGATTATATATTTTCTTTTATTTTATTTTACATTTCCATAGACTATGCAAGAAAAAAGCATTTAGATCTCTCTTATTAGATTCCTTTCTGCATCTTGCAATGAAGAAAATGCTTTTGATACAGACTGACTTTCTTGATATGACTTATCTGTGGGAAAATGTCTAAAATGAGAGTGATGATGTACGGCCTGGTTGGCTTTCACTAAACTATGATTGTTTTAGAGTAATTTTGATCAAATTAAAACCAACCTAAAGTATCTAAAACCAAAATTATCTTTTTAAAAAGAAAAAACCAGCAGCAACTGTCTTTTCCTATCGGCTTCAGGACTGGAAAACAAAACGTTTATTATCAGGCCTGTGGTTGTTTTAAAAACAGGACGGGTCTCGTTTTGTTCATTTCCGGCTATCACCATGTTCCATAATGTCATGGAAGGACCTGGAGATGAAAACTGAGGCAAATCCAGGGAAAGAAAATGGTCCAAACATGGTCTGACACAGTAGTAGTAAAATTTGCAAAGGTTTTAGTCACAAACCAAATTCTCTATTTCCACAGCAGCCACTCGGAGAGATTAGCTTCATCTTTTGCAGGATTTTGTGGTATGTTGCTTTGTCCCTGTGCCATGAATGTCTGAGGTTTCTGACTAAGACAGAGAAAAGGTGACGGTTGCTCTGACTTGTGAAAATGTAAACAAAATAGCACCTTATAAATGAAAAAGAATGAATAATATAATCCAATAGTATAAAGTTTAAAGTTATGTGTCACTTTAATCTGAATTAGATTTCACCAAATGAAAACTAAGAATTTGATTTCCCTTTCCTCCAAAAATATGAATACACAACCACTTAAAACTTATTAACAATGAAATCAGTGATTTTCATCCCTTAGTGTTAAAAATAAATGTTACCCTACAGTTTACCAAATACCAAATATATGAGATGTAGTTTGGAAAAATGCAACTAAAATACATAAAAGCTATGAGTTTATTAACTAAAATGGCAGATTTTTCACAAAAATAAATAATAAATCCCTGAGGATTTGACTCAAGTGGCATATTTTCCTGAGAGTGAAATAATATTAATAACTTTTGGCACATTTAAAACAATTATGTTTGAAGGAGAATTAAACCTAAAACCTGAAATATCACAACAAATAAAGTTAAATGAAACAGATTGTTTTTTATTAAATTAATATGAACAGATTTTGCTTGTTTAACAATAATTGGGCATTTCTGCAAATAATCAAGAAACTGTGTCATTATTTAAATGCTAATGTTTAATTTGTTAACCCTAATTTTTAAGATTTAGGTTAAACTTTATGGGTAAATAAATGTAGAGAAAAAATAATTTGTATAAAAAATAAAGTCATGCGCTTTTTAAATTTGTTTCTTTTTAAATGGATTTATTAAGAAGTAAATATATCTTAGTTGATCTGAAATAAATATACAAATTTATTTAACAAAAAGCATTGGTTAATAATTATACGGTGTTCCAATGACTAATTGGAAATAATGATAATATTATTTAATAACAATGATAACATTAAAAAATAATGATGAATCTGAAGAGGATTTAGACTGCAGAATTTAATTGAACTTTCTGAATTAAGGAAAATTTTGTCTTCATCTATTCTTCAACTTGTATGTTAGATCCAGATATATCCCAGGTTAAATGGACTGAATATGTTTTTCTCAACAGAACATTTTATTTGTTCCTCCATTTTAAATGTGATTAAACTAGAGAAAAACAGATATGTAACCTAATAAGGATCCATATAGATGCTGTTAAAACATCTGAAAAACCCATGTGGAATTTGACTTGGTCAATTGAGAGCAGACCTAAATAAACAACCTTATCCAAAATACTAAATTATGACCAAACAAGTTTAAAGTGAATCACTTACACCATACGAAAATGTCTTCTTATAAAGGAAAAAAATTATATAACATACCAGGCCATAAAGCTTCCCACACCAGATATTCTCATGACCCTCAGATAATGGACTTGTACCTGTACTTGTCCTGTTGATCTCAGTGCAGCATTTGATACAGTTGATCATAATATTCTTTAGAAAGACTTGAATATTTAAGGCTGGTTTTAAAGGAACAGCACTAGACTGGTTTTAAAATTTTATCTATCTGATCAAATTCAGTTTTTCATGTTAATGACAGATCTCAACATATAAGTCAGCAGCGGCACTGGAGTGTAATTGTACCCGGTGCTAGGACCAATTTCTTCTTTACTACTTTATACATGCTCCCCAATTGGTGGTAGAGTTATTGTAGGACAGCATGTGGGATTGAATTTTCACGTTAGGTTGATGATACCCAGCTATAATTCGTCTATAACCAGATGAAGCTAATCCATTACATAGATTACAGGCATGTCTTGAAGACATAAAAACCTGGATGACTCTTAAGTTTCTGCTTCTGAATGCAGACAAAACAGAAGTTATAGTCTTTGGACCCAGAGTCTTTGAAAAAGAAGCTGATTAGCTAGTCACTTCATTTGAATGGGATTGAACTGAGCACATCTAAGAAAAGGTAAAAAAAATCTTGGTGTTATATTTTTTGATCTGAACCTGTCAGTTTAATCCCACATCAAAGAGGTTTCTCTAGATTTTCCTTCTTTCATCTGGAGGAATATTGCAAAAATTAGAAATCAAGTTCAGGGGTGATGCTGAGAAACTAGTCCATGCATTTGTTACTTCCAAGGCTGGACTATTGTTCTTCTTACTATCAGGAAGTCCACAAACTAGTTAAAAAGCCTTCCCAGCTGATCCAAAATGCTGCAAACTAGAGTTCTGATAAAAATCAAAAAGAGCTGATCATATCTCGCCTTCATCCTGGCTTCTCTTCATTGGCTTCCTGTTAAATCCAGAATAATAGAATTTCTGAAAATCCTCCTTCTCACATAGCAAGTAAAGCCTTAAATGGCCAAGCTCCATCTTATATCAGAGATCTGATTGTTCCTAACAGAGCAATCGCTCTCAATCTGCAGATTTACTAGTGGTTCCTAGAATTCTAAAAATAGAATGGGAGGCAGATCTTTTTAGTTATCAGGCTCACTCTCACCGTGGAACCAACTACCAGTTTTAGTCCCAAGTGAGGCAGACACCCTGTCTACTTTTTAAGGCTAGGGTTAAAACTTTCCTTTTGATAAAGCTTATAGTTATAGTTATATATATTTATAGAGTGGCTCAGGTTATCCTATCCTCAGGTTTCATCATTCTGCTTCATTCTCTCGCTATTCTCCTCTGCATTAACAGTTAGTTTAATCTCTAACGTTATGCTCTCTCTAATTTTCCTCATAGTAGCTTCATATCTGGTCTGTTCCTATTGTTTGGCTTGTGACTCCATCCTGGAGAGAAATATCAGCTGTGCTGCTGCCATCAAAACCTTTTGTTTATAAATGCTGGAGATCGGCCTGTTTTCTAGTGTAGTCCTGTTTCTCTGACCGTGACTGGCTGGATGTGCTCGTCTTCATCCTCTGGCATGGGAGCTGGCTTCGGAGCTCGTCTGCACCTGGCTTCCCCGTGTTTCCTGGATGGGGCCGCCTTTTACAGCTGCTTTTGTATCTCTGCTTCTGTCTCCTTGAACCCCAGTCGACACCTGAAACGGGTGTGTACATGGCATGCTAACACTAAACCTTGGTTTTGCTGCATAGGTTTCCTTCCTGTTAAAAGGGAGTTTTTCCTCTCCACTGTCCCTGGCAAGGGGCATGCTTAATGTGAGGGATTGTATTTTTGTCAATGCCTACGTCAACTGGTCTTTCTCCTTAGATAGAAAAACTTTGTGAATCCAATCTGACTGTGGATGATCTGAGGTGAACTTTAAAGTGTGCGATGGAGATGAAATGTGTTGTAAATTGGTAGCTTAGTAGAAATGAACTGAGCTTTAATTGAATTGAGTGTACTGTTTTGACTGATTTGAATTTTTTTCTTTCCAGGGAAACAAAAAGTGTAACTGATAATGAAAAGAACTAAAAATTGAAATTCTCAGAAAAGAGATATTTTACCATAAAAAGTATCATCATAGGGAAAAAACAGTAAAAATTTTTTGCCAACTAAGATGTGATTCCAGGGCTCTATTTATTGGCAACATATTTTAGCTATCATAATCTTTTCCAGGATATTTTTCCATCTATTATAATCATTTAATATTGTCCACTGACTTAATGCAGTATGTATGATGACTGTTCTCTCTTTGCAAAGATATGAATAAATGTGCCGACTGAGTGAAATCCATCTCCGTTTATTTAACTAGGGTGAATAGTTGAATACTTTGTTCTCAAGACAGCATGAAGGGGTTAAAGTTCTATATTACATACACCCTATCATATAACCTTTTAAAGGCCAATAAGACAGGGGATGTAGTAATATGTCCCTGTTGAAGGTAATGATGGATGGTGAACATATGTCATTTCCAACTCTTTACCAGCTGTCAGACACATATACTTTAGTGTTACTGCTATTACATGAAGACTGAAAGTTTTTCATTGTCTCATTTAGCAAAGGCAGTCCACCTCCTTAAATTTCATTCTGTTCTCTACTTATTTGCTCAATTTGCCGAAATATCAGCCTGCATAAAAGTAAAACTTCGGTCATATTCAGAATTCAAACGTCTGAAAAGTAAATATGAAATTCCTACACACTGTTTAATCAAATGATCAGTGTTTTTAATTCAAAGTAATTTTCTATTAGAATGTGCTTTACCGGAGGTATCCATGTACTACACTACTGCCACCTACTGGCTTGTGACGCCACGGTGCGGTGGTATCGGGCTGTTGATCAAGTCCCAGTGCTGTATCTATCTGGTTTGTCACACTGCCACCGCTATTATCCAAGTCATCTTGAAAACATCTTTCTTCCAAATGTTGGCTACATATTACGGTTTGTTTTTTTTTTCTGGCCAGAAGTTCGATGGCAAATCCTTCGTCTTCTAAGTTGGCAATCCAACGATGAACCCGGGCTTATGTGGGAGGATCAGGAATCAGAAAGAAGATGATAACTAATTCTTTTTTCCACTTTTACCTGATGTATTCCAGCATCCAGAACTGCCATGCACATGGGCATGTCAGTTTCACTATAGCTCTTGGTGAATTTCAATGGTGAAGTCAAAATCATGCTTCAATAATTGTTGTTGATTGCAGATTTGTCTAGTATTTCCTACAGTGGATTTTGCTTGTGTAGGGGAGAATGGTACCTAGGTTTATCGAACCGCGAACTTCACTCGCCAGAAGATGTCAGGAGGTGAAGGTGTTACTATATTTGGGCAAAAATGGCCACTCCCAGACTCAGGGATCCTGAAAAAATTATTATTATTATTCTTATTTTTCCCTGATTAACACTAAATGAATTAAATCATTGCAAATGTATTAGTTTTAGGTATAAAAAATGATCCATTGATTATTCCTTGCTGACTGGACTTTTCCTTTAAGAAAAACCAAAATTAAACATGATTCCTGTAACAAAATAAAGCTTAATTCAAATGTTTATACTACGTGAAATATAACAAGCGAATGCACTTTTGGCTGGTTTATGGAGGGGGAAAAAGTAGAAATTTTCCTTTAGTGTTAGGTAAGGGTTTAAGAGCACCAAAAAGTAACAGTTCTGTGTATACTGTGGTTTTAAAATCACAAAAATAATTTAGGAAATATTTTGAAAATTATCTAAAATCAATTTCAAACAGCAAAGTTACTCTCACATTCACACTTCATCTTTTGTCATCTTTATTTTCTCTAATTACCATTTTTTGTCATGAATTATTTGGAGGTTGGTTGAGGACCCAAATGCATTAGCCAGGAAACAGAGGTGAATCTTGTAGATTTAATGAATAACTGAGGCAAAATCTAAAAATACGAAGAAACGAAAAAAAACAGAAAGCATCAGGGAGCAAGAGACAAAGGAGCAACTAAACAACAAGGAACCAGGAGTGAATGACTGCAGAGTAGTGGAGTACATAAAGGGAACAGAACAAAGGATGGGCTAATGAAATAATATGGAGCAGGTGTGAGTGGAACGATTTGAAGGACGAGTCCACTGTATCCTCAGTATCCTTGGTTTTCCCAGGATTCATTGCAAGACCAAGCAAGCTGGCTGCTCCGTGATCAGAGTAAATGGTACTTGGTGACGAACAGCGGTGAATATTGTAAGTTCAGGTTAAATAAAATATAAGTTTGAATAGTTCTGCGAATAGTTCCATCTAAAATGAATAAAAATAATTGTTTTAATGGTTATTGAGTCAGATATGTGGCGGTAATGTTTGCTTTATTTCTTTATCAGTTACTGTGTAAATGGGTTTCAGATTCTCACATATATCTGCAGTGTGGGGACTATAAATCTGATAGGATTTTTATTTTTTAATTGCTATTTTGCACAATTTGCTTAAGTAAGTATTTTTTGTTGTTGAATATAAGAGATTTTGCAGATATATATTTTTATACATACATTATTTGGATTCTACTTTCTACCCCTTTTATAGAATAGAATAGAATAGAATAGAATAGAATAGAAAATCTCTTTATTGTCCCACAATGGGGAAATTTACAGCAGCAGAAAGATTATTGAAAATGGTCACACAAATGTGGACCTTAGAAAATGTATAAGAATAACATAATAGAAAAGAGTAAAAATATAAACAATAAAATAATGTACTCTTGAGTGTTTTAACAATATAAAAACTGTGCACCTGGAGGATAAATAACCAATATACAGCTATGGACATTTTTACAGTGATGGGTATTTGGAAAACAGTAGCAACAGCAGAGATGTGCAAAAAGTCTTTGTTCACTTTACAATAAAAAAAAAGGGGAAAAAAACAGTTTTGAAAAGTTCGGCATTCAATCTTTTCCTGCTTTGCGTGTCAACTGTAACAGTTGCTAAGGAACAGAGCGTACGGCGGTAAAAGCTGCCGAAGGGTAGACCTGTTTGAATACCAATAGCCAAAACTTTTACGGTCTCTTCTTTTTAAGGTCTTCAAAGGATCCAGTCCAGAACACCTAATAACTGAAAACAAAAAACTTAGAGTCCCAAAAGGGGGAGAAGCATGACAATTCTAATAAAAAACAAACAAAAAAAAAAGCCTCACCTAATCCCTGACAGGATTTTGTGATGTGAATGCAAACAAAAGTTCAGATTTCTCTACCTCATTCACAGATGGTCAAATGTTGCCAACTTTGTCAAAATTGTGCCGCTCCCTCCCTAAATTCAGCACCACTGCGTCGCTCAGCTTCGCTCCAGATCTGCCCTCTATAGAGATAAAATGGGAATTCTTTGCTCCAGTTGCTAAATTCAACCATTAGAGTCTTAATGGAAAACACTCCAAATGACAAAATTCCAATCATCTGAATTTCTCGGTTGCTCTGGCCTCATAGTTTTCTTCATAATCTATTCCGTTCCCAGTCAGACCCGGAACCACAACTGGCATTCGACCCTCACCAGTGATTCCCTTCTGTTTGCGATTCTGATCCAGTAGTGTCTGAATCTCAGTGCTGATAACACAACATATCTGTGACACAGGTCAGACAGCCTCACCATGGCATGAACAGCTGCTAACTCTTTTCAAAAATGGTCATAGACCAAGTATCCACCAAGTCCAATAAGCAAAAAAACTGCTATCAATAATCTAATTAAGTTCACATCTTCAAAGTCCTTAAAACGACAATAACGTCAGCTACATCCTTTTGTGTTTCCCCTGGTAAACCATGACATGCCTAGCAGTGTGTGTCCAGTCGGAACCACTTTACCCAGCAGGACATGTAACAAGGCAGGACTTCTTACCACAGTCCGTTTGGGAGAGGCTAGAGATCATCTCAAAAAGTTGGTCTCTGTCCGGTAGTTTGGTCCGAACCAGAGTTTGTTGGTCTTTATTTACACCTGCACCAGTTGCGGCTGGCCAATATTAAGAAATGTTTCATAAGGGTGGCCAGATGGGGCCAGTAAAAATCTTGGGTTGACACACTGAAACTAAAAGCCCTAATTTGAATTGACTATTGTGATAAACCTACCCTTAGAAAACTTTGATATAGACTAAAGTAACCTCCAAAAAATCCTGACTAAGTGGAAGACGGCCGCAAACCCGCGCAGACAAAAAGCAGCTGTGATTTTTCCTTTGTGTGCCTTTCCAGCTGTCTGTTTGGCCGTCTTTCTCGATTTGGGCCTGGGGCGCACCATTTTAAAAAACCGAGGAATTACAATGGAGGAAAGGTTAATCAGTCTTTTTGCCAACTCCATTAACATAACCTGTTCCTCTTCGATGTCCAGCAACTCTAGATCCATATCCGTGATATCTTGCAGATGCTACATTGTTGTTTTGGAAGATAAACACTCCCGCCAGCACCGCCAAAGTTCTCTTGACCATCCGGCGAAGTTCTCACGAGTTCTCGAATAGGCTCCCTATGGCTTCCATCTAAGGGCTAAAGAAAGAGTGACAGCTCAGCCCACGCTCAATGCTACAGCTGAATTAGCCCCAGGATTGACCTTATATCTACAGGAAGAAAATCCATGCATGACAAGATCATTCAGGTCCTCAGTGACAAGCAGTGTTATCTGGAGGATTCCAGCTCTCCAATAGTACTTGAAGATTTTATACAGTGATTATTCTGAGGGATGTGATTTAAAGACAATTCATGTTTTGCAAACGTAGGTGTCGACATAAAGATTATACATCCCCATATTTAATATAACATGCCCCCCCTGGTGTGGAGATATTACAGCTAGTATAGTCATATATCATCCTCTCTCTGCTGACCCCGTACACTTCTATAGTATCCTTATAATAGACACCAGCTATTGTTGAAGGATATTTTTAATTAAAAACATAACAGATCCCTCCCTGCCCAGACTCCCACATCTCGTTAGATTTTCATCCATATTTTTGTAGTATCTTATTTAAATTTCTCTTAAACAAATGTGTATTTGTTTGTTTATTTCTTATAAACCAAACCTACAAAAAAAGTAAAAGCCTTTTCAGTGAAACTGAGTCATAAGAACCATTTTTTCTGTCAAAGGGCGAAAAGGTGTGAAATTGTGACCAAATGTCTCTGCGAGCTGCGTAGGGTTTTAAACAGAGAAATTATTGCATCACTCAAACGTTTTGTCCTCAGTATTATTAAAATCTAATGGAACAATAAATTACCTCTGACCATTTCTCTAACTTAAAGGGTACATTTAGATGCAGTGTTTTTGTTAATTTACAAAGAGAAAAATGTTTTCCTGTGTGCAGCCACTGTGTGATTGAAGAATAATTTTACATCAAGTTCCAATGTGGAGGTCATAGCTGCAGCCTTTATTTGCCGTTTTAATCTAAGCAGGGGCGGATTTATGAAATTTTGGGCCCTAGGCAAAAACAGGCAGGGGGCCCTATGAACTGAGAAGATAACACATAAAACAGACCCATTATACAGATAGAGAAATGTTAATAGAATAGACATCTATTATTTTTTCCAGGTTTTTTTCCCTCTCTTCTTGTTCCTTTTCTTGTTGTTTTCCTCCCTAAGTTTTGTACTCAGCTGACTTTTCATGCTGTCTTTAAGGGAATGAAAGATTTTTTCCAAGCACTAAGCCCACTTAGCTGATTGCTCCTTCCTGTGTGTTCCAAAAAGGCGATGGCAAAAGTATATAACCCAGTCCTTCTTTTCACTGTAGACAAACCATGATCTGCTTATCTGTTCTCCATTTTTCATTTTGATGAAACAATAGCTGCATGAATCATGACAGCAGACAAGATAGAGGAGAGCAGGAGGCGGGTTACCAATCTACTTGCTCTGGAGAGCAGAGTTCGCTGCTTTTAGATGTTGTCGCCAAAAGTCTCCAGTAGCAGAAAAAAGTGCTTAGAGGGGTCTGAAAGTCGCTAAATATAGCAACTAAAGCACTAAATTGGCAACACTGCTCTTTGCTACCGTTTTGTTTTCAAATGGTTTGCTGCTGTCTTTTTGGACCCTTCTGAACATGTGCAGCAAAATGGACTGATCCAATATGGTGGACACTGAAGGGGCGTTCTGATTTTATCAAATACATTATTAATGTGCACAAATAAGGAAAAGTTGTGTTAACCATACATGTAAACAGTAAACAGAGTTTTATGGGGCCCCAAGGAACAATACTCGGCAACTGCCTAGTATTACCTAATGGTAAATCCTCTCTTGAATCTAAGTCTAATCTCGGTCCTTCTCTATGTTCCAAACTATTCCTCTACAGTCAAACTTAAAACCGGCTCTCCAGAGGATTCTTCTGTATTTTGACCTAAAGAAGGTGAGAATTAAAAAAGATCTTATGTTTTCTTTCACCCAAATGGACCTAAAATATTCTTCTTGGGGAAGTTTTAAACTGTTGAACCACAGAAAACAGAGTTTCTTCATTGTTCTGGTCAAAAGCATTTACACACGTTATGAAAGCACACAATTTCAGGCTGATCACCTGTCAGCAGCTATCTAATTAAGGTTTTCCAGCCCTCAGTCCCCTTCTGCTCCACAAGTTCTATCAGAGCAGAGAAAAAGCAACCAGTTAAGTAGTCAAAGAGAGAAGTTTCCCTGCAGAATTGCAGAGGATGGCATCACAGAGCCATTTCCTCAGCCATCAGCCTCTCGTGCTCAGAGGGGGAAGAGTTGATTTAAATCCTACATCACCTCTCATTGTCTAGTACATCACTAACACTTAAGATTGTATCCCTTTTCTCTGTTCTCTGTCCCCTCTGCTATCCCCCACTCCCTGTCTGCTATCTCCACTACCATGTCCTTTTATGTGGCAATGATGAGCCTGTTCAGCTTCTCCATGCTGATGCGGGGAGGCTGCGTGACGGGCATGTCCACACACTGTGGAAAAGGGAATGCAAAACACAGAACAAATGCACAGGGGAGCAAATCAATACAGACAGGAGTTCATCTCATCCCCAAAGGAAAGAGCTCCTACTCTACTAAACAATTAAAACTGCTTTTTTGTTGTTGTTGGGTTTTTTTCAAAACACAATTTGTAAACGACCATCTTAGATAGGTCGATAAAGTTTTAAAGGAGAATTCTGGTCAGCAAGGAATAATCAATGTATTATTATTTATAGCTAAAACGAATACGTTGGCTGTGATTTGATGAATTAAGCGCTAAGCATTTGTCATCACAAATCACAGTCTGGGAGCGGCCATTTTTGCCCAAATATAGTAACACCTCACTCCTGCCATCTTCCAGCAGTGAATTCACGGTGCGGTAAGCCTAGCGCCATTCTCCCCGCTTTACAAGCAAAACCAATGGGAACTACTAGGAACACATCTACAATCAACCACATATTATTGAAGATTTCCAGAGGAATTCACCATTGAAATTCATCAGAGCTATAGTGAAACTGACAATGCCCACGTGCATGGCAGTTGGGTGTTGGAATACATCTGGTAAAAGTGAAAAATAAAGAGTTATTTCTCCTTTCCAATTCCTGATCCTCCACGGACGGGTTCATTGTTGGATTGCCAACTTGAAGAGGGAGGATTTACCATCGAAGTTCTGGCCAGAAAAAAACCGTAATATGTAGCCAACATTTGGGAAGAAGAATGTTTCTAGATGACTTGGATAATAGCACATTGTGACAAACACCAGATACAGCACTGGGACTTGATCAAAAGTTTCCATACCGCAGCTGATACGCCACAAACCAGTAGTAGGTGGCAGTAGTGTTCTTTGACAAACATGGATGCCTCCAGTAAAGCACATTCACATGAAAATTACTCTTAATTAAAAACACTTTTCATTCATTGAACAGTATGTGTTATAATTTCATACATAAAGTACTTTGAGGAGCTTGAATTTGAGTATGAGCAGACTTTACCTTTAAGTGGTTAGGCTCCTTAGTTTATAAATGTTAGAGATCGGCCTGTTTTTTTTAGTGTAGTCCTGTTTTTCTGCTCTCTTCATCCTCTGACATGGGAGCTGTACTGTTCTGCCTATTAACCACCGCACATGTCTGTTCCCATCTGAACGTTCTGCCTGAACTCTCTATGGACTCCTGGAACCCTGAACCAGCCTGTTACTGTTCTCATCGGTTTCCCTAACCAAGTCCCAAACTTCTGGACCTCTGAGCCTTCCTGTTCTGATCTGTTTCCATTACCTGGCTCACACTTCTGCTTCTTCTCTGCATCTCGTTGGCAGCCCACCGGCTGGAGCCCACCTTGCTCTATGGAGATGGACTGAACTGTTAAACCAGAGGTTCCAGTGATGGGCAGCAAAAAGAAGGATTCTGGATAGTGTTTATAGTACCAGCATTTTATAGTGTCATTACTGTATGTTATATCTTTATTTCTTTAGCTTATTCTCAAGAATTTACATTTGACATAACAGTTTTGTTAGATTTTACATAACTTTATAGAAGATTAAATCAGTTTTAATGATCATAGGTAGTAAGAAGGTCAATTACTCAGTATTTAAGTAGCCTTTTTAGCAAATACTTTTTCACTCTTGAGTAATTTGTTTAAAGTCCACGTTTTACTTTTAATTGTGTAGAAATATGATAAAGTAGTGCTACTATTACTTAAGTACAATTTTTGGGGACTCTAACCCTGCAGTAGGGCGATGTCTGCTGATCTTTGTGCGCTTCCAGAGAGAATAGATACAGTTTTCTTCCATTTACCTAAAGTTTCTCCAGCATTTGATATTAAACAAAGTTCCCAATCTGCTGTCTATCAATGTCTCCTGTTTACTGAGCTGCCTGCTCCTGAAAGATTTGCTTCAGACAGGAACACCAGTAACATCTCAGTCCCTCTGAGGGACCAAGATTCATTCTCTTCAAAGTCTGCCATTGCATATACTGTGATCTTTTATGATCATTATATTCAATTCAGTTTATGTCTATAGCACCATTTTAACAACACGTCATCTCAAGGCAATTTACAGTTCAACCTGATATTACAGTCAAAATTGATTCAGAGTTTTTCTATCTAAGGACAACCAGTTGATTGCATCGACTCATTGACTCAGAAGCAATCTCTCCACTATAAGCATAGCTTGTAGCGACGGTGGAGAGGAGAAAAACTCCCTTTAACGGAAGAAACTGGGGTTCAAGGGAGACAGAAAGAAGACAATATAGAAAGAAGAAGCAGAGATACAAAAGGCAACTATAAATAGGAGGCCCTGTCCAGGAAACACAAAGCCAGGCAGACGAGCTCCGACACAGCTTCCATATCAGAGGATGATGATAGCACATCCAGCCAGTCACAGTCAGAGAAACAGGACTACACCAAAAAACAGGCCAATCTCCAACATATAAAAAAAAAAAAAGGTGTTGATGGCAGCACAGGGGATATTTCTCTCCAGGATGGAGTCACAGCCAAACAGGAACAGACCAGATGAAGTTTTACATGGAGAAAGCAGAGAGAACAGAACGTTAGAGATTGAACTAATAGATTCTGCAGAGTGGGAGAATAGGAGATAGAAATGAAGCAGAATGATGAAAATGGCTCCATGTGTCCTCCAGCAATCTAAAACTATAGCAGCATATATAAAAAGATAGCTCAGGATCACCCTACCAAAAAGACCAAATCTCAAACTTTTACCAAACTCAATTATACATCCTCTCAAATCAAAAACTACCTGCACTCCACACAGAGCTGAAGCAGTAACGACTATTTGACTTCTCCACATGTCATTGAATAATGGGACTTGATTAAAAATAAAATAAATAAATAGAGACCCTGTTAAGAAATTTCCCTTTTATCTGTAAATTTACTTCACTATAGCAGTCCAAACACTTTAAATCCTAAATAAACCTTTTCAAATATGATCCATTGGACAACACTTAATTTGCTCTTTAAGATTGTTTTAGCTCAGTCTTAAAAATTCAAAGAATTTTGTTCTGTAATTTGTTCATCAAAGATCCTTTCCCCATAAAGGGGAGATATTACAGCATCAAAGACAATGATTGGCTAGATTTAGGAGCCACGATATACATACACATCAGCAACTTGTGTTCGAGTTAAAGAACAAAGCTGCACTGACGAGAAAAAGGACAGATATTTGACAAGGTTCCCAGACTCGTAATCCAAATGTTGCCAGTTTTCCATGTATCACAGGCCCTCACTGCAGTGTAAGAATTAAAGGCGTGTCAAGCGGAATAGTTATTTATGGCCATTGGGAAGCCAACTTTTTTTAAAGCAAGAGGAAAGAAGCATTTAACCTGCATCAGGAGCCCAGAATGCTCCAAGCAGCAGTGTGTATCATAAATCCAGATGGGTTTACATCTGGAAGAAGTCTAAACCAGACTAGAAGCATGTGTGTCAAGCTATTAAAATCACATGAGGCTAGATCTGTAACAGTCATTATTCAGTAGATGTGTCTGATGTCTGTTCTGTTGGGTGAATTGATCCAACTTATAATTGCTTGCATTGAAGCAAAAGAAAGAAGAAAAAAAAAACGTCAGCCCTCACAGCCTCAATATGTTGGCCTATTAACTGCTAGTTAGATATAATTGCCAATACCCTAATGATTCCAAAGGAATAAGGTGGTATAAACTTGTAGATATGTTCCCAACCCTCCAGGCAGCTATTAGTTTTCCTGCCACTTCTTCAGAGATTAAAATATGACGACACGTAATCATAACAACAGGAGCCGCATGTCACCAAAACGTTGCAATGCGCAGTGGGGGTGTAGGTCTTCAGTTGGTGGATGAATCCAATAAAATCACAGTCTAAAAAGATTCCCTCACCTTCGTTTGGTGTTTTATGAGAACCTGTTTAAAGAGCCTGAGTTAGATTAAAGGGGAAAACATCTGCAGTCGTAGAAATGAAAGTGACAAACACACCTCAGCTTCTTCTCCAACTCATTGATGAATATAAAGACAGCAGTAAAAGGAAAAAGTCCGGTCAGCAAGGAATGATCAGTGGATCATTATTTATACCTAAAACTAACACGTTTGCGGTGATTTAATGAATTTAGCGTTAATCAGTAAAAAAGATAAAAACGATAATTTTCGCCATGATCCCAGAGTCTGGGAGCGGCAATTTCTGCCCAAATATAGTAACCCCTCCCTCCTGCCATGTTTCAGCAGTGACATCACGGTGCGGTAAGCCTAGCGCCATTCTCCCCGCTTTACAAGCAAAAATCAATGGGAACTACTAGACACATCTGCAATCAACAACAATTATTATTGAAGATTTCCAGAGGACTTCACCATTGAAATTCACCAGAGCTATAGTGAACTGACAATGCCCACGTGCATGGCAGTTGATGTTGTAAATGGGTTCATCGTTGGATTGCAAACCTGAAGAGGAGGATTTGCCATTCGAACTTCTAACCCGAGAAAAAAATAAACATGTCATTAATCCGTTACTCTCTCCTTTGCATAGTGCACTGGTCGTCGCCATCATGCATAACAGCAAGTTCTACTTTCAGAAGTTTGAATTCTGAATCTGACCGTACTTTTCCTTTAATTCAATCTGTACCAGTAATTTAGATTCTGTAGACACATTGCATGTCTGTGTTTTGGATCATAAAGAATCCATTATGTTCTTAAAGAGAATGATACTAAATCCATAATGCAGTTTTCAAATATAATTGTAATTTTAAAGGAAAAAGCAACTCAAAGCAACGTGGTTTCTAAAACCGCCAATCAGTGCTCTTTAACACTTCGCAGGATGTTGCTGGGTTTGTACTCTGACAGAGCAGACTGTGCTTTTTGAGGAAGCTAAGACTGGACTTGTCCTTTGAAAGACAGTAAGTTTAGGAGTACCCTCATCATAATTTTATGGATTCAGTTCTAGCTAACCCCTCTGCCAACTATTACTCATCAAGCTGTGTATAGTGTAAGAATGTCCGATGTTTTTAGGACTGGGCATTTCTTTTGTAGAGCACTGTTCTACTAGTAGGAATTCGACTCCATCTTACATCAGAGATCTGATTGTTCGTTATGTTCCTAACAGAGCACTTCTCTCTCAGTCTGCAGGTTTACTAGTGGTTCCAAGAATTTCTAAAAGTAGAATGGGAGGCAGATATTTTAGTTATCAGGCTCCTCTCTTGTGAAACCAACTACCAGTTTAAACCCCAGATTCCACATCCTCCGTCAGCGCCCCGCTCCGCCCAGCTCACGTATGTCATGCTGAGTACTTGTCTGCCATGTTAATCAATGAGACCTTGTCCACATCCACCGCTACTTCTCTGCACATCACCGTCCACCTCTGTCTTCTCTGTGCTTTACCGTCAAAATACCAAGCCAAGCTATTTTTTTGCTCCGATCCGGTCCGGCCAGGTCAAGATCCGCTATTGGAATAACACTAAACAGGAAAAAGAATGTCGAGGAGATTCGGTTTGTCAAATTAAAATATAGTAACTACAGATCGGTAACTAAAAATTAGAGCATAATTCTTTTATATTCCCCCAAAACTAAGAGCGTTTAATTAAACAGTTGGATGCAAACTATTGGTACTTCAACATACCAGGAAGCAGATTTTACATCTCCATCAAAATATTTATTTCATACTAAGAGGCTTAAAATATTTATCAAATTCAGTGAAAACTTCCATTAGCTCATCTGACAGCTTCAAAACAAACGTCTTAATGCAGGCATGGATGAGGAGATGCTGAGTTCGGAGGTAGAGAACAAACCAATTTTGTATTATTCTAGTTAACCGTGTTACAAAAATACACAACAAAAAAAAAAATGTTTGGGCAGAAACTGCACATATGCTGGATGCTGATGCGGATTTTTTAATGTGTCATATTAAATTAAGCGGCGTTTATTTCTACATCTTTTGCCCCTATGCATTTAATAATAATACTGCTAATACATGCTCTCCACGAGCTCTGAGGAGGTCGCAGTGGATCAAGATGGGAGGAACCGCAGAGGCTGAAGGCGTTGCTTTGCACAGAGGATCTGGAGCCGAGTCGGGTGAGTACTTTTGAGGCTAGGGCTTAAAAAACTTTCCTTTTGTGATTAAGCTTATAGTTAGAGTGGCTCAGGTTATCCTGAGCTATCGCTATAGTTTTGCTGCTATAGGCTCAGACTGCTGGAGGACATAGGGACCACTTTTCTTCACTTTATTTTACATCAATAGTAAAAATATTTGGTTAATGCATCCCCATACTTCAACTGCCACACAATTCCTTGGCCCTTTAATAAATCACTGAAAGTGGTCGGTGCAATCGATAGGTCTACATAATTCCTTATTGAGCTACTAACCTGAAATTTAAAGTGGTAATTTTATTTTATTGTCTCATTATCGTAAGTGCCCCATCCTAACAATGAAGTTGGCCCTTTTCGGCCCTCATTGAAGCCTGTTTTTTTCAGGAAATCTTTCTAACTGTGGTTTTCGGACTTTACTATGAACACCTCAAGAGGTGTTGCTTTTCTCAATGCAGGGTCATTATGTTAACATTCTGTCTTTATTTGCATATAGATAGTCTCTGCAAATACCTGTAGTCACAACAGCAGGCTCTCCTCAATTTGCCACTACAGTGAGTAAACAAACACACGCACCAACAGACACCAACAAACCTCAAGTCTTTTCCCATAGTACGAGACAGAAACAGTAATTTGTTTGCGACCTCCAAAACTTTTTATGTTTTCTCTTTTTCCGTCCCATAAAAATGAGTCAGATGCAGCCAGAAAAGAAAATGCATACATCCATAATCGACTCCTTTCACACAACCTCTCCGGACAAGGTGAATAGGAATTACCTGGAGGACCTTGCAGGAGACCTTCAGGCTGACACCAATGCCCTAAGTCAATAAGTGTGTGTTGTTGTTTTGCAGATTCATGTGTGTGATAGTAGAAAAGCAAGGATGGTATGAACATGTGTGCGTCTTGAAATGCATTATTGCATTTGAAAAAGTGCTAGACAAAGCACATTGTGAAACTGTGGACTGTCCATTTAAGCCTGCAGTCAGGTGAGTTCCAACAGGTCAGAGGAGCTTTTTAAAAAACATCACCTCCCCTTTACTTTGCGCCTGTAGCGTCCATCTGAAGGTTGACCCATGTCTTCCTGCTCGCCCCCTATTCTCTTCTTTTTCCCCCTTTGGAACAGCAGGGGAGGGTCACCCTGCTTTTCTGTTTCCTGAAAACATATTAGCTCCTTGAAAATGATAAATGTGACATTGAAAGAGAATCAGTTTCGCTTTTTTTTTCTTTTTTACAATCAGAGGCAATGCTTTCCCCTCAAACCTCCAACTAAACTTGTTACGCACTTGATGACCTTCCAGCAGGTAAAAACAAATTACAACACACATGGTGTCTTTAAGTCTGATCTGCAAACAGAGGTTGTCTCAAGGACGAGCTGGCTTCATGCATTTGTTCACAACACCACCCCCCCACCAACATAAATACAACACAGCCAGGCCAGCCTCCAACCACACAGTTTGGAAAGTTACTTTTCAATCTTACAAACATAAGAAAAAGGAAGTTAAACTATTCTGCTCTAAGTTCTACTTTATCCTGCTATAGCCCCAGAGCACCAGATCTATCAATAGTTTTTCTTAAACACTAATTTACACAACATTTTTGTAGCATCCAATTCCAGCATTACATTTCTAGCAGTGGCCTTGTCTCCTCAGAGGGGGGTATGTGGGGTGAATCCTGTAGATATCCATCCATCTATCCATGTTCTCCCACTTAGTCCTTGTCAGGGTAGGGGAGGGGCCTGTGCCTTTTACCAGCAGACTATGGTTGAGAGGCGGGGTCCACCCTGGACAGGTCACCAATCTGTCACAGGGCAACACAGAGACAAACAACCCTAAACACATACTAAAGGAAAATTTTGAGAAGTCAATTAATCTAACAGTCATGTTCTTGGACTATGGGAGGAAGCCAGAGTACCTGGAGAGATCCCACGCATGCTCAGGGAGAACATGCAAACTCCATGCAGAAAGACCCCGGCTTATGTCAGAGGATGAAGAGAGCACATCCATCCAGCCACAGTCAGAGAAACAGGACTACACTGAAAAACAGGCCGATCTCCAAAATCTATAATGCATAGCATTAGAGATTGAACTAACAGATTCTGCAGAGTGGGAGAATAGAGACAGAATGAAGCAGAATGATGAAAAAGGGGTCCCTATGTCCTCCAGCAGACTAAGCCTATAGCAGCATAACTATATAGAGATAGCTCAGGATAACCTGAGCCACTCTAACTATAAGCTTTTATCAAAGGGGAAAAGTTTTAAGCTTCTCCTACCCTTAAAATTAAAATGTTGAGTCTACCAAACAAAAACTTTTCTAGAAGCTGAACAGTTGACTTTTCTTGGAAGAGAAACATTTTTTTCCAGTTAGAATAATAAGCTGAACCTGACAGCATTGTTTGATAACCAGAACCAAACTAGGCCATTTGTGATTGACTTTATGGTTTCATAATCGGCTGCAAATTTCATGTCTCTGAAAACCTTTTGGAAACACATTAAATGAGAAAACATTGATGTGATTCTGATACATGGTTTTCAACATTTTCTACAAATAGGTCTGCAAAGCGTGGTCATCTAGAAATGTCAATGGAATCACGTTCTACTGCTGCTGCCTCTCAGTACTGCATGTCTCTACCAGCTTTGCACATCTGAAAACTATTTTTACTCATTTTCCCTCCTGAGGAGCCAGTAGGCCTTCCTTTGCAATTAAAAAAACTATTCTATAAATTGAACAGTGTTAGAAATAAACAACATGAGTTTTTGAACAATCGTTTACATTTTTTATATCGAAACGTTTAAAATTTAGCAAAATGTCAGTTCATCACAATTCCCTCTTCTATTATGGTATGAAATTATATGGTTAATTCATCTTAATGATTATTTTACATTTATATTGAATTGGTTAAGTTTGTGTTCAACACTTGTCCCTTATTCTTATTTTTGATTTATAAGGCTTAAATGTAAACATTAGTTTTGCAACTTTGCTTCATTTACTTTCCCGGGTTGGTTTATGTTAGCATTATGTTGCAGTTTCCTCCCCCATCTATTCATATGTTTAGGTTAAAGCTACTACTTCTGGACTTTTGGTTGAACTTGTTTATTTTGTTTAGTTTAGTTAAGTATATTTGTTTAGTTTGTTAAGTATATTCATGATATTTGTTTTCCTTTTTACTCACCATTGTTTTTCCCATTATTTCCTGCTAAAATGGCCGGATGATGTCATTGATTACTTTGCTGGGTTCAACCAATTAGAGGGTTTACTTTGGAGTAATGCTTTGCTTGTTTATTTTAATTTTGAGTGACATTGTCACATGCGCGAGCGATGCAAGCATCCTCCTTTCATTATGTAGACAGGCAATCTTCCTTCCGATTAATGTAGTTTCTCTTCTGTTCAGACTTTTGTTTATTTTTCTACCTTTTAATGCTAAAGTTCAGACTTGGTTTATATTTTTCTACCTTAATTGTTTGTTGATCACTGGCGTAGGTGTGTTGCCCCTTTGTTGGGGATATAAACTACTGACCCCTCTATTTATTCACGGATTGCTACTTGATATATATATATATATATATATACACTCACCGCCCACTTTATTATTATTAGGTACCCTATGCTAGTAATGGGTTGGACCCCTTTTGCCTTTAGAATCTGCCCCAATTTTTCGTGGCTATAGATTCAACAAGGTGCTGCGTGCGCTATTCCCTCAGGGGAGTTTGGTCCATATTGGACATGATGGCATCACACAGCTGGCGTCGCGAGATTTGTCGGCTTGCAATATCCATCCATGATGCTAATCTTCCCCGCTCCACCACATCCCAAAGATGCTCTATTGATTGAGATCTGGTGACTGTGGCAGGCCTTTGAGTACATTGAACTCATTGTCATGTTCAAGAAAACCAGTCTGAGATGATTCCAGCTTTTATGACATGGCGCATTATCCTGCTGAAAGTAGCCATCAGAAGTTGGGTACATTGTGGTCATAAAGGGATGGACATGGTCAGCAACAATACCAGGTAGGCTGTGGGCGTTGCAACGATGCTCAATTGGTACCAAGGGGCCCAAAGAGTGCCAAGAAAAAATAGTGCCAAGAAAAATATTCCACACACCACCGCCTGAATATATATATATATAGCCTGTATATATATATATATATATATATATATAGCAGTATAAGTATATATATATATATATATATATATATATATATATAGGTCTTATAATGTATATTATTTAATGTAATATACATGTTTTTATTATTATACATGTTATTATACAAAAACATGTATTTTACATGTATGTCATCAATTTAGCACTTTTGCCACACATCAGTATTATTATTAGCGCCACTCCATTAAGACATTAATTGTGTAGTGCTGGATTTGTATAATATGTTATATAACATGAGTTAGAGACTTTATTGACTTCATAATGATTATGCCATGTGATGCGTCTATTTTTTTTATTATAAGTTAAAGTGATCTGCTTATATCTATGAGTTAGCCAGTGTGTGTCAAAGTGATGAATTTATTGTGAAATCATGTAGGAAGCTGAGACTCTTGCAAGAAAATGTTCAGATTTATTTAATGTCCTCAGATGGAGAGATAGAGCTCTGACTGGGCAAAGCTCAGTACATTCATTTATACAGCAACTCCCTACACACACACTCTCCCTTGGAACTATCCCACCCCCTGCATAAAGAACTTTCTCACACACGAACATTTGGAGGAAAAAAGAGTACATCAGGGCCGTTCCCTGTTAGGTTAATATATCTTTCACTGGCCAGATGGATCTCCTAAAAGCAACAGTCCTTCTCTTCATGCCATGAAGGAGGCTGTATGACTCAATCTGACCTCTCATGACCTTCGTTTGGAGCCTGTGAGGCTAAAAAGTGACATATCTCAACATTTATTACTCCACATTATCTTTATTTTAAAAGTCTTAAGCCCCCTAAAAATTAGAACCGGTGGCTTCACTTCAACCAACGGGCAATCAGCAATCCAGTGAATAAATAGAGATCATTGATAGAAACAGTGAGCTCTGTAAAACTCTGGAGGAATGTTTTGTCAGAGTGAAAATTATTAGAGAAATCTGGATGCAGTTTTTTGTTCACCTTGTTGATCCTTGACCATTCTACCTTCACATTGTATCGTAAAATTTACTTCACAATGCAAACAACTAAATAATAAATATTATATAAAAACACATATTATAGTATTTTCATCCTTTTAATGAACCTTAATAGAACAGAAGGTTATCCTGTAGTTTACAGTGTGTTATAGGCAGTAGTCTAGTTGGGGGAAAAAAAGAAGGGGGGATGTTGTCATTTTCTTCTTTTTTTAACTATACATAGCTAAATTAATATAGTCTATTAACCTAAAGCAATATGCATGATATGGCATTATACTTGAACCAGAGACTTTTAAGTAAGCAACAACTACGGACACAGAAGCAGATTTAGAAGGTTTATTCACTGAAGTTTTTTGAAGAAGTTTGCAGACCATTGGGAGAGGAACTGAGCTTGGGCTGAAGCAGAGAAGAAAAGCTTGTGTTATCTGGTCCTTTTCAGAGGATGGAGTTTGTGATGGATGGAGGGTGGACAGGCAGGCTGGTGGATCCAGTAAGGAGCCAACCCAAGGAGACAGTTCCAGAGTTGCAAGTAGATAGAGAAGGCAGGGTTGATCCAGGTGAGCTGGCTTCTCTGGGTTCTGTGTGGAGAAGAGAGCAAGAAACAATTAGAAGGACTCACTGGGAGCTTGGATTGCTACTGAGTTTGACCTGTTTACCATTTAGAGCAGGGGTCTCAAACTAGTTCCAGAAAGGGCCGTCTGGCTGCAGGTTTTCTTTCCAACCAAGCAATGGCACACCAGAATCCAGTCATCTCATCAAGTCATCATGTGTAGATTGCACTCAGTGAGAGATGACTGGATACTGGTGTGCTATTGATTGGTTGAAAAGAAAACCTGCATTGCCACGCTGCCCTTTCTGGAACCGGTTTGAGACCCCTGATTTAGAGAGTGGAACCAACTGGCAGCTTGCTCCAGGAACTGCTACCTTATAAAGGACCGAAAAGCTGGAATCAACCACCCCGCCATCCTCTAAGTAAATAAACCAAGAAACCTAACATGGTGTAGGTATAGTTGTTCCATGTCAGGTATGCCGGTCATTGACCCTGACCACAGAGGCACCTTACAGTAGAACTGCAGTCAGTCCCTGGACTGGCATGGCTATCACTGCCCCTACATAGTTAGGGACTAATTTCCCACTGGGATCAGCTTCTTCATAGTCATGGTAGAACACTTCTTTGAATTTATTTATTTAGCTCAGGCTACTAGTTAGCCCACAGCCAAATGTTGAAAGGGAAATATTATTGCCATTACTGTTAATATATAGCAGAAAATGTACAGATTCAGTAATAAAATGTCACAGGGGATGGTATTGGGGGATGGTCATTTAAGAAGGGGGATGATTTTTAAGATTGTTTTTAAGAAGGGGGGTGCCATCTACCCTCATCCCCCCTCAACTCGAGTACTGGTTATAGGCTAAATAAATAAAAATATTTAAGAGCTGTTCTGGGAGCCTGTTCTGTGTTAACACCATCAAATGTGGTTCTTGATAATGGTGTGGTGTAATGAAATAAAGATCGTTTGATTGTTTTTTGAATGATGACAAAATAGCTTGCAGTTTTATTACGTTCCTGCCTCCTGTAATGGAAATGTGTGCCCCAGGCATTTTGTTAAGCCATCAGGATCAAGCTAATACTACGGCGGTCCTGCTTGTGGAAGTGTGTTTCCTCAAGGAAATGAAACATATTTGACGACGGAGATTATAGTTAGAGTTCTCAAACTGTAAATCTATTATGTGACAGTCAGTGAACAGCATTGTGCGCACACACACATACAGACACAAGTTAGAGGGCCATGTGACGCTATCTAAACACAACTAAAGATGAGAGCTAAAACGCTCACACCCAGTTACAGTTCTGTTGTTTGCATTTTTTTGTCCTTCTTATTCCTTTATCTCTTGATGCACTGTGTCATGCAAAGATTCACAATAGATACTTAATTTAGTGGTGTTTTTTTTAAGGTCTTGTTGCTCAGGGTATTGGTTATTTCTTGCCATTCTTTTGTTGGGGGTATTACCAGCTGATATTAGCTGGATAATAAGACTGTCTGCTAATGTGGACACTATTCAAGCATCTACTTAACAGGCAGCTGCTTGTAGCTTCCACTGAAGCTATAATTGATCATAAGAACGTAGCTCAGCACGGTTAACTGATCCAAGCTTGGTCCGAACTTCGCCATGGATCAGTTTCAGGGGGTAGTGTAGAAATGGGGCATAGTAGACACTGATGGCATCTTTTGGCTCGGTTCTCTGATAACAAAAAGCGCAGTAGCAGAACACTTTGTCTGCTCAATTGAAAGGGGGGTTATTAGGGGCATTGTTGGTCTGGTTGACCAGGCAACATGTTTTGGTCCCATGCATGGGCGTGGGATTTGAGATTATAGCTGGGAGGAATCAACTCTATCGCTGTGTTGTGGGATTTTGAGAGCTGAATGGGAAGTGAAACTTGGAAACAAAGTCCAGTGGATTGTTTTTTGCTTTTTACTTTTTTGGAATGACTATGACCTGGATGACAGCTTAATCTACACCTGTATACTTTCAGTGTTATTAAAGTTGTAATTTTTACAGTTTTACTTGAGTAAAAAAGCTTAAGTTGATACTCTACTCTCCCTAAAGTGTTTTAAAACAGTAGGATTTATACTTTTCCTTGAGAAAGGAGACATTAAACTTTTTGACACCTCTGGTTATCCCATGAATAAACAGATTCACATGAGATTTCATTGCTTTTCTCATTTAATGGAAACAAGAAGTATTGATTTTTTTTTTTTTCTTAACATTACCAGAATTTTAGCAAACTTTCTTACACCTCAGTAATGTAAAGACAACAATTGTTCCACTTTTTACCTAAAAAACATCCAGTGCCTGGTTGGCTGTCCCTACCAGACACAAAAGTCTGGTTTTCAACTCCAGCCACTGTCATTGTACTGAACATCATTGGCAGGTGTGGCGTCCACTAACCCCCATTATCTTGACTGTTGCATCGCTAGAAGTGCATCATCACATAGCTTTGCATTGCAGTGCTCTCTAATGTGCCTCTACATCGGACTACATGTAAATTAATCTCTGGAAGAGCATTTGGCATTAATACACCATTACAGCTATATATGCATCAATAATAACTTGTTTAGTTTTGGTCTGTGACAAATTCAACTCAATTTATTTATATAGCGCCAATTCACAACAGGCCATCTCAATGCACTTTGCATTTTCTTTCCTTTATCATACAAATGGCTATACATTTTTTTGAGATTTTTGGTTTGATCGTACAGGCCCTTTGATTTACACATCCAGTCACAAATCTTAAAAATGACAGAAAACAGCTAAAACCTGTTTGTTTAAATCAGATTTTTAATGATTTAATGTGTGTAAATTTGAAAAATGAGGGTAAATATTGGGAGAAGTAAAGGTTGGGGGATGTGAGTCTGTTTTTACCCTCACCATCATCTCCAACAAACATAAACACAAAGCGTGCAATAATTAGAGACTAAGACAATGCATATAATTGGTCGCATTGCAGGGAGAACTGAATGCTGGGTATCACACTGGCAGATAATTATTCATCCCAGGACTATGGCATGTAGATTAATGAGTTTGATAACCTGGAGCTTTGTGCTCAGCTCCAGCCCGCTATCCTCATCATCCTGGCGCTGCCTTCCATTTCTCTTTCCCTCTGCAGGATGGGAAAAGAAGAAACCGAAAAGAAATAGTGAGGAGATTATCTGTGTGACAAGAGTCCACAAGGACAAACATACCTGTAAAAGTAACATTAGCTTTAAAGGAAGGAGATTTGGTTGTTCTTTTCCACACCTGCAACAGGTCAATAGAAATGTTTCTAAACTCGCCATAAAAGCATGGCCATGCACCCCAGACTAATTTTGAAAACTTCCACCAAGCTAGGTTTTTCCAAGAGACACTGAGAGCTACATGACTAAAGCCTGGTTTATGCTCAGAAAGCAGGTTGTCTGCACATGTGTCCAACTTAACGCATCCGCTCCACACTATGCACATTTCCTGTTTGGTACCTAATGGCAGAAACTCTGGCTCAGCTCAGACATTCTCCCAGACAACATGCAGGACACTAGTTTGTAGCTCTGTTAGTTTGCAGTCGAAGCCAAAACACGCAGCATCACAGCCAGTCTTTTGGGAACATGGGTGAACTGTGTGTCGTCCGGCATTGGATTAGTGGTTGTAGACAGCGAACAAAAATGGTAAATGGTAAATGGCATGTACTTTATATAGCGCTTTATTCAAGTCAGGAGACTTGACCAAAAGCCGCCATACAATACATTCATTCACCCATTCACACACACACACATGGTGGCAAGCTACATTGTAGCCACAGCCGCCCTGGGGCTCACTGACAGAAGCGGGGGCTGCCGTACACTTGGCGCCACCGGGCCCTCGACCACCATCAGTAGATGAACGCAGGTAAAGTGTCTTGCCTAAGGACACAACGACACTGAAAGTCGGAGTCGGGCTTGAACCGTCAATCCTTCAATATCAGGGCAAACTCCTACATCCAATGCCACTGTCACCCCCAGTTTAACGAACAAGCTCGTTAAACCGACACACGGACACCCACAATCCTAGCTAGTTTGTGATTGACCCTCTTGGGTTGGGGCGTGGAATAATATAGCGCACACAAAGCTTCAAAAATATTCTGCGCCCATGCTTGCGACAAACTAACTGCGCACACACTGCTGTGGTGGTATAACCAGCCCTTGATTGTGGCGGGATGATCAGAGAAAGATCAGCAGGGGGGCGGTCAGGAGAAGCGAAAGGGCCATTATAACAATCTGACTACCTATAATAAAACCCAACGCTGACAAGTTTATGATGAAATCTTCCCCTGAAAAACGTGCGAGTCGCAGTGAGCCATTTCATATTACTATATTTGGACAAAAATGGCCGCTTCCAGACTAAAAAAAAAGACGAAAAATATTATTTCTATGTTATCACTGATTAACGCTAAATTCATTAAATCACCGCAAGTGTATTAGTTTTAGGTATAAATAATGATCCATTGATTATTCTTTGCTGACCGGACTTTTGCTTTAAAGCCACTAATGATGACAGAACAACGGACTGTTGAAAAATATTATTATTATGTATGGCAGGGCATTGATAATCATTAACCACTATGAAAACTGAAGGGTTAGAAAGATCCTTAAAGGGATAGTTCGGGTTTTTGACATGAATCTGTATGGCATATCCCCATCACCAGTGTCATGCAATCACACTGACTTACCCCCTGGCAGCATCCTGTGAGCAGAGTTCTCGTCCAGCTTTGGTCAAGCCAAAAGTAGTCCGGCAGGTTTGCTAGACCCAGCGAAATAAAAAACGTTTTTCTTCCTAAAACATTATGTGTTCAAAAGAGTGATATTTTTGCATCCCAAAAACATTGTAGTGGAAAAATCACACGCCGCTATCACTTAGTCCTATTTTCTCTGTTCAGACAATTCAAGTCGGCCACCCTGGATATCGCAGCTCCAGCTGTGGCTCCTGCGGCTCCGGCTTCAGCTTCCATCACTTCTCTGTCCACCCTCTCTCTTTCTGCCCACATCTAACTCCATTTGTCGAAGTTCATCGTCAGGCCTATAGCTCGAGTTCATAAAGATATCCCTTTGGCTCTCTAAGTGGAAGTCGATGTTTTCCTCTTCAGCTCTCGTAGGGGTCAGACATCTTCCCCAGTAGTAAACAACGCTCCGTGCAAACAGGTAGTAGGCCCTAGCTGTCAGGGTCAGCGGTGTCGCCCGCACTGATAAGAACAGAGAGAGAAAAATAGGACCAAGTGATAACGACGCGTGACTTTTTTCCACTACAATGTTTTTGGGATGCAAAAATATCACCCTTTGGCTGTACATATAATGCCTGTTTTTAAGAAGAGAAACGCTTTATTTCGCTCGGTCTGGCAAAATAGCAACCCGTCGGACTACTTCTTCGCTTGACCAAAAAGCTGACCCAGAACTCTGCTCACAGGATGCCGCCAGGGGGGTGTTACAAGTGTGACACATGACTGGTGATGGGATGCCATACAGATTCATGTCAAAAACCCCGAACTATCCCTTTAAGTTTAAATTATATTTTTATTTCAGGATAACTGCTGAATCTGACAGGCAGGGTTTCTGTCGCCCTACGATGGCTGCATTTGTGAAAGGATTTTTTTTTCCTTTGTGCACCATGTAAAAAAACTGGAAAAATGGATAATTGGCATATTTAATAAAATAAATCTTAAAAGATGTCATTTTTTTGTACTTTGAGTTTTATGTTGATGTTGAAAAAGCAGGGTTAAAGTAAGGACATAAAAAAAGAGAAAATTAATCCTTTTACTAAAATAAATGATCAATTAGATTAATGAAGGGGTATAAAATAGGAGAACCACATGGAAAATGAATTTGTATTGTCCCTGAATTTCAGCTTGTTGGAGGTTTGAAAAACAAATTATCCTAATCTTTGATCTCCTTCTTTAACTCTGAAGAAGACTCTTTTTTTCCCCTCCATCTCAGCCAATGTGACTAAAATCATGATCTATGTTTAAATTGAATCCTGACTAAAAGAAAGAACTCTGTCCCCAGGTGACAATGATGCAACATACTGTTTTTAAAAGGGATTAGTGAGTTCAAAGCTACCATGGTGCTAATGGGCTGAAAGGATTCTTAATTTGTGACAGCTTCATTTAAGCCAAAATCACACACGGGTCTTTTTGCAGGTGCTCACATCCAGAAACACTCCTCCGTTCCAACACACACACAGCTTTAAAGAGATAAAGTGCATTCCCATCAGAGTGGCAGGCAGACGTCCTGAATAAAACGGAGTGGCATTAATATTAATACTGGTAAAGTGCCTTTATAATCAGACAGTGGGCTGTCAGATGGCACAGCTAACAGACGTGTCACAGAGCACACACACAAGAAATGTTGCTGAAATACTTGATCGTAGCCCTATTAAAGCAACAGTGTGTAATTTTCAGCAACATCTAATGGTCAGACTCTAGACCCCCCGCTCCCCCTACTCCCTGCTTCAACAACAATACGGAGGCCATCATGGTATAAAATGGCTTCTGCAATGTCTGTATTACCTTCTTGTCAAGTGATTACAAAGTTTGTTTACGATAGAGATGCATCAATCAGGATTTGGGGAGTCAATCACTAAAATCAGTATCTGCTGAGCACCGAATTGCAGATGCAGAGTGCTGACGTTTCCCTCCGATTCTTCAGGCAACATAATTCCCTAACCAGTGGTGAGAGCATTTCCCTAGTGATTCTGGTTGCCTGACTCCGTTCCCTCTCATCCGCTGGTCCTGTCTCTCCTGGTCTGATCTGTTCGCCTGAACCACGGTTGGACTCCTGCTGGATTCTGCCTGTCTGCATCTGTGCGTGCACGCTTCTGGACCCATCAGACTCTGAACCTGCCTTCACGCTCTGAGGATTCCTGGAAGCCTGGATCCCTCTCTTCCTGTTTGGGTCGGAACCTCTGATCAAGCTGAAGTCTTCTGGATTCCTGAACTGTTCCTGCCTGCTCTGTCTTCCCCTGAGCTGGATCGGTTTCCTGCATGTTCTCCGGGGCTGCAGCATCAGGGACACTCTGAGCGACGCACAGCGCGTCTGGTTGGCAGCCCATCGACTGGATCGCACTTTTCTAAGGAGATGAACGAAACTGTGAAACCAGAGTGTCAGTGATTGGGCGGTGCCCCGTCTCCCTTCTGCAGTCGCTGTGGTCATTTTTCCACAGCCAGGTGCTTCAGTTCTTTCTGTTTGCTTTAATAAACGTTTTGAACTTTCCTACTGACTGTCGTTCTGCACCCTGAATACTGGGTCCATCTGTGTTAACATTGTATTACATTAAGTGTAAAAAATTAGAAGATGAAAAAAAAACAGGCCGATCTCCAGCATCTATAAAACAAAGGTGTTGATGGCAGCAGCACAGCTTCGATATTTCTCTCCAGGATTGAGTCACAGCCAAAACAGGAACAGAGACCAGATGAAGGTACTATGAGAAAAAGCAGAGAGAGCAGAACGTTAGAGAGATTGAACTGACAGATTCTGCAGAGTGAAGAATAGAGATAGAATGAAAGCAGAATGATGAAAAGGGGCCCTTATGTCCCTCCAGCAGCAGTCTAAGCCTATAGCAGCATAACTATAGAGATATCTCCGGGATAACCTGAGCCACTCTAACTATAAGCTCTTTACATTTTAGCTTTAGAGATTCAACTACCAGATTCTGCAGGAGTGGGAGAATAGAGATAGAATGAAGCATAATGAATAAGGATGAAGCACCAGCAGTCATCCTGATACCTCCAGGGGTTAGCTTCTAAAGGCTCGGTCTACCACCGACTCTTCCAGTGACGTGAAAACGTGGAAAACAAATTATGATCCAGCAATTCACTTTAATACAAAATAAAGAACTTTGCTAAATAAAATAAGTATTTTAAACTTAAGCCTGTCCTGCCTAACTTTGAACTGTAAAAGAACTGTAAAAATGCACCAGCAAAGCAAACCTTTGCAAACTTTAAACATATTTGGGCCTTAAATGCAATGACTGTAGGTTACAGAAAAAAATAATAATTAGCTCAAAGCCACATTATGTAGCGATAGCCTGTTTTTTCCAATTGTATTTCCTCTGAGCTATTGCAGCAGTGAGGAGTTGTTTTTCTTTGAGTGCTGCTGCTTTGTTGTCTCGCGCTGTCTTCTCCTTGAGCAACACTTGTGTCAACCAATGGGATGAGGGGATTCTGGATTGTAACATATATATTGTCAGCTCATTGGTCACAATGCAGGACAGGGGAACAAGTTTACAGTAAGTTTTGTATCTAACGTGCCCTTGTTTTTCATTTTCCATAAGCTTTTTACTGACTATTTTTTTACTCTCACAGTAATACGGGACAAAGTGCGTTCCTTTTCCATTAAATACGGGACAGGTTCTTCTGTTTCTAAATACGGAACGATTCCGTTTTTCAGGGGAGGCTTGACAACCCTAACCCGGATGTTTGTGCATGAGGAAACGAGCTTATGGTACAGATCGGTTAGTGACACTAACTAATTTTTGTGAGTTTAAAGCAATTCCTTTACTAAATTTCCTAAATTTACTACTTTTTTTAAAGGAAAAGTCCGATCAGCAAGGAATGATCAACGGATCATTATCTATACCTAAAACTAATACGTTCGCGGTGATTTAATGAATTTAGTGTTAATCAGTAAAAAAAATTGAAAAATAATTTTCACGTGCGGATCACGCAGAGTCTGGGAGCTGCCATTTTTGCCCAAATATAGTAACCTCTCCCTCCTGCCATCCTTCTCCGCAGTGACGTGCCACGGTAAAGCGGTAAGTAAATAGCGCCATTCTCCTGCTTTACAAGCAGAATCAATGAGAACTACTAGACACATCTGCAATCAACAACAATTGTTGAAGATTTGCACGAGGACTTCCCATTGAAATTTACCAGAGCTATAGTGAAACTGACAATGCCGCCTGCATGGCGGAGGTTGGATGCTGAATACATCGGGTAAAAGTGAAAAAAAAAAGAGTTATTTCACCTTTCTGATTCCTGATCCTCCATGGACGGTTCGTATTGGATTGCCAACTTGAAGAGGAGGGATTTACCATTGAAATCTTTGCCAGAGAAAAACCCGTAATATGTAGCCAACATTTGGAAGAAGAATATTTTCAAGATGCCTTGGATAATAGAGCGTTGTGTCAAACACCAGATACAGCACTGGGACTTGATCAACAGCCGATACCGCAACATGATGTCACAAACCAGTAGGTGGCAGTAGTGTTCTTTGACTTTGATGCATCCAGTAAAGCGCTTTTTCTTTAAATTCTTGTGGGTCTTTTGAACATTTTTATTCTTTCAACCACAATATAAAGTTATATGTCTATCGGTAACAGATACACGTGCCTAACCTGCATGTTTTTAACAGTTTTGAGCAAACTGTCAATTTTTTATCTATTGGCAAGAAATACATTGTGTTAAAAACCACAGAGGGTGATAACATCAAAGGCTTGATTTTAGTTTGGACTCTTTCACCATAGTCATAATTTTAAACCATTTTGAAGACATTTACTGTTTCTTAAGTTATAAATATGTTTTGTATCTGCTATGACTATTTCTAAAAAGTACAAATTAAATGTTGATGCTAGTATGATAAAAAAAAAAAGAACTATAGTTTTAAAATACAGGTACTTCTGACTGATGATATGTTTGTTGACCTTTTATAAGAGCAACCACACATGTCGCTCTACTTTCCATGAAATCTAAGAGCTGATATGCCGAAATAGTCTCGCATTCATCCACCTCCCTGAGCTGGGACCCGGTCCGACTCTGAGGTTGTAAATATAACCCTAGCTCATGTTTCCAAAGACGCTCCAAAGGGGGATGCAAAGCTCTAGAGCTGGTTGTGTCCATTAAATAATGAAATACTGTAAAAGGTGATGGCAGCAGCTCTGAGACTGGACTTTCTGAGCATTTCCAGATGGACCTCACCAATAACCTTCAACAGCAGTCACACCGAGGAAAGACCTCATGTGAAACTGGTTTTAAAATCTTAAAAGAAGATGAAGGAATGGAGACTGAAGGCAAAGTCTCGTGAAGTGATTCAGAAGACGTTATGTTACATGTTCTCAGCTTACATGCATTCAGTCATACTCCTGCTTCCATGATTGTTAGATTAGTCTGCTAAGCAGAAGTGTCAGACTGGAGGTCAGACTGAGTTTTATTGGTGTGGTACCTTTTCCCAGATGGAAACTAGAAATATCCCAGATGGCTGCTGTCTCCTCTGCAGGCATTCAGCATACGCAGAGTCCAATCCAGGAGATCAGCTCCTAAAGTCTTCTGTGCAGCACGGGTTAGTTCAGTGGCTCCCCAGCCTGGTACTCAGGGACCCTGACCTGCATGCCTTAGGTATCTCCGTCACCAGAAAAGAATAGATAATTAACAGGTTTCAGGAATCAGATGTGCTGGAACAGAGAAACATCTAGTGTTTGTTTGATTTCAGCACCTGCGTCCTCCAGGAACCCGGTCTACCTGTACTGGGTGTTATAAGACCGGACAGATGGACCCAGTATTCAGGCGAGGTCAGACAGTGGGAAGTTTCAAAATGTTTAATGACAGAAAATAATGAAACAGAGCAGAACGGGAAGTGAGCTGCTGAGGATAAGTGGACCGCAGCGGCTGCAGGAGGTACGGGCAACTGCTCAATCTCTGACCACGATCATCTGACAGATGATTATACGACTGAGTTACTTAGCTGGTTTAACAGTTCAGTCCATCCTCCCTGAGGAAGGCAGAATCCAGTCGATTGGCTGCCCAACAAGCCACCCAGAGTGCCCCCGACGCAGCAACCCCAGCAAGCTGGCAGGAATTCAATCCAGGTCAGGAAAAAAAGGAACAGACAGGAACAGTTCTGGAATCCACGACTCCATAGCCCGACCAGGGGGTTCACATCCAAGCAGGAACAGACAGATCCAGGGTTCCAGGAATCCACAGAACCTTAAGGCAATTTCAGAGGTCCATGAGACCAGCAGCGAGCTCAGACAGAAATGCTCACACTAAAGCTGACCTCCCCCGCTTTCCGAGTCAAAACCCTGAGCGCTCAGCAGAGAACCAGGACTCAACCAGAAGACAAACAGTAATCCCTCACCAAATCACTGGCCTCGCAGGGGACGAGGGGACCCACCCTGACTTAACTTTACTAATGGGAAACAACTGACTGGATGATCTGGTTTGAACTGTAAAGTGCCTTGAGATGACTTTGTGTTGTGAATTGGCGCTATAAAAATAAACTGAATTGAATTGAATTGAACTGAAATAAGCTGACATGAACCAACCTAAGAATAATAATCACTGGAGGGAATACTTGATAGCTGGGCTACAATATTATGAATATATATATAGCAGGGAGCAAGGTGAATAAGATAAATAAGAATTAGAGAGCAGGGAGAGAAAAGTAGGTGAATTAACCCTACTTGGTCATGTTTTTAGACTGTGGGAAGAAGACGGAGTACCCGGAGAGAACCTGGTGCATGCACGGAGAGAACATGCAAACTCCATGCACTGGGAAAAACTCCAAATCTAGATAAGTTATTTTTTTTGTAAAATAATGTGCATTTGTTCTTAGATTGTGGAGGTAAGCAAGAACACATTTTGCCAATAGACCGAGACAATTTACACTTTAAAATAAGAAAAACACAATTGCATTGTCTTATTTTAAAGTGTATATTATCTAATTATCTTATTTTAAGGAGTAAAAACTACTCCATTCCATTGATGTGAAACTATCTCATTTACCTAATGAAAAATAAGGGTAAATACACTTCATTTAAGAAGTTTTACTTATTTCTAGATCATTTTTTCCAGTGTGCTGAAAGACCCCAAGTCGGAGATCGAACCCATCAGCGTCTTTCTGCAAGGCAAACCTGCTACACACTGCTCCACCCTGCAATATTTGCTTTCTGTGTCAGACATCCATACTAACTACATACAAGGAGCAAAAGATTAGAAAATTATAGCAATAGTGTGAAAATAATTAAAATCTAGTCCACAAAAAGTAATAGGTTTTATTACAATGGAAAAACGATCTAGAAATAGGTAAAAATGTCTTAAACAGTATTTTTACTCTTAAAATAAGAACATTAGATAATGTGCATTTGAAATAAGACAATGCAATTGTGTTTTCTTATTTTAAATGTAAATCGTCTTGTTCCATTGGCAAAATGTCTCTTTTATCTCCTCAATCCAAGATCAAATGCACTTATTTTAAGAAAAATTACTTATCTAGACATCGATTTTTTTTCCAGTGTAAAAGTGGGATTTTTTACATTTAGAAAAAAATGTCTCATAAGTTTGTTCAGTTAAAGTAGGTAAAATCTTTAGTTAAAGAGAAGCTGGAGAAATGGGTCAGAAGAAAGACAGAGAGCATTTATGACTGTGTTGCTGACAGAACATCAGCCCCAGTTCGGTGTCATGTCACACTGCAGACACTCAGCTGCAGACATGCCAAGCCTTTCAACACACAAGCACTTGCACTTTCAGACTTGTCTTTACGTGCATGGATAAAGTCTGAGAGAGCAGGTGCACATCAGCTGTGACGTGTTCCTGCTAAACGCCACCTCAGGAGGCTGTGAATATTCTATAAGCCTGCCTGTCATTGGCTAGAAGTGATAAATCATAATGAAGCATGAAGAACGAATCATTCTCTATTCATTTGACAACATTAGGCTCTTTCATAAGCCAGCTTAAATATTTATCATCTGCGGGAAACCATTTAATAATATCAGTGGCAATATGACATGGACCAAAAAAAGAGTTTTTATTTAAAATAATGAAAAGAGGAGGATTTCCAAACCAGCTTAAAAACTGAATTCTGCGGTGGTGCTATGATTGGCTGGGGTTTATTGCACATTATTGGATCTTAGCAAAACAATTAGTGGTCTTAATTTTTTTTTTTCAGCAACACAAAAGAATTAAATATTGCCCTTCGGCTGCTTTGGTGATTAAAAACAAGAAATCATGATTTATAACAGACAGAGTTAAAATCAGATTAGTCGGTTTCATTCTCTTCTGATGGGAAAAACAGAGACACTGTTTTAAAACAGAAAGAAGAAGAGTTGAAACAGATCATTCATTTTGATTCGTTTTATATCATGATTTTGTACAGTACCTATCAGTACTTTCCTTTTTTAAGTTCTACAGATAAATCGACTGTTTGTGTCAAAGGAGTCCTTTCCTGGTATTTATACAACTAGAAGTAAGTATTTATCTTATCTTTATTGCAATAATTTTACTAGTATTTTACTACTGTTTCCTATAGAATTTCTAAAAGTAGAATGAGTGGCCTTCTTAGTTATCAGGCTCCTCTCCCTTGGAACCAGTTTTACCCAACAGAATGGAGACTAAGCCATTCACTTTTAAGGCTAGGCTTAAAACTTCCTTTTTGATAAGCTTATATTAGAGTGGCTCAGGTTATCCTGAGCTACTTCTATAGTTATGAGAGCTTTAGTGCTTGGAAAAATCTTTCATTCCCTTTTTTTGAGACAGCATGAAAAAGTCAGCTGAGTACAAAGAACAGAACAGAGAGAGGAAAACAAGAAGAAAAGAGACAAAGAATGCAGGGACAAACATCTGGTCACCCCAAATAATGTATGTCTATTCTATTAACATTTCTTTATGCCTGTATAATGGGTCTGTTTTATTATGTTGTCTTTTCAATTTAGAGTGGGCTCCATAAGTTTGTCTCTTGCCTAGTGGGCCCCAACATTTCCCTGAATCTGCCCCTGGCTTATGGTAGAACTACATATAAAGTGATACAGGAAAGCTCAGTCTGAACTCAAATGCTCAGGCTAATGCTTATCAGTAATCCTGATCACGCCACAGACAGTCGCAAACCCGCGCAGACCTTAAACTGTAAGTGCGCAGACAAACAGCAGCTGTGATTGGTCCTTGGTATGCCTTTCCGGCCATCTGTGTGGTCGTCCCTCTCGATTCGGTGCCGGGTTATTATTATTAAAAAGCGAGAAACAACTACAGTGGACTACCTACGCGTCTTCTTTTGTCTTTTTGCCACCTCCATTAACAGAACATGTTCATCTTTGACATCTAGAAACTCTAGATCAATCTCCATGACCGTGATATCTTGCAGACGCGCCATTGTTGTTTTGATAGATAGACACTCCCTCCGGGGGCGCCAAAGCTCTCGTGACCATCCGCTGAAGATCTCTAATAGGCTCCCCCTAGTGCTTTGGTGGGAAACTGCAGTGCGTCCCTAGAGATTCCAGACCAACGGTGTGGAAGCATACCAGCAAAACTGGTTCGCCACCAGACCCAAGCAACATTTGATGTGTGCGGTTGCAGAAGTATAATCTGCCCTTAAGATCTCAGAATGTGCCTCTGAAGGTTTGTTATACCTATGCTACTGATTTAGTGCTGTCTTTATATGGACAGGGAGGGGCCAAGCCCTGAGTGATAGCTGGACAAGAGACTGATGAGAAACACAGGCCGATTCTACCTTCATAAGAACGTGAACTTGTGTCCTCAAAAAGTATGTTCTTGAGAAGAACACAGAAAGTGTGGACTCTGGGAGAACGTGAGCACGCAGCAATAATATGGGTCAATTGGCAGAAGCGTATCGCATACATCACCACACGCCAAAGTTTTAATCTTGAGCTGCCAAGCGTTTTTGTTTGTTTTTACCAAGTAATAAATCAGTAAATACCATATAATGACGCTTAAAAGTATAATGTTCTCACCCAAAATTGTCTAAAAACATACTATTATAGAAGAACAACGACAACAGAAAAGAGAATTTAATAATTTGACAGCTGTCAATCTAGAGTAGAACGGAAGTCTGCTCCGGCACATGCTCGATAAAGAGGGCGGGGCGCGAACAACATCCGGGGACTTGTCTATTCGTCTTCTGTCTTCTTGTTCTTGTGAATTTGAACAGTGGCTGTGGCTGATTACGCTTCACCAGTATACTAGCACATGAGAATGCACAAGTAAACCTATTGAGAAAATGGCCTAAGTGATGTCACACCATGTTCCATCTGAAAAATATCCTGTAAGTTCTTCAGTTCTTTCCCATCTAGAATAACCAATCGTTGTTTATTGCTCCCTGAAAAAAGTCAGACTTTTCCAAAAGTTGGGTTCTTTTACATGGCACGCAGTATTGAGCACATGCAGGGCAGACGGCACCTCAGCAAGGCTCATTCAGAACAGAAAAGCCTAGCAGGGACCTCCTCTGATGTTCAGCATCAGAGACGGTCAAAACTTCCAGAAAGCTGAGATGCAATTAAACAGAAGGGAAAAAGGCTTCTTTACACACACACACATCCTCCAGTCTCCTCCCCTGTGAACCTCCATCCATCCCTCTAAGTTGTGGACAAAAGGGAGCCAGAATCCCTTTGCAAGCGCATACGGTCAAAAAGGAAAAGAGAAAGAACATGACGGCTCGACTCGTCGGAAAGCGAGGGCCCAGACGGTTCCAGCGCTCAGGGGGCCTCTATGATCTGATATCTTTTTAATTAACCGTATCCCATTCAAGCACTTGAAGGAACAAAATAAGAAGGGGAAGAAAGAGAAAAAAAAAAGCTGAGACTTAAGTTTTGACAGCTCTAATTAATGTGCATGGAGGCAAAAAAAAAAGAGGGAAAATTGGAGGAGCAGAAGAAGATGAGCTGATCTCATAGAGAAGTGGTGAAGGATTCATTAGACAGGCCGGTTCGTCTGAAAGACTTCAAATGCTCCCGTCGTTCTGTCCGATGCCCCTTTCTGGGCTCCCATTTTGCTCGGCTGGACTCCCTAGACTAAATTTCCCTTAACTTTATTTTGGAGGAAGTGAAAGAAGAAAGTAGGAAGAAGAGGAAATGAAAGGACAGAAAGAGAGACGTGGGGAAAAATGACTGGAAATAGAAGGAAAATGAAAAGAAGAGATGAAACAGAGATGAGAGTGAGAATAGAGGGAGAGTTAGAGAGGGGCGGGGGGGCTGCCACTTCCCAACAGGGGAGATGAATGACTCTTTACCTCTGGACACTGGGCCTTAATGAAACCTCCAGAGGCCAAACACCAGCGACTCGCACAATCAGCCGCGCTCACCGAAAGCCAGATGCTGCGTTCGCTGTACGCTCACAGCACAGGAAACGGGAAACGATCCCACCAGCATATTCATGAACACACACACTCGTTCTGCTCAGTATGCCACTGTAGTGAGCACTATTTGCTGACTTCCATTGATTTTCAATCATTATCAACCCTTTTGATGCCCTAACCCTAAAACTACACAAGAAAAACCATCTAGAAGAATGAGTAAAAACAATTCTTAAATCAAGAGTGTATTTATCCTAAATTTGAGTTGGTAAATGAGACAGTTTGCCAATGGAGCGAGTATTTTTACATTGAAAACAAGATAATTAGATAACATGCACTTGAAATTGGACAATGTAACTGTATTCTTATTTTAAAATGTAAATTGTCTTGTTCCATTGACAAAAAGTCCCTTTACCTCTTCAATCCAAAAAAAATTCACTTCTTATTTTAAGAAATTTTGATTTTTATCCAGAATGAAGTTCTGAGCCTTTAAAACTCTGTTTCCATGTATGGTTAATACAACTATTCTTTATTTGTGCACATTAACATTAATTCCAGTAAAATAATTTTTGCTAAAATGCCACTGACATGAAAAAGAAGGACTGCTATTTACTTTGGCCTTTTGGAAACACAGGATTAGCTAAGTGAGCTTAGTGCTTGGAAAAAAATCTTTCATTCCTTTAAAATATCTCAATTAAATACATCTATTAAAATGTCTCTATCTGTGGTATAATGAATCTGTTTTATGTGTTGTCATCTCAATTCTGAGGGCCCCCTATCTGTCTTTGCTTAGGGCCCCAGATTTCCTAAGTCCGCCCCATACTACGCATGTCTAGTCTTAAATATTTCAATCACTCTGAAGCTATGCAGGTTATTTATGGCTCAGTCCACTGAATGGCGAAACAAAGGCAGATTTTTTTCTGTCCTTCCTAGATGACCTTTTATCTGCCGCTGCTTCAGAGCTGAGAGCTCTTGAAACTTTCTGAGGGTGGCGTCGTTTGATTCCTTAGTCAGTCAGCTGTTTATTGGCACCGCTGGCATTTCTGTGGTAGCCTCCCACTATACTCACACCTCCTCCCAGTCCACCTACCTGCAGCTCTCTAATGCCCTCCATTAATGCAGCACGGCAGCAGCAGGGTTATCGCTGCACATCCTCATCCTCCCTCTGCTCCTTGCATGATGGCGCCCTTCCATCGCTCCATCCCACTCCATCATTCTCAATTAAAGAGAAGCTGGAGGTTTGCTCTTATCTGTTCTTATGAATATGCAGGAAGCTCTTATCCAGGTGCCTGGGCTCCATGTACGGCACAGAAAAGCTTTTTTTGTTGGAGTGGCTCAGACAGGAAAGGTTTTTTGCTCCCTTGTGCATCGCCTCTCTGGCCCGGACATTTTGGGGGTATTTTACAGTTCATTGAGAAATAAAAACGATGACTTTTTGTCTTTCTGGAGATTTGTGTGAACCTTATTAACTGGAAAAACGATCAAGAAATAAGTAAAAATTCTTAAATTAAGTGTATTTACCCTTAATTTGAGAAGGTAAATAAGATGATCTGCCTATGGAATGAGTATTTTTACTCTTAAAATAAGATAATTAGATAACATGCACTTTAAAACAGACAATGCAATTGTGTTTTCTTATTTTAAATGTAAATTATCTTTCCCTTTTGCAAAGTGTCTCACTTACCTCAATTTCAAGGTTTAAATGCACTCTAGTTTAAGAAAAAATAACATATCTACCTTTGATCTAGATTTTTTCCAGTGTTCAATCTTCATTTCACAATTAAAAAATGTTTTTCCCTTTCTACAATATAATATATAAATATTTGAATTTGTTCCAAGTTGCTCATTTGTTTTATTTTAAGGTGTGTTTTTGCAGTGAATTAAATTACATTTCTGCTGCAATATATGGATTCATTTTTTTTTTTTTTTTTTTTGCAGCCTTGTTGGATCTTGAATCACAAAAAATGGTTTGATGACATTAAAGTTTAAATTTGTTAATTTATTAATTTAAAACTTTAATTCCATGATTTAAACTTCCTCAAAGTGAAACAAATGGACAGACGTTTGTTTCTTTAAAATGATACATAAAATCTGTGTCTCTTTTTGTCTAAGGAAGATCAGGAAGCCTCTCATCTCCACACAAAGATGCTCCTGTTCTTTGGATCTTCACTTCTTTCATAAAGACAGGGTGGATATTTTAGAAGAAAGCATCAGTAACTTTAGATCATTCGTTCTGTCCTTGTTTAAAGCTCGAGCAGCAATGAGCGAAATGATAAAAGAGGAGAATGAAAGAAACAGATTTCTCTTTCAACAGTTGAGAACAAGAGCCCAGAAGTTCCATTCATGGGGAGCAGCGCCATCTGTTGGCGGTTTCAGGACACCAACAAAGAAAACAGCAGAAAAATGATCATTAAAAATCTCTTGTTATATGGAGGAGGGACAGAAGAGAGAAGGACATGAAAACAGAGGAGATTGAAGAATAAAATAAAACAATCAGAAACAGAACAAGAGTCTCTACAACAACAAGTAGAGACTTTAGGAAATAAGAGCAAATGAAAAATCCATGTAGGAAGCAGAGCAAGGAGAGAAAATAGGAGAAATTAAAGCATAATCTGGGATTTCAATGAATAAAAAGGAAAAGAGAAACTCAGTTATATAACAAAAATAAGAAAAAAGACACATCAGATTTTCAGAATGCATTTAAAAATTCAGCACAGTTAAAAAAAAAGCAATTTTTTTACAGACCTAAACAAACATGCAGAAAACATAAAGTGATGAAGAATAAAACCAGGAAAATGCTGATTAATTCATCCACTGTTTCCATCCGCCTGTGGGAGCCCTGCACTGGAAAAATCAAAATCTAAATAAGTCTTTTTTTCATGGAACAAGATGATTTACATGTAAAATAAGAAGAAAATACAAATTGAATTGTCTTATTTAAAGTGCATATTATCTAATTACCTTATTTTAAGAGTGAAAATCCTCATTCCATTGGCAAATCCTCTTCTCTACCTACTCAAATTAAGCGTAAATACACTTAATTTAAGAAATGTTGACTTATTTGTGGACCGTTTTTGCAGTGTGCTGAGCCTGCTGTTGCTGTTCTTTGCTTAAGACCTTCCAGTTAGTTTGACACCCAGACTCATTAGGCTGCACAGCAAATGGAGGGGGGGGTGTCAGAGCCACAGAGCCCGCAGGCTCAGCGTCACCCACATCAGCAAATGTGTCAGTGACTCTGATAGTCGTCTGACATGCATGTCTCCCACACACTAAGGCCGACATCCTAAAATACGCTCTGGCTCTTCAGTCCTGCTTGGTCGCTGAGGGCCCACTGCTGGCTCTTCCTCTCATTTCACACACCTTACAGCTGCAGCCTACGGCATCCGACTGAGCAGCCTCCTGTTTCAGGGAACACACACCTGCCATCCTGCAGTCCACAGCGGTGCTTCACTGCAAAAACAAGAAATCTAAATAAGTCATTTCTATCTTTAAATAAATGCATTTTTTTATTGAATTGAGGAGGTAAGTAAGACACTTTTCCAATGGAACGAGACAATTTACATTTGAAATAAGAGAAAAATGTCTTATTTCACGTGCATATTAGCTAATTATCTTATTTTAAGAGTAAAAATACGCATTCCATTGGCAAACTATCTCATTTACCTACTCAAATATAGGTAAATACACTTAAATTATGAAATTTTTACTTCTTTCTAGATGGTTTTTGCAGTGATCCTCTCTGCCACATAATACACCAGCCTGTCAATTTGTCTGAAACTTAGTTTATTTTTTCCTTATTTTAAGAAGGTTATAAAGACAATTTACCAATTAAATAAGACAATTAAAATAAGACAATAAAAATTAAAATAATTAACATGTCATCTTATCTCCAGTGTATATTTCACTGATTTCATTCAACACTGGAAAAACAATCTAGAAATAAGTTTAAATTTCTTAAATTAAGTGTATTTACCTATATTTGAGCAGGTAAACGAAATAGTTTGCCAATGGAATGTGTATTTTTACTCTTAAAATAAGGTTTTTAAATAAAATGCACTTGAAATAAGACAATGCAATAGTGTTTTCTTATTTTAAGTGTAAATTGTCTTGTTCCATTGGAAAAATGTCTCTTTTATCTCCTCAATTCAAGAACAAATGCACTTATTTTAAGAAAAAAATTACTTATGCAGATTTTTTCCAGTGCAAAGGACAAAACGCCTCATTCCTTTGGCAGATCATCTTATTCCCCTGCTAAAATTAAATAAACTGAATTTAGATGTTTCTCTTATGTTTTCATCTGTTCTTGCAGAGCTGATTTCTGCTATTTTTCCACTGAAAAAAGGGGCTTTTAAAGCAAGATACACTAAAATCAGGGAGGACTTACTCAAAAGAACTGAAATTATAACTTCAAGCAGAAAAAAATATTTCCAGCATATTTTGTAAAGTTGGACCATTCAAATAAGAAAGTAACTCTTAAACCAAGAAAAACTATAAACATGTGACATAAATAGAGAGAGATACACTGAAAAAATTATCTAGAAATAAGTAAAAGAAAATGTCTTAAATCAAGTGTATTTACACTTAATTTGAGTAGGTAAATAGATTGTTTGCAAATGGAATTAGTATTTTTACTCCTAAAATAAGTTAATTAGATGATATGCACTTGAGATAAGACAATGTAATTGTGTTTTCTTATTTTAAATGTAAATCATCTTGTTCCATTGGCAAAGTGTCTCTCGTTCATCCACAGTTCAAGAAAAATGCTTTTATTTTTAGAAAAACTTTTTTTGCAGTGTATAAATTGGTTGTCATTTCATGCATGTTGAAAGTTTGATAGTGTCAGTGATGGTTTTCAGATTTTAATGGGAGCTGAATCAAACCATCTAATGCATCTAAATCTAAGTTTTCTTACCCTGCAAGAAACAATTATTGTGCGATGAACATAAATCAAAGTCAAAGGAGCAGCACAGGTCAAAATCTGGAGTTCAAAACACGCTAAAATGTTCAAGATTTCCTGGAAATCAGGAAACAAAAGAAAACAGGACAATTGCAGAAAAACTTATGGATCTATTTTCCATCAGCAGCAGCATTAAAGGTTGAATATTTATTGATGGATCCCTGAAATGTTCTCTGCTTTGAAAATATCTGGAAACAACATAAAGTCCTTCCAGTGTATAAAACAGAAGAGAACTAATTAAAGGGCCTGGTTATTGATGTACGGTAGGCTATGATGCTCACATTGCTGAGCTGATCATTGTTACCTCATTATTGATTAAGGCAGAGCCTCTAAAACATTTCAGCCTTTGACCCCAGAAATAACAACATCCCAGAGACTGGGGACTATCTAAAAAAATACTCCATATTTATTTAGAAAAATGAAGTCAGCCATTTTTAAATCAATTAGTTTTCAAAATAACATTTAACTGTTTAATATAACATTTTGAATATGTTGTTTTTTTATATTTAATTGTGCATTTCACACATTTGTGGCTTAAATGTTATTTAAAAAATATGTTTTGAGTATCAGATAAATAATTATAATTAATAATAATCATTTCAGAAAGATAAACTGACCTTTAGTGTAAAAATAAAAACACTAAATAAAAGATTTATCATTGAAATCCAGGTTTATTTTCAATATTCTTTGTTGTTTCTTTTCCTATTTATGAATTTAAACAGCTGCAAAGTGTGCTTTCCTCTTCTTTGTTTACAAATATGCGACTGTTATAAAATAAGTATCTAGAATACTAATAAATTCAGATAAGAGGAAAGCATCAGCAGCACAGCAGATATACTGGTTTCCGCTTTGCCCTGTAGAGTTCTGCCATGTTAATCATTTAAAGGAGAAGTCCGGATATATTCAGAATTTAAACTTTAAATATGAAATTATTACACGCTATTCTTAATGGGTGAAGAAAATGCTGGGATCCTAAAGCCAAACTGGGTGTTTCATTGTTCGCAGCAAAAGCTGCTGTAAAGTGTTTTGGGAACAGTCTTTTGCATCAAGGCTCTCTCTCTCTTTCAATCTATACTTTGTAATCTGCTGTTTTGAGCCTGTTTAAGGTCCAGACCCTGATAAAACCTTTCCTTTAAATTTCAGACCGACTTCCTGATGACTTACTGGTACACAGCATAATTCCTGTTTCCATCAGTAGGAAGTCGCTGTCCAGGTCCTGAAAATGCATCCCAGCTGAGGACCGTCTCGCTCCCATTAATGTTGATACGACACTGCAGTCATATTCAGAATTCAAACTTCTAAAAGTACTTTAAATTAGAAATTATTCCATACTGTTCAATAAATGGTAAATGATTTTAATTAAGAGTAATTTTCATTTGAATGTGCATTATTGGAGACATTCATGTTTGTCAAAGAACACTACTGCCACCTACTGGTTTGTGACGTCTCGGTGCGGTATCGGCTGTTGATTAAGTCCCAGTGCTGTATCTGGTGTTTGTCACAACGCCGCTATTATCCAAAATCATCTTGAAAACATTCTTCTTCCAAATGTTGGCTACATATTATGTGTTTTTTCTCTGGCCAGAACTTCTTCAAGTTGGCAATCCAACTACGAACAAACTATGTGGATGATCATGGATCAGAAAGGTGAAATGAGTCATTTTTTTCCACGCTTAGCAGATATAATACAGCATCTAACTGCCATGCACGTAAGGGCATTGTCAGTTTCACTGTAGCTCTGGTGAATTTCAAGTCCTCTGGAAATCTTCAATAAATTGTTGATGTTTGCAGATGTGTCTAGTAGTTCCCATTGATTTAGCTTGTAAAGCGGGAGAATGGCGCTTAGGCTTACCGCGTATCATACGCCACTGCCAGAAGATGGCAGGAGGGAGGTTTTACTGTATATATGGGCAAAAATGGCTGCTCCCAGACTCAGTGATTGCAATAAAATTTATTGTTTTATTTTTTTACTGATTAATGCTTAAATTCATTAAATCACTGCGTAACGTATTAGTCTTTATGTATAAATAATGATCCATTGATCATTCCTTGCTGACTTTTCCCTTAAACAGCCTTTCTTTCATATTTCAGATTATGTCTGATGATGCGTGTAGCTGCAGACTGCGCCATCACTGTGGCGCCACTCTGATGGTTCCGGGTCTCTTCCAGGATCGGCATGAACGACGACGACCCGTTCAACTTTTCTCCTGTCGTTGGCCTGCATGGCGTTAAACAGGAGTTTCTTCCTGAACCTTTTATGAATGTAGTTTGTGTTCGTAGCTGAGGATCACGGTCAAGGAAAAAACGCAAAACAGCAGGTCAGCTATACAGATAGAGACACTTTGACATAATAATAACATTTTTCTTTCTTTGTTTTTTGCAGGTGAGATGGAGCATTTTGTAGTTGACGTGATGTGATTGCCTGATCTACAACAATAAAGTAGGCTATCATCATCACAAACATTAACAGTTACCCCAAAAGATTAATAAACAACAGCTAAATGAGCAGCTGAGCATGGAGCTCTCTAAGCTCCGCTGCTCCACGAGTGTTTGGCTGATTTATATGTTCAGCAGAAATAAACACACTGCTAAAAATTCAAATCTTAATCAGTATTTTTTTCTTAAAATAAGTGATTTTTTTCTTGAATTGAGGAGGTGAGACACTTTGCCAATGGATCAAGACAATTCACATTTAAAATAAGAAAAAAAAACTATTGTATTGTCTTATTTCAAGTGTATTTTATCAAATTATCTTATTTTAAGGGTAAAAATACTAATTGCATTGGCAAACTATCTCATTTACCAACTCAAATTAAGGCTAAATACACTTGATTTAAGACATTTTATACTAATTTCTATATCGTTTTTCCAGTGCAACATTTAAAATTAAGCAAGCAGGTAAATCTCTAGTGCTGCGCCCCTCATCGGGTCTAAAGACTGAACATCTAACAGTGAGTCTTACTGAGACTTTATCTTCCTTCCAGATAAGTGTGAAACTTTTGCCGATCCTGGAATGAAGGCTGTAATTATCTCTGGTCTCAGTATAACAGAAACAACATCATCATCCGCCTTTTTAAAAGCCGATTATTTACCTCCGGTTTGATCACACCTGATGGCGTCGTATTTAATGGTAAATAAAAATCAGCTTTGGCCACACTGCTACTGTTCCTCCCACTCATTACCAGCCTCCAAGTTCACCCCAATTAAACAGGAGCTGTGTGCCCTTTATGAAACATCACTCCCTCATGACAAATTAAACATTACCATTAAAGCTAAAGATTGAATTGAAAGACCCTTTTCTGTTCTACTGCCGTTCAACCAGCCCACTCCACCTCAGCCCGCCCTCTCTTCTTCTTAACTGTTCTTCCAGCGAAGCAATAACCCTCACTCTAATTAGCAGGAAGCCTGAATCTCCACACTGATTTGGTTCAGGCTAATTTGTCTGTATTATTACCTGGGTGACATTCAGATCTGCTGCCTTTACATATTTGTAGGGTCTGTTCTCTTAAAACAGACTTTAAATTGGGGGAGTCTTCATGTTGTCAACGACTTATGATTGAGAGCAAATGTTCTTCTGTGTCCAGATTCTCTGCGACAAAAATAAAAACAAACATAATTCAGGCAATTGATGGATCTATATCTTTCTCCAATATTCCTCATATTTATACATAAATATATATACTATTGTGTATTCATCGTTTGGACACACCTACACATTCAAAGAGTTTTCTTTACTTTCATGACTATGAAAGTGTAGATTCACAATGAAGGCTTAAAAGTAGCCACCTTTTGCTTTGATTACTGCTTCGCACACTCTTGGCATTCTCTTGGTCTGTAATTTATTTGCTCTGTACTGTAAATTACTGTAAATTATTATTAATAAGTGTTTTTTTTTTAGATTAAACTTTAAAGGCCCCATTAACGGTAGTAGCCATTCAGAATTTCCCCACTTTCATTGATGGGCCATTGGCTGGTCTTTGGCTGGTCTCCTACAATTCTTTTTTAAGCATTAATCTCTGTACTGAAATATTCTTTTTGTCATGATTTGTGGACATTAGGATCTAAAGAGAAGCATCATCTCCTGGTCAGACCCTGTAATTCAGTGAAAGGATGGAGTCAAAGAAAAAAAATATGCAAAAGGTGGTCACTCCAGTGGGTGGAAGTAAGAGGGGATTTTGCTTGGAATTGGAGGGAAGTCTGCTGCGATTCGGCTGGCGTTTGACTGGGAAGGGCCATTTTGAAGGGCTACTACTGTACACTACCCTTTAGAAACCATGTCGAGATTAGTCAGAGCATGGTAGCTGAGATAACTGTTGAGTGTAACTGGCACATAAACTTAATAAGACCACTTCAGACACAACGGAATCGTTCTAAAGTGGTACTAGTTCATCAATAGGGCTCGGCGCTGTTCACTTCTGGCTCGGTACTCAGATAACAAAGAGCATGAGCAGACTGCATCATCTCCTTACAGTCAGCCTCCGTAATCACGAAATTTCCGACATTCATAAAAATACTAGCTTCCCTACCATGCCACACGATATCTAGTGATCATTCTGCTTAGCAGTGTGATGAACCTCAATGTCCGTCATTGTTTCCTGCATCCATAAGCCCTGATTAGACTATCATTTGTCGTATCCACTTTACCAAGAGCCGACTCTGTCAAATAAATTCACCAAAGGCTGCCTCCTTCGCCTGACTCTCTGCAAACAACGGAATATTGCAATAATAACCAAACTTCCTTAATGTTACACCACTCCCATTTTTATTTGGATGATTCCCTCCTTCAATCGTCAGAGAGCAGTAGAACCGTAGATGGTCGATAGGAGTGGAGGAACCACACTAGCATGATGTGTAAATGGTCGTAAGGAACCGAGCTCAGCACGGTTAAGTAATGCAAGCTCCTCCCGAACTCGGCACAGATCAGTTTCAGTGGGCTAGTGTAAATGGGGCTATAGTGACCTAAAGAGTCGCCGGTTATGAGTTATTTTAAATGATTCCTCAGACTAATATACAAAACTGGACACTATCATTACCACGAGCAGGTCACCCTCTTGAAATGCCACCTATGTTAGTTGGGAGAAGACGCACCGTTGTTGGACAGGTCATGTGACCTGGAAGAACGTATCGCATTACAGCCACAGGCTCTTACATACTCATGGAGCTATGGCTTTCACTCTCCTATTTTTCCGCCTGCCTGACTTCTGGTCATGGCAAGGAAAAAGTTTAAACCTTCTGAAGAGGCTAAAAAGAGAAAACGTGAAAGGCATTATGTGCAAGGAAAAACAAGAGTAGATCTTGGAAAGGAGTTTGTTCGTTGGCGCAGCCTTAAAGAATAAGCGGGATGTAAAACAGATAGTCTTGTCTTAACTTATTAGACTGCAAAGTTAACACTTTGCACCTAGTATACAGTCATATATCTTTGTTATTAATATTGATGCTTAGCCAAATATGGACAGTTACAGGTCTAGTGCCCCTAGTGGCCAAAAGTTACACGGCATGCCTTTAAGCCGAAAGGAAATAAGGCGAAGCACTTATTTCAACCTTGTTTAACCTCATGTTGTATTTCACTAATTTTGACAAAGTCAAAAAAGTGCAGTTATGCTAAGATCCAGGTTTTGCAAATAGGATTCTGTCTCTCAGAGCAAGTAGATTGGTAACCCCGCCCCTGCTCTCCTCCATCTCATCTGCTGTCATGATTCATGCAGCTATTATTTCATCCAAACTAAAAATGGAGAACAGATAAGCAGATCAGATGGCTTGTCTTACAGTGAAAAGAAGGACTGGGTTATTTACTTTTTGCCTTTTTGGAAACACAGGAAGGAGCAATCAGCTAAGTGAGCTTAGTGCTTGGAAAAAATCTTTCATTTCCTTTGAGACAGCATGAAAAGTCAGCTGAGCACAAAACATAGAGAGGAAAGCAAGAAGAAGAGAGGGACGAAACATAGAACAAATAATGTATGTCTATTCTATTAAAAATTTCTGTATTAGTGTCTTGTCTTCTCAATTCAGAGGGTCCCCTGTCAGTCTTTGCCTGGGCCCCAAATTTCCTAAATTCACCCCTGTTCCTCTCCTCCTGCAGCTTACATTGGTGTCTGGTACTGTGTTTTTCTTTCTAACTCTGACACAGAGGCTTAGATGGTTCAGTTACAGAACAATCCTCAAGATTAGTGAGAAAAAAAGATCTGAAAAACCTTACAATCGCTCAGCTCACATCCCAAAGAAATTATAAAGTCTGCAACCAATGCAGAGGCGTTTACAACAGGCAATAATAAATGATTTAAAGTCAAAGAAACATGACTGAAATATCAAAGCAAGACATTATAGGCACAACCAATCATTTGCTTTTATTGGGCCATTCACTCAAAACATGTCTTCTAGCCTGCAACATAAAAGCTCAGGCCCCTGACCCCTCAAACCTATGGCCTCATCCTCCACTCACAATATACCTCCAAATCAAATGCATATTTCTCTACTGACCAGGGAAAAAAAGCAGCAACACACTTAATCTAAAAATGTTATTGCTTATACTAAATCACAGACTGCTGCACAGATAAATTGGCTGGATCAGCTGACTGTGAGGTTGAAATAGTCTAGAAATAAGTCTTCGAGTGCTGAAGCAGGTAACACAAAAGAATATTTACCTTCATACAAGTTAATGAGGGGAACGTGGCCTAATGGAGGGTTTACTGCCATGTTTACTAGTCTTAAACATGCCATAAACAACGCTAATAGGGTCAGCTTTGCCTGCATGAGGTCATTGCGAACATCAGCGTGAGCAGACAAAGAGGAGCATCACTGCTCGCTCTGATAATATCTCTGGAGAGTGCGTAGTCATCATCCACAGTTTAAGCTATGAGCATATCCTATTTCCTTCATAGCATAAACTGTGAAGTGGAAAATATTGACCGGGTGTCACCTGGTAAATGTCAAAGACTGACATTTACAAGGACAATTATGAGTGCGGACGCACATAGCGCTGTCGCACCACAGCTTAGATCCAGGGTCAGCTTTCAGACAGCTGCTGGATGCAAAACCAAACGGACTCAGAAAGACGACAGAGGAATCCACTGCTGCATTTTAGAGATTTGAATTATTCTGCAGTTATAAAAGTATGCATAAAATGCTGAAGGTATACATCCTGTGGACAAGCAAGTGATTTATACATATATGTATTTATTCTTTTTCACTTTAGTGTTGTGTCTAGACATGGATCCAAATGGCCGACATGTACTCATTAAGACGCATTAACAGTGTTTTCATCTGGGCCGATGCCAACGTCTCTGTCTCATCCCCAATCAGGTAAGACACCATGACAGCATCGCTGACGCCTACAGGACAAGGACAGCGCCTCAAAAGATGAAAAAAAAGCAGACTACAAGCAAAGGGAAAAAGATTGTCTCTCTTTTTTTCTTTTTCATTTGTAGATAACAGGATTGCGGTGTGACAAACTCCAAACTCCTCGCTTTCTGCCCAAGGCCATGTTAATTGCGATAATTTGCTCTGACAATCTCACAACAAGAAAGAAGAAAGGGAGTGAGAGCGAGGCTCGGTGTGAGCATGTGTATGCGGCGCAGGGTTTTTTTGTTGCTCAACAGTTTTTGTCATTTTTCAGCGATGATTGAATTAGCAACAAGAGTTGTGTCTGGCTATAATCAATCATTACCCTCACTCCCATGCCACCCAATATCACCAAAACCATATTTCCCCCACTTGAGGACAAAATGCTTCTTGATTGTGTTGCACACTTGTCTATAAATATATCACAGGGGCCGGTCTTGCTGGGTAATATTGAGTTTGAGGTCTTTTTTTTTTCCTTCTTTCACAACATTGTGTGTTCACGTGTGTCAGAAGAGATTTCTAGTTTATTGATTGCAAAGAATAAATGCTTGCTTACACCGTTCCTGGGACAGATTTCAAGGCTTAAACACTCAGGTTTCCACAGATTGTTTGAAGACTTTTCAAGTCTGCATCATGTAGTTTGTCTTTAAATGGCCTCAGCGGAGAGCTTGGAGGAGCTTTGCAAAAGCGGAGAAGAAAGCACACTCTTTCAGTTCAATGCCTACACATCAAATTTAAGTTTTTTTTCATCAATTATGGATACAGAGCAGAATGTTAAGAGTCATCAGGTTTTATGTTTTAAATATTCCTCTACATCAGGGGTCTTCAGCGTTTTCCAGGCCACAAGGACCCCAAACTGATAGCGAGCTGAAGCGGGGACCCCTAATTATATAAACTGTATGAAATGATGTTCTATCAAACTGGTCCTACAGTCACTCTATTACAGATGGGTAATGTAACTAAAGTAATTCCTTCCCTGGGATTATTAAAGAGTTTTATTCCTAGTTGATGGGACAGGTGTATTTGTGAGAATGAAGCCGATTGCCCAACGAAGAAGAGCTCCTGTGTCATGAATGTGCATTGTTATTTCAGAAGAACATCTTCTGCCTCCAGCCTCTGTTTACACTGAAGTCTGTTGAATTCACATGTTAATGTGGATTTAAAGACATTTCAATATGTCGAAAATTTTAGAGGTGACAAAAAAATGTCTAATCAACTACAACTTTGCGACCCCATGCAGTACACCATGGACCCCTAGGGGTCAAGGACCCCTGTTGAAGACCTCTGCTCTAGATCCATGTAATGGGTTAGCTTCATCTGTGGATTTTAGACACATATATAGCTGAGTATCATCAGCATAACATTGGAAATTGATTGTAATTCTACCGATTGGAAACATATATATAGTAAAGTGAATCGGTCCCTAGCACTGATCTCTGTGATTCCTTAGAGAAGGGTCTCTCAGCCATGATGTCACTGAGTCAGTTTTGTTGCATGCCTCCTTCAACTACACTTTTCCTTTTGGCCTTAGAACTACTGGTGGCTGGTGGAGTTTTCTCCGGGGGGCTACAAATTTGAAATAGACGTATACCAAAAACAGATTAAATGTATACTAATTTGTCAGACCACTATGTTTATAAGAATGCAAAAATAAAACATTATAAACACACTTTATAAAAACAAAACATAATTTCATGTACAGGTTTTTACTATTTGCACATAAATCTTGCCCTTCTGAGGGCTTTGTGAAGGTAAATCTGTGTTTTGCATGGTCCAATATCGTGTTACAAACCTCAAAAAATAATGTTCCAGTTTAATAATGGAGAAGCTTTTAGTCAGTTTTATATATTTTTTAATATATAAAAACTATTTATTTTGAGAGATTGTTGATTCTTCTTTGCCTTTTCTAAAAAGTGATTTAAATCAGTCCTACCTGTCTTTATTCGTGCTGGGTCAGATTCTGACGTTTAAAAAAGCAGGCCAGCAGTCGCGGCAGCAGAATAAAGCATTAGCCTCGCTGCATGCAGTTAGCCAAGCCTTGTAGCTAAACCAGGTCCTGGAAAAGGACAGAGTGTACTGTCTCCATCTGTCTTTTGGACTGCTGATTCATTTTGATGTTTGGTTGATCAGGTCCAAACGTTTTCACCTCCAGCTTCTTTTGGTAAGTTTGTGTTACGTTGGCTGGCTCTAGCAGGTATAAGGGACCAACATAAATTTATTCACACAAGGAGTTAAAAAGGCATTTAAATAAGTTTATACTGCCATTTCTTTTAAATAAATTGTTCTGTATAAGGCTAAAAAGTAAAAGAAAAGTGGACTTACCTAACTCAAACTAACACCAAAATATACAAGTCTACAAAATAACCTACCTAAAAAGCACATGAACAGGAGAAAACTGGGTTTAAACAAAAGGCAGCTCTCCTCTACAAAAACCATCTGAGCAGGTTTAAATGGCGGAAAATTGACAACCCATTAGATGCTAAGACAACCAACAATCTAGTCTTAGAGGCGGAGCCTAAAACAGAGCAACGTTAACTTGGGTGCAAAAACAAAATTACATCCATCTTGGTGATGTAACAGTTTGCTTTAAGGGGATTCACTTAATTAAATTTTTCTTGCTCCCTCTTTCTCTCTCTCTCTCTCTCTCTCTCTCTCTCTCTCTCTCTCTCTCTCTCTCTCTCTCCAAATGAGTCTCTAACTTGCGAGTCGTGACTGTGACCTTAGTTCCTTTCATTTCTGTTCAATTCATTTTATTTATATTGTGCCAATTCACAACACATGTCATCTCAAGGCACTTTACAGTTCACCAGATCATACAATCAAATTGATCCAAAGTTTTCTATCTAAGAAAAAGCAGTTGATTGCATCGACTCATTGACTTCGTGTGTGAATCTCTCACACTGAGCATGCTTGTAGCGACAGTGGAGAGGAAAAAATCACTTTTTTAACAGGAAAAAACCTCCAGCAGAACCAGGCTCAGTGTGAGCAGCCATCTGCTGAGGCCGACTGGGGTTCAAGGAGACAGAAGCAGAGATACAAAAGCAACTTTAAAAGGCGGCCCCATCCAGGAAACACACAGCCAGGCAGACAAGCTCTGAGCCAGCTCCCATATCAGCTGTCACAGTCAGAGAAACAGGACTACACTGGAGAACAGGCTGATCTCCGACATCTATAAACAAAGGTGTTGATGGCAGCAGCACAGCTGATATTTCTCTCCAGGATGGAGTCCCAGCCAAACAGGAACAGACCAGATGAAGCTACTATGAGAAAAAGCAGAGAGAGCAGAATGTTAGAGATTGAACAGATCCTTTCAGCTCTGGGTTCAGCTCTCCGGCGCCTCAAGCTCCCCTATCCTTTTAGATTTCTGAGGAGCTACTGCGGATGCACAACTTTGTACAACCCCTATGAGATATTCCTGGAGGCGCCACTGCCCAGAGCTAGATGATAGCCCAACTGATAAACTGATGCTTTCCAAAGCAGACCACTATGACTGTCACCATAAGGTCCCCATTGTCATAAATGACTTATGAAAACTTTTTTTTTTGAAAGGATTCGGGGAATAAAATTGTATACAACGGACACGGAGACAGAAAGGGCATGAGGAAAAAAAACCCAAAGAGGCCCATTCCCTGAGGGACTCCACCCTGGAGCCAATACTGCAGAGATCCTGTGGGGCCGCTGCAAAGCAAGAAATGCTTACCCACCTCCAGGGTCCCTGTAGGTACCAGATCTGCTCGGGCCCTGCGCATGCCAGTGACGTTAGGCTACATGATTGGCTGAATGTTGCTACATGATGTAAAAACACTGTGGTTGCCCAGACAACGATAATAACATCATGCAGCCACAGTGTGCCGAGACGGGAGCATCCGTAGCGTTAGCGTGTCTAATGACCGATCAAGTTTTACCTGATCGATAACAAAACTGAAAAAAGTCTGTCTATGGTAAAGAAAGTAACTGCAAGACCCCGAATATAAAGGGGGAGAGCTGCATAGTGCAGCTAGCCCTATTAAGCTACACTACAATACAGAATAACTGTTTATTATTTGTCTAAAATCTCTAAGAAAGTCATTTTTTTTTAAATGTTCCATTGGCCTCCTCTGCCCTCAGATTTTAATAAAAAGAATAAAAATTAGCTGAGACTTTTTTGTCTGCTTGTTAAATGGCAGAGCTCAATCTTAGAATACAGTACTTTCCTTCAAGACTGACAATGTTGTTTTCTACTTTCTGTTACTTTAGATATCCAAATAAATTTTAAATAATAGAAAATATAGGTAATAATATGCTGAGATTCCAAAAGAGATTTGAGTCTTTACAAACAGTTGAAATACACTTTGTCCGAATGGAGTTGCCATATGATGCTGCATAATAAGGGGCATGGCTCCGATCAGATCTGGTACCTACACCCTGAATACGCCCATCTTTTTGCTCTTCACATGTATGTCTTGGAAATGTTATAAATGATGGTGACTAGAGAGTTCATTAAAATTAGGGCATGGGAAGACCTTCCTTGTGACGATATTCTCCCTATTTGGATCCTATTTGGATCCTTTGATTTGTCCTTTGCGGCCTCATGCAAAAAATACACTGCCTTAAACTTAGAGGAGAAAATGAATAAATCAGTTTTTTTGACTTTTCTGAATTTCACCCAATCTAATGCAGGACGTGGTTTCAACTTGTGGGACAACAGGACAGCAGCAACAAAGCAAAGCAGTCTCACACACATCGGGACATCTGGTCCCTCCATGCGTGTTGGGAGCCTCCATGCAGCCAGTGTGACAGGAACAAAAATGAAAACCTATCCGAGCTTGCAGAGTGGGTGTGACCCAGCCTTTAGGGTAGACATCTTTAGAAAAATTTGTATCCTTCGTCCTGTTTTTTAATGATTTATCCACAGGATTTTTTTCTGTAATAGTTCTTTTCTAATATTGAGAAAACGTCCATCATAGTCTGCTGCATGGGGCTCCATCCAGTCATGCTGAGTGTTTATAACGTTGCGTCAGAGCTTGTATCCACTTGATTGCTGCGCTCGGGGTCACTGCAGGTGGCGGCAGCCAGACAAGGGGCATTGCCGACCGTGGTGCCGTGCTGCTTTGGTGATTTGTAAGCCGATTTGTTCCTTTATTTCCCCTGGCTGTACACATGCAGGCCCAGGGACCCTACGCTTACAGGAACACACTCACACACACACGTAACAAGCAGTAGCACACAAAGGGCCCTCCCATAGGACAATCTGTTCTGAATCACATTACAGCCATTTCCCATTCTGTAGGTGGGGACTGGCCCCAGCAGAAATCAAATATTTATCATGTTGTATTAACCCCCACCGCTGCCCTGTGCACATAGACCCAAACCCACACTCTATCAGCCCTCACTGTGGTGCTACACACCGAATTCATTATCCTATTAGGCCATAGCTCAGGCACTGCGGCTGGTGTGAGCGCAAACTGATGCAGGTAGTTTAAAACCTGCGAGAGCCGCACAAACACACAGCCAGCCAGACAATCTTACACGGCCAGTAGCCCACAGTTAGTTTTAATGCAGCGTATGATATAAATAATATAAATCACATCTAGTTTCTTCCATCGATTGCACATTACAATCCGTCTGCTGTAGCTCCGATCATTTTTCTTCCTGTCTGTCTGTAGGGCTCAGAGAAATGCACAAAGTTTCCTGGCAATCTGCCTGCTCAACAGCAAAACGGTGACAGCATCGGAGGCGGCGTGGCTCTGTTCTAGAGCCGATCGCCTGATGCATCACCCTGAGATGGATCACGCGTCTGTCAGGTTGGACTACCTGGTTTTGATTGAAACGAACTGAAAAAATGACCCATTTTTACACAGAAAAATAAAAAGATAAACTTGAAATAATCGCACTTTAAGTATATGTTTCTGACTGCTTAAATTTTTATAAATTTAATTTTAGTTTATTTCATTACATAATATAATCAACTACAGTTGACTTTTCTTTGCTCAACCTTCCTCTAAATCAGGGGTCTTCAAGGTTTTTGAGGCCTAAAGGAACCCCAAACTTATGGTGAGATGGAGCGGGGACCCTATCATTTTATACATATAGTAGGAACATATATTTTTAAGTCTAGTTCTGTTTTTCAGTGTAGTCCTGTTTCTCTGACTGTGACTGGCTGGATGTGCTCTCTTCATCCTGTGGCATGGGAGCTGGCTTTGAGCTTCCGTCTGCCTGGCTGTGTGTGTTTCCTTGACGGGCCGCCTTCTACAGTTGCTTTTTGTATCTCTGCTTCTGTCTCCCTTGAACCCTCAGTCGAAGCCTCAGCAGATGGTCAGCTCACACTGAGCCTGGTTCTGCTGGAGGTTTCTTCCTGTTAAAAAGGGAGTTTTTCCTCTCCACTGTCGCTGCTAAGTATGCTTAGTGTGAGGGCATTGCTGAAGGAATGAGTCAATGCAATCAACTGGTTTTCCTTAGATAGAAAACTTTTGAATCAATTTGACTGGATGATCTGGTTGAACTGTAAAGTGCTTTGAGATGACCGTGTTTGCATGAATTGGTAGCTATAGAAATAAACTGAATTGAATTTAATCTTCAGATTGTTTCTCTGTACCTGAACTGATTCCTCCTTTTTAATTTCTGAAAACAGCGGCGAGTGTTTTTCATCCTCTCCCTGTTTTAATCACCAGCCGCGCTGCTGGAAACTTGGAGCCCTCCTCAGAAGTTGCTAAGAGCTCGTCATTAGGCTTCGGTAGAAGATGATCCCCTAATAAACAATTATTTATACCAAATTATTGCCTAATGCATCAAATTAACAACATGTGGCAGCAGAGATTTATTCTGCATGCCTGCCCCGTTTATTACATTTACTTAAGGTATTCAGTGATGCCCATTTGGTGTAAAACACTTCCTTTATTGGTGCTGCTTTATGGTGGAACGTGTGAGATTAGCAGTGCAGAGTGTGTTTTTGTTTGCTTGATTTATGGATGCTATAAAGTCATATTTATTGGTCTGGTGCAAATAATGAAATGGTGGAGTTTTAAGTGAAGTATGCACCTAATGCAGAAGAAGAACGGGGTGGAAATATGATCCCATAAAAGAAGGAGTTATCTCCAAAGTCGAGGAGTCAAAATATTTACGGTGATAAATCTGTCCTTAACTCCTCACATCCAACAGGGGGACAGCCGGGGCGGCCTGCTTCCCTAGCAGCACCACTGAGATGAATGTGGCTGGAGGATCCTGCTGTTGTTTTTCACTGCAGCTAATTGGCTCTTAACCCTCAGATGTGGAGAGTTTAGGACAAAGAGGAGGAGAAGTTTCCAAAGTCCTTAAAAACTCCAGAAGACACTGAATCAAACAGCGGAAAGAATACCATGCAGCAGGATCCTGACTGATGATGCACCTCTGAGCACAACCTGGTGTGAAGGAAGCAGATTCTAGAAGTTTAAGCAAAATAAAATAAATGGACAAAGAAATTAGAAAGACAAAGGATGTGATCATGATGTGTTCCTGATGGGAAAACTACTTGATCTGTTCTAAAATACTGATATCTTTATTATTAAAGGAAAAGTCTGTTCAGCAAGGAATAATCAATGCATCATTATTTATACCTAAAACGAATACGTTTATGGTGATTTAATTAATTTAGAGTTAATCAGTGAAAAACTAAAAATAATAATTTTCATCACTGAGTCTGGGAGCGGCCATTTTTGCCCAAATATAGTAACCCCTCCCTCCATGTTCCTGCAGTGACGTCACGGTGCGGTAAGCCTTGGCACAGCCATTCTCCCCCGCTTTACAATCAAAATCAATGGGAACTACTAGACACATGAAGCAATCAACAACAATTATTGAAGGACTTCACCATTGAAATTCACGCGAGAGCTACATAGTGAAAACTGACAATGCCAACGTGCATGTGCGTGGCAGCTGGATGTTGGAATACAGGTATCCCCTCCCAAAGTCGGTCCTCGAGACAGCCGTCCTGCAGGTTTTAGAGGTTTCCCTGCTTTAGCACAGCTGATTATAATGACTGCAGTTGTTCTACAAAGGCCTGTTAATCAGCTTTTCAGTTAAAATCAGCAGAGCTGGAGCAAAGGAAAACTCTAAAACCTGCAGGAGAGCTGCCCTTGAGGACCGACTATGTAGCCTGGGTGCCATTCCGACCGTATAAAGTCCCGCCCACAAGGTTTGAGGTCAGGAAGTTCGGTTCTGCTCTCTGCTCCATAGGTAAGCAGAAAGTATTATAGCCCACTAGTCAGCGCGAGTATCCAATCAAATTGTCAGGCGGGCTTTATACCATGATGGACAGATGATCAACATAAATGTAATCAACCACGCGTGACCAAAGCGCCGCTTGGGTGACAACAACAATGGCTGCCGCTGGAGAGTTGAGGCAGTAGATTCTGCTATTAGGTCTGTTCTAGAAGATATGCGCATGGCAATTTAATTTTAAAAGAGGAACAGAGAAACGCCATCAAGGCTCATCTTCTTATTCTAGGCGGAAAAAACCGCACGCTTTGATTTGTATTGACAACAGCAGCGTTGTTTAACATACGCCACGCTAATCTCGCTGTTCTTATTGGTTGTAAGCCCCGTCCAATTGAGTGCAGAGGCATTTTTTTCCTGTCATTCAGCCCCATAATCATGTGCTCTATGGGAGCAGTATCAGACTCATATTCTGACTACTAGAATTGAGTAGGACTACATCAGGCTACTGACTATGGGAATGCCTGTCAGAATACATCAGATAAAAGTGAAAAAAGAGTTATTTTACCTCTCTGATTCCTGATGCTCCATGGGCGGGTTTGTCGATTGGATCGGCAACTTGAAGAGGGAGGATTTACCATCGAACTTCAGGCCAGAGAAAAAACACACGTTATATGTAGCCAACATTTGGAAGAAGAATGTTTTCAAGACGACGGATAATAGCGTTGTGACAAACACCAGATACAGCACTGGGACTTGATCAACAGCCAATACCGCACCATGACGTCACAAACCAGTAGGTGGCAGTAGTGTTCTTTGACAAACATGGATGCCTCCAGTAAAGCTCATTCAAATGAAAATTACTCTGAATTAAAAACACTTATCACTTATTGAACAGGGTGTAATAATTTCATATTTAAAGTACTTTTAGAAGTTTTATTTCTGAGTATAAACTGAATTTACCTTTAAGTGGTTAGGCACCTTAGTATATAGATGTTAGAGATTGGCCTGTTTTTTAGTGTACATTCAGAGGAAAATTATTCTTCATTAAAAACACTTTTCATTTGTTGAACAGTATGTAATACTTTCATATTTAAAGTACTTTCAGAAGTTTAAATTCTGAATAGGAATTTTCCTTTAAAATCCCAAAGGCCCATTGGGAGTATTTTCTTTAAGGTGAGCCATCTTAAAGGGACGGACAGAACGAGACTTTCTCTGGACATCGTCCATCTAAATCTGACCTTTCTGAAGCTGGAGCTACTTTATGTAAGATTAGAACAGAAGAAGAAGAACGGAATAAAATAAAAGCATCCCTGGTCATGATTATTACTACGATAAAAAGACAGCTGACATATGGACTTTGATGCACATGGATTAGTTCCCAACAGCGAGACTAAAACGATTTAAGCAAAAGGTTTAAATGTTTCTGAATGAATATAAAATGTAAGCACACGTTTCATATGTGAGATGAAAGTTTCATCAAATTTAAAAGGATCCCTTTGAGATTCAAAAGCAGAGACGAGTGAAAAAAGGAAAATATGGAATTCAAAATAAAAGACCAGACAGAGCCTAAAGGAATAAGTTTTCCTCTTCTGCTCCAAGTTAGATGTGAAGTTTTCAAAGAAAAAATAAAAGAATAGAATGAAAGTCTGCAGGAAAGTGGAAGTTAGAGACACTATAGGTCCTGTTTTCCCTCAGCCAGGGAAATTAATTACTTATTGATCAAGAGAGCCAGTGAATAAAATGAAGGGAATGAATAAATAAGTGAATAGACAGAGAACTGTAGAAGTGCTAGCATACATTAGCAAACATCATGGAGGGCAGAGACAACGGGGTTTTTTCACTATAGCAAAGGTGCGTGAGTTTAGCTTCTAATATATGAGCAAAGCATGAAAGGAAGATGAGGTGACAGCTTTCCTGTGAGGTCACCTTCCTCACTGAAAGAACAGTATAAGGCATACTATTGTTACTCTGTCAATTTAATGATAAACAAAGCTGCCAAATAAAGCAGGATCATGAATTCCACATGTAAAGATGTATATAAAAAGCACAGAAAAAGAAAAAACAGACCAAAATCAACACCAATAAGGAGGGTGTTAGTCGATAGAAAAACTCTGAGCTGCAGGAACCTGGAGAAGACGTCTTCATTTATAAAAACGGTTTTCATCATCTAAGTTTCTCCATTTTTCCACCTTCGTGTCTAAAAAGGATGTAGAATATTTTCTAACTCTAACCCCCTTTTTGGGGGGTGTTTAAGCACCCTTAAATTGAATCGTAGCACCCCTAAAATATGCTTTGTTGTTTTTTTTTTATACTATATTGCTTTTTTAAATTGAAAAATGTAAAACAAAACATACTAAACATAGAAAATAAATATAAAAAACTATTATTATTACTGTCCCAAAAAAATCAGCTGCCATTGAAATAGCAAACATTCAATGAAAATAGTGCCAATCATTTTAAATTGTGGTTGAACAGAAATATTAATAAAAAAAAAAAAAAAAAAGGTAACCCAGCACAATGGAGCTCCTAAACTAAAATGTTGAGGGAATCACTGCAATCAGGTGTTTTCTTAAATGTTCAGTCAGATTTCTACTCCTGTTGATGGTTTGTTGCTGAAATGTTCATGTTCGGGGACTGTGACTTCTTTTATATCATTATTATTTTTTAAATTACAACTCAAAATCACAATTTCAGTTGATCAAATCATAAATTTGTATTTTTTATTTTTTTTCAGTTTCTTGTTATTAGAATTCTGTTTTGAATGTATCCTTTTCTTTATGGTGTGGAGTGTGTCTGAACTTTCAAGCACAACTGTATATATTTAACTTGCTAAATGCAATCCAAAGTCCAAAGAGGGCGAGGCGTACAAGGGGAAGGAGAGGAGCAAGTTGGAAGGTAAGTTTCGGTTCAGCTCGTCCAAGATGGAAAAAAACACAAAGAAGACAAAAATACAAAATTCTCATATAAAGATGTGTTTAAAATGTAAGTAGAAAACATTAAAAATGAATTTTGCCTGTCCAGACAGCTCCCTGGGTGCTCAGAACCCCTAAACCTGGTTTGGGCTCTTATAGGATCTCAGCCTGCTGCTTGAAAATCTAATATGTTTTCAAGTCTGGAGATCTGAGCAAAAAGCTTCCCTCTACATCAGGGGTGTCAAAGTCGTTCCAGAAAGGGCCGTTTGGCTGCTGGTTTTCTTTCCACCCAAGCAGTAGCACACCAGACTCCATTCATCCCATCAAGTCATCAGGTTAAGACTAGACTCACCTTGATGGGTCCACCATATGTGCACCATGCAGGTGCTACATCTTGGGTGGAAGGACATAAGGATACTGGACGCCCAAGCTGGGGCTTGAACCAACAACCCTTTGGTTGCAGGACAAACTCCAGCATCTGACGCTACTGTCCTAGAAAATCTAAAGCCAGTTTTGGGTACTCTAGCCATGCTGAGATTAGCAGAGCTTTGTTTCTCTGAGACTTATGTTCTTTTTGTCTTTGTTCTTCGGCATGAAGCCTTCCTGTATTATTGGATACCTGGACCTTCTCCCTCTTGAAGGAAATACAGAGTTAACACTAAACAGGGGAAAACCTCCACATGATCCGTTCAAGTTCCCATCGGAAATCCGAGTGACAGTCCGCTCCTTTACTCCTCAGGGTCCAACGTGTGTCTACCTGTCCACTCACCAACGTGTTCCCTATTCTCTGGATAATCCCACACAGACTGGATTCAAGGATTGACAAGAGCCCCCTCAAACGTGAGTCCCTCACTTCTGACTTCCAGTTCTGGTTCACCAGTTCACTGAGTTCCAGGTCCAACGCCAGTTCTCACTACAACTAATAAACCTGTTGAGCTTTTCCCCTGGTTCTCTGACTGGTTTCTGTGCATGTGGGTCAGATTCCTTAAACCAATCATGACAGAGAGCTGTCGTTCAGCCTGAACTCTAGAAAGATTCTGTTCCTCAAAGTGTGGTTGAAAATTTAGATTTCTCCTATTTTATTTATGCTATTTACTCTCTTAAAAAGTTTTTTCACTCAGACTGTTTCACCTGCAAGGCCACACAATGCCTGCGTGAGGGGTGTTTGTAGAAAAGACATATTTATTCCTATAACAATCCCGACTCTTTCTTAAGGTTTATTCACAACATGTTACTATTTAACCAAAGTGTCTTTAATTTGTTTTGACTACTTTCCATTATTGTAATTAAGGGGGAACGAACTCTGGCCAGATCACAACATGACTGATTACCATGCAATAAGGGCCGTATGAAAAACTGTTCTCTCTTTGCAAAGATAAAATAAAGTGCCAACTGAGTCAAATCAATCAATCTCCATTTATTTAACTGGGAAGAATAGTTGAATACTTTTTAACTGTGGAGCAAACAGAATATTTCAGGGACGGATGATGGTTTTTAAGCTTTTACTCTATAATGGTTTTGTCCCATCAGGGTCACTTTATTCAACACACCTTGCTGATGGTGGTGGGTGGACTGAACTAATTTAGATACAGGAGGGGAAATGTTTCCAAAACAGATGAATTTGGTCCCACCAATACACTGTAAAGAAAATATATGTGTGACTGAAAATCTATAAGTGAGTCTTGGATTATTTTGGATGTTCCACTTCAGTTTAAACACACTCAGTTGTTCAGTTAGTGAGGTGAAGACATTGTTTCATGTTTCGGCCCTGAAAGTGTTAACCTTACATATTCAATGAAAATTTTATTTTTTACGAGAAAAAACGCTAACAAGACTTGCTAGCTACGTTAGAACTCCCTCCAGTTAGGCTCCGCCCACAGAAATACGTCAATTGAAAGGAGGCGAATGTAAAACTCAGTTAGAACATTTATGGGTAAGAAGTTTACCTTTTAAACCTGTATAATGCACCTTTAAGGCAGGTTGTGTTTATTTGGACATTGGATCTGCAAAAGTTCTGCAGGAGAAAATGTTCGTGGCCCTAAAATAAAAGCAGAAGAAGGTGGAGTCCAGGAGCTTCCACTGATGGATCCATTTCCATTCTGGGTCCTTCCTCTCAGGCTGGACGCCTCTTTCAAGCCAGAAGGAAACTTGTCCAGGAAATCGATTCTTGATTTCAGTTTTTTTCTTTTCCTGTAATTTTATAAAGTGAAACATGTAACCTTTTTGTATTTCTATGTTTCTTAAAAAGAACTGAGAAACACATCAGTCAATAATAATTCATCGATCTGCATCAACCTACAGTTTAGATAAATGTTCCGTTTTCTATTTAAATGCATGACGATATTAGATTAGTGAGACCTGAAAAGTGTCAGAAACAGTCAGGTTTCTGTGCCTATTAAAGTAGAGGGTTTATGCTTAGAATCAGGAGGTAACTGAACATGATTGGAGGAAGCAGCAAAAAGGTTGAGAGGAGATGGAAACTGGATCTGAGCGGAAATAAACCATCAGATGTGAATCATGGAGGATATGAAGCAACAACAGGTTCTGGTCGGTCTGCTGCACTGAAATGAAGTAAAAACATCTGTGGTTGTTTTCAGAGGTTGTTGAAAAATGCTGCTGCATCTGAAGGGGACTGTTTGGTGTTTTATCGGTTTAATCCCACCAAACCACACCTTCTGGGTCGGGTCAGACTTTATATTTTCTGGTAAATTTGTGCACAAAAGATGAATTTTTGGTGAAAGAAATGATTCAGGGTCTGTGCTCGTTTTGGTCCAATAAATGCCTGAATATCTGATCATCGTGATTACCATTTATAGCCAGAGAAGTCACTCATTTCTGGATTCAGCCGCTAACCATAAACAGAGAAAGCCCAAAGGTAAGCACACACTGTCACTCACCAGGGGTGGAATTAGGAAATTTGGGGCCCTAGGCAAAGACAGGCAGGGGACCCTCTGAATTAAGAAGACAACACATAAAACAGACCCATTGTACAGCTAGAGAAATTTTGATAGAACAGACATCCATTATCTGTTCTAAGTTTTTTCCTCTCTTCTTCTCCCTTTTGTGGTTGTTTTCCTCTCTATGTTTTGTACTCAGCTGACTTTTCATGCCGTCTCAAAAGGAATGAAAGATTTTTTTCCAAGCACTAAGCTCACTTAGCTGATTGCTCCTTTCCTGTGTTTCCAAATTTTTCATTTTACTCAAAGTAAAATAACCCAGTCCTTCTTTCTTGCAGATCTTCCCATTGGGATCTTATCTGTTCTCCATTTTTCATTTGATGAAACAATAGCTGCATGAATCCCGACAGCAGACAAGATAGAGTGGTTGGTGAGGCTGGGTTACCAATAGTGTTGCAATCGATACAGTATCGGCAGGGCCCCAATCCAGCACTAAATGTAGTGTGGGTGTTAGTATCATCGGCTAATACCAACAAATAGGCAATCGATACCATTTTGAGAGCCAAAAAGTTTATTCAACTATTGTCACCCATTCCAGGAAGGCAATACAAACTTCTGCTGGATTCACACTTTGTTTTATTTTTATTTTTTCCCCTGCTTCACAAAGGTAGGCAGCTTGGACAAAGCGCATGATGGCAATTACTACATCCACGAGTATGCAGTTCTTCATATATATATATATATACATTCAGCACATCAATTTCAAAGATGATATCGGTATCGGTATCAGCTGATACTGCACAGCCAGGTATCGGTATCAGTTATCGGCCAAAAAATGGCATCAGCTGAACACTAATTTTAAGTAGGCATCAGTTGCTCTGGAGAGCAGGAGTTTGCTGCTTTTATATGTTGCCGCCAAAGTCTTTATGAAGCAGGAGAAGTGTTGCTATAGATTTGGCGCTAGGTGCTTTTATGTAATAAAAAGATGCCAGGGAGGGGGTCTGAAAAGTCAGCAGTAACATAAGTAGCGTGACAAAAGCGCTTAGGGTTGGCAACGCTGCTCTTCTGCATCGCTCTGTTTTCAAATGGTTTACGTTGTCTGTTTGGACCTTTCTTGACATGTGCAGCAAAATGGACTGATCCAATTCATGGTGGACGCTACTGAAGGGGGTTGGTGGGTGATATGTTATGAAGGATTCTGATGGCATTTTATCAAAAACATAATTAATGTGCACAAATAAGGAATAGTTGTATTAATCATACATGTAAACAGAGTTTTATGCGGCCCCCAGGAACTTCAGGCCCAAGGCAACTGCCTAGTATTGCCTAATGGTAAATCCTGGTACTCCCCCCAGTCTCCTCCAATTCCTCCAGAATATCATGATCCATATATTTGATGTGGCCCAGATGGATCATGAAGATGCATTACTTCCCGTTCTCCCAGTGAAAGCGTTATTATGCCCACCATGTTGTTGTTGTTAGCGGCGCTGTGTTGGTGTAGCGGTCACACTATTTTTCTTTTTTTTTTTCCAGGTGAACCGTGGCCGTGAGATTGGCCAGGGCAATAGAAAGAGAAATCACACCAGAGAGGAAGGGAAATCGGATCAGCGAGCACAATAAAGCCGCAGCTCCAAGGAAAATGACCTGGGAAAGCAAGCTGCACGGCCACCTCTCTGAATCAGTGTGTGTGTGTGTATGCATTACTGAAATATATATTTAGAGGAAGAAGGACTGTGATACATATAACTACTGGCTGTCGTTTTGTTTGCTCACTCCTAGGGCGAAATAGAGGCCATACATCGTCTCTTATTGCTTAAAAAAGGGGGAAATGGTGGCGTTTGGGCTTTGCTGCAATGCAATCTCAGTTGCCCTTGGGTGTGGCGTGGTCCTGGTCACTCTGGGAGTGTGCTGCTGGAGTCACATGGTTCAGATGAATCACATCAATTTGCTGCTAGAACAATATACCCCCACCTTTTCCTCCCTCCTTCTTATTTCCTCATCTTTGCTAAGAACAGTTCATCATCCCCAGAACAGAGGAACCTGATCCACACTCAGCTTTTCCTCCTTTAATGCTTTCCACACCAGCTTTCCTTCATACCTTTCTTATTAAATCCTAACAAGTCAGCTTCATTTCCTCCATCCTGTTTCCTTCCTCTCAATTTGAACCCCCCCAACAAACTTCCTCCTCTTGCCTACATGTTGGAGGTAAATAATTACTCATATCCATAACATGATGCAATGTACATCCAATGTAAATATGCAGCTTGGTCTTTGAATCTCCTGAATTGTCTCAGCTGTGCGTTTTCAAAGTCCACTACCGCCACCCTGTGGTGATTCATGGAACAGCGTCAGAGTTGGAGCCTGTTCTGACTTTTGGTATAAAAACTGTAAAATAAATGAGAAACTCCTGGTCTAAATAAATAGATCACACCAATCTGATGCTATTAGGAGTTCATCTTTACGGTGAGATTAATTCATTTGACTCGGAGCTAGGGGACAAAAGTATGCTGATATGAAGCTTTATTTGAAATGGGATGGGAAAAAATATTTTGGTCTGTTCTGATAATGAAAACTTATGGATATTCAGCCTGATAGGTATATTTTTGTCTGTTTGGATTTTTTTACTTCATTAATTTTACTGAGCTGTAAAAATGTATTAATTCCATCAGTACTATTATAAATAAACAGAAGCTGAAATCTAAAAGCCTTTATTGTCACTGTACACAATACAATGAGATTTGAAGAGCAGCTCTGTAAAAGTGCACACATAAATAACACTTACATACATATACAATAGTGCAAGTCCAAATGTAGGTTGAGTATGGTGACAGCTTTGGGGAAGAAGCTATCCCTGAGTCTGTTTGTTCTGATCCGTATTGACCTGAAGCGCCTGCCTGAGGGCAACAGGTTGAAGAGATGGAAGCCGGGGTGGGTGGTATCCCTCAGGATGTTTCTGGCCCTGCTGAGGCAACGGGAGTTGTAGATGGCAGTCAAAGAGGGCAGAGGGCAGCCAATAATTTTTTGTGCAGTGTTTGTCACCCTCTGCAGTCGCTTCCTGTCGGCCTCCCGTGCAGCTGGAGTGCCACACTGTTACAGCGTAGGTCAACAGGCTCTCAATGGTGGAGCGGTAGAAGGACACCAGCAGCTGAGTTTTTAATCGTTTTTAATTGTTCCTGCTGGGCCTTCTGAATCAAGAATCAAGTTTATTGCCAAGTAGTTTGCACATGCAAGGAATTTGACTTGGTGTTGATGGTGCAGACCAATTAGATAGATGTACAGAACACAGAATCTATAGCTATATACAATATCAAACATACAATATACTGTACGCACTATATATTATATAGCAGAGGTCACGGATTAGTGGACAGTGGTCCGGATCCGGCGTCAACCTGATTTAAAACATTTATAAATTACTGCATGTTGTCCGACAACACTGTCTAATTTCACTTGCGCCGCTTCTCCTGTTAATACGGTAAAGCCCTCCAGAGCGTCCTGCACCAGGCTGCACGTGATAGAAATTAGCCAATGAGCTGCTGTCAAGTCTGGGTCAGTTGCTGCTGCTGCTACTTTGGGACACAGCAGGCAAAACCCGTGGCAAGCCGGGCGATGGCGAAAGAAGGAGAAGATGATGAGATAGCGCGAGAACAGAGTAGCAGTGGTAAAAGCGACCGCTGGAAGCCAGGGTGAATCAGGAAAAGCAGGTAAGTGTAATGGTGCTCAAATATGAGTCCTGAACATTTAGAGGATGTTTTGCTCAACCTGCTGCTGTGAAGGTGATTCTCCACCATGAACAGAATCAAAATAAATATGGATCCAGGCTCAAAATGAGCACATTGATATGTGCTTTAGAATGGCTTAGTCTCCATTCAAACTCAGGTTTAAAGCCTTGCAGGGCAGCATAAAGCCCACCGCGAAACATTAAGACAGAAAAAAAAAAGACAATAACAAACAGTTCAGGTTTTTTTTTTTATAAAATATGTGTAATCAGTGAAATTGTCTATATACCAAACTGAAAGATTGTTGTTCTCTACCTAAAAAAACTGTTTAGATTTTAAAAATGGACCGGCCAGGTCAAGATCCGCTATTGCAATCGACCCAAACAGGAAAAAGAACGGCGAGAAGATCCAGTTTGTCAAATTAAAATATAGTAACAACAGATCGACTAACTACAAATTAGAGCATAATTCTTATATAATTCAAAAAAACTATCACAGTTTATTTTAAAGATTGGATGCAAACTATTGGTCCTTCAAATAGACCAGGAAGCATTTTTCTTATCTCCATCAGAAACTGCACATCTGCTGGATGCTAATATGTCATATTAAATTAAGTGTTCATTTCTGCATGTTTTTCCTCCTATGAATTTAATGATAATAATGCGCATGCTTTCTCCCTCGAGAAACTTGGAGGGATAGAGTCAGAAGTGGAACGATACGGGAGGAACAGCGGAGGCTTCTTGTAGGCTTTGCTTTGAGCAGGAGGTCTTGAGCGGAGCGGAGCACTGATGGAGGATGTGGGATTTCAGGGTGGCAGGAGAAGCCCGAGGCGCAAGTGATGTTGTTGACAATGTCGTCAGACAACATCACGGTGGATTTATAAATGTTTTAAAATCAGGTTGGATCCAGATTAGCAGGCAGGTGGGTCCGGACCTCTGCATTAAACCGAAGCCAAGAGAAAGGAGTAACGTTTGTATTTGCTGTTTCTCATATCTTTTAAAATCTCCAACCCCATTTTCTCACAGATCGGGAAGGAGCTGCTGAAGAACTCATCAGGATTAATTTGAAATGCACAAATTGAGTGAAATACCACTTGATAATTGATGAATGAAGAGTATTATAGCATAGTTCAAATCCTAAAAAAGGTTTCATTTGTATCTTTATGCACGTGAATGAAGTCTGAAATGTTTTCTTCTTCTGCTTCTTTATGCCTTTAACCAACGAGAAACAAAATTTTACCTCAAACATTTAGCAATTTTCTCCAGTTCCATTTATTTAGATTAATAACACACGTACATGTATCATAGAAAACCAACAGAAATCCACATGGGGGAGGGTGTAGAAGTAAACGACTTGTAAGGTCCACCTCTTCATACGACTCTGTCATCAAAAACACAAACAACAGCTTCTCTCTAAAACTGCCCCCAAGAAAAATTATATAATTCTCACAACAAATTTAGCAAAAATCTTTCATTGGGATGTGTTTTAGAAATGATTCAGCTCTTAGTCTAAGTTGTTTCATTTTTATTTACCAAACTAAATACAAACCTTTTGTTTTGAAAACATCACAATATATGATACTTTGTTTCCCTGTCTCTGATAGACAATTCTATAATATCTGACCTTTTCTTATACCTCATCCAAAATACCTAGGTTATACTGAGCTCATTTTTCTTCATTTTGTGCTGCTACATAGGCTTGGCCCGTTGGAGGACATAAGGGACCCTTTCATTCATTTCTATTCTCCCTATTCTCCTATTCTGCAGATTTTTTTTGTTTCAACTTCTTAACGTTCTGCTCTCTGCTTTTTCTCATAGTATCTTCATCTGTTCTGTTCCTGTTTTGGTTGGGACTCCATCCTGGAGAGAAATATCAGCTGTTGTGTTGCTTCCATCAACACCTTTGTTTACATAGATGTTGGAGATCGGCCTGTTTTCAGTGTAGTCCTGCTTTCTCTGACTGTGACTGGCTGGATGTGTTCTCTTTCATCCTCTGACGACATGAGGAGCTGGCTCAGAGCTCGTCTGCCTAACTGTGTGTTTCCTGGACGGGGCTGTCTTTTACAGTTGCTTTTGCTGTCTCCCAGCAGACCCCAGTCGGCCTCGGGAGATGGCGGCTCACACTGAGCCTGGTTCTGCTGGGCTTTCTTCCCATTCAAAGAGAGCATTCCTCTCCACTGTCACTACAAGCATTCTTGTTGTGAGGGATTGCCTTCGAATCAATGAGTCGATGCAATCAGCTGGTTTTCCTCAGATAGAAAAGTTTGAACCAATGTGGTTCAAATCAGGCCAGTTTTTTTTTTATTATTTCCTATTTGTTGAAATGCAATAGTCCAGATTTCTGGACTATACCCACATTGAAGGGAGCACTGCTATCAGTGCAGCGGACCTACTATGATGTCACTTCCACCTCGTCTGGAAAGAAACCTAAACTCAGCTCTTGTCCCAGTTCTCCGGAGTTTGCTGGGATTAGTAATGTGTGAGCTGAGACCCATGTCTGTATTTCCCGTCACTAACCTTCTCCTCTGTCTTCAGAGATTCCTGTTGCCGTAGGTTTACTTTCCTTCTTTCCTATCACATCCGGCTTCTTAAAACAAGTGCATTTGTTCTTGAATTGAGGAGATAAAAAAGACATTTTGCCAATGGAACAAGACAATTTAGATTTAAAATAAGAAACACAAATACACAGTCTCTTATTTCAAGTTTTGCATAGTATCAAACTATCACTTGTTCAAGAGTAAAAATATTCATTCCATTGGCAAACTATCTTGTTACCTACTCAAATTAAGGATAAATACACTTAATTTCAGAAATTTTTACTTATTTCTAGATCATTTTTCCAGTAATAAATTTTTACTTATTTCTAGATAATTTTTCCAGTGTACAGCCATTGTTTTGAGATTATGCTGATAAATTCTTTACTTGGTCACATCCAAATCAGTGGAGTCGGTTGATTTCTCACGACTTGATCAACAGCCGATACCGCACAGTGACGTCACAAACCAGTAGGTGGCAGTAGTGTTCTTTGACAAACATGGATGCCTCAGTAAAGCACATTCAATGAAAAATTACTCTTAATTAAAACACGTATTATTTATTGAACAGTATGTAATAATAATTTTCATATTTAAAGTACTTTCAGAAGTTTGAATTCTGAATATGACTGAACTTCTCTTTTAAGTTAGTGCATGTTCCCATTCACTCCCCCAGCTTAGGATGTTTGCTGCTAAATAGGGACCAACATTAGTAAAATAGTATATATTAAAACTGTAAGCTGCTTCCACCATGGTGTTCATTTTTCAACATCCGTTTCAATCAAATTATTTATTAACCGCCTGATGTTACATTATAATTCTTTAAGAAAAGGCTGTTTTCAAGCAAACTAAGCCGAGACTGGTCTCTATTTCAGCATTATAGCCGCACTTTTTTAACTAATCTTCATTCCTACTTCCTTTCTTTCTTTCTTTTTTCCTTCATTTCTTCTGCCCTTCGCCTCTCAGCTGAAATAATAATAACAGACTGTGGAATAATAGCTTAAATTGAAGTATTACTTTAATACCTCGATAGAAATAACCTGGTTTGAACATTTTGAAGGAAGCAGCCTCAGTTGCCTGAGGCTACACTGTAAAGTGTGATTGAAAGTCTATGGGCTGTCACTTCAGATTAGAGAACAGCCTTGCTGTGCCTGTGATGGAGAGGCAACAGGGCTAATAGGAGGTCAAAGGAATTACACTTTGAAAAATATGACATGCGAGTGGTGATGGAAACCATGAAATATGTCTTTTTTTCTCTCAGGCCGGTTTTACTCTTATTGGTTTTGTGTTAAATTCTGCTTATATGTGTTTTTTGAAACAGGAAGAAACAAATCTCCTTATTTTGATACGCTTCAAATGCCTGTTCAAAAGTTTAGATTTGGTTTGTTTCACAGCACTGACTTAACTTTAGATGGAAGCTCAGTTGGTGTTAATTTGGTTTTCCATATTTTCAGCTTTATTTGAAAATCTCATTGGGATTTAATCAGCCTTTTCTTAAAAATATATATCTGTTAGAGACAGGGCTGGATTTAAGAAATTTGGGGCCCTAGGCAAAGACGGTCAGGGGCCCTCTTTGAGAAGACACCACATAAAACAGACCTATTATACAGATAACAAGACGACTCATGGGTGTGAGTTTTCGTCAACAAGACTAAATAAAAATGTTAGCGGGTTGTGTGTTATACTGTACATGTTCGCACTCTATATAATCTCTATATCCCCATGCCCCTTTTTCTTCCTATGACACATTCTTCTTCTTTGAGTATTTGAGCTGATGTAACGAATACATTTCTCCACTGTGAGATCAATTAATCAATTAATCAATCAGTCAGATGTTGACCACAGATGGATCATGGCAGCAGCTGCAGGGGAGAAAATAAGCCGGAATGATCCGGTACTGTGCGCTCAGCTCGGATAAACTCTGCTCTTCTTTTCGCATGCTAGCTCCGAGTCTGCGCTTTACGCTCCACACTGATGCTGCCCTCTCAGCAGTATGGCTCTTCCTGCCCTCGCTACTTAATAAAATATGTGACTGATGATCCTTTGCCAAGTCCTTTTGTCTAACTATCATGATTTTATTTCTTTCAGCTCACAAGAGGTGATACTAAACATTCCTTAATTTCTACCAAAAGGAATCCCTAAAATATATATAAATAAAATATTTAATTACTCACAGTTTATGTTTTGATAAAGATCCAGATGAAAACGTACATAGATCTTTGAATACTTCACTTTCATAGTTCTTGTGTATAGCTATTTGAACATTTCAGCATTTTAGTTAACATATTGAAATTCAGGTGGAGATTACCATGGCATTATAATTATGTAGGTTCTCTCTGTGTATTGTTTTATATCAGACGCCTATGAATTTATATCACCTTTGACCCCTGAGCAGTGGTAACAAAGGGGCAAATTCTAAGAAATAAATCCATAATTGCCAAAGTAGAAAGAAGAATGTTTCTTTGCTTTTTAGGAGTAATGAAGATTTTAATGATCTGTGAGTAATGCATTATTCATAGTGGATCAAGTGTTTGCTTTGGGATGGAAACCTTGTATGTCTAAAACCATTCCTTTACTGTACATTTTGTTAGTTTGTCTGTCTGCTATTATAACCAATATGATGTGTTAAACTAGATCTACTATTTTTTACAGCTTTAGTGAAACAATTTTTTATAAAGTCTATTTAAATTCTAGAAATCAGTTTTCTGCCCAACAGCAACAAGGATGAACTTCACAGCAGCATTCTATAAGAGATTTTATGTATAGATCTTTTTAGTTATCGAGGCTCCTCTCACCAGTAGGAACCAACTCTACCAGTTTTTCAATCGTGAAGTAGGACACCCCTCACCTATTGCATGCAGATGCAAAAGCAAAACCTTAGAACTTTAAGCGAAAGTACATGTGTGATACATTATTTGAAAGCTAACACCTTCCAGTTTATGAATATATACATGAAAATTGGGAGAGTAAAACACCCAACTGTATGAAGCCCAGAAGCTTCGAATCCGGTTCAAAAACAAACTCAAAAGCTTTGTTTTTTTCTAAGTCTTTTTCAGTTATAAAGACATGCTTGCTTGTTATGGCTGCTTTGTCATGGTACATTTTGACATGTTCCTTTATCTGTATTAATTGTGCTTTCGTGCTCACTATGTCCATAAAATGAACTTGGTGGTTAAATTGTGGAGAATTTAAGCTTTTCCACGATGTTTAACATGTCCATATTGGTAAATATTGTACCAGTGTAATTTTCATGCATTATGAGTTATTATTTGTAAACACTTTAAAACAAGGTCGCCGGTGACCCAGTGGGTTTTGGGGGGTTAAGGGTAGACTTAAAACTTTCCTTTTTGATAAAGCTTATAGTTAGAGTGGCTCAGCTATCTCTATAGATATGCTGATGTAGGATTAGACTGCTGGAGGAAATAGGGACCCTTTTTTCATCATTCTGTCAGCCTCCCATCTCTCTATCTCCCGCTCTGTGGCAGAATCTGTTAGTTCTAAAGTCTCCCTAACGCTTCTGCTCTCCCTTCAAGTTTTCCTATGTAGCTTCATCTGCTCTCCTGTTCCTGTTTGCCTGTGACTCCATCCTGGTGAGAAATAGTCAGCCTGTGCTGCTGCCATCAATGATTTTTGTATATCTAGATGTTGGAGCTTGGCCTGTTTTCCAGTGTAGTCCTGTTTCTCTGACTGTGATTTATTGTCAAAGTGGATTCTTCACAACTCTAAATGAGAGTTGCTCTCGAGCTCGCTTCCTGCCTGGCTGGATGATTCCTGGACAGGGCCGCTCTTTGTACAAGCTGCTTTTTGTATCTCTGCTTCTGTCTCTGCTTGAACCCCAGTTGGCCTCCTCAGCAGATGGCCGCCACACTGCAGCCTGTTTCTGCTGGAGGTTTCCTTCCTGTTAAAGGGAGTTTTTCCTCTCCACTGCGCTATACAAGCATGCTTAGTAGTGTGAGGGATTGCCTTCGGAGTCAATGAGTCGATGCGGATCAACTGGTTTTCCCTTAGATAGAAAACTTTGAAAACAATCTGACTGGATGATCTGGTGAACTGTAAAGTGCCTTGCTGCTAACGTGACGCCTGCTGTTAACGGGTGCTTTATAAAATAAACTGAATTTAATTTTTGTATCCAGGTAAGAATCTGGTCTTCATTCGAAATTGTAAAGGTTAACTGTTTTTTGAAGTGCAACTTCAAAAAACTTTTTTTGAGTTTTAGTTGAGTAAAACCAACTAAAGCCATCACATATCGTAATGACTAAAATGTGATTAAAACTAATAAAAGTTTTCGTCTTCAGGATGAAACTAAAGGCCAATTTATGCTTCTGATGCATAGCCTCTGCAACCGTCAAATCTGTCTCTGTGCACTCCACCACTTCCCCTATGCAGGAGGTTCTGCAACCGTCTGTTGAAAACCTCTAAAAACCCCTCACTATAAAGTTGGACGGTCGCAAACCCACGCAGACTCAAGCGGAAGTGCTGTGTGTCCCTAGAAATTCCAGACTAATGGTGTAGCAGAAGCATACCAGCAAAACTGGTTCGCAACCAGACCCAAGCGAAACATTTGATGTGTGCAGATGCAGAAGTATAATCTGCACTGCCCTTAAGACTAATTCTAAGCAAACTAGCAAAAACAACACTGATCAGAGTACCTCAGATTTTAGCCCCTAGCTCTTGTTCCTTCACCTTTTATGCAGTCAAAAGTTAGAACTCTATTGAGGGTTGAAAGAAGCCATAGATTGCCTTGGTGAATACGAACAAGCCCAGGCTCCTTGGTTAAAAAAAAAAAGAAAAAAAAAAAGGACTACGTCTTTCAGGAAAAGAACTACCAAAACCAAAGTTTCCAAAATGTAGTGAACAGCTGAAGTTCTTGGTAATAAAACCCAAAACATGTGGATTTGTGAGCATTAGCATGAGACACACAGAACAGGGAAACAATATATGTCTTGTTAACCTCTGTGGGGTGAGCTGTGCCTGTAACTCTGTCGCGTAAAGGATTGTGGACACTGGATAGCTCTTTGTGGTGGCTAGGAACGTAAGGAAGTTCCTATGTCCAATTAATGGCTGCTAGGAACCATTATGCTTCCTGTTTGTATCTCCTCTCTTACTGCAAGAACTATTTATATATTCTATTTAAGAACTATTTAGACCTTGCTCTGGTGACCATGGATGCACGTCCGCCAATGCTTACCTTTGTCCTTACCAATTTCAGCTATTCAGACTGAGCCTTATCTGCTTGTGGTAGAAACAGACTCCCAGGGGCAGTAAAACGGGTAAAAAAAACTACAGCCTCTCTCTCTCTCATATATATATATAGATATATCTATATCTATATATAGAAGGAAAAAAATCACTTTAATTTTAATATCCATCCATCCATCATTTTTCCATTACGCTTATCCCAAGCGGGGTCCTGAGAGATGCTGGTGTCTATCTCCAGGTCGGCAGTCCATTGCAGGGAAACACAGAGACAAACAGGACAGACAACCATTCATGCACACAGTCACACCCTAAGGAGAATTAGAAGCCTGTAATTAACCTAACAGTCATGTTTTTGGACTGTGCCGGAGGAAGCCTGAGTACCTAGAGAGAACCCACGCATGGCTCAGGGAGAACATGCAAAACTCCATGCTGAAAGACCCTGGGCGGGGAATCAAACCCAGAAACCCTCTTGATGCAGGCTTTAAAACAGTTTAAGAGTTACCGGAGAGAAAAGAATCCAACCACATTAAAAAAATGTAATACTTAAATGACTCATGTCTGTTCTCTTTTCTGGCATCTTGACTTTCTTTGATCAAAGTTTTAGATTGGAACCAAGGATGTTTTTGATGGCCAAGTTTATTTTAAAATGTGGTTTACATTCCGCTTATTCCAAACCTACAAGCTTTTACCAACAGAGGTGAAGGTGTTAGGTTATAAAACCTAATAAAATAAATTATAGTTTAAGCTGTTTCCGTTTAGACTTAACTACAAACTAACTATGTTAGACATTAAATTTAAGCAGATTCCACCACAGAAATAATATCAAGGAATAAGTTCAGTCACACTTCTGCACCACTTAGCTGCAGTTAAAGTTAAGGTGCAATACCTGAAGGAATTGCCTCTTTCAGGTCAGCAGTTTTCATCTTATGCTCAATACAGATGAATAAACAGTAGATGGCAGTGTTGGGTTGTACGGTAAAGCCCTCCTGAGAAGCTCTTCTTTAAACATACCTCCCCTTATTCAGGCTTCAATCTGCTAGTCTTTCTTTGCTGCCTTATATGGTCACAGAAGCTGTGCTGAGAACACTAAGGGCCTTCATGTCTTTTCTCTCAGCTCCAGACTTAATTTTTCCCCCCAGGACACATATGAGGCATCATCCTCAAACTAAAAAAACATTGTTGGAGAGATTTCTATAAAAATACTTTTCTTATTTCTTTTTTCCCCTTGCTTTGTAAGGTTCCTTTATATTTTGCAAATTTGCTTAAAATTAAATAACCATTTTCAAGTGGAACCTGAAGAACATAAGAAAGTGGGGCTTGTTTCATCTCAGTGATCTGGTCTTCCTAACTCTGCCCAAGAACAGCCTTCATCGAAGAGCAAATCATTTCTTCCAACAATCCAGAAACAAGGTTTATGGTTCAAGGAGTCTTTATTGTCCCCGTAGCTCAATCTGTCGCACAGCTAGAAATAACAAGAGAGCAATAAAACAATCACCCAGACAACCATAATAAGATAAAACACAGACTATAAAAAGAAATACAAGAACAGCTCAAAACCATGTGAAAGAGTTCAATATTTCTATTTCATTTTATACATGTATAACACAGGGAGTTAAGAATGTGCCTAATCAACTAAGATCTCAAATAAAAAGCAATAAACAGCTTGTGCAAGCCTGTCTACTTTTAAGGTGAGGCTTAAAAATGTCCTCTTTGATAAAGCTTATAGTTAGAGTGGCTCAGGTTATCCAGAGCTATCTCTATAGCTGTGCTGCTATAGGCTTAGACTGCCGGAGGACATAGGGACGCCTTCTTATTCTGGATCATTTTATTTGTCCCCTCTCATTCCGCAGTATTTGTTAGTTCAACACCCAACTTTATGCTCTCTCTGCAATTTCAGTTGTACTCTGGTGATCAGAACAAATAAAAAATGCCTCAATATATTACATTGCATGCCATTTTTTGTTATAGACACTGACCAAAGGGTTTAGGTAGAGGATAGGGTTTCCTTTTCTATCCCTTTTCCATTTGGTTTTATCAGAATTACAAGCATTTACTTGTTTGTAACAAGGAAATAGAGATGATGGGGAGAAAAAAAAAAGAAAACATTTTTTAAACGTTTTGGAAGTACATATGAAGAAAGAAAAAAAGGAAAAAGTATGTTTTCCCTGGTTACCTTAGATTTTTTTTTCATAAGGTAGTGGGTTATTGTTGTTGTTGACTTTAGTTGTAGAGAGCCATTAACATTTTCTCATAGTAGCTTCATCTGGTCTGTTCCTGTTTGGCTGTGACTCCATCCTGGAGAGAAATATCAACTGTGCTGCTGCCATCAACACCTTTGTTTATAGATGTTGGACCTGGGTCTGTTTTCCATTGTTTAGTCCTGTTTCTCTCCTAGACATAGCTATGGGCTCAGTTTTTACTGTGGCTAATTGGATGTGCTCTCTTTGATCCTCTGACATGAAAACTGAATCAGAACTCATCTGTTTTAAGTGTTTTATCACAGTAAGACAGTTTATATATGCAGACACTTGTACAATAAATCCTATACAATGCAGTTTTTCATTGATTCAAAGAAGTGTATTATACAGACAAACATTCCCATAGGAGTCACAATTTAAACAGACCCAATGAAGCTGTAAATTAAATTAAATTAAATTAAGGACAATTTTCTTCTTAAATATGTCCCTTTTCATCTGTAGTTTGGCTGTAATTTGCTCCATATAATATATTTCCCTTCCTCTCTTTGTCAAGGTTGGGTTGATGTTAGGAAGCAGAGGTGGGTTTTGTAGATTTAATGAAGTACTCACAGGCAACTGAGGCAGGAATCCAAAAATCCAACATAACAAATACAGAAAAACCAGAACCTTGGAGACATCAGGGAAAACATACATGGGAAGCCAGGAAAAGATGAGGAACCAGCACTGAGGAACTGCACAGGGAGAGTATATATGGGAGACAGAATAAAGAGAGACTGATTGGGAGCAGGTGTGTTAACAGTTCAATTGAACTGAACTGTTAACCCATTGACAAACCAGAGAAACATTTCAATCAAAAATGTTCATGTCTTCTTTTTGTTAACTTTTCTGTTCTTTTTTAATTAAATTAAATTCAGTTTATTTCTATAGCAACAGTACACAACACACGCTGTCTCCCTGCAAGGCACTTTACAGTTCAACCAGACCGGGTCCAGTCAAATTTATTCAAAGGTTGACCGTGATGGACTCATTGAGTTGAAGGCAAATCCTCACACTGTAAGCATATGCTTGTAGCGCGACAGCGGAGAGGAAATACCCCTTTCTAACAGGTGTGAAGAAACCTCCAGCAGAACCACAGGCTTATAGCTGTGCGGAGCTGCTATCAGCTGAGTAGTACGACTGGGGTTCCATGCAGGCGTAGCTAGCCAGAGATACAAAAAGCAGCTGTAAAGGCGCCCTCCGGCTCCAGGAAAAACACAGCCAGGCAGACGCACTTGCGAGCCAGAGTTCCCATGACAGAGATGAAGAGAGTATATCCAGGGCAGTCACAGTCAGAGAGAAACTGACTACACTGAAAAACAGGCAGATCTCCAACATCTATGCAAAGTGTTGACATTTCTCTCCAATGCAATAGAAAAAACTTCATAAAATCCATGTGATGTAAACTGTAAGCACTTGACTTCTCCATCAGTGCCTGGAGGCCATGAGCCTGTGGTTCTGCTGAGGTGCTCGTGAACCTCTGAGGTTCCATGGCCACTTAGGCTCAGTAACATTTCAGTGACTTTTGGATATCTTCCAAGTCCTGCTGGAAAGTAAAACCTCTGAGATTAGCTGCGCTTCATCAGGAAGCTTCTGGAGATTATTTCTGACGAAAAAAGAGCCACATTCTTCTTCTTCTTCTTGTAAGGTTTTATGGCCGTTGGCAAACTAGTTAAAAGTGCATCACTGCCAGTCTGCCACCAACTGATAAGGAGTTAAACAAGGAAACAGGAAACAAGACTCACTCCCATAAGAAATATATACAAAAAAAATAATAATATTTTTACGAACTGTTTTAGCCTTTTAACCCAACATAATAAATACTTAATTAAATTTGTCCTCATAATTTCTAATTTATCTTTGAGTCATTGTCACTCTGCTAGTTTCTGATGGTCCTACTCTTGTTTTCCCATCATGCTTTCTCAACCATTTCCCAGTTTTAAATCTCTGACTTCAAGATACGTTTCTGCAGTTTTCTACTATATATAGTTGATTTTTTTTTGTTTCCTTTGAAGTCTGAGCGCTACAATGGATCACTTCTATCATGAAAAGAACAAACAAGACAAAAATCTTTCTTTGTTTTTGTTTTTTTGTTTTGTTTTTTTACAATTAATGATCATCTGCAATTTTGGGACACTGCTTCAGAGGTTTTGAACTTAAATTTGCCTAACTGTTGGTTTGTATGAAGGAGGATTAGGGCCACTGAAAAAAATTAAAAAACTAACTAACTGATTTTTAAATATTATTTTAGTTTAATATACGGAAAAAAGTCTGAATTCTACGACATTAATCTCCAAATTCTGACTTTAATCTCAGGTTTGGTAGTTTCTAATGCACATATAGGCACCTCCATGAAAGAAGAGATGTCTGAGCACTTGGCTTCACTGACAAAGATTTGAGATGTTTGGGAGGAACAGGAACACATTGGTGGAAAATAAGGCAATTACGTGACTTTTTACATGTCTGAGGGGGTGATGCTATTTCATTAATGGAAGTGTGCTAGCTGTCATAAGAATTCAGTCAGAATTATGATTAAAGTCAGTATTCTGCCTTTTTTCTCATACTAAAATAAAATTAAAAAATCAGTTAACTTATTTTTATTTGTTCAGTGGCCCTACTCCTCTTCCGTAGGTTTGGGTCTTTCTGACTGGGATGGGATTTTTTTCTTGGCGAAAAGAGCCGCCGTTTACGAGCAACACCTAAAGAGGCGTTGGTCACCTGACCCAAACTCCAGGTCACGTGACCGATATTCCATCCTCGCCATTTTGCAATGTGCTATAGAAAGAGAATTGTCTTTTTTTATGGCTAACGAGCACAAACCGCAGAGTTTTATGCGCTGAGGACAAAGAGCACGCGCCGTGTCTGTCGGTGAGTTGGTTTTTCCGTCACGTGTCGCCTCGTGCTCCTCTGTCGCCCTTTAGCGGCGAGCAGAGCCAGATGTCCTTGTTGAACATTGATGTGTTGAGCTGTTAGCAGTGTGTGGATAGCAGCTGTCCAGCTAACGCTGTCTGCTCCACTTCTCTGCTTTTAATCCTAAAATCACCGGAAATAAAAACCCACTTTGGTCCGTGTCCGTTTAGCCTGTTAGCTCAGCGGAGCCCCCCACCCCCCCCCCCACAGGCTGGTGGAGGAAATATTTTTAGACCCTGACATAACAGGTGTCCCTGTGAGGGTCAGAGGACGGGCTGATGGAGCTGCTCTCTCCCTCCTCATGCTCTCCTTCCTCTCGCTGCTTCAGAAGCGGAGAAAGAGGAAGCAGGGCTGCGGTCAGAGGAGGGGAACTGGAGAAAGTGTTGGATAGTAGAGATGAAAGGAATCTGAAGCTCATCGGTTCCTCAAAGCTCAGATTGTAAACAGAAGCACGTGTTTCAGCGGGAAACCCTTATCAGGAATGGATTAAACTGTTCTGCTTATCCAGGGAGGTCGATTGCAAAGCAAAACATTCATTAGACAAGTGCAGATTAGTCTGGGTAGTATGAGACAGCAGCACGTGGGGAAAAAAAATACGGATTAAAACACTTTCAGTTTATTTCTATAGCACCAATTCACAACAACATGGCATCTCAAGCCACTTTACAGTTCACCAGTTCATACAGTCAGATTGATTCAAAGTTTTCTATCTAAGGAAAACCAGTTAAGCAATCCCTCACACTTAGCATGCTTGTAGCGACAGTGGAGAGGAAAAACTCCCTTTTAAACAGGGAGAAACCTCCAGCAGAACCAGGCTCAGTGTGAGCGGCCATCTGCTGAGGCCGACTGGGGTTCAACAGGGTTTCCACTGGTCAATAAATGTTATTAAATTAAATTTTTTTGGATTAAGGCCTTAATTGGCATTTAAAATTCATTAAATATAATTATTGTGGCATTTGAAATGCTTATTTAATTTAGAAAAACTATTTTGTCAGATATGACCGGTTCCGCTTGTTTTGCGCAGAATTGCCTCTGGTTGATCGTAAAGCCGTATCTTCGTAAAAGAAGCTCAAGGCGGAGAAATAATTAGAGAATGGGAAAATGCAAATTTCAACAGAAGTGGTTGGAAAACGAGGTGAAATTTCAGCACATTGATGCAGCCTGTTGACGGTAAAGATGATGGAGGAAGAGCATTAAAAGAAGGAGACAGAAGCAGAGATTCAAAAAGCAGCTGTAAAAGGCGGCTCCATCTGGGAAACACACAGCCAGGCAGACGAGCTCTGAAGCCAGCTCCAATGTCAGAGGATGAAGAGAGCATATCCAGCCAGTCACAGTCAGAGAAACAGGACTACACTGGAAAACAGGCCGATATCCATAATCTATAAACAAAGGTGTGTTGATGGCAGCAGAACAGCTGATATTTCTCTCCAGGATGGAGTCACAGCCAAACAAGGAACAGACCAGATGAAGCTACTATGAGAAAAAAGCAGAGAGCAGAACGTTAGAGATTGAACTAACAGTGGAGGAGGAGATCCATAGTGGGATCGGTGCGGCTTCTACTAAAATGCAGACTCTGCATCTCTGAGAAAAAAGGCAAAAGTTCTGGTTTAGCTGTCGGTCTCTACGTTCTCTACCCTCATCTATGGTCATTCATCTGGATTGCTGACTCAAAGAACCAGATCCTGGATCTAAGCAGCTGAAATGAGTGTCCTCTGTAGGGTGGCTGGGTTCTGCCTTAGAGAGAGGGAGAGGAGCTCAGTCACCAGCTAATGGTTATTTTGCAAATCGATTAATCTCTCGATTATATTTTTCCATTAATAATCTGATAGGCAAGGTTTCTTAAAGAATATTTCTTTATGATATAAGCTAAAGCAGCTGAAACTAAAATGTTTCCACCTGTTCATGGATAGACCATCTCGACAGATGAAAACTTTTTCATCTTAAATGCAAAAATGTTTTTATATCTTTTTTATATATATATATATATATTTACCGCTGCAGTAATGTTTTACAGTCTCCTTACTCCTTTTAATCTGAAGCCGGGTCTACACTGTACCATTTTTAATTTTTTTTGCAGTCCTGGTGGTCGTATGCAAATCTCTCGAAGTGTGTAAATAATTCCCCTTCTTTAGGGCAGATTTCAGAGACTTCTCCAACCGCACACATCAAATGTTGCCTGGGTGGAAGTCCCTGTCTTAGAGCTGACGCCAATAGCGAGTTGATGGCTATCAAGTGAGCAATGCTACTTATCACTAATGTTACAACTGTAACCAGCGGCTTGCTCAGCTTTTGATCACTACATTGTTTAACCAAACCAAAATGGATTTAACCAACTAGATTGGTTGGTTTTCCTTCCAATCTATTCTTACAATCTATCCAAACTCTATCCAGCTTTCCTACAAACTCCCACATCTTTACTGAATACTGAGGCTGTTTAAATGCCTGTGGAAGTTCGGGGCGAGGATTAACTACTTCCTGAAGCGCTCACGTGGTATGGCGGGGTAGAAAGGCTTCAGACATCTATTTGGGCTCCTCCCCCAAATGAAGCAAAAATGAACCCTCGGCACATAACATCACTCCTTATCTGTTCGTCTATCTCTGATTTAAACTTCAGTAACTTTAAGTTTAACAAGTTAGAAATATTTACATAGTTTGATTTGTTGAACAAATAAAAAACCTTTTTCCAGGCCTGTAAGTCTTGGTTCTGAAAGATAAGCCTCCAGAAATGGTTCTCAGTGTTTTTTGTTCGAGGCCCTGGGGTTCTTTTAAGTTCACGCCTGTACAAAGCTCCTCATCAGAATCTCGCTGACTGTTAAAATTCACAGTTGGCGTCTTGTTTTCACTACTAGAAGTTCCAGAAATGATGACATCAGCGTGCAGCAACCAGAGGACTGAACCAGTGTGTTTGCTACTGTCTCCTAGGTGATGGATGAGATTAGCAGCGTTGCTGTCCTCATCTCCAAGTCCTCAGCATCACCCGCTGCGTCCTCATCTCCTGGAACGCCAGCATCTCTCCTCCAGACCCGGCCTCAGGACGGCGCCCAGCCAAGACAGGTGGACGAGTCCCTCATCCAGGTCATCGAGAAGCTCAGCAAGATAGTGGAGAAGCGTCCGCAGAGGCACTGCGCTCTGGGGGGGCGGAAAAGAGGGCAAGATCCGGACTCCCCCTCTGGGAGGGGGAGGCAGAGTCTGGCAAGTTCTCCTAAAAAGAAGATTAGGATAAACGTTAATGAGGAGGAAAAAGCAGATGGCGGCGATGATGAAGATGATAATAATAACAGCATCTCGGCGGCGACAGGCGTTTCAAAGCCCAGCGATCACAAACGCACGGTGACGTGCTACCAGTGCAGCCTCTGTCCCTTCCTCTCCCAGACGCTGCCGCAGCTCAGGGAGCACCTGAAGCAGCATGACGAGCAGCACAGCGACCTCATCCTCATGTGCTCCGAGTGCCACTTCACCTCCAGAGACCAGGACCTGCTGGAGGCGCATGTCAGACTGCACTTCGACGACGGGGCGTCTGCGCTCAGCGCGGCCGAAGGAACGCTTTTAAAACGGGATGGGGGCGGGGAGCTGATGAACAGCGCGGCGGAGGACTCCACCGAGCTGCAGAAGAAGAAGAAATGGTACAGTTATGAGGAGTATGGCCTGTACCGCTGCTTGATCTGCAGCTATGTCTGCAGCCAGCAGCGGATGCTCAAGACCCACGCCTGGAAGCACGCCGGCCTCGTCGACTGCTCCTATCCCATCTTCGAGGAGGAGGACGGCGCTTCAGGACGACAGGAGACCCAAGCCCCCCCCAGCAGCACAGCGCCAAGAGAGGATGTCGTCATTCTCCAGTCTCCAGGGCTGGATGATAAAAGTGTCCAAGCTGCCGTGAGGCTGCAGCTCTGCATGCCGCCGGCTCCAGTCTCTAACTCCAGGGCCGTTTCCGCGACAACCGCAGACGGTGACGCCGAGAACGGTTATGTCCCTAAAGATGTGAGCGCTGAGGAGCCGGCAGTGGAGGTGCAGGTGATCACCGAGGCAGACTGTGACATGGAGGTCGGCGGCGGCAGAGAGGGCAGCTCGGCCGCAGACAGCCTGCTGTCTTCAGCCCAGAAGATCATCAACAGCGGCCCGAACAGCGTCGGGCACATCAATGTGATCGTTGAACGCCTTCCCTCAGCTGAGGACTCGGTTATGGCGGCGAAGCCTCTCCTCCTCGCCGCAGACGTGGACAGGGACCAGAGAGCGCTCGGCGTAAACGAGGAGGAGGAGCCTCTCCCCGCCAAGCCCCCCCTCCCTACAGTAGATGACGAGAATGTCCCCCCAACCAGTCGCAAGCGAACACATTCCGAGTCTCTTCGCCTCCACTCTCTGGCCGCTGAGGCTCTGGTCGCCATGCCGATGAGGACGCTGGAGCTGCCCGCCCCCAGCCCTACAACTGGCGTGAAGACGCAGGGCGTTCCTCCGAGCGGACAGAGGGCGTCCGACTTGGAGCAGACCACTGCGCTGTTGGACTTGAAGCTTTGCCGCCACGGCAAAGAGGAGGAGTTCAGGCCGCTGCGCCTCGTGGACGGGGACGAGGAAAGTCCCGCAACCAAAGCTGGAATCAGCCTTTCGCTGCTCACCGTCATCGAAAGACTCCGAGAGCGCTCGGACCAGAACGCCTCCGACGAAGACATATTGAAGGAGCTCCAGGATAATGCCCAGATCCAGAACGGGGCCCTGGCCGGAGCGGCAGCCCCCGGGAACGGCGTGGAGGACGGGTTGGCTGGCTCACCTGATGGGGGGTTGGTGGACTACAACCCGGGCAGCGAGAGGCCGTACCGGTGCCGTCTGTGTCACTACAGCAGCAGCAATAAGGGCTACATTAAGCAGCACTTGCGCGTCCACCGGCAGAGGGCGCCGTACCAGTGTCCCATCTGTGAACACAAGGCGTCAGACAGCAAGGACCTGGAAGACCACATGATCTACCACTGCAAGACCAGGATGCACCAGTGCAGACACTGTCCTCAGACCTTCCACTACAAGGTAAGAATAGTGTTTTTCACCCGTATCGCCGCTTCTGTGTCTCCTTGAACCCCAGTCGGGCCTTTAAGCAGATGGGCTCCACTCTGGAGCCTGGCTAGTCTCTAATGGAGGTTTCTTCCTGCTAAAAGGAGTTTTTCTTCCACTGTTGCTACAAGCATGTTTGGTGTGAGGGATTGCTGAAGAGTCAATGAGTACGGTTGCAATCCTCACTGGTTTTCCTTAGATAGAAAAACTTTGAATCAATCTGAATGGATGATCTGGTGAACTGAAAAGTGCCTTGATGTGACCTTTGCTGTGAATTGGCGCTATAGAAATGAACTGAAATGAAAATTAATATTTTATTATGCTTGTATATCCCTGCGGGTTTACAGATGTGTTTTTCTTTTTTTCTCCCCCTAACCAGAGTCAGTTAAGAAGTCATGAAAGAGAGCACCTCAGCTGCAGCAGCGACACGGCGCCGCTCACCGACACCATCCCCCCGGTGGAGGAATCTGAGCGAGGAACGGATGAAGGTGAGAAACTGAACGCTTCCCTCGCTAAATGACCGTTGTTCAGGAAGAAGAAAGCATCCTCTCCTTTTGTCCGTCCTGACAGATGGTGGTAAGCCTAAGTTCTACAGATGCGACGTGTGCAGCTACACCAGCGCCACCTACATCGGCGTGAGAAACCACCGGCGGATCCACAACTCGGACAAACCGTATCGGTAAGTCTTTCAACCGAGAGGAACAAGCTGTTTTAGAGGAAGACGTCTCTACAGCAGTTGTTCATTGAGCTCATGCTAACTGGTCCAGTACAGAGGGGGGTGGAAGGAGGGAGCTCAGGTTTCCTCATAGGTTTGGTTGAACAGTTTCAGAATCAGCGACTGGTTCAGGGTTCAGATGTGTTGATAGGATCCATTTGATTGAAGTGGTAGCTTATTTCCTGACTGTCGTAGGAAACAAATATTAAACTGTTTAATCCAGTTAAAAAAAAAGGAGATCGGTGGAAATTCACTCAGTTGGCACTTTATCTTTTGAAAGATGAAAGCAGGTCCGATCATATCAGGCTCGATGTTCTGATCTAGAAAGTGTTTTTCTGTCCAAACTTCAGGCCCCTGTCACGCCTTGCAGAGTTAGCTAGCATATGACCGACCTCCCAGAATCTCCTAAAACTCTGGCATATGATGAACTTTCTATGTATTTTTGATATTTTGGCCGTATACATAGCGTATTCATACCGAGTCCAGAACTTTTGTCCAATGACAGCCTAACTTATGCATAACGCATGGCAGAGTAAAGCATGATTTCATGGGCATTAAGGAGCATTAGTTAAAGCTGCTCCCCAGAGGCGCCTCGCCTGCATAAAAACATGTCATGTCTGCTAAGAACTTTGTTGGCAGTGGGTTTGAACGCAGACAGCGATCCATCACATCCTCACCTTCTCGGTCACCCTATGATGGGGATGAAGTCTGGAAGAGAACTGATGGTTTGTTCAGCCACGCTCACTCTGAGCCTGGTTTTGCTGGAGGTTTCCTTTTGTATGTGCTGAAGTCCATCCTCTCCACTGTCGCTACAAGCATGCTTAGTGTGAAGGATTGCCTTCAAGTCAATGAGTCTACGCAACCAACGGGTTTTTCTTATATAGAAAACTTTGAATCAATCTGACTGGATGATCTGGTGAACTGTAAAGTTCCTTGTGACATGTGTTGCGAATTTGTGCTATAGAAATAAACTGAATCTAAATGAACCCCCTTTATACCAAATGATGCCAATACGCCATTATAGCAGTAGCTGGAAGTTTGTCTGGAAAACGCCAGATACGCTTGATATGCGTTGGAGCCCTGCAGCTGTGAGGCCTGAGGAAAAACTTAATGAAAGTAAAGAAATATAATGAAATTGATATTTCCTACTATAGCCTGTAAAAAAAAAAAAAAAAAA
>JAGKQL010000005.1:9115668-9141016 GCA_018398635.1 Cyprinodon brontotheroides | reverse complement strand
TCCTCTAGTGCCTGTAACATCATTTAGCATGACGGTTTGGTGGTGGGTCGGCGTGATGGTCTGGGGGCGAAGGTAATACTTTTCATTGCGGTAAAAGTACAGATACTTGTGTTAAAAATACTCTGGTAAAAAAAAGTGTACTGATTAAACTTCTTCACTCAAGTAAAAGTAACAAAGTACGAACATAAATTTACCCAAAGTATAGTAAAAGTAGAAACAACCACTGTTTCATGCGTTGCCTACATTTTTAAAGTAGTGTCTGCTTGTGGGACTAGATCTCGTTGTTCATTTCTAATCATCTGGAAATTAGGTCCGCTTTTACTATGCTTTAGCCACGCCACCAAGCTGCGAGTTACAGCGAATGAATACGCGAATCTGTCAATTCTAAATGCTTTGCGGTGATGTAGTCAAATGCAATGTAGATTCCCATCAAGTTAGATTGAATTTGTTATTGATGACATGAAAAATATGGCTTGGTAACTCCATTGAAATGATTCAAAAACTAAAATAACGGGCCAATATTTTATAAAATGTAAGGGTAGAAAGTACAGATATTTGTGTTAAAATGTAAGGAATAGAAGTAAAAAGTAAGCCATAAAATAAAATAAGTAAAGAGTAAAATATCAGAAAAATCTACTTGAGGTACAGTACTTGAAGTATTTGTACCTTGGATTTGCTTCCATCTCTGGTCTGGGGAGGCATATCTGTGGACTGACACACAGACCTAACAGTACTAAGTGATGAGGCATAACTGACTGCCATTAGGTATCAGAATGAAATCACTTGCACCCATTGTCAGACCTAATGATGTTGGTGCAGTGGGTCCTGAAAAGGTTCCCACTCCCTGGTGCATGACAATGCCCGGCCTCCAGCATGTGAGTATGCAGGCAGTTCCTGGAGGATGAAGGAATTGATACCACCGATTGCCCCCCCACGCTCGCCTGACCTAAATCCAATAGAACACCTCTGGGACATTATGTTTTCCCCATCCATCCGACTCCGCCAGGTTGCACCTCAGACTGTCCAGGAGCTCAGCGACCACCCTCGTCCAGATCTGAGAGGAGATACCCCAGGACACTATGCATCGTCTCGTAGGGTACATCATGACACGTTGTCATGTATGTTATCCGTCATTTCAAGAATGATGAATACCATTTTTGGATTCTTCCCTTGAATTTCAGCAAAATGGACTAGCCTGCAGCATCATTTTTTCTCTTTATCTTTGAATTCAGCCTGTAGGTTGATCATTTTTTATTTCCATCTTGGCATCACGTTCCAAACATCACCGGTCTATATCGGTAAGTAAACAGCATAATTTTTCCCCCCATTGGGAAATCTGGCGTGTTTTCAGTGTTCCTTTATTTTTATTTTTAGCAATGTAGATGTGCACACTGGAAACATATTTGTTGTTAAATGTGCCATAGAAATAAAGTGGATTGGTTATGTGCTGCACTGCCCCCTGTGTTTTCTGGGAGTACTGCATCAGCTTTAGGTAGAAACACCTGGAGCCTTCGTTGCACAGACCCTCCGACCGTTCAGAGGCTGAACAGACGTCCTGCAGTGAGAAGCAATGTCCCCATGAGACCCAGTCCCTTTGTGAAAAGTTTCAAATAAATATTTCACTTTAATGTAGTGAAAGCAGAGCTGCTGTCAATCAACATCCAGAGCAGCGCCTCAATATTAACCACTGAAATACAATAAAACAATGTTTAAAGAACAAATCCAGCCTCAGCAGAGATTATAATGTTTCTAATGTTCAAAGATGAAGAGAAACATGAAGAATAAGAGGAATGTTTGATATAATAGGAGCTTCAGAACCAGAGCATCAGTTTAACCCTTAAAAGGGCAAGTTAGTGTTTTTGATCACTTGCATCCGTCCTACAAATGGAGTCCCTCAGTGAGGTCTAGAAGCACAAGATCTATATCCAGCTTTCAGCAAAGCTTCTGCTACATGGCTGTACATCTTATTTTGGCATTTGACCAATTAGATGAGCCCTTGAATGGAAAAAAAAAGTTAAGTCAAGAAAAAAGTTAAACAGCCTGTTTAACAATTATATTTAGGTTTATAAACTAAAACCGGTAAGTGACAGTATCAGCATTAATGCCTCTAAGGTTATGTTGGACAATGTCTTTTTTTAACTCTTTTTTTCATGAATCTCTTATAGAAGCACTTTTTATTTTTCTTAATATATTCGGTGGTGTTTGTTATAAAGGTAATAAGGTGTTTGATCCCCATAAGACTACTGGTTTGAAATTTGGATTTTCAGCATATTTCACTGAGCGCCCTATAAAGTGTTAATAGGAGGATCTCCTGACTTCCATCTGTTCCTTTCTGCAGCTTCGAAGGTTTAAATGCAGCTTATTACCCATAATTCCCTAAAACCTGACAAATGACTCCAGTGTTTGCTGTTAATCCCCTCCGCGCCGGTTGTCTGTGAAGCTCAGCGTCTCAGTGTGGACGCTGAGTCGGGCTGATTCCTCCTGACGACAGGAGGAGGATTAGCAGAACCTGGGCTGAAATCATCTCCCTCTTTCATTCTTCTCCCTGCCAGGTGCTCCCTGTGCGGTTATGTGTGCAGTCATCCCCCGTCACTGAAATCCCACATGTGGAAACACGCCGGAGACCAGAACTACAACTACGAGCAGGTTAACAGAGCCATCAACGAGGCCATCTCCCAGAGCAGCCGGTAAGAACCACACAGATTAAGATGGAGGACGGGTCTCTGGTGGGACGTTCTTTAGCAGAACCCTGACCTGCAGCAGCTCATCAGGAGCAGCCAGGAGTCACTGTGGACGTCCACATGCGGCCTCTAGGTGGCACCAAACACAGCAGCAGACAGCAGATCGCCAGCAGAAAAGCTAAAAAGTAAATTAAACCAGAGAGCAGAGATCTACTTTTCTCTGTAGAAGATGAGGAGGATTCAGAAAGTAAAAAAAATCCCATAAGGTCCCATTTAAAGGGATTAAAGTATTCCAGCTCATAGGCGAAAATCACTCAGAAATTTAATTGACGGTAAATAAATCACTAAAAAAGTCAATTGAAAATCCGTCTTGCATTTGTCAGCCCAATGGTAGCAAAGGGCTGGCTCTGAAGCGAACAGTATTAGCCAATCAGAAGAAGAAGGGGGCGGGTCTTAGGAAAGCATGTACCTCCTCCTCTCGTCTCTTGCTTCTTCACGGAAAGTCAACTTCCTGCCGTTTACGGCTCAGTGTATTCAAATTGGAGAGACGTAAAGAAGGCAAAAATAAAGAAATGAAAACTTAGTGTTTGGAGAGAAGGACGATAGAGAGAACAGAATCACATGGAGTGGCAACAATGCAGTCCATGAACTCTGGGGAAGATGTCATGTCCATAGATAAAGGTCTGAAAAATACATGGCGCTGGGCGTGGCTGTAGGAGACAGGGTGAGATGGCGAGCCGTTTAGCAGCTGGAGCAGGAAGTTAGGTGAACCAAGCAGTGGCTTCTGCATGCTGTGCTCCAGGAACGCTTAGCAGAAAAACTGGATAAAAAAGTGGTCGGTATGGATGCACTGGTGCCACCTTCTGGCCGTTTTTGGTATTGGAGTTTCAAAAGTGAAATTTAAAAGGGAAACACAGTTTTTTTTACATTGGTCCTTGATTTTACGTTATTCCATCATGTTCTACTCACCTATATGAGTTTTGTGTCATTTAGAGCCGTTCTGAAGATATTCTCTGTTAGGTTATATCCAAGTAACGCCTCCTATGGGCAACGACTTTGAAGGCACAAACTAAACTGTTCACAATTTATTCTTTATGGTACGCCAGCATTCATAATATGTAGGTGAATCACTGTCCCCAGACATCCACGGTTATGTTTTTATATTTATATTTTTGCACCCACACCCCCCTGGTATGGCTAGATAGATTAGATAGATAGTATATTAGGTGGTGGAGCGGTTCACAAAATCTACGATTCGGTTCATGGTTTTGCGTGGTCATGGTTTTCGGTTCGGTTCGGTATATGCTGCTTGTTAGCCTGACATGTTGGTCATGCTGCTGTTAGCATAAACAAAAAACGTGTTGCACAATGCTTGCACACTGTTGCACTTTTTTATCCACAACTGTCTTTCAGCCGTCATCGTAGGTCACTCTAAATGCAAAGTGGTCCCATACAGCAGACCTATAAAGTGTTGCTGGCGCGTCTTCCAACTCCTGTTCTTTCCCCACTCGCCAGTCCGGACACAATTCCCTCCTCCACAACAACTGATTTTTTCTGCTACACCCGGCTATGCTGCTTTCGCTTCTTCTTCTTGTTTACTACTGGTGATAGGCTTTGGTCGCTCCCGTACCTTCTGCTCTGGAGTGTAAATGCTTTGCCTATGAGGAAAAGGAGCAGTGCATGAACCGAACGCTAACATGAGACAGTCGAACCAAAACGGTTCCATCCTCTAATAGTATATATATATATATATATATATATATATATATATATATATATATATATATATATATATATATATATATATATATATATACAGTATAGTATTCAAAATTATATATTAGTGTATCATATCCGTAAGTATTAACGCAGTTAACGCGCAGGCCATTTTAACGGCTATAATTTTTTTAGCAGAGATTAACACTATGTGGTTTTATGGTACAATTTTCCAAAGTACATCCGCTGCAGCCTGCTGGGAAGGCGGGGCTATTTTCCCCCAGTGTATGCATTTCTCTCATAGGCTTCAAGCCCCACCACCAACAAACAAGTTGAGTGTCTGGTAACTAGTAGCAACCTGAAATACGCTGAGAAACCTGATTACTGAGGTGAAATGGAATCTCTGCTACGGCACTCTTGCCGTCTGTACGTACAGGCACACAGGTGGGTATGGGTGTGTGTGTGTGTGTGTGTGTGTGTGTGTGTGTGTGTGTGGGTGGGTGTGTGTGTGTGTGTGTGGGTGGGTGTGTGTGTGTTCTCATTTTTGTTAAGAGGCTGAAAAGTAACTTTCTAGAGCATAGACTACCTTCATCTAGTGATGTCGGTCTATTTATTTTGATGTATTGATTGAAAATTGTTCATTATTACCTTGGTTAATTAACATCTAATGTTAACTCTACTAAATTTTATAGCGGTAGGGTAAAATGCTTGTCTTTGTTCAAAAGACTGTATTAACTGTAAAGACTGTCTTTTACATCAGCCTGTTTTCAGGGCCTTTTTTTTTGGCTACATATTTGTTATTTTTTTGCTACATGCCTCCCCATCTTCTTGCCATATGTTTCTATGGCATAAATCAGTATCTGTGACCTGTTTTCATTTTTAAAAAAAGAACATTGGCACAAACCTAGCCTGTATGTATTTTTTGTATGTCATCGAGAGTATTTAAATGATTTTCAATCAGGAAAAAAATGTGCGATTAAAATGCGATTAATCGCGAGTAAACTCAGGCATTGATGCGATTAATCGCGATTAAATAGAGAGAGAGAGAGATATCTCGGGGTTTTAGTTAAAGCCCGTTGCTTATCGTCTGTTAGTCCTTGACGTTGTCATTTGTTCCTTCAGAACGTCTCAGAGGTTGTCTGGACTCCTGGAGGCGGGGTCAGAATGTGCAGCGGTGGCGCCGGACTCTAAGGAGAAAGCTGAAACCCAGGTGGATCCTCTCCCTGCGCAGACGTCGGCAGCAAAAGCCTCGCCGCCTGCAGGAAACCCGGCAGGTCTCCCCACAGACTCCTTACCGTGTCCCATCGAGGGGAAGGACACCACGCCATCGCACCTGCGGACAGAACAGCTCCCCGCCATGGAGTACTGCGTGCTGCTCTTCTGCTGCTGTATCTGTGGCTTTGAGTCCACCAGCAAAGAGAGGCTGATGGAGCACATGAAGGAGCACGAGGGCGACATCATCAGCATCATCCTCAACAAGGAGCAGCACCAGCAGGAAGCAGAGGCTCAGGCCAGCCTCTAGAGGGCGCAGATTCTCTGCTGTGCCTCACAAACAGCACAGCTTCAGGAAAAGTAGGAAACGGTTCTTCAGAGGAAGGTTATTTTAATCCGTTAATATTTATGTCAAATCATTTCATTTGTAGGAAGCTTTGCTCCAAGTATGAACAGTAATAAGCTCGCCCATCAATAAGCCCCAGCCTGCCTGCAGAGGCTGAAAAGATTTCAACATTTCCTCCCTGATTTCATCCACTTTATACGATGGCAGCTCTTATATTCCTACTGTAGTGTTGAAGTTGTTTCATCCGACCATATTTAAGGTTTTATTTGGTCACCAGTAAACCTCCATCTGTGCCTAAAGGATCCGATTTCCGTTTGAACTGAAGGAATCTGTTTGTTTTTATGTCCTTTAGCTGCCGGAAGACAAGACTTCTTCTTTTCTTTATTTTAGTCAAAGTAACGTCGTTTTACTTGATGCATGGTTTATAAAGTGGCTTCTTTAAAAAGAAAAAAGGAGGAAATGGAGGAATGACGTTTTCTAACAGTAATAAGTATTGACTGAGGTTTAGCTTGAAACGGCTGTTGATGAACGGAAAGATTAAAAAAAGGGAAGTTTTTTTTGTTTTGGTTTATTTTAGAGCCGATGTTTCATCTGCTGGTGCCAAGGTTGTACAGTAGGAACACGTTTGTATCACGTTTGTGGTGCTATGATCCTTTTTAAAGCTAAAGTTTGAATGTATTTTTATAACCCTCCCCCCCACACACACACACACACACCGTTTCTGATTTGTTTGTAGTTTAATATTATTTGTATTTTAAGTTCAAACCTTGTGACCGCAGCATTTAGGAGCTAAACACTTTGAAATCACGCCTTTCTCAGTGTTTTGCCACCTTATTCGTGTTACCCATGATGCTTTGCTTGAACTGTGTTCGGCTTTACCAAGTGTAAAATCCAGCAGACCGAATGTGGGACTATCAGCTCTTCTGCTGCGTTCAGACTGCAAGCAGCAGAAGCAGCTAGTTTTCATGCAAAGTCGGGGGTTGACTCACATCAAGGTGCAGCAAGCAAACCGCAGCGCGATTTGAGAATATAAAATAACAGAGACTAATAATAACAGGAGGTGAAATGTAGCTCCAGACTAGCAGGGCGTGTGGTGATGTCATCAGTACGCTTCTGTCCCAGTTGACCCATATTTATGCTGCGTGCTCCCGTTCTCCCAGAGTCCACACTTTCCTGTGTTCTTCTCAAGAACGTACTTGGAGAGGACACAAGTCCGTACTCACTGTTCTTGTGAATTGAGAAACGGCCTCAGCGTACGCTCTGTCGCCTAGCAACCGTGACAGTTTACACACAATTTGTCGGACGCATAACGAGGAGTCTTCCAATCCGAATAGACCTTGGTGCCGCGTAATGACGTAATCTGACCTTCCGAGGACGCAGTCGCTCGATCCAAACACACAGTCTGCGTTGAAGTTTCACATTCAGTAACTGAAGTGTGGCGTTACAGCAGCCATTTATAGTTTAATAGGCCTGTTTTTTTCTGACAAGTTCAAAGTAGAAAACAGTTTCTGATCCACAAATCTTTCCATCATGTTGCGTACGTCATACATCAGCTTACATGTTCTCATTAATACCAGCGTCCAGGATAAAGGTTCTGTGTGGTCCGGTGGAGCTCGCCTCTCTGAACCAATCAGGAGGCCACAGAACTGAACCTAAACTTTACTCCTCCTTGAAATGAAAAACATTTAGATTCTTTGCAATAAGCTTATAACACCAGTTTGATTAGGTTTAAATCGGTTCCATTCAGGTTCAGCTCAGGAAGTTCAGGTTCAGCACTTCACTGGACAGGACCAAGACTTTCAGCTGGACTCTTGAGTCCATGAAGTTAACCAGAACCTCCAACCTGTACTTTAGTTTATAATGATTTACAGTATCGATTTTTTACATGAATAAGGAGGGTTAAACTCTGGAATCTGATTATTCTCTAAACATAAATTGCCTGTAAACTCAACTAAAGACCAATTTATGTTTCTGACGCATAGCCTCTGCAACCGTCAAAGCTGTCTCTGTGCGCGACCACGCCCCACCCCTGCGCAGAAGTTCTGCAACCGTCGTTGTGCACCTCAAAAAATCCTGACTACGCGTCGGACGGTGGCAAACCTGAGCAGACGAAAAGCAGCTGTGATTGGTCTTTGATATGCCTTTCTGGCTGTCTGTGTGGTCGTCCTTCTCCATTCGGTGCCAGGGGGCATGCCATTACAATGGACAACTACGGCGAAAGGTTGATCGAGGAGGTTCGGAAATACCATCCGTTGAAGTTTTCCTGAGTTCTCCAATAGGCTTCCCCTTGCACTTTGGCGGGAAACTGCCGTGCGTCCTTAGAATTTTCAGACAGATGGTGCAGAAGCATAGCAGCAAAACTGGTTCGCAACCAGACCCATGCGACATTTGATGTGTGCGGTTGCAGAAGTGTAATCTGCCCTTAAGTCCTCACATCAGGTCCCACCTGAACGTCTACAACCCATCATCTTCACCAGAGCTAAAAATAACCCCTGGATCAGCTTAACCAGCAGCTCGCTGCGGTCAGGGAGCCCTCAGGGTTTAGACCATCTGGGTAAACCCTTGAATAGAAGCAGAAAATCCAACATTTGTTGAATCTGTTGCCCATTATCCTTTTTTGCCATTGTATCCTTCCACCCATCATGAAGAAGACTACACATCTGAAAGGATGTGTCCAAAAGTAGAGCGTAGCTCAGTTTAACTGGTTTTATTCCTTATTAAACCCGTCTCCGTTATCTGCTACACCCCACTCCTCGGAGCAATGCTTTGAAAGGTTTTTCTAACTGAAGCTCGTTGTGTTGCTAGCACACCGATTGTAAACATGAATAACTGACACTTCTACTATCATAGATATATATTTATTGATAATGTGTTGTATATTTGGTGCGTTTGAGCACTTGGATATTCTTTCCGTTATTTTTCTCCCCATAAGCTCCGCTCAGCACCACAACCACATGGCCTTTCTTCTGTGCCGTATTTTTGTTAAAAATCAGTGACCTCTTGCCTGTTTTGGATTTTGTCTGTTTGTTTTTTTTTGTTTTTTTTTTGTTAAAGGATTTGTTTAAAGAATTAGAATTTTCATTTTATTCTGAAAGCTTTGAATGTCCCTGATCCTCAGCAGCCCTTCTGTCTTCTTTCAGGGCAGTTAACGCAGCACTGTAAGGTCCTGATCTACTGAAGGTTTTCCAAAAAAGTTAAAAAACAATCAACTGGGCTTTGTTGCCGAGTTTGAAGACGTTTCGCTGCCCATACCTCTTCACAGGTGAACAGAAAACCTCGCCTATTCAGCCAGGCCAACAGTTCCCTTTAAAAAAAACCTTTCAGAGACAAAGACAGGTATGGGGCATTGCAGGCTAACAACAAAGGAACCCAAACGACCCCATTCCAAAGGAGTGGACCCGCTTGTCAGTTCCAATTTGCATGTTTTCTAAACTAAAAAAGATTTTGATGGGCTGCTATATAACAGCCTCAAACTCCACGCTATTCCTGAAATTTTGAATTAAAAAAGCTTCCTTGATGGAAAAGAAAACGTCTTCAAACTTGGAAACAAAGTCCAGTGGATTGTTTTTTTTTGGAATGTCTATGACCTGGATGACTGAGAATCTTCACCAGCATACTAAAAGTCTGCCTATAAAACGGGGCTAACTTGACTGCACAGGAAAATGTGATCCACTAAACAGTCGCAGCCAGAACTGCATCTGGAATTGTTTGAAGGATGCGTGCAAGTAGAATACATAAAGGTCTGCAGGCGTGGTCAGAAGGAGGCATTAGTAAGTTGTACACAGGAGAGATAATTCATGTCCATGTAAACTAACCCAAGGCCCTGTTATATATGACAAGATAATGGCTGCTCTTTGGCTGTAGGAACCTCCAGTCTAGAAGCTATAGTTATTGCTAATCAGCTGTTTGACAGATGTATTTTCCCACTGGAATTCTTTGGCAGTATCAATAAAAATGTGTTTCTATAGCACCCATTCACAACGCATGTCATCTAAGGTCACTTTCCAGAAACAATTCATACTGTCTGTTTCTGAGGAAAACAAGCTGATTGCATCCAATCATTGGCCATTTCTCATGCATACTTCTGCGTTCTCCATAAGCATAACATTAGAGTTTGAACTAACAGATTCTGCAGAATGGGAGAATAGAGATAGATTGAAGCAGAATAATGAAAAGGGGTCCCTATATCCACCAGCAGTCTAAGCCTATAGCAGCAGTCGGTACATCCGTTCCACCATCGCCAGGTTAAGTGTTAAATTTACTGACTGTAATTTACTGGGACTAATTTCAGTGGCAATGGCACTAATTTGTGTTCCACCCACATAAGTAGTTGCGGTGAATAATATATTGTTTAAAGGGGCTAAAGTCCTCTGCCTGTTTCCTCTCCACATTGCCATCATACCTGCCATCTGTGCGCAGTGCTGTTCTATGTTTCGGCTGATTTCCAGTCACCAAATAATCCCCCTCTGTCATCATCTGTTAGTATAAATAGTCTCAGTAGATCAGGGCCTAAGTACATAACACTGCCTCAATGTTTGATTACTCACCAGAACTTGCTTATATTTGCTTATATTTTTAACCCCAAGAACTGACATTTCTGCAGATTGTAAAATATTTTCATAGATTGTTTGTTAAATGTTTTCAAATAGCTTTTGTCATCATTTATGATCAACTTTTTAAGAGAGATCTCTGTTTTCATCGAGCTGTGTGCGTTTGAACCAAAGGCCATGTCTGCTCTGAACCATATATTTTTACGCCCGTATCAAATTTTGTAACAGTCAACAGGAAAGCTTCTCAGACTGTAATGTGACACTTGCTTTGTTTGTATTTATTTTTGAACATCCCACAAAGTGTTATTTTACTTTGCCATTGTATCTTTTGCTAATAAAGATTGTGAAACGACTGCAGTTTAAATGTTTATTACAAGTTCAATTCAGTTTTATTTTATATAGCGTCAATTCATGACGCATGTCATCTCAAGAGAGCACATCCAGCCAATCTCAGTCAGAGAAACAGGGACTACACTGAAAAACAGGCCAAGCTCAAACATCTTTATACAAAGGTGTTGATGGCAGCAGCACAGCTGATATTTCTCTCCAGGATGGAGTCACAGCCAAACAGGAACAGAACAGATAAAGCTACGATGAGAAAAAGCAGAGAGAGCAGAATGTTAGAGATTGAACTAATAGATTCTGCAGAGTGGGAGAAAAGAGAATTAAGGAAAAACTGATCCCTATGTCCTCCACATGGAAGTAGGTTTTGCATAGGGACATGTCTCTACCAAAATTTTTAACCGACCTAATTGTCCCTACCAATAGTGGATGTGAGCAACATGTTTATAATTTACAGCAGTAGTTGTTGCAGCAGTGGCTTCTTTCCCTCTCGCAGCTCCTCTGCCTGGTCTCTCCTGTCCCTTTCATGTAGCAGCGCATGGAACTGTGCTGCGCTGTTTAACTCAACTCTCATTGGTTGTTCTGCCTTAAGTTCCGCCTTCTCTCTCTCTGATTGGCTGTTTTCTAGTCCGCGTGTGCTTGAAGCACAACATTGAAAATTTATTCACACTAGAATGCAGCGGTTACAACAATTAATATCAGGCTACAAAACTAGTCCCAATAAAAAAATTAATATCATGTACACTAAAAAACAAAAACTTTTTTTTTCTTTTATAAAACGAAATATTCTAAATCAGCCAGGAGTTCTGAAGACATCTGGAAAAATGGGCAAATAAAGGCTGTAAGCCATCAACATTTCTGATACTTAGCCACAGCCAACTAAAAAAGAAAATGTGAGGGTTTCCTTTTTACGGATATTTAGTTGATATTACTGTTTTCATTTTTTTGTTTTTATTTTTACAATTTTGCTTCATTACCAGTAAAGAGCGAGTATCCTTCTATCAAATGTGTTGTGGAGTGGGAGCTGAGAGATAAAGACAACAAAGACCTGTTCTGCATCCGATTCCCAGTTCAGATTGTGAGCTAAACCACCATAACAGAAGAACCTCAGATGAGCTGCTTTTAAGAAGGGATTCAGCTTTGAGTAAAAAAATAAAAAATCTAATATCCCGAGGTTCTTGATACTTTTATCTAAGTGGGTTGCTCTGTGGGGAAAGGCACATTTTACATTTATATTACTGTATGTTTTAAAGTCTCTATACTCCAGTTAATGATGAATCACTTACTAAATTAGTTGACGATTATTGAAATAATCAATTAATATGATTCATTTTTTTCAGCCCCAGAGGAAATACATGAAATTGGCGACACAGAGTAACTACAGCCCAGATGTTCAACTTTTATAGTGAAGTTAATATTTTAATGAATGTATTATTTTGCTTGATACAGAGAGAGAATAGTAGGTACAAATATAAGAGTGGGGTTTAACTCTGCACAATTCTATATCTTCAAAAGAATATACTGTATTTACTTTCTCTCTTAGTCGTTCAAATGAAACCGTTTTCAAAGTGGAAAACAGTCCTAATTCCACATTCATCAGAGCCGGTGAAACTTCAAACATTGATAAACAGCATCTAATGAGTGTAGAGCTTATAACATTTTTATTAATGGAGCAAAATGTTGCTTTTCTCTTTTTAACAATGAATTCCTCTTATCAGTGCGGATGCTCACATCGAGCATAAAAAAGGGCACGCATATTGCATAGCACCAATGACACCAGACCAATAGTGTCCCTACCAAAGTTCAAATCAAACCTACGCCCTTGGTCCTCCAGCAGTCTACGCCTATAGCAGCATGACTATAGAGATAGGTCAGGAAATGAGTCTTTTAAATGAAAAAATATGCCAAACAGAAACTTAAGCTGTGAGAGTTTAAGGGGAAAATAGGAAAAGTCAGAGCAACTCATGGATAGCAGGCAGAGCACTGAAAGTTTATTCCATGGAAGATAAATAATCCAGTTTTAAGAAAAATGTGGAAGAATTAAAGTTTCCCTTTATCATTTCTTGGCTGTTTTAATTATCTCTACTTTAGTGTTTTTGATTAATCAGAGCGTCTAAGTAGTAATCCCTGATGACGTTCTGTTGCTGCTGGTATAGAAGTCTGCTTCCTTGGGTAACTGAACACCAAGCAGGATGGCAACTCATTTATCTCTGTAAAGGCAGCAGGATGATAAAGGACGCAATTAAAACTCCCCACAGATCAGAGAGAGAGAGCTGCAGTGAACGGAGGGCATCACCAAATTCACCATTAGGGGCCAGTTTATTGTACTGGTATTTAAACTGGAATCAACTACTTCGATCAGGTGAGGCTGAGCTTTTAATCAAAACTAAGGTTGCAAAGGTGAACGAGCCACAACTGGAACATGCTGATGGACTCCATCATCCTCTTTACAAACCAGAGAGTGTTCGACATAACAGAGTGTGGTCAATGTGGTGTTTTTTGTTTACAAATGATTAAAAAATGGACAATGATTAAAAAATGTATGAATTAGAAACACTTTAGATGACGTTAGACCATCAGAATCTACCGAGCCCAGATCTATAGAACGCCCGTGGGCTGTAAAGAGAAGGAAATCCTCTCTCTGTACATCCAGATAGTCTAAAGGATCACTAGAACCCCTCTCCATCTGTGTAATTACTGAAACATCTTTTGTAAAAGACATCAGGCTAATGCTCCACTGAACCGCCTCCAGAGCTCCTCCAGACTGTGGTGCGTCTGGAGGAGGCACCTCCAGACGCACCACTGGGGCCGAACAATCTGGAGCCGAACGCCTGGAGGCCCCAATGAACCAACATCTGGGGAAAGGAACATTAGCCTGTATTTTAGTGCCCTTTTCATGTTTTTAAAGGAATAGTACACCCAAAACATGATTAGCCTTCATTTTCTACTCACCCCCATGCTAAACAACACTCTGGAGTACTTTTTAATATCTCAAATGCATCTGGAGATCTGGGAGGCTTCTTGCTGTCTGCTGACATTCAAATAATGGAGGTCTGTGGCCCGAGGCAGAAAGGTCCATAAAAGTAAACAAAAAACGATGTCAATATTCCTCCATACAACTCGTCAATGTATTCCAAGTGTCCTGAGTTAGTAGCGTCCATAATTTACCTCAGAAACGAAGTCATTTAGAGATGTTTTTAAGAGCTAAACAGTAGTGTATAGGATTTCTAAAAGCGGCGTTCACTGCATTTTCGGAAACCCCACAAACATTTCTCCTAGAATTTGAACAGTTAAAACCACCGTGAAAAAGTATCAGAGGGACATTCGATTATTTGGGCTATAGGAATCTTTGTTTGTTGCAGCTGTAGTTGATAAAGGAAGCTGTAGATCATTTTGGATCTGAATTTAATTAATTAAATCTATTTAAACAATGTTTCTGCTTAGCTGTTTTCTAACAGAAAACCTGGATATCAGAGGCGTTCAATAAGCAAAGCCCCTCACACACTTCCAGTTCTTTGATCTAGCTGAAATTTTACATACATAATTATTTATATCTCTATAGATTAAATGGCAAATTACAGCTCTAAAATAATTGTGGTTTCTGATTTACAGGAGTTTGAGCGTGCCCATATTAACATTTCTTATTTTTTTTCCAAAAACCTCTGTTATTCAAAGGACTCTAGAGGGAGAAACAGGAGTGACTTATGCAGTGGAACGGCTGAGAGCTGGAAAACTGATTTAATTTCAGATGAAGATCAACACATTTCAATACAGTTTGGCATTGTGTCAAAATGATTCAAGCTTCCTCATTAACCCATCACTATTACAAAGATAATAACGTCTTGCAATAAAACTCTTGGCTTGAAATTTAGATTTTCAAAGTATTTAACTGAGTGTCCTAAAAAGGGTTAAGGAGGAAGATTCTGATAAAGATCAACACATTTCTGCCTGCAATAAAAGCTACGTTCACTGGTCTTTCCAATGCTGCACTATAAAAACTTTCAATCTAAATGTAAAGTTTTTTCTTAAAATAAGTACATTTGTTCTTAATTGAGGGAGGAAAGTGAAACACTTTATATTGGGATACAGGACAAACATTTGGTGTGTATGTAGAAAGATAAGCTTGTTTTTGAACAGGGAGTTATTTTATTTTGATAAAATGCGATGAAACAGCCAACCCTCTAGCATCAATGCACATGTTTTTCTTTAGTTTTGCTTAAATTTTTCTTTTCTTTTAATGGAAGAACTGTATAAGACCAATTGTGGTTAAGTTTGTTTGCTCAAAAGGACAAAACTGCTATTTTGGATAAAGTGAAGTACCTTAGAGGCAATAACATTTCAGTTAACAAAGATTACTACAAAGCTTTGCAGACAAAAAATCTATTCCTACCGCCCAGTAGAAACCTAAAGCGGGGTCTTACCCACAAGATTTGCAAAGCTCATTACTCATCCTATCAGAAATCATTCAAACATTTATGAAAGCTACTAATTTGTTGTTTTTGATGTGATGCAACATAATGGCTAAAATTACATAAGTGAAAACTGGCCTGCATAAAATAATGGAAAAAAAGACAGATTTTAAAGACGAGTTTTTTCTTTTAATAAAATATTCTAACTTTTGCAACAATAGTCTGATAAAGTACATTTATGTATGTTTAGTCAGAATGATCCTGACATTCAAAACAATAGCTAACTTCCAGCCATGGCGTCCTGCATGAGCATTGGGGCTTTATCGTTCATGTGTCAGAGTGCGGCGCGGTGTGGGACAAACAGGCGACCATGATTGACGTATCATGGAACCAATAAATTGTGCCTGGCGGACTGTCTTTGTGATAGGTTGAGGTTATTCATTGATTTCTCACTGTAGCGGGGACCGGTTATTTTAGTTTCACTTCCAGACCTTCTATTTCACTGCTTGCTAAGTGACTTTATTAGGAGATCTTCAAAACCACATGGTATAAATGCATTATAAAAAGATCTCTACTGCACCTTTAAAAATGATCAGTTTTCTTAATCTGCAAATGATTTTTATGTAGGGCAAGATCAGTTACTTAAAAATGAGCCTGTGGCAAAATTTAGCACCAATGTTTGATGGGGACTTCACTCTGTTTAAACCTTATGGAACTGCTTGTTGGTTTAATGATAAATGATAAATAAGTGCTCCGTTTATTAAGAAGTTCTGACTCCATATATGTAACTCTTTACATTGACTGTAAAAAATTGGATGTATTACTGCTGATTTTAAGGTTGCCAAAGTGATCCCATTGTTTAAATCTTGTGATCATTGATCTTTCAACATTTATCGCCCCATTTCCCTATTAACTTGTTTTTTAAAACCTTTAGACAAAGTAATTTACCAAAGAATGATTAAACATTCAAAAGAATATGATATTATTTAACTTTATTAAAAAGGTTTTTGAAAAAATTTTATGAGCGGTTTGGTGATAGTTCATACCAGCAACAAGGTCGTCTAATGAAGGGAAATGAGCTCTTGATGTATATTGAATTTTGATTCAATTGAATAATGTGTGAAGTGGAAGTGTATTACACTATACAAAAAAACAAAGCAAAAAAAAAATAACATATAGAGGCCTCGAGTATTATACTAATACAAATTGTAAAAGCAGTGTGAACGCCTGTTTAAAACATTTAAGAATGGCTTACCATTTTCTGTCTCACTGTTAGAGCTTGTTTACACTTCCTCTGCTTCTCCTTCTCCCTCTCCATCTCCTGCTGACGTTTATGCTCACGTATTCTGGAATGATAAGTCCAATAAGACAACCTATACCAGGTAACTAACTCTATTACCTTTATTCCTTTTTTAAGCTCTTCCAGTTCAAGTAGCTTTATCAAACAGCTTTGGTGTTTGAAAATTTGGCGTTTTTTTCTGGCAATGGTTCATATTAATACATTGATGACTTGGAAAGCTACTTTTTGAATGAATCATCCTTTGCCCCTGGAGTCAGGGTGGAAATTGTGCAAACTTAGGTTTTTCCAGCATTTAACACCAAATTAGCATTGTGGAATAGTCTCCAGAGATATAAGTCTGAGAAATGTTTGTCTTTCTTATTCACTTTTTTTGTTCTATCTCATAAAATCTCTTTAAAAACTCTCAAGCCTTTCAAAAACATAGATTAAAGAATGAATGAGAATTCTTTAGGAAGATGTTATATGTTCACATGACTCATCAATGTTAGCCAAAGCTCTTGAAAACAAACCTGGCCTTCATGAGGGGCGCCTCAAACTCTTTCACAAAGATTACTTTTTTCAGGGATGTTTTCAGGGTCTTCAACAAAAAGCGACGATAGGCATTATAACCGCTTATTATCTTTTCGAGTTGGTGTGTAGAGATTGGTTTGTTCTTTGAAGAAGGGAGTAAATTTCTGTCACCAACCTATCCTCGTCGTAAAGATGGGATCCTGTAGAGAAAAGAACAGGAGTATATGAGTTATTTTGGATCTAAAAAGTTTTAACAATTGAAAACAAAGCTGTGAAAAATAATACTCTGTTACACATTTCCATTTTTTTTTTAGCACATATTGTTTCATTTGATCAGGGGGATCAGAACATGCCTATGTTGAAACAACGGCCATCACACTACCATTTTCCATGTTTTGGATTTTGCCATGATGTTCTAGCGATTGCAGTTGTTTTTGAGAAGATCAGAACTCTAAAAACCTGTTGATTTACTGATTTCAGCCAATTACTGATTTTGTTTTATTTGTTTTATTTATTTATGAATTTACATAAAGTGCAGAACAATTTTTGCGGCTGCGTATGAGTGCAATGCCCATACTGTAATGATCTCTGCACTGATGCTGGGCTGATCCTCCTTCCATACACCTGCTCAGCTCCGCCAGATCCCTCAATCAGCTTTTCACCAGCTTCACTGGTTTATCACTATATAATCACCATAACACCAGGCGTCAGGGCCAGATTATCTTGTACTAACCCGATGCAGATTTATCCAGCGTCATCTAAATTACTTGTTTGCCCGTCTTGTTAACTGCCCCGTTCTGTTTCTGATATTGAGCATAATTGATCCTGTTGACTCTGGCAGCCTGTCTGGATATCTTTCTGTTCTGCTCCTGGACCTCTCGATTTCCAAATCTGTCTGCCTTCCTTTGGATCATAAACCCAGGAAATCTCCTCATTAACTGTCTGCCTATCAGTCTGCAGCCTGCTGGCTCCTCTCAGACTCAAGCCCTGCTCACAAAGCACGCTGCTGAATAAACTATGCTCTAACGTCACTGAACTGTCTTGGTTGTGTTTTGTTCCAGCCTCTGTTCTTTACACACATACATGTGAAACAAATACATCTTACCAATTCATTTGTCCAAGATTTTTAAAGATCATTTTCCCTTACAGAACAGACATGATTCAAAACAGATCATGTCAAGTATGAACAAACAAGAGCTATATATTTGCTTGTTGTTATATTATATTAATATTTAAATCTGTTGTTTTCTTCACCTTCTACTTAAGATTTTGCATGTATTTAAATTCAACAAGTTACTCAAACTGATGTGATTCTTGGGTTCTTAATGATTATCGACAATGTCCGGTTTTATAATACAAACTTGTTTTAACAACACACGACATAGCACTACTAAATGTAAAAGAACATTTTAAAGCACCGAGAGACCTCAGTGGAGGTAGATATTGGTGGAGAAGGTCAGATGAACGCCAACCAGCCAGAATGAAGGACATGCCCCTAATTAAAATAGCTGCTTGTTTTACGTTGGATGTAACAAAATCCACTCTTCTGTATTATTGAATCATTAAAAGTAAATATTGATGGAGGCCAGTGAGGCCTGGTGGGCAATCGATCTTACCTATGTTTTTTTTAACGATCTCCAGAAGGAGTCATTGAACCGATTTTGGGATACTTTCTGTTCATTGGCTGCTCCCAGAGATTAATCACTGTTTGACACATCCCTGTGGTCTGCTCGACTTCAAAGAGTTTTAAAAATGGCTTCTTCAACCTTGTTCGGATGAATAGATTCCATTAATTCTATTTTTCATCTGTTCTTGAATTTTTTGTACCAGGGCATATTTTGTTGTTTTTTGACAGCTCCCACAGTAATCAATCCTTCATGTGGCTTGTGATGTTGGCAAAAGATGCTACGATTTATTCACAGTGAACTCATGATTTTGCAGAGATGTCTGATTACGTTTTTGTTGTTGTTGAAAACCACCATTTATAGTTTTCCAGGTTCCCTTGTCTGACAGTTTGGTGAATAATCTAAAACATTTAAATGAGTTAAAAGCAGAAGGAAAATATCATTTGTGCCAGTGCTTTTTTACCTGTGTTTCTGTCTTCTGTGTCTCTTTGCGTTGAACTCCTCTTCTGAACTTATTAGCCCTCCTGTCTTCCATTTCCAACATGGGCTTTATGTCGCTTTCTTGGATTGATAGATTCTCTTCCAGATGGCTAACTTTCTCTTTCCTTAAAACAATCATGTAACAGTAATGTTAGCCATTTGTCTGTAATTTGCCTTTATTTTACATGTCACCATACGTCTTTGTGTCGCCTGCATCTGTTATAACAATACTGCTTTACAATTAAGACTGATCTGTCTAAAACCTCATTTCAGATTTTAAGGCAGCTTCTCACATTTCTTTCACGTCCCGTTTGATGTCCTTCAGCTTTTGAACTCTTGCTTCGATATGCTGATGCAGAATCAGAAGCCGTTGTCTTTGCCCTTTGTACAGATCAACAATCTCAAGGGGGTCTGATAAGTAGATCTTCTGCAAATTGGAAAGGGGGAAAAGCACAAAATTTTGGCTCTGAGCACTGAACAAAATGAGAAATTATGCTTTTAGATTAGATTAAGGCTCTGAATAAAGTCTAACCTCACTGCTGCAGTAGTTGTTGGGAAATAAATCAGTGGACCTAAGAATGCAACAGAGATCAAATGAATGAAGAACAAACCAGTAGAAATGACAGAACTGACAATCAAGTTTAACCTTAACTATGAAACTTAACATTCAGAATAGTTCCCACTTGGTCAGTTTTCAGCCTCAAGGTAAACCTCACTTAGTTTTCAAAATGATAAAAACTCCAACCATAATGTCTTTAAATTTGAAACTTATTTTAATGCAGTATCACAGAAAGTGCTAGAGTGAACAAAATATATTCTAATGCAATGTGACAGATGAACCACTGCTAATCTCCAAAAGGCTTTTGCTCACTGCTTGTAAGCTGAACAGAAAAAGGCTGTTGCACAATTGCCTCAATCTAAGCCAAGTAACTTGATTTTTGTTGGTGTATTGTTCTGCTTATGAAACACAGAATTATTTTTTCTGTTAAAAAAATTGTAGACTGGCTTGGATCACCTGCCATGCAAGTTGCAATCACTTTTATGCTAAACTTCACACATATTGCAAAATAAATTCCAGATCCTCAATTTAAGCTTTTATTCATTGCAATTACTATAAATCCCACATGACTCATGTAGCCAAAAGCTCTTGAAAACAAACCTGGCCTTAATGAGGGCGTTGACACTTGTACAGTACGTCTGTATTCCTGTATATTCATCAGTAATTAAGTACAAGGATAAGCAAATGCAAATTCTGCCCTGTAAAACAATGACAGTGCAATTGTCGCTTCATATGATCTGAAGCCCCATTTGGAGCTTTTAAACAGGATTTTGAAAAACCTTGATAAATTGCTGCTGTAATATTATAGATTTTTTTAGAATAAACAGCTAGCAATGTGCATAAACAAACAAAAAAATACAATACAGTTCAGTAAAATACAGTTCTGTTTTAGGCCTCATTCTTGTAAGTTTAAAATGTTCCAATGCTCCTGAATGCACCATAGCTTTCTGACTCGCAGCGAACGCATCTTGGTGTAGACGCGCGTTTGATTTTTCGCTTAAAGGAATAGTACACCCAAAACATGATTAGCCTTCATTTTCTACTCACCCCCATGCTGAACAACACTCTGGAGTACTTTTTTGATATCTCAAATGCATCTGGAGATCTGGGAGGCTTCTTGCTGTCTGCTGACATTCAAATAATGGAGGTCTATGGCGCCCGAGGCAGAAAGGTCCATAAAAGTCCACAAAAAACGTGTCAATATTCCTCCATACTGCTCGTCCAATGTATTCCAAGTGTCCTGAGTGGGTAGCATCCAGAATTTACTCGAAACGAAGTTATTTATAATGTTTTTAGAGCATAAACAGTAGTGTATAGGATTTCCTGAAAGCGCGTTCATGACGCTACGGAAACCGCGGCAGACCTTCGTTTCAAGTAAATTCTGGATGCTACCCACTCAGGACACTTGGAATACATTGGACGAGCAGTATGGAGAAATATTGACACGTTTTTGTGGACTTTTATGGACCTTTCTGCCTCGGGCACCATAGACCTCCATTATTTGAATGTCAGCAGACAGCAAGAAGCCTCCCAGATCTCCAGATGCATTTGAGATATCAAAAAAGTACTCCAGAGTGTTGTTCAGCATGGGGGTGAGTAGAAAATGAAGGCTAATCATGTTTTGGGATTGAGGTAAATTTGTAGGTTCATAAGCTTCTTACTAAAATAAACGTCTTGGTTGGATAATGTCTCCCACCCCATGCATGAAGCTGGTGCTGAACTGGACAGCTCCTTCAGTGACAGACTGCTGCACCTTAAATGCACCAGGGAGCGTTGTCACAGATCCTTCCTCCCAGCAGCTGGAAGACTCTAGAACCACCACTGTTCCCAACAACCTCAATAAGTTGTTACATTCATGCTAATTTAGCAAAGTTTCTATCTTAGTCAGTTAAATAACATGCTGCTGTCATTTTGCACATCTCTGATGTTGCTGCTACTTTCAAATATCCGTTCCTGTAAAAATATCCATAGCTGGATATTGGTTATTTATTCTCCAGTTTTATATTGTTTAAACACTTTACACTAAGGTATTTTAGTGTTTATCTTTTAACTCTTCATTGTGATGTTATACACGTTTCTAAGGTCCACGTTTGTGTGACCATTTTCTTCTATAATCTTATTGCTGCTGTAAACACAAGAATTTTCCATTGTGGGACAAAAAAGGGATTTTCTATTCTATTATTCTATTCTATTCTACAAGCACATATGCAGAACCAGGCCTCAGAGGCAGCGAGCTCTCTGAATGCTAACAGGTCATAAAAGCTTTACTCATTTATAAAGATTATTTTTTTTAGGCACTAGTGACCTTTATTTTGTTATTTTTTTAAGTAGGTAGACAGGGAGGTGGGTTACAAGGAAAGGGAGAGATGTTCGGCAAAGGTCAGCCGGTATATAGGTCACGCACTCTACCTCCACATCATAGCATCGCCCAAAAGCTTTATTTTTTATTAAAGTTTTCTTTGGAATCTGCTAGAAGCATAACCCTGAGTTGGGAGAGAGGAAGTTTTGAAAATGCAAAGTGTTGTGGACGTGTCCGACCCTCACACCAGCCACAGCTCCTTCACATCTCAGTGGAATGTTTTTCATAATACTGCCCTGCCAGGCTGCTTTCAAGGTGAATGCCTCATTTTGCCTGGAAAAGGATTGAAACACAGCATCTGTGTTTTATTTTTTTTTTATACAACTGGTTGAGATTGACTTTTTGTATTAAAAGAGAAAAAATCTAGGAGCTTCCATTAATTCACCTGCTTCCTCTGTATTCCCTTCACGTCTACAAAACAAAAAAAACTCTCAGTCTATTAATCTCTACACAGGATCTTGTTTTCTTCCTAAATCAGTTCATAAAATCATGTCATTGAAAAATTAAGGATGAGCAAAAGGGTTAGATGTGAAGAAAACATGGATAAAAGGTGGAATAGTCGGAGATATTCTGGTTGAGATTTAACACCAATCTGTCCATTTTGATGCTTAATTCTGTGATTTCTTGCTCCAGAAACCTTATTTGTGTTGCTGTGAGTAGAAAGAGCTCAACATTTTTCTAACGCCATGCTGTCTAGATCTGAGATAACTTTTAGTAACATGTCCTTGTTTTATTCATTCCTGCCATGTCATCATTTTGTATCTCTGCTTCTGTCTCCTTGAACCCCAGTTAGCCTCAGCTTATGGCCGCTCACACTGAGCCTGGTTCTGATGGGAGGTTTCTTCCTGTTAAAAGAGAGTTTTTCTTCCTCCAATGTCGCTATAGGCATGTTTGGTGTGTGGGATTTCCTTTGAGTCAAAGACTCGATGCAATCAACTGATTTTCCTTAGAGATAGAAAACTTTAAATCAATCTGACTGGATGATCTGGTTGAATTGTCCCTGTAAATTGCTTTGAGATAACATGTGTTGTGAATTGGCACTATATACATAAACTGAATTGAATTAAATATGAGTTACCTAAAAAAAGCTCTTATTTATCACTGAGTAAAAAAAAACTGAGTGAAAAAAAAAAAGTTCAGGTCAGAAGGTAATTTGCTAAACATGTATGAATCATTTTAAACTGTCTATTTCATTCAACCACTGATGCTCCAGTTCACCAGAAGCTTACGCTGATGATTTGTTGAAGCATGGCACCATCACAGACACTGGCGAGCAAAGGATCCTCATCCAAAGACGCCATTGTCCTCCAGAAGCCAGTATTTAATGGTCTTTTAGACGAGACCACATCAACCGAGACCAAGGAGGACCGAGACGAGGCCAAGACCTCCATCCCTGTGCTCCCACTCTGGTCACCTGACCCGCTGATGTCCAGACGGAAGCTTGGAGGGGACACATCTTTTTCAGTTGCTGCTACTCAGTAGACAATCTTGTGACTAGAAACTTGTCTTAAAATCTTATTTTCTTCTTTGGCTTTTAATACAGCACGAGACTGTTTTGTTTTACTTTTTTTGTATAGTTTTATTTGCTTTAACTCATTTATTTTTTTTATCTGTTTGAATCTTTTAACAATTTCTGCTGTTTTTATACAGTTTGAACCCACCTTGGGATGTACAACTCTTTGTGGTTGCTGTGGTAGTTTTAAAACCCTCTATGAATACAGGATAACTTGAAAGGTCATGAACTTATTTTAATTATATTTTTAATCAAAGATGTGCCTCATGCCAAGGAACAATCCATTGAAATGTGTTAATGATCCAGATCACGTGTGTATTTTAGCTCTTGGTCACAATATGAGGCGAAAATGCTGTTTGGCTGAAATCTGCGCTTTCTGTGGGTTTTTTTCTAGTTTGTTTCTGTGTCTGTTTTGAATTATGACAGAATTGGTCTGCCATACCAGAGGCTTTCAAGGGCGCTAAACCCTGCAGTTACAGGTCTAGTGCCCCCTGGTGGCTAAATGTTATACAGAGTTTCTTTAGAGGAAAAGTCCGCTCATATTCAGAATTCAAACTCCTGAAAGTACTTCAATATGAAATCATTACAGTGTTTTTTAATTAAGAGTTATTAATTTGAATGTGCTTTATTGAAGGCATCCATGTTTGTCAAAGAACACTACTGCTGCCACCTACTACAGTTTGTGGCGTCCGCTTGTGTTATCGGCTGTGATCAGATCCCAGTGCTGTATCTGGTGTTTGTCACTGTTATCCAAGTCATCTTGAAAAGCTTCTTCTTCCAAATGTTGGCTACATATTACGTGTTTTCTCTGGCCAGAAGTTAGATGGTAAATCCTCCCACGAGGATCAGGTCAGAAAGGTGAAATAGAAAAAATTCACTTTTACCCGATGTATTCCAACATGCAACTGCCATGCATGGATTGTCAGTGTAACTGTAGCTATGGTGGGCGTGCAGGTGGTGCAGTGGTTAGCGTGCAGCGTTCGAGCCCGATCTGTGAACCTTTCCCGCATGTCTCTTCCACTCTCTCATCCCACCTTTCCTGTCAGCCTACTGTCGAAAGAACAAGCCACTAATGCCGGAAAACTCAAAACAAAAACAACAACAAAAAAATCTATAGCTCTGGTGAATTTCAATGGAGAAGTCCTCTCTGGAAATCTTCAATAATTGTTGTTGATTGCAGATGTGTCACAGTAGTTCCCACTGATTTAGCCTGTAAAGCGGGGAGAATGGCGCTAGACTTACCGCTTGCGTCACGTCACTGTTACAAGATGTGTCAGGAGGGAGGTATTTACTTATATTTGAGCAAAATGGGCCGCTCCCGGACTCGGTGATCGCAGACGGAAATTATTATCTTTTTACTAATAAGGCAAAATTCATTAAATCACTGCAAACATATTAGTTTTAGGTATAAATAATGATCCATTGATTATTCCTATCTGACCAGACTTTAAGTTTAAAGTTGATTCTTTGCCTTTTTTTAACAGTTTAAAGTTACTGTTCATTCTCCCTTTAATAGAGTTCACTAACTATTAATTTCTTTAAACTTAAATCATTTGAGCGTTTTCATTTTGAATGCAGAAAAAAAAACTTTTTACAAAAAGCTAAACTAGAACAGCTGCTGTGTTTGAGCACTGATCAGTATAATTCTCTATTTAAATGATATTTCTGCAGGTTTTTGGCTTTAGACCCATAATAGCTACAGCTTCTCATTCAGTCCACAGAAAGAGTTTCTCTCCACTCATACAT
>JAGKQL010000005.1:9001847-9090668 GCA_018398635.1 Cyprinodon brontotheroides | reverse complement strand
TCCAAAATTTTGGTAGAGACATGTCCCCATAGTCCCTATGCAAACCTACGCCCAGAAGCTTGAAGATGCTGTCTGTGAGCATTATTGGTTGAACTCACTTACACTCATAAAGTTATAACACAGGTGGCACTAAGGGGGGAAATGATGTTGAGATCCCCGTGGTACATGGAGGGCATTCATTAAATATCTAAATATGATCAATATAACAGGAATCTGGGAGATGTGACATTTATTTATTCATCCAACATATAATTCAAGCATGAAATGCACCATTACATTATAAAATGCATCACTGAATAAAAGAATGTCTCATTAAATTCTTAAAAATATATTCAAAATATTCAATGCAATAATTAAATGGGATTTAAACAAAACGTATTTAGCCTGAAGATAATTACTTCATAATAAATAAAGTTGGATTTATTAAATGTATTTTTAGAAAGTCTGTTGCATTACTTCTACAATTACAATTCAACCTGATCATCCAGTCAGATTGGTTAAAAAAAGTTTTCTATCTAAGGAAAACCAGTTGATTTCATCGACTCATTGACTCAAAGGCAATCCCTCACACTGAATGTGCTTGTAGCGACAGTGGAAAGGAAAAACTCCCTTTAACAGCAAGAAACCTCCAGGCAGCTATGAAAACCAGCTCCACAGGCGGCCCTTGAAACACAGCCAGGCGGAGCGAGCTCCGAGCTCCCATGTCCAGAGGATGAAGAGCACATCCAGTTAGTGACAGTCAGAGAAACAGGACTACACACTGAAAAACAGGCCAAGCTCCAGCATCTTATCTATAAAACAAAGGTGTTGATGGCAGCAGCACAGCTGATATTTCTCTCAGGATGGAGTCACAGCCAAACAGGGAACAGACCAGATGAAGCTACTATGAGAAGAAAAGCAGAGAGCAGAGGCGTTGAAGAATTGAACTAATAGATGCAAAGTGGGAGAATAGAGGCGTAGAATGGAAGCAGGAGCCTGATGCTTATAGGGGTCCCTTTGTCTTCCAGCAGTCCTAAGCCTATAGCAACATAACTATAGAGATAGTTGTGTATAAGAATCCCAGTTTTGTGTTTGTCTTGTCTTTTTGTGTTTCTCTCTTCCACCACAGAGGAGAGTAAGCCAGACTCCAGTTAAGCCTCCTCAGCGCACCCTACAAGCTGTTGCCTCATCACCAGACTGCTCTTAAGCTGCTCGGTTTCCACTAAACTTCCGACATACTTGAGTGGTGTTTGCCAGTTTGGGGTACTCTAGCCAAGCCTTGTTACATTCTGAGTCTAATCTGAGGATTTTGCATTTTTGAGGTTTTTGTCCTCTAGCCGAGGCTGAGATCACATAGAGAGTTTTTACTGGTAGGAACCTTGTTTTTCCGAGAGACTAAACCTTGTTTGGCTGAAGCCTTCCTGCAAACTGGACCTTTTAGGACGCCCAGCTGCTCCCAAGAGGGATCAGCTTCAGGTCTTCGCACGGCTGAGCCAGCAGGATTCAAACCCGGAGTTTTGGATCAGCCTGCCCCGAAACACGCTGAGATTTCTCCTGAGTAAGGAAGTCATCTTCACCGCGACCCGTTCAAGTACCACAGGAAAACTGAGTTGCAACCAGCGGCTACATCATTCCACTCCATTTTTTTTTTTTTTTAAGGAGTGGCGGAAACGGGCTTCCATAGGTGAACTAGTACTTTATATTTCCCATGCTTGAAGCAAACAGTGGAGAGGAAAACTCCCTTTACCGGAAGAAACCTCCAGCAGAACCAGGCTGTCCTGTGTGAGCGCCATCTTTCTGAGGGGTTCAAGGAGACAGAAGCAGAGATACAAAAGGCAACTGTCAACCAGCTCCACAGGTGGCCCTGTCCAGGAAACACACAGCCAGGCAAACAAGCTCTGAGCCAGCGCCCATTTCAGAGGATGAAGAGAGGCACATCCAGTTAGTCAGTCAGAGAAACAGGACTACACTTAAAAACAGGCTGATCTCCAACATCTATAAACAAAGGTGTTGATGGCAGCAGCACAGCTGATATTTCTCTCAGGATGGAGTCACAGCCAAACAGGAACAGACCAGATGAAGCTACTATGAGAAAAAAGCAGAGAGAGCAGAACAATAGAGATTGAACTAATAGATTCTTCAGAGAGGGAGAATAGAGATAGAATGAAGCAGAATGAGAAAAATGGTCCCATATCCTCCTGCAGCCTAAGCCTATCACAGCATAACTATAGAGATAGCTCAGGATAACCTGAGCCACTCTAACTATAAGCTTTATCAAAAGGAAAGTTTTAAGCCTAGCCTTAAAAGTAGACAGGGTGTCTGCTTCAACAGTCTCACCCCCACTCTACAGAATTTTTATAATAAAGAGATAGTAACTCATTATAATTATTTTTTTTTTAAAGAGTGGCGGAAACGGGCTTCCATAGATTAACTAGTACTTTATATTTTCCTGATATAAATGTCCAGTTTGTTAAACCCAACCTGCTGCTCATCTGTTTCTGGAGGAAATTCTAATAACAAAAATAAGAGTCCATTTAGACGTTTTATTTTGAAAGCCACAGCAGATGACTTCCGGTCCTCAAACGGAGCCGCAGCCTTTGAACCATCTTTGCTCTGAACACTGGATGAATTGAGTGGTTTGGGAGGAAAAGGGAGACGTTAGAGGCAGGAGGTGAGACAGTTTGGGGGGGACGACCGTTTGTCCCGGCCCCACCTGGCGCTCCTTCAGACCCCCAGGATGGGTCTCTGACGGAGCCCGTCGGTCCGTCCGTCTGCAGCGCCTTTGTGTGGAGCGCAGAGCCTCATCCTGCCTGGCCGCCGTTGAACGCTTCACCGCGGTGCGTTTACTGCTAAACTAACCAGCGGGGGAGGCTGCTGGGAGGGAGAGGGGGTCTGTTCCTACTGGTGTTTTCCAGTCCGACCGCAGCGTGAGCAGGAGGCCCGCTCCGGCAGAGGATGAGAGCCAGCAGCCCAAACATGACCAGTCTACGTCAGAGGAAGGGCAGCAGGGGGAAGGAGGCCGCTGAGGGTCAAACCCAGCAGTCCAATTGTTGCTCTCATCACCATCCAGACAAGATCCTGCAGGGTGAGTGGCGGACCCTCCTGGGACACCGTAAAAACCAATGCTCCCTGCACCATCAGTTGTTTCACCCTGCTGCCACGGTTAAACAAGCTCTGCACTGGTGGCTACATGAGCTTTAGCTCACACTGTATAGAGTCAGAAAGGGGTCAAAATGTTTGTAAACTTATAAATCTTAGTTGAAACTGAACAAAAAGTTGAAACTGAAAAACTATAAGTTGATATTGAATGTGAAATTTGTACTGTATAATCTGAGAAACTAAAAAAGCAAACAAAAAAATCCCTCAGCTTGAAAAAACTCAGGTTAACATTTTAATTAAACTTTTTTCTTTAATTTATTACAGTTGCAGATTTTATATTTTCATATTCAAATCATTTTCTTTCAGTTTCTATTTTTTTATTCATTTTTTTTTTGTTTGCAATTATTTTTTTTCAGTTTCTGGAGCGATGTGTTGCATTCATGGACGGTGGGAACTCCAACAAGAGTTCATGAATGCAACATGGAACAAGACATTTGATCACTGCTACACTATAGGAAATAGATGTTTTCATTTCACTGCTAAGCTCTACTGTCTAAATATACAAAATGACAATAAAAGTGTCTAAGTCTCCAGCACTGCAGCAAGCTGTCAGTCAGATTTCCCCGCCCACTCCCGTCAGATTGGTATGGAAGCCCGTTTTCGCCACTCTGTAAAAAAAAATAAATAAAATTATCTCATTATAATGAGATGGTAATCTCAATATAATGAGTTACTATATCATTATAATGAGATTTTTTTTTTTTACAAGTGGCAACCCCCTCCATAGGCTTCCATACTTCCATAGATTGGGGTCAAAATTTGAACATGAAAAAAACCTGATTTGAAAGTGTAAAAAAAACAACAACAAAAAACTCCTGAAACTGAAAAAGCAATTTGAAACAAAAAAAGAAACAGAAAGAAATTGATTTGAATCTGAAAAAATAAAATCTAAGACTGCAATAAAAAGAGAGGGAAAAAAGAGAAAAAGTGTAATTAAAATACTAAACTGAATTTAGATTATATTCTAATTTTATGTTTGCTTTTTTCCTCACATTATAAAAAAATTTGACAATAGATATGAGCTTCTGTTTTTTTCACTTTCAGCTAAGATTTATAACTTCACCAACATTTTGACCCCTTTCTGATTCCATACACTGCACCAGGACTGAACCAGAGGCGTTTTTCATCCTGAGAAGGAGCTACGTTCTAACCAAATACGATTTTAGGAGCTAAAAACCTTCTGCTGCTTCATTTTTGATGCCTGTAGACCTGTGATGCTCCTGAAGCACGTCCAGTAGAGTGTGTCCTGATGCGTCTGATGCTTCTGCTGCTCCTGTGTTTAATAGCAGAGAGCAGCTTTGCTATATTTGCTGTGATCAGTGGATAAAAATAAGTTTTAATATATTTGTATGTGAGGAAGTCCACCAGTTTATCCAGATTAAGATCCTGCCTTAAAATATTAGGCCTACTGATGGGTTAGTGAGGCATTTGAAGCATTTCCACACATTGCCAATTTGTATTGATCTGACAGAATACTGACACCTGCTGGACATTTAAAGGCACTACAGGCAGCTTGTTTGACAGACTAAACTTAATTGATTTGATGACCTAGTACAACAATATCATTTAAATTACTAGAGGTTATATTTTGTTATTTCATATCTATGTTTAAATTGAAGATATCTTTGACATTTTTGGATGCAGCCAATAAATAATATAAAAATATAGCCCAAAATAATGTGAAAAGTCAGGGGAAAATGTGAATGAGGATGCATGTGGATTAGGATTTTAAATCATATTTTTAAAACAATAACTACAAAGTAAAACAGTAAACAAACTTCAAACAGCCTAAACATTTTCTATTGCTTTTAGGCTACTCCAAAATTCTGGATCATTTTAATGATAAACTGCAAAAGATGAGACATTTTTTTTAGCAGATGCATCATGTTGACAGATACATTTTAACACAGTTTAGTGAGTCAGTCAGTTAAAAACACTCCTGTATGGAGAGATACAGGAGATACTCCTGTATTCAAAAAACACTTTAGATTTTAAAATGGAAAAAATGTTCTATTTTTTTTATTTAAAATGTCACTGTATAACATGGATGCATAAAAACCTCATTTTATTTCAGGGTTAAAATAAGGTTGAAGCGCATCCGGTGTGAACGTAGCATAAAGATGGCTGCCAGACAGCAGGCCTGTCCTTCCATCAGTTCAGGGATAGAGGTCACTGAGCTGCAGCAGGATCTCTGAAGATGTCTTCCTGTTTCAACATCTTCAGAGAACAAACCTGTTAGAAAAAGATTCCTTCAGGATGAAGGTTTAGAAAAAACAACCTGAACTGTTGACACCAAGAAAGAGGCATTAAACCTCATAGACCGTTTTCTATAGAAAAGAAAAAAAACAGAAAATTCAGATTTGATTGAAACAGAAAACAGTGACGCTGCTTTTATCAAGGAAATGTATGAAATAGTTTATTCAAAAATGAAATTAAAGTGATAAATTGAAGCCTGGTTAGTAAGAACAGTTTGATGCAGAAAAATATTTAAACTAGAGTCGGCCAGAATATTAGGAAAGCGGCTAATTAAAGGAGAACCAAAGCTGGTCTCATGACCCTGCCTTTAAAATAGGGTGACGCTGGCCTCACCACCGAGTCTGGTCTCTAATGGAGGGTTTCTTCCTGTTAAAAAGGGAGTTTTTCCTCCACCGTCGCTACAAGCATGCTTAGTGTGAGGGATTGCCCACGAGTCAATGAGTGATTACAGTGCTGGTTTTCCTTAGATAGAAAACTTTGAGATCAAATTGACTGGATGATCTGGTGAACTGAAAAGTTCCTTGAGATGACATGTGTTGTTAATTGGTGCTATAGAAATAAACTGAATTGAATTGTAGTAAGAGAGAATCAACTTGGTTTTCCTGCAGGCGATTGGTCGTGGGGATCTATAATCTGGACGTCCATCGGTTGGTCTGTGTCTGTCGGCCTGGGCCTGCTGTGCTCCATCTACGTGGCCACGCTGCACGAGAACGACCTGTGGTTCTCCAACATCAAGGTAAAGGCTACAACTCTGGTAGCTGTAGGTCTGTGTTATGGTCTGGTTTCAGTCTGTCTGCACTGGTCGATCTGAGCTGAGGAGGGTTCAGACTGCAGCAAATCCTCCGAGGCTGTAAGTGAACGACAGATTCCAATTTGCATGTTTGGGAACCAATCAGAGGCTGTGAAGCCAGAAATGGAGAAAGCAGACGTGTAAATGTAGAAATATTACACTCAGAAGTTGCTATCACCGATGGTGACATGGCGAATATTGTTTTACACTAAATTCAAAAAGGTTCACTTGTTTGAACAGAGCCACCTTTTTTATTCCAGTGTAACTCACAGGATGAAGGAGAAAAAGGTTGTTGGATGATGGGGACTCAGGCTATGGAGCTCAGTTTGAAGGTTTGAAACTGGAAAAAATAACAAAAATGTTAAAACTATTTTTGGAACTTAAAACTGAAAAAAATAAATAAAACTGAAAAATATTGTTTTAAAGTGAAAAGAATTGATAATGAAAAAAATTGCACAAAAATTAAAAAAAATATATTTAAAATTGAGAATAAAAAAATAAAAATCAAGACAAATTTTAAAACTGATAAATGTTTTTGTAACTGAAAATAAAAAATTAAACTGAAACATATATATTTTTTAAAATGAAAAGACTTGATACTGAAAAATTACACAAAAATTTAAACAAGTAAAAAAAATAAAAAATTTATTGCAATCACTGAGTCTGTGAGCGGCCATTTTTGCTCCAAATATAGCAACCCCTCCCTCATGACATCTTCCAGCAGTGACGTGCACGGTGCGGTAAGCCTAGCGCCATTCTCCCCCCGCTTACAAGCAAAATCAATGGGAACTACTAGACACATCTGCAATCAACAACAATTATTGAAGATTTCCAGAGGACTTCACCATTGAAATTCACCAGAGCTATAGTGAAACTGACAATGCCTACGTGCATGGCAGCTGGATGTTGGAATACATCGGGTAAAAGTGGAAAAAAAAAAAGAGAGTTATTTCTCCTTTCTGATTCCTGATCCTCCACGGAAGGGTTGGTGGGTTGGCTTGCCAACTTGAAGAGGGAGGATTTGCCATCAAACTTCTGGCCAGACAAAAACCCGTAATATGTAGCCAACATTTGGAAGAAGAATGTTTTGAAGATGACTTGGATAATAGCGGTTGTGACAAACACCAGATACAGCACTGGGACTTGATCAACAGCCGATACCGCACCATGGCGTCACAAACCAGTAGGTGGCAGTAGTGTTCTTTGACAAAACATGGATGCCTCCAGTAAAGCTCATTCAAAGGAAAATTACTGTTAATTAAAAACACTTATCATTTATTGAACAGTATGTAATAATTTCATATTTAAAGTACTTTTAGAAGTTTGAATTCTGAAAATGACCGGACTTTCCTTTACACTGATCAGTTACCAAATAATATAGAAATAAAAGGGTTTCTTTTGCATGAATTATTCTGTTATGTTTTCTTTTTTGATCTTAATAATACCACCATTTATTATTGATAAATAAGTTTTTTTTTAAACAGTTCAGAGCAGGAGGTCTTCAACAGGGGTCCGCAACTCCTAGGGGGACATGGAGGTACTGCATGAGGGTCGCAATTTTTTCCACTAATTGAAATGTCTTTAAATCCACATTAACATGAATTCAACACACTGTAGTAAACAGATAAATTGAGGCAGAAGATGTCTTTCAGTCATCAATGCACACATTCAGTGACACACAGGAGCTCTTTCAAGCTGGGCACCGCTTTCATTCACAACACCTGTCCCATCAACCAGGAATCAGAAATACTTTAATAATCCCAGGGAGACATTACTTTCGTTACATTACTTCATCTATAATAGAGTGACTATAGGACCAGTTTGAACACAATTTCATACAATATATTTATAATTAGGGGGTCCCCGCTTCATCTTGCCATCAGTTTGGGGTTTGGATGGTTTAGATGATATGAAAAGTTCCTCAATACTCTGTATATCATTGATCCTCATATCCTCTGTGGTACACTATAGAACATATAGATAACGGTGGCGGCGTGTCATGACTTTTTTTTCTTGTTCCTTGACTAACGGCGAATCTTCATCACATGCTTCAGTCAGACACCTTCTCCTGAGGCTGGTCTCCGTTCAGATGCCCTGGAAACGCGTGGTAAACGCCTCCATGGAGGAACGGCTTGATGGTTTTTCCATGCCCGGCGCGGGGCCGATCTTTGAACTGGAAGCGCCGTTCCTCTGGGATGACGTTGATGCTGCGCTGTGCAGCAGCCCAGCCAAACATGAGGTCATGTTTAACGGCCCTTGTAGCTCGGCAGAAAAACATTGTTTTAGAGCAGAGGGCTCCGATTCCACAGTCGGCATCAAAAGCAGCAGGAAAAGGTGGAAATGAGAACTGGTGTTTGCTTTCTCCTTTTCTAAGACGCTAATGGTCATTTGTTTTGGTGATGTGTGTAGAAATCCCTCTCTGAAAGTTTTATGGAGGTGTTTGGTTTAATTAAAGCAGATCTGATTGGGTTTGGGGTGGATGTGGAGAACCCCCCGCTGTCTGCCAGGCAGCTAGATTTATCTGTAGGAAACTCAAACCCAGGGAGAGAAAAGAAAAGTGGTTTCCCTCCCAGATGAGCTGAATTTACAAATAATTCAGAAAGTCTTTAACACAGAGCAGAAATGTTAGTCTGTATTTTCCTCTCTGACGGATCAGAGCAGATCTACTTTGTCTCGAGGCAGAGACCGAGGCTCACGGCGTTTGCAACAACTTGTTGAAAATAAAACCCATCTGGATAAAAATAGACCTTTGAAAAGCCACGCCCCCCTCCAACCTTCTCAGAGTGGACCGAGGCCTGGTGTGGGACCGCATGGAGCGAGCGCCGCTTCTAAAGACGGGCGTACTGTGTGCGATGTTTTCAATCGTTGCACGCAGCTACAGCTCAAACTGTACGATAAAACCGCAGGGTTTAAAAGTTCAAAGCTCACGATGCTTGTTCTCACACTGCGTGGCCCGACGCTGTGATGCAATCAACCACTCGTCGGACTCAGTGCTGACAGTTGCCTACAGTCGGTGTTCTTCAATCTGGAAGAAGAAGAACCCCTTGTTTGCACATGGGCAGTGCTAGAGCTTCTGGTAAATCGGCACGTAGCTCTGCTTGAACAGCAGGATTCGGCTCACGAAAACCTTACGACTGCCAACTTAATTTAAAACATTTTTGGTTTTCTCCCGACCTTATGATTCCTGATGTCGAGGTGGTCATAAGAGGCTAATCGCCCCTCGTTACCCCCTGTATACTACACGATGCACGAGGAAACTGAAAGTCGGCCTGATTGAAAAATTCTCGCACGACTGGAGAATTGGCCTGAAAAGGGCAAAAAAAATCGTACAAAGTATGCCCGGCTTAACGCCTTAATTCTTCTGAAAGATTTAGATTTTTTTGTTCGGCTGATCTGAAGAAGAAGCTGCTGAATACCAACAAAGAAGAATCCTTAGCAGTAGCGGGGCCATCTAATTCTATCGAAGGTCAGGCTTAATGAAAGAATCAACCAGTTAGGTCGTTAGCTACGTTAGCAATAGGATGTTGTCCTAGCAACTTTAGCTTCGTTCACAATCACCAGATTTCATTATCAGAATAAAATGTGTTAAAAAAGATGAAATAATCACATTTTACTGTCTACGTAACGTTAGTAGCTGGAATAAAATGGCCGATCGACCTAATTATTGTTAGCTTGTGTCCAGGCAGAGGAAGCCTAACAGCGCTCTGCGCCAGAGAATGACATCATCCACCATATGGTGTAAGCAGGGGAGGATTTACCATTAGGCAATACCAGGAAGTTGCCTAGGACCCCAAGTTCCTGGGGGCCCCATAAAACTCTGTTGACATGTTTGGTTAATACATCTATTCCTTATTTCTGCACATTAATTATGTTTTTGATAAAAATCCTTTTGCTAAAATGCCATCAGAAGGCTGATAATCAGTGTGTCTCAGCTCTCTTGTTCCCTCCCAGTCCTTAGAAACTTCTCCCCCATAGAGGATTTTTATCATTTAATTGTTATTGAATCGAAAATCAAGGAAAAGTCTGTTATTTTTCAGATCAACATGTTGGACACTTCTCTCCTGTTTGGCTTCTTATGAACCGCTGCCTAAAATTCAATTATTCTAAATTAGTGGATGTTTTTTTAAAATAAGATAAAGAATTACTTTTTCATTTAAGCTTATTAAACTAATGCATATGCAAATGGATTTTAGCAAATGTGCCAAAAAGTTTTTGGGCTGTCCTGGTTTGCAGCCAAACGAATCAATCAGCTGTTGAATAATGAAAACCACAGAAACGACCCAGAGATTCACCTGCAGCTTATATTGATCTGCGTTTTATAATCTATATTAGATGTTAGCCTTGCTACTCCTTCTGCGCACTGATGCTGTATCCCAGAGGTCACGGAGTATCCCGTGGTCCGGACCCACCTGCTGGCTAATCTGGACCCAATCTGATTTAAAACATTTAGAAATTGCCGCATGTTGTCCGACGACAGATGATCCTGAACATTTAGAGGATGTTTGGCTCAACCTGCTGCTGTGAAGCAGGATTCTTGAGAATGGCTTTGTCTCCATTCAAAGGGCAGCATAAATCCCACTGCTCACATTAAGCCAGAAAAAAGAAAGAAACAAACCGTCAGCTCAGGTGTTTTATCAAATATGTCAATCAGGAAATTGTCTATATACCAAACTTAACGATTGTTGTTCTCTTCTTCAAAAAAACTTTAGAATTTTAAATGGAAAAAAATGTTCCTTTTTTTTAAAAAGTTTCAATACTTAAACATGGATGCATAAAAAAATCTCATTTTATTTCAATGTTAAATTCTGTTTAAAAGTAACAGAATTATAATTAGAAAGAATGCTCTCTTTGCACTCTCTGTTGATGATTTTCTTTTATTGGGACACCACACTGGTCTTTAATTGGAGTTACCTTTGCTGTATCCTGTCAAAGTCTGTGATAAAAAGGCGGCTCTATAAAATTTGTGTCACTATCCTGATCCGTTCTGGAAGCACGATCCGTACCATCAGCTCATTTGCACATGTGCAACCAGATATTAGATAGCAGATTATAAAATTGCAATAGCAGCGGTGCAGGATATACAATTATTTTACTATAAAATGATTAAATAAAGCTTAAACTAGGGCGTGCTTTGGTGGCGCAGTGGTTAGTGTGCACCACCCATGACCTGGGTTCGAATCCAACCTGTGGTCCTCTCTCATATCTGCTTTTCCTGTCAACCTACTGTAAAAAAACGAGCCACTTCATACATAAAACAAAAACCCAACAACGTTCAAACTTGGACAGAAGCTTTCCTAAAATTGCAGTGAAGGTTATTGCATATTACAGTTAAAGTACGGTATTGCAAATATATATGTAATCAAGTGGTACTGTCAATAAACAGTCAGCAGTCCAAATCACTATTCCAGTCAAGGTAAGTAGTGCAAGATTCATTTAAACAGTTGTTACTATGGTAACAGTCAGCAGTGCAAGTGAACAATAGAGTATTGCAAATAACAAAATGGAGGCAGGTGGGAGAAGGGAGAGGAGAGTCTATTAGTATAAAGAAAAAACATTTATGGCGACCTTTATATACGTCAGCTTTAATAAATAATGTAATTATGGTACTAAAGGTACTTTTTTTCTATCAGTGAAGAATGCTTTTTTGATTATTTTTATGACTTTTCTGACACAATTTGATTATTTTAAAATTTTCTTCGTTAAACTTCTTCTCTGAGACCATCATGGGACATGTTCAGAGCTGTCCTGCAAAATATGATTAAACCATCATTATTTGCATTTAAGTTGTTTATTTCTTTAGAATAGCACTATATAGCATAATGTTAACATGAAAGGAAAAAATAAAACTCAAAAGACAAGATATATGCTTAAAACCAAAGTCAAAAAAGTTAGTTCAAAGTTTTCTATCTAAGGAAAACCAGTTGATTGCATCAACTCATTGACTTAAATGCAATCCCTCACACTAAGCACGCTTGTAGCGACAGTGGGAGGAAACCTCCAGCTGAACCAGGCTCAGTGTGAGCGGCCATCTGCTGAGGCCGACTGGGGTTCAAGGAGACAGAAGCAGCGATATAAAAAGCAGCTGTTAACCAGCTCCACAGGCGGCCCCGTCCAGGAAACACTCAGCTCCAGAGGATGAAGAGAGCACATCCAGCTAGTCACAGTCAGAGAAACAGGACTACACTGGAAAACAGGCCGATCTCAACATCTAAAACAAAAGGTGTTGATGGCAGCCTTTGGCTGATATTTCTCAGGATAGGTCACAATAAACAGGAACAGATCGGGTAGTGAAAGGAACATTATAGGTTAACAAATCAGGAGGAAAAAAGAAAATAATTTTTTCTGTTAGAGTTAAGGAGGATATGGAATCACAGATGAACAGCAAGTTTTATAAAGCCGTTTGACACAAAGAGTGTTTCTCTTTGAAATGAGAGTAAAAATGGTAGAATTTTTATTTTTTTTTATTAATAAAGGGAACTTGATAAACTAACAAAGAGTCATAAAAGATGCAGGAAACACTCAAATGATTTTCTCAATAAATATAAAAACATTTAAATTTTCACCATCCACAATAACGCACCGTGACGTCACCAACCAGTAGGTGGCGGTAGTGTTCTTTGACCAACATGGATGCCTCCAGTAAAGCAATAAATTCTAATGAAAATTACTCTTAATTAAAAACGCTGATCATTCATTGAACAGTAATAATTTCATATTTAAAGAACTTTCAGAAGTTTGAATTCTGAATATGAGCGGACTTTTCCTTTATTATTATAGCAAACTGAACGATTATTGTTCTCTACTTCAAAAAACTGACTTATTTAAAATGCACCGATAGCTTATCCACCGTATGCTGGCATTTTTCGTATGTGAGGCGTGTGCTTTCTAAATCATCAAGGTGGGACGGGTGCTTTAGGTAGGATGCTTCGTAGGGTGTACAGCTTGGTTTATCACATCTTTAGCTTTTGTGCAGAAAATGTTGAAATTTCTTCCTCTAGTCAAACACACATACACCATAATCGGGACAAAAGGTAGTGCATGTTAGCTGCATTCAACCTCAACATGCAGGAAATAGCATTTCAGAGAGTCTAAATTTCAATATTTTCCAGGGAAACACCCAGACCAGGAGCGTATTTAGGAAGTTTGAACAGGACCCTAGGCAGCCAGGCAGGGGGCCCTTTGAATTTAAAAGACAACACTAGGTTTTGTCTTTTAAATTCAAAGGGGCTTGTCCCTTTTCTTCTTGTTTTCCTCTCTCTATGTTTTGTCCTCAGCTGACTTTTCATGCTGTCTCTAAAAGAATGAAAGATTTTTTTCAAGCACTAAAAGCTCATTTAGCTGATTGTCTATTCATGTTAGCCTTTCAAATGGCATGTCGTTTTCCTCTCTAGTGTTTCTTTTCTCTGTAGACAAGCCATGATCTGCTTATCTGTTTCTCCATTTTTTTCATTTGGATGAAAAAATAATAGCTGCATGAATCATGACAGCAGACAAGATAGAGAAGAGCAGTAAAACGCAGGGAGGCGGGGTTACTAATCTACTTGCTCTGAGAGCAGAGTTCGCTGCTTTTAGATGTTGTCACCAAAGTTCTCAGTAGCAAGAAAAAAGTCGCTAGATTTAGCGCTAGGAGCTTTTTGAAATCAAAAGTGCTAAAGGGGGTCTGAAAAGTCATTAAATATATCGACTAAAGCACCAAGTTGGCAACACTGCTTTTCACGTTGTTTTTTGATGAGTGAAAGGTCCGTTAAAGTCTGCTTCTGGACCTTTCATAAATGGACTGATCCAATGTGGGGGACATTGAGGGGTGAGGTTAATATTCCTTATTAAGGTCCACAGATAAGGAATAGTTGTATTAACCACACACGTAAACAGAGTTTTTATGGGCCCTGGGTAACTGCCTAGTATTTCCTGATGGTAAATCAAACCATAGGCAAAGCCTAAAGATGTGATACCGTATGAAATATTCCCAGCTAAAGGCTTGATCCTGACGCTTCGATAATGTTGGACGCTGCTGATTATCTCCCTCTGTGGAGCTCAGCTGGCTCAGCTTGTCCTCCTGAATTCATCAGGTGTGAGCTCATGTCCATGCGGGGTTTATTTGGAGCCGGCTCTGCTTGCTTCTCACCATTTGCCACAAATCATCGAATCCTCCGTGGAACGTTCACTTCAGTTTTCCAAACAACGTTCCAACATGTCTCCTCCCAATCCCCGTCTCATCTGTCTCCTCCTCAGCCTGTATGCGTGTTATTGTGTTTTATAGACAAAAGGTCAGCGACCAGTCCTCTCCGTCTTTATTTCACCACCTCTCTCCCCCGGCTGCTGCAGTTGTCCACAGGCTGTCCTCTTGTTTCACACTCACTGTGCTCGGTCGCTTTGTGTTTCACCTAATTGTTCGTTTTTCGCTCAGCTTTCTGTTGTTTTATCTTCAACATGACGCCGGGAAAACGGAGGCAGCGCTCCATTCAGGAATTTCCTCATCCATGGATTGTCCAGGCGTCCCATCCCAGATAGAAGTTATTCCATCCAGGGGACAAGAGAGCTTTCGCACGGAGCTGACTCTCCTGAACATAAACCCAGGATAGCATCCGTATCTCCTCAGAGTTGCTGGTGCAAAGCCAGTGCTTGTTTTGTCTTCAGCGGACTCTAAAGAGGATTGGGAAGGAAAGTCGCTCCTCATTCTATCTGGCAAAGAACTGATGATTAAAAAGCTTTCTGTCATTTATCTGGAGGGACTTGAAGTAAACCAGCGCGAGTGTTTCTCCCTGCTGGCGGATCTGGATCAGCTTTACTGTGTGGATTTGCTTGGATTCAGCTCCTGAAAAGCTTCCCGGGATTTAGGAACAATCTCTTTTTTTTTATGATGGATCTCCGGAGGAGATGGAAAGTGAGCCCTGCAGAGAGCCGCAGCAGTAGCAGGACAGGAAACCAGCGAGGATCCGACGACCATCCGGTTCTTTATCCGCTTCATGCGCTCTGCTGCGGCGGCCTTGGCGCTCACTCTGGTTTCCATAGCGGCGGGGCTGCTTGTTGCGGGGCCCGCTGGCCGTGGCCTCAGGCCTGAATGCGTCAACGCCATCCATGAGAATCTCGCCTGTGGTTCTCTCAGCTCACGGTAGGAGGCGCATGCGTGCTCCAGCCTCTCGCTGTGTGATCCGTAGCATCCAGAAGCTAGCAGCGGTTCAGTCAGTGATGAAGTTCACAGACAGCTGGCAGCACCTCTCAGGCTCCCCCAGCTGGATTCCTGGACCTCGTTAGCCGAGCTGCTGCTCAGCTGTATGCAGAGAAATCTGTCCAGGATTACGGAAAGATGTCCTAAAGAAGGGACATCTGAAGAGTATTACAAATATTAAGTTTTATTTTTATGCAAATTTGTTTTCATTTCATTCCAGTTTTCAAATTTGGCCCACCGGTAGGGGGGGTAGGTGAGCAGCAGCTGCTGATGGAAAATGTAACTTTAGCTGCTGGAGGCGTCGCATCAGCCAATCAGAGAAGCTGATCTGGGAGCTGGCAGGGAGACGGAGCGCAGCGCTGCTGATGATGCAGAGCTCGCTATGATCAGTCCTCTGAAACAGTTTATTAAAGAATAAATAAACTTAAACCCGATCTGTCGTTCACATTTCCAAATAAATGAACTGAATTCACACAACTTTAGTGTCCCTCAAAAGCAATAATAATCAACTTCGAACTCCCAGTATTCGATGGGTTTGAGCATATACTGAAGTGATCCCTGTGGGGAGCAGTGGGCTACCATCGTGTGGCCAGACCCGGGGAGCAGTGTGGGATTAAGGGTCTTGCTCAGGGACCCAGGGTGGGAGTCTGTGGGGATCGAACTGGTTTCTGCAAACTTCTCAGGGCGAACTGCTCTGTACCACTAGATCAGAGGTATGCATTATAAAACCCAGCGGGGTCCGAAGAAAAAAAAATCAACGCTCTGGCCAGTAAAGGTAATTTTAAATTATAATCTGTTACTTTAAACGAGAATTTAAAACTGAAATAAAATTAGGTGTGCGTTAGGGGTGGGTATTGCCGAAGAAGTGTTGATTCGATTCGAATCACGGTCGACAGGCCATTACGCGATTCTATCACGCATGCATCCGCGATACTTGAATTATTGGGATGCATTGCAACGCTATCCTCCGCTGTTTTGTTTTACGCGATGCCTCGGCACAGTATCCGCGGCGCGAGGAAATACTTGTGACACAAGAGCAGGCGTGCGCCAACACATTTGCAGCGACATCTACTGGACTGGAAGTTGTATTACACTTGTTTTGGCTGATGTTCGCCAACCATCATGTAATTTTATTTAGTAATTTTTTAAATTAATAATCGATTCTTGGCATCAAGAATCTAGTGATGCATCACTCGAAAAAATTAGAATCACGCATGCATCATCATCACGATTATTTTTGCACACCCCTATGTATGCTCATCCCTGGCATCGCGACGTTGATGTTTCACATAAAAAACATTTTCCATTTTAAAGTTCTAACAGTGTTTATTGGAAGTAGAAAGTAACAACAATCGCTCAAGGTTTGGTTTAGTAGACAATTTACATTCAATTCAGTTTATTTCTATATAGCCAATTCACAACAAATGTCATCTTAAGAGCATTTTACAGTTCAACCAGATCATCCAGTCAGATTAATTCAAAGTTTTCAATTTAAGGAAAACCAGTTGAATGCATCGACTCATTGACTCGAAGGCAATCCTCACACTAAAGCATGCTTTGTAGTGACAGTGGAGAGGAAGAACTCCCTTAACAGGAAGAAACCTCCGCGTAGAACCAGACGTTCAGTGTGTGAGCGCCATCTGCTGAGGCCTACTGGGGTTCAAGGATGAGTTACCTGAGAAACTAACGTGCTACGCTTTCCCCACTTTAAAACGAAACACAAACATGGTCGCCATCCTGCTGATCAGTTTTCTCAACTTGCCAATGGGGTTGCCAAACGTATTTTCTTTTCAGGTGCTGCATCATAACAGTGGTGCTTCCGTATTTATATTAATTTGTTTTACAAAAGTTGCATGTTACGACTTTTTTCGCTTAAAAAAGCGCATGCTGTTTTAATTATTGTGATCAATTTATGCCGGGCGCATGCGCCGCTTCATTTGCAGTCTGGACGCTTGAGGGTAAACATCCTGCGTGCTCTGACTGCAGCGCTGAGAAGGACTCTCCATGGAGCGGGAGAAGCGCAGCAGCTGTGCGACGGTGGCTGATGACGCATTAATCGCGCTGACACAACTAATCGGATGATGAAATTCGCTAAGCAACGCTTTTAAAATCGATTTTTATCCCATTTTATCGATTCGCTGTTGCAGCCCTAATTAGCAGCATAATATTTTCACAGTGTTGAAAATAAAGGCTTCAGATTCAGCTCACATATGGGCAAAGAACTGAGCTGTGGGAATGAAACCTGAGTGACCCGGTCTCCCTCTGTGTTCTGGTTCTGATCCATTAAACAGAGAGCCGCCCTGTTAAAAAAACAGGCTTTTTATTGAGTTATTGTATGCTTGGTTTGTGAACGGCTCTGGATGAAGCCCAACTCTTTACCTAAAGCTGAGATTTTCATTTCTGTGCTGATCAAACACAGATCGAAGGTATTTCCCCAGTGAGAGTAGCAGAAACCGGCTGGATGTCGTAAATCCGGAGCCTCCTCCTCTCCCGCTGCAGGGGGACGGTAATCCTGGGATGGCTGCTTCACTCTCTGATTGCTGCCTCTGAGGATCAGCCGCCTTCCTTCTGTCCTCCTCGCTTCTTTCTCATCTCAACAGAGAGAAAATCTGTTTTCCACATCATCCAGAACCAAGAGCTTAGATTGATATCACTATGTTGGCCCTTCTGCTTTCAGGAAGTGGAGCGGGAGATCTCCTTCCGGACGGAGTGTGGACTCTACTACTCCTACTACAAACAGATGCTGCAGGCTCCGTCCATCCAGGAAGGTACGCTCAGCGCCGTCTCCCCTCCTCCGTATCGTCTCTGGTTTATTCACCTGTATCCTCATTGATGAACAGCTGGAATAAACTATAAGAACTTCATCTGACGACCTGACAGTTAATCTCTTACTCTCCTTATCTAATAATAATAATTTCACTTAATTAATCTCACACTGGAGAAATTTAGCTCTGCATCAGCGTGCTAACATTAACTCTCCTTGCTATTACCATGCTATCTGTCACTTTCTCCAATGTAAGATCAAAAAAAGTTTTGTTATTATTATTATTATTATAAAAACAAATCAGTGTCTGACTGATGAGAAGCAGATTTAAAACTAAAACCAACAGGTCTGATAATGTTTCATCCTGAACACATTCAGCGCTGCACATAAGGAGGAACTGACCCATAAACCTTCTGCTGGGGGGTTTATGGGCCCCCCTCCCACTTTACAATTCAACCAGATCATCCAGTCAGATTGATTTAAAGGTTTCTATCTAAGGAAAACCAGTTGATTGCATCGCACCCATTGACTCCTAAATGCAATCCCTCACACTAAGCATGTTTGTAGCGACAGTGGAGAGGAAAAAGTAATTTTTAACAGAAGGAGACCTCCAGCAGAACCAGGCTCAGTGTGAGCGGCCATCTGCTGGGAGGTCCATTTGGGTTCAAGGAGACAGAAGCAGAGATACAGAAGCAGAGAGATACAAAAGCCACTGTAAAGGCGGCCCCGTCCCAGGAAACACATGCAGCCAGGCAGACGAGCTCCGCAGCCAGCTCCCATGCCAGAGGATGAAGAGAGCACAACCAGCCAGTCACAGGTCAGAGAAACAGGACTCACACCGAAAACAGGCCGATACTCCAACATCTAGAAATGCAAGTTGTGTTAAGGCTGCAGCCAGCATGATGTTTTCTCCAGGATGGAGTCACAGCCAAACAGGAACAGACGAGGCAAAGCTACACTGAGGAAAAGCAGAGAGAGAGCAGAAAGATTAGAGGATTGAACTAACAGACTCTAAGCAGAATGGAGAATAGAGATAGAATGAAGCAGAATGATGAAAAAAGGGGTCCCTATGTCCCCAGCAGTCTAAGCCCATGGCAGCAGAAAGCTATAGAGATAGCTCAGGATAACCTGAGCCACACTAACTATAAGCTTTATCAAAAGGAAAGTTTTAAGCCTAGCCTTAAAAGTAGACAGGGTGTCTGCCTGCCTCACGGACTAAAAACTGGTAGTTGGTTCCACAGGAGAGGAACCTGATAACTAAAAAAGATCTGCTTCCCATTCTACTTCTAGAAATTCTATAGCAGCGTATCTATAGCAGCCTCCTCACTGTTTGTCTTTCAGGGCTGTCAGAACTGATCCAGGATAACTTGACCGAGTCCAGGAGGACCATTAATCTCCTCCAGCGGATGAACATCTACCAAGAGGTGTTCCTCAGCGTTCTCTACAGGCTGCTTCCCCTACAGGTGAGATCTGCTCCCTCTAGAGGCCACTCAGTGCAGTACGACTAAGAAAAGGCTACTTTAGCAGGAACATTCATTGGGTTTTAGTCATGAAACTTTTAGGACTGAATCTCAGCAGTTTTCCTGTCTTATTCACAGAGCCATGTCTAATAAGCCTTTTTCTGTGTGTGTGTGGTCCAGGCGTATCTGGAGCCGGTGTATTTCTACATTTACACAGTGTTCTCGCTCCAAGCTGTCTATGTGATAGCTCTGTACCTCACAGCGTGGCTCCTGTCTGGTTCCTGGCTCGCCGGTACGCTGACTGGAGTCTGGTACATTCTTAATAGGTGAGTAAGAACAGGGTGGGGGGAGGGGGGCTCTGGGTGTTTGTCCTCTGATAGAACTCAAATGACCGACCTGGAAGTGGTTCAGCAGCACAAAGAGAATTATAGAAATAGTTATACAAGAGATGTAAGTTATTGATTAATTAATCATTCTAAATTTGATATAAATAAATCGATCTTCTCAATAATCCAACTCATTGATAGGCAGCCATTTTCTTTTCATGTTTCCATAACATGTAGGATTAATTTGCTGAATTCTAATAAAAAGTCCATCATTATATTTTATGTATATATTGTTCCAGCTGTAATTGATGCAGACTGAATAAATGGAAAATATAAAAAAAAACTGGAACCTGTCAGGTTACTGATTAAAAAACGAATAAAACCAGTGAAACACATCTGACTACCAGTGTACATGTAGATCTACTGGCATTAATTAGAGAGGGTATGTTGTTCTTATCAGAGGCGTAGGCCAGAGCAGTAAATTTGAATAGGGGTGGCCATTCGAGCAATCCCCGTGATGTACACCGAGGGTGTGCTGCCGAAAGCGGATAGGCGCGTTTCACCATCCGGATCCGGCCCTCCTGTCAGCGCTGATCCGTTCTGCGCAGGCGCCATCAGCTCATTAGCGCATCCAGATCGCCTTCGATTTTATTTTGTTAAAAAGCAACTAAATTCATTTCTTTTTTTTCCCTCTCCCCAAATACCCACCCGCAGTATGTTCTAAACTAAAAAAAAGTTAAAGGTTAACAATGTATTTCCTGAGAAAATAAAGTACATTAAAAATCCTTTCTGTTTTATCACTCTCTTCCCGATCTGCACCAGAATTGGGATCGTTCGGCTTTGGATTGAAACATGAATCTGGTCTTTTTGATTTCTATGTTTTTCTTTCGTGTTAACATTATGGTATATATAAAGAGAGAAAACAGCTAAAATGCAGATAAACATTAATCATATTTTTCTGGACTGCTCTGATGCCTGATGATGACGGCAGAGAAGCAGTTTAAGAGAGAAATTGTAAAAAGCATCAAAAATGTGTCAGAAATCTATTTTTAAAGATGTGTATTAGCATTATATAGTGAGTTTAGTATAGAAATAAGGTAATTTAGTACCATAATGACATTATTTATGGAAACCTGGATGTTTATCTGTTCGTGCATGCGCTGGATGGATCGGGTAGTGACGGCGCCAAAACCTCAGGGTCAATCTAAGCTGTTCCAACAGGAAGGAGCACAACATCCATCATTTCTAAATAAAGACAAACTATTCTTTCCTGCAGCCTTTGCTAACAAATAGACATATTTTTTTAAACATCTAAGCTGTCTAAATTAAAGGTAGAGTGGACAAAATTTCTGGGGGGGGACATCTCTTCCATTGTCATTGCCTTCCTACGTTTATCAAACATTGTTCTGCATAAAACCAATATTTACACGTACTAATATCTACATGAAATGGATTTTTAAGTTATTTTTAAAATAGTTATTTATCTATGATTTCATTGAAGACTCCTAGAAGACTTACAGAGACGCATCATTTTCTCTTTACCCCATAAAACACAAAATTTAGTTCTCAAAAGAGGATGAATTCTGTATTTATAATCTTTAATGTTGATGTTCATAATTAACCACAGTGTTTTAGTTGTTAAGTAACTGTTAATATATGAGAAATTAAAATGTTTAATAAGTTTGAACTTTCCCCTGGAGAGTATTACTGCTGCCACCATCTGTATTAGAGAGCGAAATAAATGGTAGGGGTGGCCAATAATTGGCTAAGGGGGGTCACCCCTGGCCCCCCATCTAGCTACGCCCCCGGCTCTAGATTATAGATTATTAACCTTTGTTTCAGTGAAGCAGATGCTAACTGCGAGCTAGCTCTGTGTTTTAGTCTAATCCATCAATCAGTTCAGGGAGAGACGTTGTTCTGTTAGCAGAGCTTTAAACAGGTGGTTCCGTTCAGAGGAATGTTAGAACCTGCCTCCATAAAGGTCATGACCTCATAAAGCTTCTCCAGCTACCATGCTAACTGCTAACATGTCTTCTTCTATCATGTTGCTAACCTCTGATCTCTATTTAATCTCTGGATTTTGCAGATTGCCTGTTGGTAGTACAGGGATGAAATGAAGCAACCAGCAGCCATATTGGTACTCCCTAATAAGACCGGTTGCAATGTAAACAATCCGTGCGCTACAGCATCCAATAATGATGATGTTCTCATTTTCAGGGGATCACTTTGACACACACTGGCTGTTTCATAGCATCAGTAGATTAACTTTAACTTAAAATTAAAATAGGCCAATCACATTACATAGTTATTATGAAGTCAATGAAGTCTATAAATCATGTAATATAACATATTATAGAAATCCGTCACAACAAAATGAATGTGTTAATGGAGCATAATAATACGATTGTGCCAATTGTCATTGTCATGTAATATAGATGTATGTATTACATTGTTATGGTAATTAAATAATACATATGATTTCAAGATTTTACATCAAGACTGAATTACATGTACATGTCTGTTAATGCTGTAGTATTATTTGCAAATTATGCCTGCATGATGCCATATACCTTTATGCTGTGTCTGTGCATCAGCCTTTTTCCCATTAATATAACAAGCAGTTTATTCAGCACGACTTTTTCAAATGAGAAAAAACAAACGACAGCTTCATGCACTTAATAAAGAATTACATTTTACAGTTTACTTTGTGTTTACTCTACTTTCTATTTTCTAACGTTAGATGCAATGTCAAAGGCTAATTTAGTCAATATCTTCCAGTCAGTCCGAGATTGCCAGACTAACGTTACGCTACATACTATGCTATAGGATCCGTCGGTGTATTGATGGATTTTCTTGGTTAGTTCATCCACTGACTGTGAGTTTATCTGTGGAACGTCCTTCCTGCAGCAGCAAAAAGCTTGTTTTTGCAGCCTAATGCTACATGTAGGCGTTTTTACTGCGTGTCTCTGTGGGAGTGGGGAGTACCAACATGGCGGCTGGTGGCTTCACTTTTCTTGGGAAATTGGTGATCCAGTGATAAATAGAGATCCGTGGTTCCAACGTTTAGTGTAATGTCCTCCAAACTTCCCATCATCCTGTCCTTCTGATCCCATCAGAGAAGTTCTGCAGCGCCGCTAAATGGGCCCATTTAGGAGAACTGAAGGAGTTTATCCAGAGTTTAGATTTACTACCAGAACCTAAGAATTCTGGATCTTGGATCCGTTAGTGGAAATAATCCAGACCAGATTCTGGATCCATTCAGGCTCCTGCTCCACCCGCTGGATCCAGTTTCACTTCTAAAGCAAATCCCAGTGAGGCTCTTGGCTTTAAGATGAACAGTGGCGCCCTCTAGTGGAAGGCAGCAACATTGTTACATTGGGAAAAGTCAAAATTCCTATAAAGCAGACATTATATAATTAATCCAATGGAAACCATACAATCAAATGGGGCTCAATTGTTATTTGTTAACGTCCTTAATTTAATTCAGACTCTACCACTTATTTTGGGGATGTTTTTACCTGCTTAAGTTAAACACTGAAGTTTAAACTCAGCATCTCTTTGTCAGCGCTTGGAAGTTGTGACTGGATTTGATTAAAGTTTTAAGCCGCTCAGTATAAAATAAATATTTTGATTGAGATGAGAAGTCTGCTTCCTGGTTTTTTAAAGTACCAATAGTTTGCTTACATATTTGTTGGAAAAAATAGTTTCAGGGAATATATAAGTATTATGCTATGATTTGTGGGCTGCTCAGGGGCAGTGGTAGCAGCAAAGAAGGTTCCGGTTCATTCCCGGCCCCAGGTCTTTCTGTCTGCTCTCTAAGCATGCGTGTTTTCTCTCCAGGTACTCCTGCTTCCTCCACAGTCCAAAAATCATGACTGCTAGATTAACTTGGCTTCTCTAAAAATTCTCCTTAGGTGTGAGTGTGAGTAGGAATGGTTGTTTGTCCTGTGTGTCTCTGTGCTGTCCTGCGATGGCTGGTTATCTGTCCAGGGTGGACCCCCGCCTCTTGTAACAGCTGGAGATAGGCACCAGCATCCCTCATGACCCCACTTGGGATGAAGCATGTCAGAAAATGGATGGATGGCTCTAATTTGTAGTTAATGGTCTGTCGTTACCATATCTTAATTTGACAAACGGGATTTTCTTGATGTTCTTTTTCCTGTTTGCTGTGATTGCAACTGCGGATCTGGTCCTTGCCGGATCGGAGCAAAAAATAGCTTGGCTCTATATTTTATCCATGACAAGACGGGAACGTACGTGGACGGTAACGTGCGGAGGATGTGAAACAGCTCTCACATGCCGTGGGTGTTGCCATAGGTGGAGGCACAGGTGAAGCCACGGGTGGTGACACAGGTAGAGCTGCAGATGGTGCCACGTTCAAACTGAACTCGAAAGAAGCGAAATCAGTGGTTTAGCTTTTTTTATCATGTAGCGGCATGTTCAGGAGGGAAGCCATGTCGAGGACGCGAGGTGACATAATGTGAACCGTGCGTTCAGGCTAAAGCCGCACGTGGTGTTGCAGGTGGAGCTGCAGGTGGTGCTGAAGCCGCTGTTTTCTGTTAATCAATCAGGACTGCATTTTGTGACGTACAGCTGAGAACGGCTGAGCTTTAATAATTTATTTAGCGAATGGTTCCACTGGTGGCGCAAAGAGGACCGAGCTTAAATGTTTAAAGTTGATCATTGACCTTTTGCCTGCTCCTTCCAGGGTAGATACCACTCGGGTGGAGTTCACCATCTCCCTCAGGGAGAACTGGTCTCTGCCTTTCTTCGCTCTGCAGGTGGCCGCCATCACCTGTTACCTGAGGCCTCAGCTCAGCGCCTTACAGCAGGTATTCTGTCAGCTCGGAGCAGATCTGTTGCACCTGAACCCAGCGGTCTGAGCCGCTTCTGTGCTTCCTGTCCTCAGAAGGTGCACGTGTGGCTGATGCTTCAGACCCACCTTCTGCTTCCTGTCTGACTCCGGCAGTTCAACCAGTTCATTCTCCCTCGCTCAGCTCTCATTATCTATGCTTTGACCGCGCAAGTGACCTCCTATCAACCACACAGGTAGCTAACCCGCCAGCATGCAGCTGGCGGCCATTTTCAATCTCTTCTGCTTAGTCTGACTTCACTGGACTGGACTGAGGGTTTCTGTCTGAGTGTATTTCAATGCTGATTCACTCATATTTCTGTGAACAGGATTTCCACGGGTCATTAAAAGTCATTAAATGATTAATTTTTAACATCTTTGGTCATATTTGAATGTCAAATCATTCTGGTTTAAACATGTATATAAATTGTTCTCTCTTATCAGACCTATATCTGTCCCGAAATTTGGAAAATTTCTATTTAAAAAAGAAAATGTAAAAGGCATTCATAACACATTTTTTTTTACAGATGTGTATTAGCATTATTTAGTGAGTTATAGGATGTGGAAATAAGTAGTTTTAGTACCATTACAATTACATTATTTATGGACACTTGGATGTATATCCGTTTGCACAGAACAGATCGTGCTTGCGGGACGGATCGGGTAGTGACAATTTTGTTAGCATCCTGTTAGCGTCCAATGAATTTCCATCAGGTTTTACTTGAAGCCAAACACCGGCACAGACATTTGAAAATGAAAAAAAAAAAAACAGATTTTAAGTTCCTTTGATCTTGGATCAAATTTTCCTCCTTTTTTCATTATTCTCAGAGAAAGGTCTGGGTTTTGGGGCCCGGGCCCTTTTATGACCTTTTTTAGCCATTCAACACTTCAAGCACAGCTACCCAGTCAGAATTACTCAAACACAGGTGATGCTCAGAGGTTACCTGGAGGTACAGGCCTCGCACATGGATCCACAGGAAAAAGCTGGAATTAAACCCACGTCTCTCTGATTGCAACACAACTCCTGTTCTGACTTTTTACCCCATTGGATGCTAAATTAGTCAGTAATGACTATCATCCATGGTCTGCAGACTGATACCTTCTGACAGTGAGATCCCTCTGAAACCTCTGCTGCTGACGTCTCACTCTGTGAGAAAAGGTTTGGAAATGAGCCTCCAGCTGCTGAACTTTAGTTTTTTAACTAGAGGTCTATCATCTTCCCCTCGGCATATCTGCCTGTGAAGCTGAGGTAAACATCCCGGTAGAGGCTGACCTGTTCATGCAGGCTCTACCTCCACCTGTGGGTGTTCAGGTCACATCGATCGCTTTCGCCTATGGATGCCAATGTGATTTGGTGGCGCCATCATTTGGAGGTCGACAGCCCCGCTGTGTAATGGGTTGAGCAGGCAAAATAATCTATTTTAAACAGCTCTAAGTCACTGAATACTATCCATCCATCTATCCATCCATCCATCCATCCATCCATCCATCCATCCATCCATCCATCCATCCATCCATCCATCCATCCATCCATCCATCCATTGACACGCTTTAATCCCAATTGGGGTAGTGAGGGGTGCTGGCGCCTATCTCCAGCAGTCACGGGCGAGAGGCGTGGGTCCAACCTGGACAGGTCGGCCAGTCCATCGCAGGAAACACAGAGACAAACAGGACAAACAAACATCCACCACTCACACCTAAGGAGCATTTAGAGCAGCCATTTACCCTAAATAGCCAAGTGTTTTTTTTTCGACTGTGGGAGGGAAGCCGGAGTACCCGTGAAGACAACCCACGCGATGCTCAGGGAGAACATGCAAACTCAATACAGAAGGACCACTGAATACTGGAATCCATTTATTTTCACGTGTTTTTTTTGCTGAAACAAATAAATGGAAGTCAACTTGAAACTTCTTAGTGGGTTTAAGAGTAATAGAGAATATCTGATAGCATGTATGCAGTTGCATAGCACAGCCACTCATACTCTTTATTTTTATTTTTACTGCTATATACACAAAACATATTTATACATGTATACACAGATTTATATGATACACATATTCCTCACTATCAATATAGATAGAGAGAAATATATATATATATATATATTTACAGTAATAATACTTTTAAATACTGTAAAAATGTCCAAAAGCTGTATATTGATCATTTATTTTTTAAATGCACTGTAATTATAATTGTAAAAACGTTTTTTTTAACATATTGTAACTTATTCTGTTGTTTTTATAAACTTTTTAAGGTCCATAGTTGTGTGTAATATTTTGCTGCTGTAACACCAAAATTGATTCACTGTGGGACATCAATTGGATTTTTATTATATATATATACATATATCATCTTTACAAAGAGACACAAAATGTTATTTTACATTTACATCTTGAAATGTTTTATATTAAATAATGGCATTTGATTCATACAGCAACAGTCCCTTAATCACCTTGTCCATTGTATTTTCCTCTCTAAGATGCCGATTTGTAGGTTACTTAGTGGACCACAAAGGAAAAAAAGTAAAAGAAAAAAAAAGTGCCCTCAAAAAAAATGCACTTAAAGGGGAATGCTAGTTTTTTTTACATTGAGCCCTTGATTTTACATTATTCCATCATGTTCTACTCACCCATATGAGTTTTGTGTCATTGGTAGCCGCTCTGCAGAAGATATTCCGTTTTGTATTCCAAGAAACATCTTCCTTTGGGCGAATGAGTTGAAGGCACAAACTAAACTGTTCAGCATTTATTCTTTATGGTACGCCAGCATTCATAACATGTAGGCCAATCACTGTTCCCCAGACATCCGTGGTTATATTTTTTATATTTATATTTTTTAAAAACAAAGCGGCGCATGTATGTGTCATCCGCGTGCGCCGGCTGCCGCCTCATTCTTCCTGTCCGCTGAACAGCTGCTAAGCGGGGTTTTCCTCACATGCCTGGAAGATCTCTAGTGCTGCTACCACAGATGATCTCGCCCCCAAAATGGAATTGGAACGATCCAGGTTAGCTAGGAATGAATAGAAGGCTAGAGCGTAGCCGCCAGGCTCGGGCTGCCTGTCACAACTTCCAGTCCGGCGCGCTGGATGACGTCATACACACTCAGCTTGTTCCCTAGGAAGACGCTATTTGAATATAACCCAACGGAATATCTTCGTGAACGGCTCCAAATGACAATAAAACTAATATGGGTGAGTAGAGCATGATGTAATAACGTAAAATCAAGAGGCCAATGTAAAAAATGGTTTTCGCCTTTAAACCAGCAGGTTAGGTTAGTGGGTCGACCTCCCAAGGATGGCGCCCGTGATTTCTGCGCTGCAACAGTCAATGTGGGTTCTACTCTTATATTTGAATGAAAATCAGCTGGACTGTCTGAACTAAGACAAAAGTAAGCCCAAATCTCCTATAAGGTTTCCAAACTTCAGAGCTTATGGGGCTTTAGTATACCGGTTAAAACCAGCTTGACACATGCATCCAGCCCTAAATTATTATTGGCCTAGTCTAGGAAGTGACTGAAAGTGACTGAAATCCCATGACTTTCTCTGCTGTGTCGCCCCAGGTGACCACGCTGTACCTGGTCCAGGTGAGCGGCCTGCTGAGCGTCTGGCTGCTGCAGTTCTGTAACTCCATGATCCTGGGATCCCTGGTGCTGAGCTTCATCGTGGCCGCACTCTTCGTCAGACACTGCCAGGTTAGTGTGTCTGATTGTGATCCTCGTGCCTGTCAGGAGGATTTGATCAAAACAAAAAGTTTATAGCATCCTAATGTCTGGTGGTTGCTGCTTTTTTACGTTAGCTTCCCCCACCTGCCATTCCCTCTAGATCAGGGGTGGGCAATTCCACCAACTACTAGATGTGCCTTTGGTGCAACACACCTGAATCAAGTAAGCCAGGTCAGCCGAGATGCGACTCTTGGAGGAACTGACTGCATGCTGAGGAGGTAACTCAACCATTTCATTTAGGTGCCTTGGACCACAGATTGATCTGAAAGTTGCAGGACACCGGCCCCTAGGAACTGGAATTGCCCACCCCTGATCTAAATGGGGATGCTGCATCAGCAGGATCCATGAAGCTGATCAAACTGCTGTAAATAAGGCTGTGCTGCAGGTCCTGCGTCAGAAAGAGGCTCCATCACTGAAAAGAATTCACCATTGAAATTCACCAGAGCTATAGTAACTCTGACAATGCCCACGTGGTATGGCAGCTGGATGTTGGAATAAATTGGGTAAAAGTGGAAAAAATTAGTTATTTCCCTCTTTCCAATTCCTGGTCTTCCAAGGACGGGTTCGCCGTTGGGATTGCCAACTTGAAGAAGGAAGATTTGCCATCAACTTCTGGCCAGGAAAATACCGCATTATGTAGCCAACATTTGATTGAAGAAGAATGATTTCAAGATGACTTGGATAATAGCGGCGTTGTGACAAACACCAGATACAAGTTAAGCACTGGGACTTGATCAACAGCCGATATACCGCAACGTGGCGCCACAAACCAGTAGGTGGCAGTAGTGTTCTTGACAAACATGGATGCCTCCAGTAAAAGCACATTCGTCACAGCAAAATTACTCTTAATTAAAACACTTGGTCATTTATTGAACAGCTTGTAATAATTTCATATTTAAAGTCCTTTTCAGAAGTTTGAATTCTGAATATGACTCATGGCGTCAACACTGAACTGCAACCCTCTGCTACTCGCTCTTGTAGCTTGTCAGCTCGTACTTTACAAGGTTTTTATTATAATTTCTTTTCACCTTATCTGGGAGCTTGCCATTGGTGCCTGAGTTGGGCTGGATGCTACAGTCGCTTCTGGAGTATCCAGAAAATCTATCTTGAATCCCAGTCGGCCTTGCGATGCAATCAGCCACACTGAGCCTCCGGGGTTCTTCTGCTGGAGGTTTCTTCCTGTTAAAAGGGGAGTTTTTCCCTTCCACTGTCGCTACAAAAGCATGCTTAGTGTGAGGGATTGCTGAAGAGTCAATGAGTCGCACATGCAATCAACTTGGTTTCCTCTTAGATAGAAACCACGTACGACTGGGTATTTACTGATGATGTCAGACCAGAGGAGATTTTCTATTGTGGTGCGGACAGTTTTTCCCACCTGAGAAACAATTTTATTTATCGCTTCCGTAACCTAAGTGCAGGAAAGGTAAATCCCCCAACGTGCAAGCTTCCATGCTGATAAACTCTGTATGTACCTGCACCAGGTTGTGATGTCTTCTTCCTCCATTGAAAACCTTTTGTTTTGTCAATAACCAAACGCAAAATGTAAATTCAGATGTGAGGCATTATTGGGGGTCGTGCAGCCATGGAGGGAAATCCCAAAAAGTTAAAACAACCAAATTTGACTTTGTTTCTATTTTGAAGAGGTTTCGCTTCCCCCCCAGGAAGCTTTTCTCAGTTGGAAATGTCAGAAATAGCGCCTGAGTTTGAGGCTCTATAGAGTGGAACAAAACAAAAGCCTTATTCTGACTTTAAAAACATAACCATTTAACCAGATTAACAGGTCCACCCATTTGGAATGGGGGTCGCCGGGCTTCTTTTGTTAGCCTGCAATGCCCCATACCCGTCTAATAAATGTCCTTGAAAGGGAGGTTGTTAGATTGAATTGTTGGCCTGCCTGAACACATTTTTACTCAAGTAGAAGTATAGATACTGGTAAAAGTTGAAGTATCAACTCTGACCTCTTTACTCAAGTAAAAGAAAAAGTATGCTCCCAAAACTACTTAAAGTATAAAAAGCTATAAAGTAACCTTTTAAAAAAACAGCCAGATGTCACTATATAAATCAAAAAGCTCAATTTTTCCAATATTTTAAAATACCTTTTGAAATAGGGCCAAGGATGAGGGGAGGTCTTGTTGGTCTCCCCATACGCCATACTTCTCTCTGTGTCCAACCTTTCCGACATTATTTCCTCAACATCTTTTTTCTGAATCCGACATTTGTAGCATTTAAGCGATAGACAATTCACATTTGCAGTTTGAAGAACACCTGCTTGCTTCTGATGATTTCCTTTGCTACAACCAATGAGTGTTTGCGTTATATGACTCATCCGATTACACTAGTTTTACTAGATGTGGATCCCACCAATGATCTGCATAGGATGGTGAACATGACGTGAACGAAGCATTTTTGTACTTTGTTACTTTACACCTCTGGGTATGGGGCATTGCAGGCTAACAAAAGACACCAAATGACCACCATTCCTAAGTGGTGGACCCATTAATCCGGTTAAATTTTCATGTTTTCTAAGCCAAAACAAGACCTTGTTGTTTCACTCTATCAAGCCACGATCTCAACGCTATTCCTATCATTTTGAACAGAAAAAGCTTCCTGGATGGGAAGCGAAAAGTCTTCAAACTTGGAAACAAAATCCAGTGGATTGATGAGTATGACCTGGATGACTGAGAATCTTCACCCGCAGATTGAGGGGAAAGCCGTGGATGGCGTGGAGGATGTCCCCTCTGCCTGCAGGGTTTCTGGTTTAAGCAACTGAAGAAGAAATCCCGACCAGAGAAAGTTTAAAGTGGGTGAGGTCTGTCCCTTCACTGACCGACATCCTTCTGTCTGATCTTCCAGTCTTCTCTGAGGACCGGCGGCCTGCTGCTCCGTGTTGCCAAACTTCTTCTCCACACTGGCCTGGTTCTCCTGCTCACCTTCATCATCAACTTTTTGACTAAGGTGCTCCTCTGTCTCTGCCTCCCCCAATCTTTGACTCCTTCCCTTCCTCTCCTCTGAAGGTTGACCTTGTGACCTTTTCTGTGTGTTTACAGAGAGCGCTGCAGCTCCAGTCAGACGAACACATTTTTAAGTTCATCAAGTCAAAGTTTGGTCTGGGGCCCACCAGGTATGAACTCAGAACAGCCGGACATGCATCCAGATGTTGGTTTAGTGAACATCTGTTCTATGAGCATAAACACTGTTTGTTTCTGAGGTTGGGCAAAACCTCCACTTGATTCAGAGTGACTTCATTATTCACTAGGCTCTGGTGTCATAGCACCCGCAGCGCTAATATGTGTGAATAATAGATGAAGGTGAAGCCTCAGACCCTCATCGATCAGCATGTGTCTCCATGTCGAGCTGCTCAGCCACGGGGCGGCTGTTTCGGGGCGGAGAGCAACGCAGCTCCCAGGGCGAAGCTGCACAACTGGCCCTTCAATTATTCAGGAGGTTGTGGCAAACGTGAGGCTTGTTCTTCTGTGCTGCTGTTTCTCTTCCTCCCTCAGCCTCATTTCTGCTCTCCTAGCTTTTTATTCTTCAACTCCCACCAGCATTCGGTGGAGCTGAACTCTCCATCTGAGGCACTTTTCCAAACTTTTATTTATCTTCAAGCTGAATTACCGTCAGAAAGTTCACTGAGAGAACAAAGTCCAGAGCCATCGTAAATATTAGATCAGCAGTTCAGGACAGAACATAGTGTCGATGCTAGGATGGCTTCTATTTATTCACCATTTCAGATACAGTAGTAGCCATTTAAAATGGCCCTTTCCAGTCAAACACCAGCCATATGACAGACCACTTCCCTCCAACTCCCAGCTAAATCCCCTCCAACTTCCAGCCACTGGGATATTGCATATTTTCTTTACTCTGACTCCACCCTTTCACTGAATTACAGGGTCTTACCAGGAGATGAAGCTTCCCTTTAGATCTTAATGTCCACGAAGCATGACTAAAAGATTATTTTAGTACACATAATCTGAGAGGTCTGAGAGGGGGAACGCTTTTACTGTGGCCACAGAATGCTCTTATGGGTTCCCAGGTACCCACCATGAGGCGGTTCCCTATAGCGCTGCCTTTCTCTCTTTGGAAACATAGGAGCCACCTTGGAAAGAGAGGGGAAAAAAGCATATTTCACACTTTATCCTTGACAGGAAATAGTTTGAGATATCAAAACAACCTCAGCACAAGAAAAGCACATGTAACACGAGACAAACATTTCAGCGGAGGGTCACATCGGAGGCTGAAGTCACATGAAGTCAATCTGACATTTGAGACATTAGTTGTGTGTGTATAATGTGTGCCTTCAGTTTGTCCGTGAACGCTGTCCACAGGTCATTGTCCTTGATGAGATGGAAGTTTATCAACAGTTCTTGGCCCATCCATAAATGTTCATGGGTAGCGGAGGAAGGGAGCAGTTCTTCTGTTCCCTTTCGCCATAACATCCTGGGGAGACTTTGATAAAGGGGGAGGCTGAATCCAGAATAACACTTTTTGTTTTGAGAGAAGGCTGCACAGGAAATTTGCATCTGCCATGAGTCTTTTCTCGCTGCTTACATGACAAATCCAATATTCCAAATTTGTCTGGCTTTTCTGCCTTGAACTGAGCGTGCACATCCAGGATATTATCTTATCTCACCTTTAAGTTCAACCACCAGTATCATAAAACCAGAAATCAATACATCTTTAACCTCAACTGATAGCATTGACCTTTGTATATGTCGGGTTTTTCACTCAGCTAAGCTTCATCATCGAGTATTCTTAAGCACCTTTTATACTACCCTCTGAGAACCGATCCGTGCAGAGCTTGGATCAATTAACTGTGCCAAGCCCTGTTCCTTACGACCGTTTACAGACCACGCTAGCACAGTTCCTCGTCTCCTAGATTTGATCTACGGTACTACTGCTCTCTAGAGGTAAACAAGCAAACCAACATGGCAGCACCCTTAACATTCAAGAAGTTTGCGGAGAGTCAGGTGAACAGCCTTTGGCGAATTTGCTTTTGGGAATTGGATACGACAAACGATAGTCTAATCAGGGCTTACGGACGCAGGAAACTACGACAGATGTTGAGCTTCATCACACTGCTCGGTTACCTTGCTCAGTCCGATCTCGGCACGGTTTCTAAAGGGACGTGTAAATGGGGCTATAGTGATGTCTTATTTCCCACGGTTTCAGAACGCATCAGCAGGGATAATCTTTCCAGGCTTTGAGGACATGGAAGTGAGGAATGCTCTCATTGTCAGCTTTTAGGAAACCCATTTTAGTTTAACCTTTAGGAGGACTGTAAGGTTCTTCCTCGTTCCTCCTTCTCCTGGAGATCTAGAGCCTAACTGGGCCCGCTGCGTCTGCTGGGTTCTCGCTCTGTCCTCCTGCTGCCTCTGAGCAGCCAACTGATTGGCTACTTCCTGAGTTTTCCAGCACAGTCTGTTCAGTAGAACCTTCTGTGACTCGCACTATGATTCTGGTTCCAGTGATCCAGTTCACTCTGAAGAAATGATGTTCCCACCACTGGTGATAGTCCAGGTCAGATGGTGGCACCACTGTAGCTCCTGGATTCCCTGAACTGTGAGCATCTCTGGAGGATCTGATGGACGCTGTAGGTCCAGATAAACAGAACTCTGTGACCCAATGTGTGACATTCCGGTCCTCCATGCAGAGGTCAAACCAGCAAACAGTAGGTAGAAGGTAGAGGCAACAGCACATGTTTGTGGAACCACATAGGACCTCACTGCACAATAAGCCCCACCCCCGTACTGAGGCAGCAGCAGTTTGAAACTGAGAAAAAAAAGGAAAGTATTATCAAACTTTTCTTGTTTCTTTAGTTTGAAAAAAATAATTTTTGAATTCAATTTTTTTTTTTTTCAGTTTAAACAAAAAGTGCAATTGAATAAAGTTTCTGCTCCCAGTTTCACTCCATTCTCCCTCATGAAGTCTCGTTTGTCTTTCTAGACGATGGTGCTGGTTGGATGTCAACCTGATCTTGTGTTGCGTTAAAAACACGTCAAACCAGATGTTTCTCACACTTAGCCAGATGTTTCTCATGCCTGGCCTCCAGGTCAGGTTCATGTCCTCCAGGTCAGGTTCATGGCCTCCAGGTCAGGTTCATGTCCTCCAGGTTAGCTCCATGTCCTCCAGGTCAGCTTCATGTCCCCCAGGTCAGGTTCATGTCCTCCAGGTCAGGTTCATGTCCCCCAGGTTAAGCTTCATGTCCTCCAAGTCAGCTTCATGTCCTCCAGGTCAGGTTCATGTCCTCCAGGTCAGCTTCATGTCCCCCAGGTTAAGCTTCATGTCCTCCAAGTCAGCTTCATGTCCTCCAGGTCAGGTTCATGTCCTTCAGGTCATCCCCTCCAGGTCAGCTTCATCCCCTCCAGGTCAGGTTCATGTCCTCCAGGTCAGGTCAGGTCCTCCAGGTCAGCTTCATGTCCTCCAGGTCAGCTTCATGTCCCCCAGGTCAGGTTCATGTCCTCCAGGTCAGGTTCATGTCCCCCAGGTTAAGCTTCATGTCCTCCAAGTCAGCTTCATGTCCTCCAGGTCAGGTTCATGTCCTCCAGGTCAGCTTCATGTCCCCCAGGTTAAGCTTCATGTCCTCCAAGTCAGCTTCATGTCCTCCAGGTCAGGTTCATGTCCTTCAGGTCATCCCCTCCAGGTCAGCTTCATCCCCTCCAGGTCAGGTTCATGTCCTCCAGGTCAGGTCAGGTCCTCCAGGTCAGCTTCATGTCCTCCAGGTCAGCTTCATCCCCTCCAGGTCAGGTTCATGTCCTCCAGGTCATGTCCTCCAGGTCAGCTTCATCCCCTCCAGGTCAGGTTCATGTCCTCCAGGTCAGGTCAGGTCCTCAAGGTCAGCTTCATGTCCTCCAGGTCAGCTTCATCCCCTCCAGGTCAGGTTCATGTCCTCCAGGTAAGGTCAGGTCCTCCAGGTCAGCTTCATGTCCTCCAGGTCAGCTTCATCCCCTCCAGGTCAGGTTCATGTCCTCCAGGTCAGGTCCTCCAGGTCAGCTTCAGGTCCTCCAGGTCAGCTTCATGTCCTCCTTCATGCAGTATAAACTCAGCCATCCTCCTTTTCTCCTCTGCAGGGATTTTGATGCCAGTCTGTATCTGTGTGAAGAGGCCTTCGGCCTTCTGCCCCTGGACACGTTGGAGCGTCTGGCCGGCACGCTGCTTTTGTACCCCTACATCCCCACCGTGCTGCTGCTCAGCGGGACGCTGGTAGCAGCAGTGCTGCAGAACCTCAGGTAGGCGGAGCTCAGAGTGCGATAAGGAGCGAGTGTCTCATGGTGTGATGGAGTGAGATCTACGGCTGGGTAGATGAGGTCAGGCGTTTCTTGTGGACGGAGGAACCCAGAGCCGAGGTTCTTCTCTCCTCCAGAACTTTTCCTTCCTGCTTTGAACCAGCAGCTTCATCCTGCAGCTGCCTGTAAAGAAAGGTGATAGGCTGCTCTGAACTAATCACATTAGCATTTCCACTCGCCCTGTGCTGCTGGACGGCTGGAATACTAACCTCACAGAACAAACACTGTTTGCCAATCCAGGAATTAATTGAATCCAGAGCAGCCAGGCTCACGCAGCAGAGGGAGAGGGATTTGATTTCTATTCAAATGGAAGCCAGTGTCCGTCTGATTCGGAGCAGGAGGCCAGATCGTGGGAGTAATACCACCGCCTTCAGGGCCGCTCTGTTTGCATGTGCTGACTCCTGCAGACAGAAACGCTCGTGGGCGTGCATCATTACATGTCCACTTGCGTGCAAGCTGCTAATGAAATCTGAACAAGAGCTGCTGAAATTGGAATAATCTGAACAATATAAATTCCGCCCACCCTCCGTCCTGCCTCTCCTCTTAGGGCGTCTGCTTCTGATGTTTTATGTATTTACTGTGGGTTCCCTAACGCGTGTTTTCTGCTTTAATGTCTGGTTTGGGTTTCTTATTAGGCCTAAAGGAGGAGGAGTGGAGGCTTTCCGCCCAGATGTGGCCTACAACCTGCTGCACACCGTCCTCTATGGGCTCCTGGCCTTCAGCACCATGAGGTAAACCTTAATCTCCGGATGCTGACTCCCAGACAGCCTTCTTCTCACAGGAGGCTCTTCAAACCTCCTTTTTCTCTCATGAGTTAATCAGTCATACTCATGCACAGATGTTAAACACAAGGACCTCTCCAATCCATTTCACTAAGCACCTTAATGGTTTATGCAGCCTTGATCAGCACCAAGTGCTTACAGCTTTGTGCCATTTTTGGAATTCTCTCTAGAACAAAAGATTCTGATGGGAACCTGATTGCTGAGCCTCCGATCGACACTCTGTTCATTAATGTGAGATCTGAAAGGGTTCCGATGAATGAGCAGCGGAAACTATCCACCCTCCTTCGCTCTTTATTCCCTCTGCTGCATCATAGACTCATTCCAAAACTGATAACGGATCATTAAACAATAAAAATCTAATAACGGAAAGTGAAGAAAGTAAAAACGTGCTTTTAGACGCATTCTTCTGCAGCGGACTGGAGAAGAAAGTTCATTTTCACTTTTTTTCCCCAACTTATTTTACAGTAGGTAATATATAATGTGAGGGCTAATCTAATTGGTGAAATGCCAAAATAAGATGTACAGCCATGTAGCAGCATCTTTAGTGAATGGCTGGATATAGATCTTGTGATTCTAGATTTTACTGAGGGACGAGGGGGCAGTGGTGCCACCAGAGGGTGGCCAGGAGTGGCCACGGCCACCCTGTGAAATGCCCTGGCCGCACCACTGGCCACACCACTGGCCACACCACTGGCCAGGGTAAATTGTAGTTAAAAACACAAAATAAACCAAGACATAAGTAGGTGTTTAGTTAAGTCTTTGTGATTTCTGGAGGCACGTTTACCATAAAAGTAGATTCTAACCCTAAAATCATGGCTTTGCGTTTCAGTGTGCCACTCCACTAAAAAGTGGCCCCATCTGGCCACCCCTGTGAAACATTGCTGTAGGCGCCACTGAAAGGGGGGGGACTCCATTTGTAAGGATTATGCAAGTGATCAAAAACAGTAACTTGTCCTATAAAGGGTTAAACCCGGCAGTGTGATGCTGCTGACTCTAGGCTTTGGTTTCCTGACCAAAGACTAGTCTCCTTTCACTGCTAGTCAGTGTTTGGTGAATCAAAGCTGACCGCGCCACTGTTTGGTTTAATTTTCTCCACAGAATGAAGTACATCTGGACCGGCCACATGTGTGCGGTGGCAGCCTATGGTGTGTGTGGGACTGAGATTTGGACTCTTTTGCTCAAAGTTCTCCGTTGCAACACTAAAGCTCTGGTATGAATGACCCCACCTCCACATGTAAAGCTGTTTTTTCTTTCTCTGCTGTAATGGAAAGTGGCTTTTATTGAATCCTATCTCTGCCTCCCCTCCCTGCGAGTCTGACCACTAGGTGTCAGTGTGGTCCTAACATCAGAGCAGCAGGTTTCCCCCTCCCTCCCATTCTCTGCCTGTCTCCCTCCTCCTCTCACATGGCTCTTCTCATACTCTGCGTTCACCTGAACTTCATCATAGTTTTTGTTTCTCCTCTGTTTGCAGCTGCGGGTTGTCAGATATGCGGTTCCCCTGCTGCTGATTGGCTGGCTGTATTACAAGGTAGGCCGTTTCCTGGCTGGTTGGACCCCTGCTGCGTTAGCAGCTCCCTCTCTAATCCCTGCTTAGGGAGCCGAATCAACTAATGAGAAAATAAATGAAAGAATAATTAAAAAAACAAACCTTTTATCATTTGTTTTAACATTAAACACAAACTGAACTCAGGTTGTGATGAAAATCAAAAATAACTGAAGTAAAACTTGGATATAAAAAGATAAATTTGATGGGAAATTAGTGGAAATTGCAGCTTATGCCTTCAGTGAGCTGCCAAACCTAGAGTCCTATGAAATGAGTTTTTCATTTAATCCAAATTCCTTTTTTCTTTGTCATAATCGCATCCATGAACCCAGGCAGTGTTTAATGCTTTGGTTATTGAACACATTTCAATGGTTTAATAGAAGGAATGACGGCTGCAGCTCAGCTAACCCATCAGTGGAAGATCACATGGTTGACACTCTGATTATGAACAACCCCCACCCCTCCCCACCCCTAAAACAGCTGGAGTCTGCTGTGAAGGAGGCTGATCGTCTCTGTTGATGTAGAAATTCTTCTCTGCTGGAGGAGGAGATGCTGCAGAGCTGTGAGGGTTCCACGCTGTTGCCCATGCCACACTTCCTCTCCGCCTCCTCGCCGGGGTCCATTACCTTCTCCCACAGGTTGCAGAACATCCACCCACCCCCACCCCACCTGTAAAGGCTGTTTAAGGCTCATGGAGGCTGGTAGCGGCTGTTTGAGGATAATGGGGGCTGATTGAGGCTGTTGGAGGCTGATGGCAGGTGTTGGAGGCTGATGGAGGCTTGCAGAGGTTGATGGGGTCTGATGGAGGCTGTTTATGGCTGATGGGGCCTGATGGAGAATGTTAGAGGCTGATGGGTGCTAATGGAGGCTGATGGGGACTGATGGAGACTCTTAAAGGCTGTCGGAGGTGGAATGGGGGGGCTCATGGAGGCTGTTAAGGCTGATGGGGGCTGAAGGAGGCTTATGCAGGTTGATGCGGCCTGATAGAGGCTGATGGAGGCTCTTAAAGGCTGAAGGAGGCTCTTAAAGGCTGATGGTGGCTGATGGAGGCTGATGGAGGCTCTTAAAGGCTGATGGTGGCTGATGGAGGCTGATGGAGGCTCTGAAAGGCTGATGGGGGCTCTTAAAGCCTGATGAGGGCTCTTAAAGGCTGATAGGGGCTCTTAAAGGCTAATGGGGGCTCTTAGAGGCTGATGGAGGCTCTGAAAGGCTGATGGGGGCTCTTAAAGCCTGATGAGGGCTCTTAAAGGCTGATAGGGGCTGATGGAGGCTCTTAAAGGCTAATAGGGGCTGATGGAGGCTCTTAAAGGCTGATGAGGGCTGATGGAGGCTCTTAAAGGCTGATAGGGGGCTGATGGAGGCTCATGGAGGCTCTTAAAGGCTGATAAGGGCTGATGGAGGCTCTTAAAGGCTGATAGGGGGCTGATGGAGGCTCATGGAGGCTCTTAAAGGCTGATAAGGGCTGATGGAGGCTCTTAAAGGCTGATAAGGGCTGATGGAGGCTCTTAAAGGCTGATAGGGGGCTGATGGAGGCTCTTAAAGGCTGATAGGGGGCTGATGGAGGCTCTTAAAGGCTGATAGGGGGCTGATGGAGGCTCTTAAAGGCTGATAGGGGGCTGATGGAGGCTCTTAAAGGCTGATAGGGGGCTGATGGAGGCTCTTAAAGGCTGATAGGGGGCTGATGGAGGCTCTTAAAGGCTGATAGGGGGCTCATGGAGGCTCTTAAAGGCTGATAAGGGCTGATGGAGGCTCTTAAAGGCTGATAGGGGGCTGATGGAGGCTCATGGATGCTTTTAAAGGCTGATGGGTGTTGAAGGAGGCCTATGGAGGTTGATGCGGCCTGATGGAGGCTCTTAAAGGCTGATGAGGGCTGATGGAGGCTCCTAAAGGCTGATGGAGGCTCCTAAAGGCTGATGGAGGCTCCTAAAGGCTGATGGAGGCTCTTAAAGGCTGATAAGGGCTGATGGAGGCTCTTAAAGGCTGATAGGGGCTGATGGAGGCTCTTAAAGGCTGATAGGGGGCTGATGGAGGCTCATGGATGCTTTTAAAGGCTGATGGATGCTGATGGGTGCTGAAGGAGGCCTATGGAGGTTGATGCGGCCTGATGGAGGCTCTTAAAGGCTGATAAGGGCTGATGGAGGCTCTTAAAGGCTGATAAGGGCTGATGGAGGCTCTTAAAGGCTGATAGGGGGCTGATGGAGGCTCATGGAGGCTCTTAAAAGCTGATAAGGGCTGATGGAGGCTCTTAAAGGCTGATAGGGGGCTGATGGAGGCTCATGGATGCTTTTAAAGGCTGATGGATGCTGATGGGTGCTGAAGGAGGCCTATGGAGGTTGATGCGGCCTGATGGAGGCTCTTAAAGGCTGATGAGGGCTGATGGAGGCTCCTAAAGGCTGATGGAGGCTCCTAAAGGCTGATGGAGGCTCTTAAAGGCTGATGGGGGCTGATGGAGGATCTTTAAGGCTGATTGGGGCTAATGGAGGCTCCTAAAGGCTGATGGAGGCTCCTAAAGGCTGATGGAAGCTGGCTGATGGAAGCTCCTAAAGGCTGATGGAAGCTCCTAAAGGCTGATGGAAGCTCCTAAAGGCTGATGGAAGCTCCTAAAGGCTGATGGAGGCTCTTAAAGGCTGATAGGGGGCCAATGGAGGATCATGGATGCTTTTAAAGGCTGATGGATGCTGATGGGCGCTGAAGGAGGCTTATGGAGGTTGATGCTGCCTGATGGAGGCTTTTAAAGGCTGATGGAGGCTCTAAAAAGGCTGATGGAGGACCGATGGAGGCTTTTAAAGACTGTTGGAGGGATTACATGAATCCAGTAGGACCCAGCAGGAAACGTCTGGGAACGGCTGCATTAAACTGATTGACGCTTCCTTAATGGCGCAGCAGCTTCAGTCGCTAAAGGCCGCGGTGATGCGCTTCATTGATGCTAAAGGAGAACTTAGCAAACCTTGGATTCATACATTGTTCAGGTCACAGAAGTTCTGCTTAGTCGCTCCATATTTCTGTGATAAAAAACTGTTTTTTGTTTTCATTTTCCTGGGAACTGAATCTGATTTTAAATGATTGGCTTTGAGTTAAATCAGCCGTAAATTATTATCATCCAATCAACAGAAGAAACCCATTAATGATCAAAGCTCTGATAGTGATGATCAGCAAAACATTCTAGTTTTAACTTTTGAATTTTTAAATTAAATAATAATTTAGTTATTTATTTAAATAATATTTCAGTTTTCCTCAGGCTTTGCCTCTTGTACTTCTTCTGTAGTTCTGGCCTAAGCTGATGGAGGAGCTGTCAGATCTGAGGGAGTTCTATGATCCAGACACCGTGGAGCTGATGACCTGGATTAGGTAGGAACGCACGCCTCCACATTTCCACATGTAGAGCAGCCGGTATAACCATGCACATTTGATTAGCGTGTTTCAGGCTTCGCTCGCCTGATTAGTGTGTGAGCTCTTGTTTCCCGGGGAGTCTGGCTGATGAGTGATGAGAGTCGATGGGTCGCCATGAATAAGACATGGGCGTGCTGGAAGGGGCCCCGCTGCTGGAGGAGCTCTAACCCACCTCAGGATCTCTGGGGCCAGAGCAGAAGCAGGGGTCCCGTACGGACAAGCCGCTCGGTGTTTTGGGGTTTAAACACAATCTGTTCTTTGCTAAAAGTGTTCTAAGTCTTTGGAGCTTTTCCATTTTTCACACATCAACTAGATGAATATATTTTGTGATAGCCTCTGAATCTGCATGATGGTGTGCTAGAAATAAGATGCATAGATCTGCAGGTCTCAACTGTAGATGTTTTTTCTTCTGGAGGCTGATTTTAATCATTCATGGTCAACCAGGTCTGCTGACCCTGAGCCTCCGGTTCAACATCACTAGCATGCTATCGCTACTAGCATGGTCTGATAGTTCTTTGGTTATTTAAAAAAAAACACATCAGACATCGACCTTTTCTCAACATGTGATTCCTCGTGTACTCGCTAAACGTCATCAGCCTCAGGCCTAGCACTGTTCCAATTCACAAGAACAAGAAGGCCGAGACAGAACGGACAAAGTCCCCGGATGTTGCTCTCGCCCCTCCCTCTTCAGGGCTCAATGTTAACCAGCGCGACGATTGCCCAGTGCAAGTAAGCTTTATTGTGGAGAGAGTACTAAATTTCATTGCATTTACCCGCCGGCAAGTGCAATGATCGCAAAGAAAATTATTTATCACTTCAAAATCACTTTAAAATCACCGACATTCGCTGAAAACGACCCACAAGCGTTGCCGGGCCATTTTTGTTGTTTTGTCCACATTCTCGTGTGATTTGAAGGAAACGTGATTTTCCGCTAGATGGCGTGGATTCAGCTCTTGGGGAGGGAATTCTGCAGAGCAGCAGCTGGATGATGAATTTAATCTATACTATAATGCTATAATAGGCTAGATTAAAAAATGATCAGTCAGGGATTAGGAAAATAATAATAATAATTGTATTATTGCACAGTGTAAATATTTCTATCATATGGCAAAGTCTTCTGCACAGTGATGCAGGTCATACATTAAAAATGTTCATAAAATTTTTTTCTCTTAGACATTGGAGTGGTGCATTTAAAATGTTATAGAGCTAAATATGTTAAATTGGTGAGTAGTAGTACTGTAAGTTTTTAACCTGTCAAGTTTTTTTTTAGATTTTTAACATTACAATTTATATTTTTGCCAAGCACACAACAGTTTAAAAGAGAAAAGTTTAGCTTGATAAGAATGTGCAGGAAGGATTAAAAGCATGTTAACACGGTATTGTAGGCTTTGAGTTCATTATCTGACGCATGCAGATACACACCAGAACCTGGAAACTTACTGAATTACAAAAACATTTAAAAACAAACATGTTTCATTGATATATATACAAAAATGAATATATTTTTATATATTTATCAAACATATATATCAAACATTATACTGGGCAAGTAAAAATTGTTTCTGGGCAAATGAAATGTGAAAGCCACTTCGCCCAAAGTGCTCTTTACCCAGCATGCATCAGAGCAGACTTGTCTGTTCTTCAGATTTAGACAGCTGTCCCATCATGCACCGCTGCAGCAGCAGCTTCCAGGTTAGCGCTAAAAGAGCTCAGAGTATTAAAGGAATAGTACCCCTAAAACATGATTAGCCTTCGCTTTCTACTCACCCCATGCTGAACAACACTCTGGAGTACTTTTTTTGATATCTCAAATGCATCTGGAGATCTGGGAGGCTTCTTGCTGTCTGCTGACATTCAAATAATGGAGGTCTATGGTGCCCTAAGACAGAAAGGTCCATAAAGTCCACAAAAAACGTGTCAATATTCCTCCATACAACTTCGTCCAATGTATTCCAAGTGTCCTGAGTGGTAGTGTCCATATTGGACGAGCAGTGAATGTCAGCAGACAGCAAGAAGCCTCCCAGATCTCCAGATGCATTTGAGATATCAAAAAGTACTCAGAGTGTTGTTCAGCATGGGGTGAGTGAAAATGAAGGCTAATCATGTTTTGGGTGTACTATTCCTTTAAGTTAAAAGTTCTCTTTTCTGTTGCCGTTGTTCATAAAAGTATGTTTAAAGATGATTTAAGGCAAGAACTTTATACTTTTATTCGTCACTATATGGCCCATTTACTGATTTAGTGCATAATAAAAAAAAAAAAGTTCTGATGTTGAGAGGACCGTGGCAACCAGCGTACCTCCGAGGCTAACGGCAGCCAGGGCTAACGGTAGCCCGTCTGCAGCAGCCCTCTCTCTGCATAGCTGTGTGTGAAGGACCTTTGGCTCTGATGGAGGTTTTTTTGTTTTATTTGGCAAATTGTTCATGTTCAGTATAATGTTCAGTTGCCAAGGGCCCCAAGTTCCTGGGGGCCCCATAAAACTATGTTTACATGTATGGTTAATAGAACTATTCCTTATTTCTGCACATTAATTATGTTTTTGATAAAAATCTTTCCCTAAAATGCCATCACAACACTTATAACATTAGGTGAGTCTCAGCCCCAGTAAGTTTCCATGTCATCAGTTCTCCCTGGCAGTGGGGGGGTTCAGCCTGAACTGGTTCTGGGTCAACAGGTTTTACTCAGATTGGCTGAGAGCTGCTGAACAGATCTTTACACCGAGAGAAAAGAAACGTTTCTTAGAGCTCAGCTGGTAAAGATCAGACAAGAACAAATGTGGGTTTCCTCCTGGACCCTTTAGAAGCAGTAACTGTATTTGATTTAACAGGGAAAGGAGCAGAATTAGGGTTACGTTACCAAGACAGGACTGATCTTTGTGAGACATTCTAGAAGCTTTCTGTCTATGAAAACCTCTTTTTATTAGTTTATTTGGGTCATATTGTTGAAGTTGAAGTCAGGGTACAGCCTTGAATTATTAAGGTGCTCCTTATGATGTCCCTCCCCTGTGAGCGTGTTATTTAACAGCAACTGCTCGGCCGCTCAGCTCTCAGGTTTTCTAACCAGGACATAACAAAAAAAGAATAAAACATCTGCTCCATGTAGGGCTTGAAATGGGGTGAAATCTGGACTCTGATGAACAGCTATGCCGTTCATGTCACCTTTAATTATTTATTTGACAAAAACCAGGCCAAGCAGCAAAGATGTGTCTCTAGTTCTCCTGTTGCTTTAATAAGAAACCCCCCCTCCGGACCCTCGGTCCTCCTGTGGCAGGTGAGTTCGTCCATCTTCAGCCCAGGACCGCCTGACTGTAAAGATAAGATAATTAGAGTGACGTCACTTCAAAGTGTGACACCAAGTAGTTGAAGGTGGGTGGCGTCCTGGTGGTTAGGGCGTAGAGCTTGGAATCCTGAGGTTGTGAGCAGTGGCGGCTGGTGGAGTTTCTCCGAGGGGGGGCTATAATCTCAAAATAGACGTACCAAAAACCAGTCAAACATATACTAAGTTATCACACCAGTATATTCATATGAATGCCAACAACAAAAAACATTCTAAAATCACTTTATAAAAACAAAACATAATTTCATCTACAGGTTTACTGTTAGCACATAAATCTTAAAAAATAATGTTCCAGTTTAATAATGGAGAAGCTATTGGTCAGCTTTATATTTTTTTGATATATAAAAACTATTTCAGGGTTTCCGCTGGTCATTAAAAAATCATTAAAAGTCATTAAATTATTATTTTTTAAAATTAAGGCCTTAATTGGCATTAAAATTCATTAAATGTGTTTATTGTGGCATTCAAAATGCTTTATTTAAAAAAATGTTTATAAAAACAATTTCGTCAGACATATTATATCATGATATATTTGCGTGGAACTGCGCCCGGTTGATCGCAAAGCTGTAAGTTCAGAAAAGAAGCTTGAATCGAAGAAAAGGCTAGAGACTGGGGGGAAAAAAGCAAATTTCAACAAAAGTGGTTGGAAAAACGAGAATTCGGGGCATGGCTGCAGCCTGTCGACGGTTACCTGTTGGTGGCATTAAAATTATTTCTAGGAGAATTAAAAGAGCATTAAAAGCATTCAATTTGTGTTATTCATTCCTGTATAAACCCTGTATTTATTTTCCGGGGATGTGTTTATTTAAGAGCAACAATGAAAATAAATAAACACTTAAAAGTAGACTATATTATATTATTATCATGTGAATCCCTGAGTGTTCTTTCTTCTTTGCCTTTTCTGAAAAGTGCTTTAAATCAGTCCTACCTTTATCTTTATCCATGCTGGGTTTGAAAAAGAGAAAGCAGAATAAAGCTTTAGCCTCGCTGCATGCAGTTAGCCTAGCCTTATAGCTAAACCAGGTCCTGGAAAAAGGATGTTTCTTGCGCCATTTCTCTCTCTTTCTCTCTCTCTCCAACGTGTCTCCAGCTCCCACGACTCAACCTGTCAATCACCTGCAAAACGTCTGCGCTGTGGCGGGGTGGTGATTAGATACACTTCCTTTCACCACAGGTCGCTGCTTAGCTGCGTACCGAGCCTCCTGTACAAACTACTGCGCATGTACAACTTTAGTTCCCACTTTCTAATAATTTTTTTGTGCCCTTGGACGGAAATACATAATTAAAAATTTAATGATGCTTTACTAGTCATTAAAGAATAAATATTTATCTTGTACATCTAAGAAATACATAATATATTTCAAAATATTAAATGTTTAAAATTAAATTAAAATATATATTTTTTATGTCTTAATTGGGGTAATTGGATGGGTGGGAGGCACTCTGGCGCCCTCTATTGGCCACCTGTCACCGGTTGTGAGCTCGAAACCCACTCCCACAGTAGGGGTGAGTATTGGCATGGGTGTTGCGATATGATACGTGTCAGTTCACATCTTCCACTGTGACTGCTTCCACTACAGAGATGGCGATGGGCTGTACAGTAAAAAGGCTCCACGGCGCCATCTAGCAGAGTGGCGGTGCAGAGGTAGTCCATTTTCCCCTCATTGTTTTCAGGTAAAAAAATTTTTCTTTGAAAGTCGATATGAGGAACTGAAAGATTAATATTATATTGGGCAGCAGAATATCACGATATATCGCCAAAACAATTATTTTTCCCACACCCCTATCCCACAGACTGCCACTCTAGGTTCCTGAGCAAGACCCTTAACACATGATTTCTCCCCGGGCGCCCCACGATTGCATTCCACTGCATTCCATTTTTCCGGAGGTAAAATTTCTCCAATGTGAGATCAATTAAGTTCAATAATAAGGTAAAACCAGAGCATAGGAAGGAAATTAGAAATGTTTTTTTTGGAGGAGAAAATATCTTTTTAACCTTCATTTAGTCCGTTTTTTTTCCCATCAGGACCCTGATGACATTAAACTGAGTTGAATTTCCAGGGAAAAATCTCTAAACTTAGAATAAAATCCAAACTTCTTCTCTTCGTAATAAACCGTATTTTACGGACTATGAGCCGCTACTTTATCCCAACGCTTTGAACAATGCAGCTTATAAGAAGACGCAGCTTTTCTGTGGATTTCTCCTAACCACCAGAGGGTGAAGTTAAAATTGGAAACGAAAGAATAAGGGGCTAATTTTTCTTTAGCCCCTATTTTTTTTTGCCCTTTTTAGGGGCAGTACTCCAGTCGTTACTTTATTTGGGCAAAGATGGCCGGTGGCTCAGTGATCGAGATGAAAAATATTGTTTTTATTTCTTTACTGATTAATGCTAAATTCATTAAATCACCGCAAACATATTAGTTTTAGGTATAAATATTGATTCATTGATCATCCCTTGCTGACTTGACTTCTCCTTAAAGAATTTGCACGACAAGAGAAAGATTTTGGAGATATCAGTGTCCACAGGGTTCATCAGGCAGACTAAAGACAGCTCAGTTCTTCAGGGTCTTCCTCAAAGACCACCTTTAGCTCAGAATGGGTTTTTCAGTAAGTGAAACACTTTGCCGAAGATGTGAGGGATTGCATTTGAATCAATAAGTCGATGAAATCAACTGGTTTTCCTTAGATAGAAAACTTTGAATCAATGTGACTGGATGATCTGGGGAACTGGAAAGTGCCTTGAGATGACATGTTGTGAATTGGCGCTATGGAAATAAACTGAACTGAATTGAATACCAGCACTGAGTTTTGGCCAAAGATTCATTCCCCATTTGATGATTCCAGATGTAGCATGATGCTGTAAATTATCAGCAGTCTGTTTGAATTCAAATGTTGTAGTTTAATACTTTGAAAATGTCTTCTATAAAGGGAAAAGTCCCGTAGATTTTGCAGACATGTCCAGAGGAATAAAGGGGTTAAAGTGCATTGGCCCAGAGAGACACTAACCAGACCAACAGACCAAGCTGTGGTTTAGTTTGGGATTATCGCTGAAATGATCCAACACTGAGTCATCAGGGGTCTTAATTCCACCCAGGCAGTGGATAAAAAAGATCATTTCGATTTAATCCAATTAGACAAACCGAGACTAAAGGACATTAAGACAGCCCAGCGGAGGCCTGGACTGGGAAACTAAATGCATGTGTGAGATATGGGACCCCTTCCCTCCAGGATAATCCTGTCAGGCTGCGGGGGTTTGACGCTGCCTGATGGTTACCTTGGTGGGGACTGAGTGCGGTAGGGGGGTGGGGGGGCACTAATCTTCTTGCTGCGGTGCTAGTTATACTGCAGATGAGAGCTTAGGGACGGTCAGGGGGCTGGCGTTACACCCTGTTATCCTCAGCTTCACATGGAAGGTTCATGACGGGTCGTCGTCGGATCTCATAATGACGAGCAGGAACAAGGACAGATTCATGCAGGCAGCAGTGAGCACACTTTATGACCAGATGGTGTGTTTATGTGAAGCTGTTAAGAACTCATTGCTGTAATTGTATCTGTAGGGGGTGTAATGGAGCTCTATATGAAATGAGAAGAAGAATATTGATTCACGCAGTTCAACTAGGCAGGCGGGGGTCTATAATAAATTGCAATAACAGTTAGGGCTGGAATTAGCTCCTGAAGCAGCGGCCTGATTTGGACTGAATTAGGTCTACATGCAGACCACTCTCAAAGCTTTGTAGGATTTTATTTGCTAAGATGGCCATGAAAGGGCCTAAGTGGGATATTCCTGTTATCTCCGGCTGTGTCCGAATGCTCACCCTGACCCCTAAACCAGTGGACCCACCTGCCGGCTGATCCGGACCCAACCTGATTTAAAACATTTATAAATTATTGTATGTTGTCCGACGACAGTGTGTAACTTCACTTGTGCCGCATCTCCTTTTAATACGGTAAAGCCCTCCAGAGCTTCTGGCACCAGGCTGCACGTGATCCAAATTATCCAATGAGCTGCTGTCAGTCTGGGTTGCTGCTGCTGCTATTTAGAGGATGTTTGGCTCAACCTGCTGCTGTGAAGCAGGATTCTCCACCATGAACAGAATCAAAAATAAATATGGATCCAGGCTCAAAATGAGCTCCTTGATATGTGCTTTAGAATGGCTTTGTCTCCATTCAAACCCAGGTTTAAAAGCCTTGCAGGGCAGCATAAAGCCCACTGCTCTCACTAAAGGAATAGTACACCCAAAACATTATTAGCCTTCATTTTCTACTCACCCCCATGCTGAACAACACCCTGGAGTACTTTTTGATATCTCAAATGCATCTGGAGATCTGGGAGGCTTCTCAGCTGTCTGCTGACATTCAAATAATGGAGGTCTATGGTGACCGAGACAGAAAAGGTCCATAAAAGTCCACAAAAAACGTGTCAATATTCCTCCATACTGCTCTTCCAATGTATTCCAAGTGTCCTGAGTGGGTAGCATCCAGAATTTACTTTCGAAACGAAGTCATTTAGAATGTTTTTAGAGCATAAACAGTAGTGTATAGGATTTCCTGAAAGCGCGCATTACGCCGCTTCCGACGCCACGGAAGCCGGCAGACCAAACCAGCGCATTCAGCTCGGCAAAGAACTCATGCTCTTCCTCAACACTGAAGTCCTCAGACATTTTTCTTTCGTTGTTTCTTTCTTTGCACAGGTAAACAGCACATTTCTTCTTCTACGCTTGCATTATTGGCAGAGCAGACGCTGAATTCGCACTTTCATCTGGCTTGGTCTGCTGGCTTCCGTAGAAGCGTCATGAACGGCGCCGCCGCTTTCAGGAAATCCTATACACTACTGTTTATGCTCTAAAAACATTCTAAATGACTTCGTTTCGAGTAAATTCTGGATGCTACCCACTCAGGACACTTGGAATACATTGGACGAGCAGTATGGAGGAATATAGACACGTTTTTGTGGACTTTTATGGACCTTTCTGTCTCGGTCACCATTGACCTCCATTATTTGAATGTCAGCAGACAGCAAGAAGCCTCCCAGATCTCCAGATGCATTTGAGATATCAAAAAGTACTCCAGAGTGTTGTTCAGCATGGGGTGAGTAGAAAATGAAGGCTAATCATGTTTTGGGTGTACTATTCCTTTAAGACAGAAAAGAAAAGTTCAGGTGTTTTATTAAATATGTGAATTAGGAAATTGTCTGTATACTAAACTGAATGATTGTTGTTCTCTACTTAAAAAAAAACACTTTAGCGTTTTAAAATGGAAAAATGTTTTATATTCTTATATTTTTTTTTTATTTAAAAATGTATGTATAACATGGATACATAAAAACCTCATTTTATTTCAGTGTTAAATTCTGTTTAAAGTAACAGATGATTAAAAATGTCTCCCACCTTTACTGGTTGATGATTTTCTTTATTCGGACCCTGCCGATTTTTAATTGCCTCTGGTCTAACCCCTCCATCACTATATAGAGAGGGATTATATAGTGGACTTTATAGTGAACTCAGTTAACTGACCGTTGGACAGATGATTAGTACTTTTTGCGCCCCATTGGTCACGTGACTCCACCTCCCCGCATGGTGCATGCGCCTCTTTGTAATTTGTCGCCGCTGTGGCAACAGGCTGCCATCATAACAAATCCCACAATGCTTTGCAGGGAGAGCTTTTGCAAAGCATCCCTGGTTTTATGGTTCTTCTATTGACCATAGAGGATCCCAGATTTTCAAGGTGCATTGTGGGAAATTTCGAGTTCACTGCTTTTTCGTCCACCAGACGTTCAGACACTCATTTAAAATGGGTTTTAACATCCATGACGATACAATAGCCTGTGGCCGTAAAGTGATGCGTTCTTCCTGGCCAACAGTGCATCATCTCCCAACTTACATAGTCGGTATTTCAAGAAGGGAGTCGCGCTTCTTGCATTGATAGTGTCAAGCGCTTTACAAAGCTAACTTACCAGACACAGATAAGTGCTGCCAAAGAGTGATTCTCCAAGCAATAATTGGTGAAAACCGTGCTGAATCACCGTCCGTGGTGCTGCTGGAATCTGCAGCGTTTCTACAGAGCTGTGTTTTCACACTGTGACCAAAGTCATCCTTATTTCCTATTTTAACTGTAAAACCAGAACAGCAGCTGCATGCACTGAATAATTTGGTGAACCAATCATTTTAGTGAAGCGATTCTGGTAATTCAGATCACTTAGGGCTCCTATCACACCTTGCAGATTTAGCCAGCGTATGCCAGACGTCCAAGAATCTCCTAAAACGCTGGCATATGCTGAGCTTTCTATGTATTTTTTAAATTTTGGGTCTACACATGGAGTATTCATGAAGAGTCCAGAAATTATGTCCAACACCAGCCTAACTGATGACAATGTAATGCCATGATAAAGCATCATATCATGGGCATTACAAGGCATCAGTTAAAGCTGCTCCCCTCAGGCGCATCTCTGCACCTGATGTGAGCAGCGAGGCGCCCTGAGGCGCCAGACCTGCATAAAAAAATGTCTTTGATCGTGGTTATTACCAAGCTGCAATTTACTTCTTGTCCAAAAGAAAAAAAATTAAATAAATAGAAAAAAGAAAGAAAGACAGAAGGTTTGCATTGGGTACAGATTAAGCGCCATGTCTGCTAGGAAGTTTGTTGGTGGTGGGCGTGAAAGCAGGGAGGATCCATCACACTCACCTTCACGCTCACCCTATGATGGAGATGAGGTCTGGAGGAGAACTGATGGTTTCCTCCTCTGAACCCCTTTATATACCAAAACGCTGCCAATACGCCATTAAACAGTAGCTGGAAGTTAGAAACATGTTCAGCGCTCGTCTGGAACACGTCAGATACGTTGATATGCGTTGGAGATAAATTTTTGATAAGTTACCCATTCGTTTTTCATATAGGTGGAACGGTTCACAAAATCCACGGTTCGGTTCCGTTCACGGTTTTGTGGTCACGGTTTTTGGTTCTGTATATGTCGATTGTTAGCATGACATGTTGGTCGTGTTGCTGTTAGCATAAACAAAACGTGTTGCACAATGCTTGCACACTGTTTTTATCCACAACTTTTTTCCGCTGCCATCGTAGGTCACTCTAAATGCAAAGTGGTCCCATACAGCAGACCTATAAAGTGCTGCTGGCGCCAGTCTTCCAACTCCCCGCTTCTTTCCCACTCGCCATACCCACACAATTCTCCACAACTGATTTCTTTCTGCTACACCCGCTATGCTGCTTCACTTCTTCTTCTTCTTGTTTACTACTGGTGGTTGGCTTTGGTCGCAGTACCGCCACCTTCTGCTCTGGAGTGTAAATGCTTCTTCCTATGAGAAAAAGGAGCAGCAGCGATGAACCGAACGCAACACACGCGAATCGAACCGAGACAGTCGAACCTAACGGTTCGGACGGTTCTCATAAACCGCTCCATCCCTATTTTCATAGGTTTTGGATAAGCTAGACACCACGACTTATGAATAACTTACACTTAACGTTATGTCAACGATCAGATGACTGACCTGTAACTTACACCCCCCGCATGGCATACACGTCGCATGTCGACGTGTTCAGCGTGCTCCTAACTTATACAGACATACCCATAACTTATCTAATGTATGCCAGGGTTTTGGCCACATCTTTCATACGTCAGGCAAACGCTGGCTAAATGGTGACGGTGTGACAGGGGCTTTAGAAAGAACAGAGGTGGACATGCAGGTGGTGCAGTCGTTAGCGCATATGATCCATGTATGGAGGCCTTAGTCCTCGACGCGGCGACCCGGGTTCGAATCAAGCCTGTGGTCCTTTCCTGCATGTCTCTACTCCCTACTGTCCATTAAAATGACCGTGTAGATAGTTGTGTGTCTAAATCAGAGCGGCCCACTGGCCCTAACAAACATGGCTTGTTCAAAGTCACTTAAAGCCCATTTCCTCCCCATCTTGAAGCTAAAAGCACATTGAAATGCTGCAGCGTGATTGGCTGATTACCAGTGATGGATCTGAGTGTGCAGCAGAGTTTTCGGGCCAAAGAACATTTCTAAAACAGATTGAATCACTTTGTGCAGTTTTTGTGGACTCGTGTCAAGTACAATCAGCATTTATTGAAGACTTGAAGTACCTCCAGTCTCAGGCTGCTTTATCAAATTAAAAAAAGGATTTAATTGAATCTGTGAAGAAGTCTCAGGTGAAGTGCTCTCTAGTTTGCAAAGCTTTTAGGCGACATCACGATGTTCAGCTATATTTCATTTATTATACGCCTGAAAATGATTTCCTGCTGCAGAAAATGTATTTCAAAGATAATAAGAAAAAACAGAATTAGGCCTTGGATTTAAACGGAAAAAATGTCTTAAAGTTCTGGTGTCAGTTATCAGTTCTGGTGTCAGTTATCACATCGATGGACCAATCATCCTTATGGTGTCGCAGGTTTTCCTGATTCTGTGCAGCTCTGCTGTGAGGTGAACTTTTTAGATCACTATTATGACAACTATCCCGCCTGATGCTGGCCTTTATTTGACCTCATATTATGGAGAATCAAGGAAAGGCTGGTCATATTTGAAGACTCTATTTTCTGTCCGACGTTTAAAGCATCTCTTAACAGATGATCTTTTTGCTCCCATTCCTGTGCAAACACTGCAAACATTAAATATAACATTAAATAATAAGATTAAAATATTTCCCTAATATTGAGCAGGTTGGTGAGACAGTCTGCCAATGGAATAAGTTGAGTTCTATTTAAGATAAGAAACTACGATCTTATGTTCAATCTTTTAATTATCATCCGCAACAATTGTTTTTCTTCCAGCTTCTGCGTAGCGAGACGCAGAATATGGACCTTTGTTGAGTATTAAGGCATTCAGATCAGATTGATTGCGACCTGCCCGTTCAGACACAGGTCACATTAAAAAGCTGTTGAAGATTCTCAGTCATCCAGGTTATAGTCTTATCAGGCCGCTCGTCTGTGTTGGGCCATGCGTCTGTGGAGAGGTTGTTTGGTTTCTCCAATATAAAGACCAGAGAAACCAAACAACCTCTCCACAGACGCATTGCTCAACGCAGAAGAGCTGCCTCTTCCAGACAAGACTCTGCTGTACATCTACACCTTATGGACAAAGGACATTCTTTTAAAGACCAGAATGTTCCTATTTTGGACAAAGATGTGGTTTAAGAGGTGCTGTCAAGGAATCCCATCTATGTTAAGAAAGAGAAACCAACCTTAAACAGAGGGGGTGGACTCAGATTTCAGCTTTCAAAAACCTACAATGCAGCAATTGAGTTGATTCCAGGCCAACATTTCCCTTTAACGACCCCACGACCCGACTTCCAAAGGGGTGGACCGTTTGTCCGGTTCTTTTGCATGTTTTCTGAACTAAAGCAAGGCTTTGTTGGGCTACTGTATAAAACATCGAACTCAACGCTATTCCTGACATTTAGAATTGAAAAAGATTCCTGGATGGGAAGCGAAACGTGGATTGTTTTTTTTACTTTTTTGGATAAGTTGCATTAAACAAGATCAGATTCATATTCAGATCCAAGACCACATAGCCAAGTGGCCTGGGTCGCATCGGAAAAAAATCAGATCTGTTTTGTTCCAGCTGTAAAGAAAAGACCAGATCCAGGTCACATATGGGCAAGGAAAACAGATTTGTGTCACTTCAGGCTGCAGAGTGAATGTAGCATTAAGGCCAATTTATGCTTCTGACACATAGCCTCTGCAACCATCAAATCTGTCTCTGTGTGTGACCACACCCCTAACTAAGTGTCGGACGGTCGCAAACCCACGCAGACCTCAAGTGAAAGTGCGCAGACAAAAAGCAGCTGTGATTGGTCTTTGGTTTGCCTTTCCGGCCGTCTGTGTGGTTGTCCTTCTCGATTCAGTGCCAAGCAAAACTACAATGGACAACTACGACCAAAGGTTAATCAAGGAGGTTTGCTCTTATACCGGAACCTGTTTCTCTTCCACGTCTAGTAACTCTAGATCCATCTCTGTGACTGAGTGACAGTGCAGACGCACCATTCTTGTTTTGGAAGATAAACACTCCCGTCTGCGCCACCAAAGTTCTCGTGACCATCCGCCGAAGTTTGCGAGTTCTCGAATAAGCTCCCCCCTGCTCTTTGGCTCTTGTAGGTTCTGTTTAGTCTGGTTCTGCTGGAGGTTTCTACCTGTTGAAAGGGAGTCTTTCCTCTCTACTGTTGCTACAAGCATGCTTGGAGTGAGGAATTGCCTTCAAGTCAATGAGTCGATGTATTCAACTGGTTTTCCTTAGATAGAAAACTTTGAATCAATCTGACTGGATGATCTGGTGAACTGTAAAGTGCCTTGAGATGACATGAGGTGTAAACTGGCGCTATAGAAATAAACTGAATTGAATAATTTTCACTTTAGGTTTCCAGTTTTGCTTGGATTTATCTTATGTTTCTGTTTTTACTATTAAGATTTATATCTTTTTTTTTATTACTCAGGTTTTACTCTTCCTGTTTGGTGTTTTTTAAGTCATCTCCATTCTCCTCTAGTTTTCCCCTTGGTCGTTTTTTATTTTCTAGTCATTGGTCTTATTTTTGGGCTGCTCAGTGTCGCAGTGGGTAGCACTGCTGCCTTGCAGCAAGAAGCAAGTTCAGAATTTCTGCATGAAGTTTTAAGTCTGAGCATGTGTGGGTTCTCTCTGGGTACTCCAGCTTCCTCCCACAGTCCAAAATCATGACTGTTAGATTAATGGACTTCTCTAAATTCTCCTTAAGTGTGAGTGTGTGTGTGAATGGTTGTTTGTCCTGTGTGTCTCTGTGTTGTCCTGCGATGGACTGGTGACCTGTCCAGGGTGGACCCTGCCTCTCACCCATTGACAGCTGGAGATAGGCACCAGTACCCCTTGCGACCCCACTTGGGATTAAGTGTGTCTGAAGATGGATGGATGGATGGATGGTTTTATTTCCCTTTATCTGATCACTCCATCCATTGTTCCGTCTCCCATATATTCTCCTCCTCAGCAGCTCCTCATTGCTGGATTCTTTTTACTCCTCATGTATGTTTCTCCCTGGCGTCTCCTAGTTGTGTATACCTCTGCATTATATCTGCTAGAAACCATCTCTGTATTTGGGTCCTCAACTAACAACCACTAAACTTGACATTTATCAAATGCATAATATCCACTTCTGTTAAATTATTGGTGGATCACCTTTTTTTTAAATCTTGACTTATTTCTAGATCAGTTTTTGCAGTATAAGTATTCACACCCTTTTAAATGTTCACATTTTGTTTCATTATTGGAAAGCGCAAGGTAAAGAATACAAAATGTAAAATATGTTTTTATTTTAGGTGGTTTCCATTTAAGTGACTGAATCAGAGTTTATTTCACAGTAAACTGAGTGGAACTGGAGTCGCTGGTGGAAGGAGAACTGGGTCGGTGGCCAAAAAGAAACTGAATATTAGCAGAATAAGGATAGTCTAGAAGAAGAATATCATAGTATTAAGACATTATATCTATGACTTTATTTTATTAGCACAACGACTTTATTCTGTAATAAAAGAAAATGGTTTCAGCTTGAGTTTGGCCCTAATAGCCTGCCATAGACCACGTCGCTGGTTTCAGTCTGTTCTCAGAATGAGCGTTATTAGATGACAGATAAAGCTCCCCTCAGAAACGGATTGGCGCCCTGCGCTCTCATCTCTATGCTAATGAGATTTTAAAACAGCCTGACAAAAAGGATTATTACAGCTCCTTTGAGAATAAGCGCTATCATTACAAATTTATAAATCTGAGTTATGCTTTAAAGCGGCGACGTTTGTCATTTAGCAGCGGCGTCACTCGGTTTCCTCCGGAGATAACGGTGATAATTCACCCAGCCCAGCTGCAGACGGGAGACCAAGATCCGCTCCCCGCCCAGATCCCTGACAGCCACAGAGACGTCCAGCCTGTCGGATCGTTAACGGCCCAGGGCACGATGCTGTCACCGCCCCGCAGGGCCCTGGTATGGGGCCAAAACTGTTGCTGTTTATTATTTGCAAATGTGAGTAGAGAGTTGTGTATCTGTATGTCCATTTGTGTGTGTGCAGTGGGATTTGAAAAAATGTAAATTAAACTGTAAATGTGAGAGGAGATTTGTGTCTGTAAAACAATCTGCAAATGTGTAAAATGTACTGTTTGTAATCCGGTTTGCAAATGTGTAAAAAACACAAATCTGGCAATATTTAAATCTACAAATGTGTACGCAGCAGAGACAGCCACCATAGTGGCAGCGTAGTGGCCGGTGAATCTGAGGGTCCTGCCCTGCTGGCCTGTAATGTCATGTACAGCAGCGAAGGTCCCAACTTCTTACTTATTGGACGGTTATATGTCAGACAATGTTTTCACGGACATGCCTTTAAAAGGGTGTGTGTGTGTGTGTGTGTGTGTGTGTGTGTGTGTGGGGGTTGTTGGGGGGGTACATGCGATCAACTAAAATGACAATTTTAAGGCATAAAAATCAAAATGAAAGTAGCATAAAATAAAACTCACCATTATATTGATTTAGGTGGGAGCCCTGGGAGCTTGTCTCTCCAAAACAAGCCAGTCCCTATCTAGGCGCATCGGAGACAATGACATCGGCCCTGCGCCTCCCTGATGTCCAGTCTGCTCTGTAGTTTTGTTTTGGTCGCTGTAACCATATTATATTTTTATAATATATTTTTCAAAATAAAACATCACTCAGACTCTGCTTGTCGATAAATTATTTATATATATATATATATATATATATATATATATATATATATATATATATATATATATACTATATATATATATATATATATATATATATATGCTGCCTGGTACGAAATGAGACCGACGACCGGTACCGCACGTGGGCCAGTGGTTGGGGACCACACTACGTACCACAATACCCAACGCCAGTGGTATGTGGTTGTAGGTGCAGCAAAAGTTGTGCTAAACTCCCGCAGCAGGAAAGAGGGCAGCCTGTGAGCCTCCCCTCAGGCAACAAATCCAGATTTTATAGATACAAATTCTACGCATTTGCGGATCTCACATGCAGAAGTGTAGCAAAAATCAGCGTGTAAAGAGAGCCAACCGAGAAAGCGCCTACTGAATTGTAACCAATGATTTGTTCTGCATTTCTGTATTCTTGAACCTAAAAATACTTCAGACATAAGTGTCTCTGTGTGGCTTAAGAGATTGATTCACACATTTGCTGTTCTTACTATGTGTCATTTGTAACTCAGTACAAGGTTTCCATGGGTCATTAAAATCATTAAAAGTAATTAAATTAATATTTTTTTTTGATTAAGGCCTTAATTGGCATTAAAAATTCATTAAATTTGATAATCATTGCATTAAAATGCTTTGAAAGAAGTTTAGGTAGAGAAAAGGCTAAAAAGAATGGGAAAATACAAATTTAAACAAAAAGTGGCTGGTACCCAGGAACTCTGGTAATGGCTGCAGCCTATCCACATGGTAGAAGATGGTGAAGGATTTTGCGTGTATATATATATATATATATATATATATATATATATATCGTATGGCATTAAGATTATTTCTAAGAGCATTAAAAAAGCATTAAATAAGAGTTACTGATTCATGTATAAACCCTGCAGTACACATTTGTAGATTTTGAATATTAGATTTGTGGATTTTTTACACATTTGTAAACCGGATTACAAACACAGTAATTTTACACATTTGCAGATTGTTTTACAGACACATAAATCTCCTCACACATTTACAGTTTCATTTACACATTTTCAAATCCCACTGCACACACACAAATGAAGATACAGATACACAACTCCCTCCACACACATTTGCAAATAATAAAGCAACAATTTTGACCCCATACCCTGGATGCTGCCAGAAACATTTGGGGGCGGGGATGCTCTCCAGATAAATGTTACGGTGGAGAGGACTATGATTTGATAGCAGCTTCATGAGTCCAAACATGAGCTTCGACGTCCTGCGTCTATGTCAGCCCTCTGTGACAAACACCTGCTAGCTGGTCCTACCCACCCCCACAGCTGAGACGTACGGAGAATTATGAAGTCTGCAGTGGAAATTATTAATGAGAGCTTTGACAGCAGTTTTGCTGCAGATTCAGGAGCTCATCTGGCTACTCAGCATGAGGAGCCGTTCGGAGGAGGAGCCGCTGCTGTAGACCAGTCAGCACATTTCACTGCAACTCTTACTTCTACATACAGCAAGTCCTCCTGAACGACTCGTTTATCTGCAGCCTAATGTTTGATGGCTGAATAGATCCGACGCCTTATACAGTAGCAGCGATTCAAAATGGCCCTTCCCAGTCAAAAAGCCATGGGCGTGCATATGTTTTTACTCCACCCTTTCACTGAATCACAGGGTCTGACCAGGAGATGTTGATTCTCTTTAGATCTTAATGTCCACAAATCATGACAGAAATAATATTTTAGTACAAAGATTGATGTTTAAAAAGGAATTGTAGAGGACCAGCCAAGATCAGTTGGGAAATTCTAATTGGCTACTACTGTAACTCAGTATTTGCTCTTTATGATAGACTAACAGAGAAGATCAGCTCGTCTGCTGCTGCCGAAAGTTTAAAGGCTCGAGTACAGCTACGATGTGGAAGACCAGCCGAGAACCTTTTTGATCCAGGCATAGTAACAGGGTTATAGCAGCATCATGCTGCAGGGACAATTTGGTTAGGATGATGGGAAGTAGATGGAGCTGAACTGGAACAATCCTGGATGTACAGCTTTGGATGTGAAACTTTGGGGGAACAGCCAGAGCTGCAGCGGAAGAGTTTAATTCAATTCAGTTTATTTCTATAGCGCCAATTCACAACAATTTTCATCTCAACGCACTTTAAAGTTCAACCAGATCATCTAGTCAATTAATAAAAATTATTTTATCTAGGAAAACCAGTTGATTGCACACTAAGCATGCTTGTAGCGACAGTGGAGAGGAAAAAACTCCCCTTTTAACAGGAAGAAACTCCCACCAGAACCAGGCTCAGTGTGAGCGGCAATCTGCTGAGGCGACTGGGGTTCAAGGAGATGGAAGCAGAGAGTAGGAAACAGAAAGCAGCTGTGAAAGGCGGCCCGTCCAGGAAACACAGCCAGGCAGACGCCATGAGCACCGAGCCAGCTCCCATGTCCAGAGGATGAAGAAAGCACATCCAGCCAGTCACAGTCAGAGAAACAGGACTACACTGAAAAGCGATCTCCAACATCTACAAACAGCGGTGTTGATGGCAGCAGAACAGCTGATATTTCTCTCTCAGGATGGAGTCACAGCCAAACAGGAACAGAACCAGATGAAGCTACTATGAAAAAGCAGAGAGCAGAACATTAGAGATTCTACATAGGGGAAGAATAGAGATAGAATGAAGCAGAATGATGAAAAGGTCCTATGTCCTCCAGCGCACTCTAAGTCTATAGTAGCAGCATAACTATAGAGATAGCTCAGGATAACCCTAAGCCAGGGGTACTCAAGTCCATTCCTCCAAGAGCTACTATCCTGCAACTTTTTTGATGCAACCATTTTTTAACACACCTGAATCAAATGAGTGGCCTCATTACCATGCCTCTAGCTGGGCCAAATGAGTCATTGTTTAGATTCAGGTGTGCTAGAGAAGAGATGCATCTAAAAAGTTATAGGATGGTATCTCTTGAGGACTGACTGGACACTCACTGACCTAAGCTATCTCTAACTATAAGCTTTATCAAAAAGGAAAGTTTTAAGCCTAGCCTTAAATGTAGACAGGGTGTCTGCCTCATGGACTAAAACTGGTAGTTGGCTCCACAGGAGAGGAGACTGATAACTAAAAGATCTGCCTCCCATTCTACTTTTAGAAATTCTAGGAACCACTAGTAAACCTGCAGATTAAGAGTGAAGTGCTCTGTTAGGAACATAAGAAACAATCAGATCTCTGATATCAAATGTCTTGGTGAAAACAGGATTAAGAGCCGACGCTAACAAGAGTCAAAGACCTGAAGATACATGCAGCGAAATGGGTCGTCACTCTCAAAAAGTCCCCTTTTTGCTGAAAATCGGCTAATTTTTAACGATCATATCGGCTTCCTCTGCAGCCCATTTCTGCACCGATGCTGGTTAAGCTGAAACCCTTAGAATTACAGTGACTTTGAACGGCCATGGAAACAGTGATTTTAATGATTTAACCTTCTTAGTTTTTAGACATGAGGGAAGCGCTGTGGAAACGTGAACCACAGCAGTTAGTGTGTCATCAGCCTCAATCGTTACAGGAGAACATAGAGATGCCCCACATACAGGGGCTTTAACACATTTTGAGAATCAGTTATAATCATCATCACTCTGTTCTCTCTGCTCTATCATAAAGCTGCTTATCTTCATGTTTCTGTCGTTTCTACCCTGTTTTCTTATGATTTGATTGGAACAGAAATGTAAGTTTTTCTGTTTTGGAACAAAGCACACAGCACCGTCGCTGCTGTGGGCACCAAGTCCCAACATGTCGGTCCATGAAGCAGAAAACAAGGTGACCAGCTGAGATTAGAAACAGGTGAGCTCTGTAATCTGAAAGGATGGATTCGATTGGCCCCTCAGAGGAATCTCCTGTTGCTGCCCTTCATCTTTCCTGGAAGTTGTGTGCTGAGCCGGTAATGGGAACTGTGATGTGAGGACGACAAAGCCTCATTGTTAGCAACTGCAGCTCATTGTATCCCGTCTAAAGACATGTCTTCAGTTTGGTGGGGGGGGCCAAGACACCATCATGCTGAGAATAATGGCTGTATGAGCAAACGGTCAATAAATCCTGTTTGTGTTTCCATGAAATGAAAAATTTTATATTGATTTAAGGGGAGCTGGATAAAAAGCAGAATGCTTCATACAGATAAATATACATCAACGAAGACACTAACAGCTTACTGTATATAACAGTTTATATGCTGCAGTACAAAATTAAAGGCTAAGAAAAAGAAAAATTATATAATTTAGAGCATTATTTTACAGAACCTGGATTCATGATCAAACCCAACAATGAATAGAAATAACAGAAGTACAGAAGATGGTTTTATGTTCTTTCTTAAAGGAAAAGTCCGATCAGCAAAGAATAATCAATGGATCATTATTTTATACCTAAAACTAATATGTTTGTGGTGATTTAATGAATTTTGCATTAATCAGTAAAAAAAATTAAAACAATTTTCATCATGATCACTGAGTCTGTCCAGGTCTGACCATTTTGCCCAAATATAGTAACCCCTCCCTCCTGCCATCTTCCAGCATAGACGTCACAGTGCGGTAAGCCTAGCACCATTCTCCCCGCTTTACAAGAAGCAAAGATCAATGGGAACTACTAGACTTGCATCTGCAATCAGCAACAATTACTGAAGATTTCCCCGAGGACTTTCACCAAATTTGAAATTCACCAGAGGCCATAATGAAAGCTGACAATTACCCACGCAGTATGGCAGCTGGATCCTGGAATACATCGGGTAAAAAGTGAAAAAATTAGTTATTTCACCTTTTCTGATTCCTGATCCTCCACGGACGGGTTGGTCGTTGGATTGCCAACTTGAAGAGTGCGAGGATTTGCCATCGAACTTCTGGCCAGAGAAAAACACGGTGTAATATGCTTAATAGCCAACATTTGGAAGAAGAATGTTTTAAAGACGTGACTTGGATAATAGCGCCAAGATTGTGACAAACACCACATACAGCACTGGGGACTTCATCAACAGCCGATGCCGCACTGCGTACGCCGTCACAAACCAGTAGGTGGAAGTAGTGCTCTTGACAAACATGGTTGCCTCCAGTAAAGCACATTCAAATAAAATTACTATTAATTAAAAAAACTTATCAATTATTGAATAGTGTGTTATAGTTTCAATAAGATCATTGGGGAAAAAAACTGAAAAGTTTCTTTTATCCAAAAATATGAATTACAAATCTGAACCACTTTAGAAGCTTTATTTACATGTCTTTGCATGAGTACGCCTTCTATCTGTTAGAAGCTCTATGAAACGCTTGTGCTCAGAGTTCTGAGGGAACCTTTTGGGTCTCCTGACCAAAGCACAGCCTCGTCTTCAGACGGTAAATTGGATGACTCCTATCACCTCTGTTGCATGTCCAGTGATGGTGTCTGAATCTCTGAACTGTCACCTTTTTAACCAAACCTTCCTGCTCAGCTTCCTCTGTGCTTGCAGCCATGTTGGGGCAGGTGTCATGTAACCAACGGTTGGATGCTTGGAAGTCTCTACTGTAGGCCAAATTTATATCTGTTCTACCATCTATCCCACAGACCACCCAGCCCTACAACAGCTTATCTCCAAAAGAAACTCCAAAATAAAAGTTTAAAAACAATCCACTGGACTTTGTTTCCAAATTTGAAGATGTTTCGCTTCCCATTCAGGAAGCTTTTTAAATTCAAAATGTCAGAAATAGTGTTAAGTTTGAGGCTTTATACAGTAGCCCTACAAAGCCTTGTTTTTATTTAGAAAACATGCAAAGTGAAACAGACAGAATAAGTCCACCCCTTGTCAATAAATGGGCCATACAGACAAGCTTAAAATTATAATGTTCTGGCCTTAAATGATCTTAAAACGGCAAGAACAATGGCAATACAAATGAGAACTTTCAACTTAATACTCTGAGCTCTGTGAGCGCTAACCTGCAAGCTGCCGCAGTGCATGCTGGGACAGCTGTCAATTTGGAGAACGGAAAAGTCTGCTCTGGTGCATGCTGGGTAAAGAAGGATGGGCCAGAACAACATCCGGGGATTTTGTCGGTTCTCAGTCTTCTTGTTCTTGTGAATTGGAACAGTGCGAGGGCTGAGGATGATGACGTTTCATGAGTTCACAAGCACATGAGAATGCATAAGTTCACATATTGAGAAAATATCACACAGTTCTGTTCAGCAGTTATGTGCCAGTGCAATCTGTCTGTCAGCTGTTCAGTTAAAATCTGTTTTTTATTTCTGCTTCTCCTTTATTTAACTCCCTCTTGTGCCTCCTTCATTCTCTTCCTTTGCATGTTTTAAATCGTCCAAATAAGCAACATTTGGGCCTCTTCCCCCATGAGCAAAGCGCTCAATCTGCGATCTGTGCTTTAGTTGTTATGTCTAACTCACTCAGGGGTGTCTTAGAGAGAGCCAGAGAGGCTGAGTGATTTCCTTAATTGAGCTACTGTACACGTCTTTCAATCACAAGTGGGCCTTCAGTAATCTAGTCCTGCATACGAGTCCTATAAAATCCCTCTCAGAGTCTCAGCATCAGTCATCATCCTGATTACCGTTCAGGAGCACTTACCTTTGTGTCTGCAGGAACCCTTGGGCTGTAATTGGAGTTCTTTATTGGTGGAATAAAACATTGATGTGAAGTGAGCAAGACATTTTTGAATGCCCTGCTATGCCTTAAAGAGAGTTTCAAAGGTTTTCTACTTTAATGCAAAAAAACCATTAAAATCTACTACTAAGAATGGCTGCAACATTTACATTTTACACTGGAAGACAAATACCGTTATTGTCCCTTAGGAGAGGAATCCATGTGTCCCTGCAGCCAAAAGAAACACAAAAGAGCTTCTGCACATGTGGATAGAAATAAATAGAAGAAGAAGAACAATGTGCAGAAAAGGCTCATTTGCATCACAAGAAAGAAATGTGCAACTTGTAGTTTTTCAGCAAAGCCTCGTCAAAAATAAAGAAGTTTGCAGGTAAATATGGTGATCTGAAAAATTCTCTTCAGTCTATTTCTATTTATTAAAAACACCATGAAGACTATATTGGAAGATGACAGAAGAAACTTTATTTTCCTAGTCTTCCTTTTCCATGCTTTCATCAGGGGCAAACACAAAGGATCTGTTTGAAAGCAGCGGTTTAACAAAATGCCGTTATAAAATTACTTTAAGTAAGTTTACCATTACTTTAAAAAAATTGAAATGTCATGAGAGCTGTACAAAACTAAATTTCTTTTTGTGTACACTGTGTAAACGTCTTGCTATCAATGTGCTAACATGAGGTCACCTTGCTATCACTGTGCTAACATGAGCACACCTTGCTATTACCACTTTAACATGAGCCCACCTTGCCATCACCATGCTAACATGAGCCCACCTTGCTATCACTATGATAACATGAGATTGCCTTACTATCACTATGCTGACATGGGCCCACCCAGCTATCATAGTGCTAACATGAGGCCACCTTGCTATCACCAGGCTAACATGAGCCCACCTTGCTATCACTATGCTAACATGAGATTGCCTTACTATCACTATGCTAACATGAGCCCACCCAGCTATGATAGTGCTAACATGAGGCCACCTTGCCATCACCATGTTAACATGAGCCCACCTTCCTATCACTATGCTAACATAAGCCCGCCTTCCTATCACTATGCTAACTTGAGGCTTCCTTGCTATTACCGTGCTAACATGAGCCCCTCTTGCAATTACCGTGCTAGGCAAGGAGCAAGACAAATTTATTTGTATAGCACAATTCAGTACAAAGACAATGCAAAGTGCTTTTACATGATTTAAAATACAGGAAGATAAAACAGAATCAAAGCAAATAAGTTAACTAACATGAGCCTGCCTTGCTATCACCGTACGAATATGAGCCCGCCTTGCTATCACCGTGCTAATATGAGTCCGCCTTGCTATGACCGTAGAAACAGGAGCCCACCTTCATATCACCGTGCTAACATTAGCCCGCCTTGCTATCACCGTACGAACATGAGCTCGCCTTGCTATCACCGTACTAACATGACCCTACCTTGATATCACCGTACCAACATGACGCTACTTTGCTATCATCGTGCTAACATGAGCCCGCCTTGCTATCACCTTGCTAACATGAGCTTGCCTTGCTATCACCGTACTAACATGACCCTACCTTGCTATCACCGTGCTACGATGAGCCCGACTTGCCCATCACTGTGCTAACATGAGCTGCCGTGCTATCACCGTGCTAATATGTCCGCCTTGCTATGACCGTAGAAACAGGAGCCCGCCTTCATATCACCGTGCTAACATTAGCCCATGCCTTGCTATCACCGTACGAACATGAGCTCGCCTTGCTATCACCGTACTAACATGACCCTACCTTGATATCACCGTACTAACATGACGCTACTTTGCTATCATCGTGCTAACATGAGCCCGCCTTGCTATCACCTTGCTAACATGAGCTTGCCTTGCTATCACCGTACTAACATGACCCTACCTTGCTATCACCGTGCTACGATGAGCCCGACTTGCTATCACCGTGCTAACATGAGCTCGCCGTGCTATCACCGTGCTAATATGAGTCCGCATTCCTATCACTATGCTAGCATGAGCCCGCCTTGCTATCACCATGGTAACATGAGCCCACTTTGCTATCACCGTGCTAACATTAGCCTGCCTTGCTATCACCGTACGAACATGAGCTCGCCTTGCTATCACCATACTAACATGACCCTACCTTGATATCACCGTACTAACATGACCCTACCTTGCTATCATTGTGCTAACATGAGCCCGCCCTGCTATCACCGTGCTAACATGAGCTCGCCTTGCTATCACAGTACTAACATGACCCTACCTTGCTATCACCGTGCTAACATGAGCCCGACTTGCTATCACCATGCTAACATGAGCTCGCCTTGCTGTCAACGTACTAACATGACCCTACCTTGCTATCACCGTGCTAACATGAGCCCGCCTTGCTATCACTATGCTAACATTACCCTACCTTGCTATCACCGTGCTAACATGAGCCCGCCTTCCTATCACTATGGTAACATGAACCCACCCTGCTATCACAGTGCTAACATGAGCCCGCCTTGCTATCACCGTTCGAACATGAGCCTGCCCTGCTATCACCATGCTAACATGGTGCTATCACAGTGCTAACATGAGCCCGCCTTGCTATCACCGTTCGAACATGAGCCCGCCTTGCTATTACCAATTTAACATGAGCCCACCTTATAATCACCAGGCTAACATTAGCTCCCCTTGCTATCACCACCTCTGCAGCTTTTCCACCAATGATGAGCTCACCTGCACACAGTTTCTAAGTGTTGCTGCTTGTGTAATCTAAACCGTAGCTAACTACTGATGTTGGTGACGCTACATCTACATGAACACAATGAACACATTAGATTACCATGTGTAGCCATTCCAGAGCAACAAAGTTAACCCATCCTCTTGGGGAGCAGTGGGCTTCAATTGTGAGGCACCTGCGAAGCAGTTAGGGGTTAAGGGTCTTTGCTCTGGGACCAAGAGCAGCAGTCTGTGGGAGTGGGGCCCGAACTCAGAACCTCTGGATTCCAAGCGCCATTCTCTAACAGCTAGGCCACCACTCTCCACTCTCATTTACCAGGTGATCACTCCTTTAAACAACTTCTTGCAACTAGAACCTTTTTGTTGAATCAGTAAAAGCATCTCCCTAGAATAGTGCTGTTGTCAGCACAGTCTGGTCCATTTGGTAAAAAACGTTATTCAGAAAAAAAAATGTTTTTCTGACTTTCTTATCGACGTCACAAGTCTAACTGAAAAAAATGTTAATTTTCCTGAGGCTGCATGTACATACTATTAGAGCAGGAATTAGTTCACAAGATATCTGAAGTTTAGATGAATAAAAAGTGTCAAATGTAAGCAATTAATGTCCTCCAGCCTTGCAAAGGTTAGTCTAGTAAGTGACTTACTGTATGAAAACTACTACAGGTTTCCTCTGTTTGTCCTTGGTTTGTTCATCTTTTGGTATTTAATTTGTTTGCACAAAACTGAAGATGCTGCTGTCTTCACAGTCCCTGTTTTAATTGAAAGAAACTTTAAATTCTGAGTCTGTTGAAGCTGCAGCTGCAGATCAGAGAACAACTATGGAGTGAATAACAAAGCTAGAAAATAAAGTGAAATTCAATTAAACTTTTGGATAGCTAAATGCATCGGTGAATAACCTCCAGACTGTTTCATCTTCCTCTTCTTCCATCATCATGTGTTTTTTTTTTCTTTCATTTTTATCATTATTTTTCCTCTCAGGATGCTGTAGCTCGTCTGAAATCCAATCATTCATTTCCCATTAAAACGCAGTTTTAGATGTTGAGTCGTCCTTCTCTGTTTGTCTGCAGCACAAAGACCCCAAAGCAGGCGGTTTTTGCTGGAAGCATGCAGCTCCTGGCCGGCATCAAGCTGTGCACGGGCAGAGTTCTCACCAACCACCCCCATTATGAAGATAAAGACCTGCGGGAGCGGACCAGACAGGTACTGCACTGCTGCCTGCCTGCAGGCTAACGTTACACAAAAACCACAAGACTTGACTAAAGCAATTAGATCAGAGCGCTCCACTGGGACCAGTTCAGTTATGGGAAATTTACCAAAAACATACTTCTTATTTTAAGTGTAAATTGTCTTGTTCTATTGGCAAAATGTCTTTTTTAACCTCCTCAATCCAAGAACAAATGCAGTTATTTTTTTAAGAAAAAGTGACTTATCTAGATTTTGTTTTCCACTGTAGGCTCTCTTTTTTTAAATATATTGGAAAAAATAGAGCATATGATAATGTTTTTTCCCTGTATTTTAATCCAGAGGAGGAAGGCGTTACCAACTCTCTGCCCAAAACACCATAACCAGGAAAGACTGATTCTGGCCTTAGATGCAAATATTTTCATGTGAAGGATTGCCTCATTCTGCTGCAGATCTGAGGATGACATTTTTCTGGATTTTGGAACTGTTTTTGCATCTTAAGGTCTACTATTAAAGGAAAAGTCCAGTCAAAGTCAATTAATTTCCATTGTGATCACTGTGTCTAGGAGCGGCCATTTTTTTCTCAGAATAAAAGTGAATGTGAGGCCTTGAAAAGTGAAAACCCTTTAAAATAGTGCTTTATATCTCTGCAAGCAATGGCTTTGTCTTCTGAGAAGCTAAATGCAGCAAAGCTAAAGAGATGAAAGCCTGTTCCACTGCTTGTTTAATGCAGTAGATCATGTTTTTATTCATTTCTGAAGTAGTGACTGAATTTCTGTTGAGTCTGGTCCGCAAGGAATAATCAGTGGATCATTATTTATACCTAAAACTAATATGTTTGCAGGGATTTAATAAATTTAGTGTTAATCAGCAAAAAAATTTATAATTTTTGTCGCGATCACTGAGTCTACCAAGGGCGGCCATTTTCACCCAAATATAGTAACACCTCACTCCTGCCATCTTCCAGCAGTGGCGTCACGGTCTTGTAAGCCTGTAGCGCCATTCTTCCAGCTTTACAAGCAAAATCAATGGGAACTACTAGACACATCTGCAATCAGCAACAATTATTGAAGATGATTCCAGAGGACTTTACCATTGAAATCCACCAGAGCTATAGTGAAACTGACAATGCCCTCGTGCATGGCAGTTAGATGTTGGAATACATCAGATAAATTGAAAAAAAAAAAAATAGTTATTTCACCTTTCTGATTCCTTATCCTCCACGGATGGGTTCGTGAAGAGGGAGGAACTTCTGGCCAGAGAGAAAAAATGTCGTAACATGTAGCCGACATTTGGAAGAAGAATGTTTTCAGGATGACTTGGATAATAGCGTTGTGACAAACACCAGATACAGCACTGGGACTTGATCAACAGCTGATACCGCACCGTGACGTTGTCGTGATCTGCCCTGATAGCTGGACTTAATCGTTCATTTCACTCACCTGCCTAACTCTGCCCGGTCCCTAATTATCACTGATCTCTTCCACCCGCATCTGTTCTTTTATATTGGGCTCAGTTTCCAGCTATCGGAGGCCAGATCATTGCTTGTTTGCTTTCTGTTTGTTCCCTGTGTAATGTCTGTGGGTTCTGTTTTAGTGAGTCCAAGGTTCATGTCCCTGTTTCAGTGAGGAGGTTATTCTGTCTATAGGCGAGTTTAATCCGTAACCATTAATGATAGACGTTCTCACCACTGGTTACAGAATAAATTCAAACGTCACACAACCCGTAGGTGGCAGTAGTGTTCTTTGACAAACATGGATGCCTCCAGTAAAGTACATTTAAATGAAAATTAATCCTAATTAAAAACACTGATCATTTATGGAACCGTATGCAATAATTTTATATATAAAGTACTTTAGAAGTTTGAATTCTGAATATGACCGGACCTGCTGGTTTTGCCAGTTCTAGATTTATCTTTAGGCCCATTTTTCAGAAAAGCACACAGAATTTCATAGAGTGCCTTCTTTTTAGTTTTTCTCTTGACTATATATAAGCAGGGAATTGCAATTTGTTTCTCTAAAGTTTCCCCATCATTTCAGGAGGAAGTTTTGTTCATAAAAGCAGTTGAAGCTATTCCTCCAAAGGCTCACCTGTTTCATCCTCTGTTGGCCTGATTGCTCAGCCTGCAGACGTAGAAGCCTGCAGTGAATTTATAAGAGAAATGGATCATATGTTTCCATTTAGCAGGAATCGATATGAGGCGGGAAAGGCGCAGTCTGAAAGAGCTGCGTTCCAGTAAAACACGGGAGAGGGAGTTCTTCTTGGCGTGCTGATCAGGAATGCTGTCAGGGTGTCCCTGTGAGATTAGCTGCTGCAGGTTTCACACATTAAAGAAACAAATGATTTTGTTCCACTAAATGAAGCGCTGAAAGTGGTCCAGTTTCCGGGTGAATGCTTTTCTTGCCGTATCCTGTCTAGTGTCGTCTGTTTGACCTCAGCATGCAGGAAAGTTCAGGACTCATGAAAATGTAATGGAACTGATTAGCCCTTGTGCTAGCGGTCTGCTGCTCCTTCATTCAGCGCATGTCTTCCTGTCTGAGAGCAGGAAGTAGTGTGCAGGTCAGCCTGTGTTCTGCATCCCAGCGGGATGAGAGCCATGCTGAGCCGTCGGCGAGGCCAAAGACCGGCATGGGGCCTCATTAGTGATCCTTAGTGATGATGGAGGCTCACTAAGCACTGGGTGTGTGTGTACACTGCTGTTTTGGTATCAGAATGAGGACCATTTTCCCAATTTCACCAACAAAGAAAGGAGCTTTTGTACTTGAAGTGAGGGACATTTTCTTGGTCCTCATTTTGTTTTTTCAATTAAATACAGTTTATTTCAATAGCGCCAATTCAGTTTTCTAAGGAAAACCAGTTGATTCCATCGACTCATTGACTCTTCAGCAATCCCTCACACTAAGCATGCTTGTAGCGACAGTGGAGGAAAAACTCCCAACACAATAGGAAGAAACCTCCCAGCAGAAGCAAAGACTCAGTGTGGCTGACGGCCATCTGCTGAGGCGACTGGGGTTCAATGAGACGAAGCAGAGATACAAAAAGCAACTGTAAAGGGGCGGAGTTCAGGGAAACAAACGGCTTCAGGCAGATATGAACAGGACCAGCTCCCATGTCAGAGGATGAAGAGCACATCCAGTCAGTCACAGTCAGAGAAACAGGACTACACTGAAAAACAGGCGATCTCCAACATCTATAAATAAAAGGTGTTGATGGCAGCAAATGTTTTTTTGCTGATTGTTCAGTTCAGAACTACTAGAACTAAAATTATATTTAGGATAATGTCTGCTCTGGTAATGGTTGGGTTAATAGTTAGGGTTAGTTATGTTTTAGTAATGGTTAGGTCAATAGTTGGGGTAAGCTCTGCTCTAGTGATTGTTAGGTCAATAGTTATGATTAGCTATGCTCTAGTAATGGTTTGGTTAATAGTTAGGGTTAGTTATGCTTTGGTAATGGTTAGGAATAGTTGGGTTTAATTATGCTCCAGTAATGGTTGGGTTAATAGTTAGAGTTAGCTCTGCTCTGGTAATGATTAGGTCAATAGTTGGGGTTAGTTATCTTCTGGTGATAGTTTGGTTAATAGTTAGGGTTAGTTATGCCCTGGTTATGGTTAGGTTAATAGTTAAGAGAGATGCTGGGTAAACTCTGGACAGATCACCAGTCTGTCAAAGGACAACACAGAAGTTGATGTTTGACTTTGTAGTCGTATCTTATGACCTTCGGCCGTATGTCTCAGACTCTCTCAGCAAGAGTCTTTAGCTGTTTACTGATCACCACCTGGTGGTGAGCTGGATACACTGTTAGAGTGGGAAGCCAGACAGACTCAGCAGGCGAAGTGAGTAGAGAGGGTCTGCTGGGAACATCTGGTAGAGCCGTCAGTTAGGAAATTGTTATACCCCCACCTATATGAGAGCTTCTACCAGATTCCAGATGAGGTTGAGGACATTGAGTGGACCATCTTATCTGCCTCCAAGGAATACTTTGAGGATCTCCTCAATCTGGCTGACACTCTTTCCAAGGTGTAAGAAGAGACTGGGTGAACTGGGAGCCGTTTATATCCAGGCTGAAGTCCCTGAGGAGGTCTACAAAACTCCACAAGGGCAGAGGGGTGGATGGGATCCGCCCTGAGTACCTTAGATCTCTGGACGTTGTTGGACAGTTTTGGCTGACATGCGTCTTCAACATCGCATGGAGATTGGCTACGATGACCCTGGACTCATGCAGCCAAAAGCCTGAGGGGTCTGGTTTGAGGACCAGGGGATTTTGCCCTCCTTTTTGTACATTACATGGTTTTGGGGGAGAATGGAGAGGGAGATCAGTAAACGGACCAGTTTGGGTGCTGCTGTAATCCAGAAGCTGCACTGGTCTGTTGTGGGGAAGAGAGACCTCTGGATTTGTAAAAGAAATTATTTTTAGGCCTTTTTTTTTTAGTAGGTAGACAGGAAATGAAGGTAGAGAAAGTGAGAAGACATGCAGCAAAGGTCACCAGGCTGGGAGAGGACCAAATTCTCTGTACATGAGTCGTACCACAGCTATGATTTAGCGGTCGGTCTTATCCTACCCTCACCTATGGTCATTAATCTGGATCTCGACCCAAAGAACCAGATCCTGGATCCAAGCAGCTGAAATGAGAGTCCTCTGCATGGTGGCTGGGCTCCCCCTTACAGAGAGGATGAGGAGCTCGGTCATCAGGGAGAGGCTCAGAGTAGAGCCGATCTCCACATTCAGAGGAGTCAGCTTAGGAGTTTCAGACATCTTTATCAGTCACCTCCTGGACACCTCGCTCTGAGGGGTTCCAGACATGTCCCACTAGGACGAGGACCAGGGGACGACCCTGGACCCAAGTCCTCCACTTCTAATAAACAGGCCTGTATTGTGAAGTGAGTTCCAGCAGATTTAAAGTTCTGTGCAGAAGGACGGATCTCCTTGCAGGTTTCATCATCATCATTGTGGAAAGATGAAGACTTATTCATTCCTGGGAAGCCAGTGGGAGTTCAGCCTTTTCATTATTGCTTAGTTTTTGTTCCACAGCGTTCAGTTATTCAGGTTTTTTTCTATCATTAGCTATAAACCTTGGCTTGTAAGCCGAGAGGCTAAGGCCACTTAGTGCTTGTCAGAATATCACCTGCAGCTTGTAATGAAATGTTTTTGTTGCCTCAGGGCTTAGAGTTCAGCAGGCAGAACTACTCACACAGTTAGAGCCAAAAACAGCTCTGGGCTGAGTTCCTCTACATCTGAAAAGCAGAGTTAAAGGTAATACATCCAAAAAAAATCTAACCTCTGACACAACTCCATTAGGCAAAGAGAACAGATGACACGAGGAAACATTCGGGCTGTTTTATTGGTTTTCATCTCTTTGGTTCGTGTTGTTAGGCTGGCTCGCATTCAGATCTCCTTTCCTGCCACAGATAAATGCTGGTTCTGTTCCGCTGACTGCTGGTTCCGTTCAGCGGGGGAGCTGTGGCTGATAAAAGCGGAGCTTGGACAGGCAGCAGGTTTGGGGTCACTGTCATGTCAGGTGGACTGTTTCATCAATGTGATGTGGGAGATGGATTTAAAAACATCAGTTGTGTGAAGCAGAGGAGCCAAGCTGCTGCTGTTGGATCTATTCATCCTAACTCTGCCTGGATCTTCTAGAGTCTATATTTAGAATTCAAACTTCTGAAATACTTTAAATATGAAATTATTACAAACTGTTCAATAAACGATAAGTGTTTTTAATTAAGAGTAATTTTCATTTGAATGTGCTTTACTGGAGGCTTCCATGTTTGTCAAAGAACACTACTGCCACCTACTGGTTTGTGGCGCGTCACGGTGCTTGGTGCTCGGCTGTTGATCAAGTCAAGTGCTGTATCTGGTGTTTGTCACAACACGCTTTATTATCCAAGTCATCTTGAAAACATTCTTCTTCTAAATGTTGGCTACATATTACGTGTTTTATTCGTGGAGGATCGAAGGGAATCAAAGAAGGTGAAATAACTTTTTTTTTTCACTTTTTATCCGATGTATTCCAACATCCAGCTGCTATGCACGTGTGCATTGTCAGTTTCACTATAGCTCTGGTGAATTTCAATGGTGAAGTCCTCTGGAAATCTTCAATAATTGTTGTTGATTGCAGATGTGTCTAGTAGTTCCATTGATTTTGCTATGTAAAGCGGGAGAATGGCGCTAGGCTTACCGCTTGCCGTGACGTCACTGCTGGAAGATGTCAGGAGGGAGGGGTTACTATATTGGACAAAAATGGCCGCTTCCCCAGACTCTCGGATTAAAAGTAATGAAAATCATTACTTTTATTTTTTATTGATTAACACTAAATTCATTAAATCACTGCAAACGTATTAGTTTTTGTATAAATAATGATCCATTGATTATTCCTTGCTGACCGAACCTTTCCTTTAATTTGTTTTAATTTCCCCTCATTTACTCTTTTTGTTCACTTTAATTTATTTAGTTTGAATTCGTTTTATATGTTGTAGGTCTAACAGAGGAATTTTTTTTGGTCATTAAACTATGTATTAATAAATAAATCTGTTAGCAGCTCCTGTTCAGAAACTGAGGACATCCTCATCAGGGCTTTAAAACAGCGAATTAGATTTTTTTTTTTCTTTTTTAAATGTGTTTTTATTTATTGTGGAATTTCCCATCTTGCTTTATTCACCTATTTATTCATTTTCTTAACAATCTATTCATTTTTACATATATCTTTTTTTTTCTTTAGATTTTTTTCTGCTTCCATATTTGTCTAACATTTTATTATTAACTAAATACCTGCCTGCCCTTTAGGACACTAGTTTTCCCACCTTCTTTTCTCCCTCCTATATATCAATTCAATTTAATTTATTTCTATAGCGTGAATTCACAATGTCAGCACATGCCATGTAAAAAAGCTTTTACAATTCAACCAGATCATCCAGTCAGATTGATTTAAAAGTTTTCTATCTAAGGAAAACGCCAGTTGATTGCATCGACTCATTGACTCAAAGGCAATCCCTCACACTAAGCATGCTTGTAGCGACAGTGGAGAGGAAAAACTTCCTTTGAACAGGAAGAAAACCTCCAGCAGAACAGAAGCAGCCGATACAAAGCCAACTGTAAAAGGCAGCCCTGTCCAGGAAACACAGCCAGGCAGACGAGCTCCGAGCCAACTTCCATGTCAGAGGGATGAAGAGAGCACATCCAGCCAGTCACAGTCAGAGGTCTACACTGGAAAACAGGCGATCTCCAACATCTATAAACAAAAGGTGTTGATAGCAGCAGCATAGCTGATAATTCTTTCCAGGATGGAGTCACAGCCAAACAGGAACAGACCAGAGATGAAAATAGGCTACTATGAGAAAAAGCAGATGGGGTATAATGTTAGAATTAAACTAACAGATTCTGCAAGAGTGGGAGAAAGGAGAATAAAGCAGTGAAGCCTAGAATGATGAAATGGGCTCCCTATGTCCTCCAGCAGTCTAAGGCTTTAGCAGCACTAATGCAGAAAATAGCTCAGGATAACCTTAGTTTTTTTGAATGAGGTATAAGAAAAGTAAAGCCACCATGTGGCGAAGATGGAGCCAGGAAGAAACATCTATCTGGATAGAAACTCTCCCAGCCGGAGAGGGCTGCTAACGCTCTACCTCCACCTACCTCTCTTCTTACCGTGCGACTAAGCACACATCACTCTGTTTAACTATAAGCTTTATCAAAAAGGAACGTTTTAAGCCTAGCCTTAAAGTAGAGAGAGGTGGCCATCACACGGACTAAAACTGGTAGTTGGTTCCACAGGAGGGGAGCCTGATAACTAAAAGATCTAATGTTTAAACACTAATGATTAAAGGCGTATGTGTTTTTTTTTTTTTTTTTGTATCTAACTGCAGCTTACAGCAGTTCAGAGGTCTGATTAGACATTTTTAACATAGATGTCGTCATGGAAACGTATCTTCTCAATATTGTTGCTTCTTCGGGTGGATAAACAGGTGTTACTGTTCATGTAAGGTAACTAGGATAAAAGAAAAGGCAGCTTTTAAATGATGAATCAGTGGTTGGAGTTTGGTCTGGTTTCCTGGGAAGGTTCCCGCTGTGGAAGGTTCCCACTGTGGAAGGTTCCCACTGTGGAAGGTTCCCACTGTGGCTCTCAGGGCTCCTGAAGCCTTAGAAATGTCTCCTTCTTCATCAGTTCTTTTTCTTTCAGTTCTTTCAGCAGTTTTGGATCCATTTTTTCTTCTTTAACAAACTTTCATACTTTTGTCTCCTGCTGTTTGCATCCTTCATTCATTTTAGTTTAGTTTTTCAAAGTGAATAAAGCTGAAGTCAAACCAACGGTGATTGAAAGCTGCTGGATGGAGGCTCCTCCCTCCATTAATCGATGTGAGAACGAAGCATCCATTGAAGCCTGAATGGATCCGCTGTGTGTGTGTGCAGGTGTACCAGGTGTACGCGCGGCGGTCTCCAGAGGAGGTGTATGGTATCCTGAGGGCGGCGGGCGCCGACTACGTGGTTCTGGAGAACAGCATCTGCTACGAGCGGAGGCACCAGAGAGGCTGCAGACTGCGGGACCTGCTGGACCTGTCCAACGGACACGTGGGTGGTGCTTCATGTCTCCTAGCTGGAATCCCTCAGCCTCCGCAGAGAGATCAATAGTCTCACCTCTTATCAGCGCGGCGCCGCTTCTCTCTTTGCTGCTGTCACTCTGCACACACACACCCCTGGGCCCTGTGGATTAGCAGGCTGGGTCCGTCCCAGGCGCGCCTCGGAGGTGGTATGTGCGTTTGAGACGCTGTAAATGTCAGCCGGTGAACACGCCACCTGACATGCAGACAGCTTTATTGAAGCAGCGCTCAGGAGATGTCTCTGTCTGTCTGAACATCTCAGTCTGGCTCTAATTTCTCTGTCAGCCGTTGTTTTCTTCTCACCACCTGCAGACGGCCATGAACCAGAGGAACATGAGGGGAATATTGGTTCCTGGAGGCTGCATCAGTTTGGTCAGCGGTCTGGAACCTGTGGCTCTTCAGAGCTTCCAGAGTAGCTCTTTATAACTGCTGCTAAAATGATACAGAACCAGGGGGGAGTTTCTTCCAGACCAGTGGAAGAAGATGGAAGAAAGTCCTGCTATTTAGGAGTACTGGGATAGATTCACAAGTCAACTCACCAAATCCACCATGGCTACATGAGGAGAAATCGTTATGAGAAAAAACACAGTAACATTAATTTATATCATTTATTAAGTGGATATAATACAAATGTTTATGAATGAAAAAATGTTGGTCACATGGTAGGAAAACGCTCTCTTGTTTACTCAGATCAACCAGCTGGCTTTTTATAGATATTGAACCCCCACCTCCAGGTTATTACTGAATCTGGGCCTGCTGAAGGCTTAATATTCACTAAAAGAAACAAAACTTTCCAATAAATTGATGATCCAAGTTTCTTCTGGAAGAAATTCCAAAAAAAGTAATAAGAAAAACAATCTACTAGACTTTGTTTCCAAGTTTGAAGATGTTTCACTTACCATCCAAGAAGGTTTTTAAATTCAAAATGTCTTCAGCAGCACTAGGCTAGCAGCGCGCTAAAACCACGGTATGAAACATCATATGGGCTCAGATTCATAAATATTCAAGTGAAATTTGCCATTCGGCATCTCTTAATTCTTCATTAGCACTTTAGTTTTGCACATTTTTCACTTTTTTAATCGTGGATGCAAGCGGTGTATAGAAGAAAAACTGTTTCATTGGAATCTGCCGTTTTGTACACACAATTTTAAACACAGAATATTTTTAACACAGCATATTTATCACTGATTTTTTTTAGATGGAATTTTAACACATTTTTTTTATACATTGAATTCCTTACACTAAATTTTTATCTGGTAAAAATTTTCACCTGCAAAAAATTCAGCTTAAAAAATTTGCCTGCAAAAAAATCAGCTACAAAAAAATTCAGCTGCAAATGTGTTGACCTTTTGGTGAAACCAAACCAAAGCAATCGAAACTCGATGCAGATGAGCAGCTCCTACCAAACTCCTAGGCAGTTATTTTGCTGCTGAATTTTTTGCAGGGGAATTTTCACCAGATTCAGTGTAACAAATTCAATGTGTAAAGAAATTCAGTGTTTAAAATTTGGAGTACAAAAAAAGTCAGATTCCAATGAGACTGTTTTTCTTCCATAGTGGCGTCTGTTTCCAGATCCCCATAAATCCCACAATGCAGTGAGGTTGTTGCATCATGTTCATCACCAAGCTCTGCTCAGGCCTTCCTCAGAATAAGGATGCTTGTTCTGGAAGAAACAGTTTCTAAGGGCCAAAAAAAAAACATGGAAAAATCCTGGAAAAAAAGGGAAATAAAAGGGAATTGTTGGCCTGGCTGAATAGTCTTCTGTTCCCCTTTATAGGGGTTGAGGTATAAATTTGTTGACCCCTTCCCGCGATCATCGCAACCCCAACCCCTTTACAGGAGAAAAGAAGACTTCGCCTGTTCAGCCAGGCCAACAATTCCCTTTAACGACCCCATTTCAGAGACATAGACAGGTATGGGGCATTGCAGGCTAACAAAAGTCGCCAAACGACCCCCATTCCAATTGGGCGGACCTGTTTGTCCGGTTCTATTTGCATGTTTTCTAAACAGAACAAGACTTTGTTGGGCTACTGTATAAAGCCTCAAACTCAATGCTTTTTTCTGACATTTTGAATTGAAAAAGCTTCCTGGATGGGAAGCAAAACGTCTTCAAACTTAGAAACAAAGAGGATTGTTTTTTATTTTAATTTTTTTACTTTTTTGGATTACCTGAACAACATAATGTTGTCAAATATAAATAAAGACTTCGGAGAATCGACTGTTGCTGATTTGTAGACTTCTTCAAGGGTAGATAAGATCAGCTTTACGTCTAATTGTCGGTTTATCACCGACCGCCTTAAATGAAGTGAACCAGAGCCAATGGAAAGCCAATGAAGTCATTAAAGCCGTAATGCAGCTCCTGCTAACTCCTGGGCTAATGTATCAGCCTAAAAATGGCCTCTCTGCTTTCCAATATAGAACATCAACACATAGACTTTGTGTGTAAACTCGAAGTTTATTCAGAGTGGCTCATATTGATGCCATGCTATAACTAATTGCCAGTGTTTGGATCAGAACCTTTCATTAGAAATTGAAATCTTTGTTTCCGACACATTTTCTGGACCCCCGAACATAGAATCTCTGTGTGCAGATTTAGCTTTCTGAAGCTAACTGTTCCTCCTCAGATGAAAGGGTCCTTTTCTCTGTTATCGCAGCAGAAAGTTTGCCTGCTTTGCTCCATTTCTTTCCTAAACATTGGAAGAATACATATTACTCGCTGCCATTTTGTTGTATTTCATGTAAACCTGCTTCCTTCCTCTGCAGATCATGGACGGACCAGGCGAGAACGATCCGGACCTCGTCCCCGCCTCCCACCCTCGATTCTGTGATGCCATCAAGACGGACGCGGCGGCATACACGGCCCTGTTCACTAGAACCTTTCAGAATAAGACCTTCTATGTGTACCGCCTGAAAAAGAAGCGCAAGAACAGTGCCAAAACCTCCTCTGACCCGGTGTGAGGGGTCAGCAGGACCAGAACCAAGGCCAGCAGAGTCGGGCTGTTCAGAGCTCTGCTCACGGCTTTCATCTGGATGTTGTATTCTTCTCTGAACTGTGGCGTTGAACTGTGGCTCAGTGCTGGAGCTGCAAACGCTGCATTTGCTGCTGAGATCATCTTTGTCCAGGAAAATAACCAGCTTCTCTATGAACACCCAGTTCCTTCAAGGCCAAAACTACAATGATTGAAGATGCATAGTGTTGAGGAAATATGAAGTAGAGTTTCTATTTGTTAGTTTTGTAGTAATATGTTACTTAAAGCTGCATTTTCAGAACTTAGATAAGAAGAAATGTCTTTATTGTTTTGCAAAGAATTTCTGTGGTATTTTCATTGAAACTGTTTTCCATGAAGAGCTAAATCATTCCAGGCCTTGGTTTGCCAGCCGGTGATATCAGCCATGTCTCCTGCAGGGGGCAGCAGACTGTGTGCAGGTTTTTTTTTTTGGTTTAGTGCTCGTCTAAATGATCAGTCCTTGTTTACAGCTAATAAAAACCAACCCATCATACTGTGCTGTGTTTTTGTTATTTCCACTCAAGCTTCTCTTCATTTTAAATCTGCAAACATAATTTATAAAAAGCGTAGAACTAACAACACTAGATCTGTCGGAGCTGTTTGAGGCTCTGAAGCTCTATTACAGGTGCTGGTCATAAAATTAGAATATCATGAAAAAAGTAGATTGATTTCAGTAATTCCATTTAAAAGTGAAACTTGTATATTATATTCATACATTACATACAAACTCATATATTTCAGATGTTTATTTTGTTTTAATTTTGATGATTACAAATGACAACAAATGAAAATCTCAAATTCATCATATCAGAAAATTAGAATATTGTGAAAAGGTTCAAAATTGATGGCCCTGGTGCCACACTCTAATCAACTAATTAACTCAAACCACCTGCAAAAGCCTTTAAATGGTCTTTCAGTCTAGTTCTATAGGCTACACAATCATGGGGAAGACTGCTGACTTGACAGTTGTCCAAAAGGCGACCATCGACACCTTGCACAAGGAGAACAAGACACAAAAGGTCATCGCTAAAGAGGCTGGCTGTTCACAGAGCTCAGTGTCCAAGCACATTAATAGAGAAGCTGAAGGGAAGGAAAAGATGTGGTCGAAAAAGTGTACAAGCAAGAGAGATAACCGCACCCTGGAGAGGATTGTGAAACAAAACCCATTCAAAATGTGGGGGAGATTCACAAAGAGTGGACTGCAGCTGGAGTGAGTGCTTCAAGAACCACCACACACAGACGTATGAAAGACATGGGTTTCTGCTGTCGCATTCCTTGTGTCAAGCCACTCTTGAACCACGAACAGGCGTCAGAAGCGTCTTGCCTGGGCTAAAGAGAAGCAGGACTGGACTGCTGGTGGAGTGGTCCAAAGTCATGTTCTCTGATGAAAGTAAATTTTGCATTTCCTTTGGAAATCAAGGTCCCAAGTCTGGAGGAAAAAGAAGAGAGGCACTTCATCCACGTTGCTTGAAGTCCAGTGTAAAGTTTTCCACAGTCAGTGATGGTTTGGGGGTGCCATGTCATCTGCTGGTGTTGGTCCATTGTGTTTTCTGAGGGTCAGGGTCAGCGCAGCCACATACCAGGAAGTTTTTAGAGCACTTCATGCTTCCTGCAGCTGACCAACTTTTGGAGATGCAGATTTCATTTTCCAACAGGACTTGGCACCTGCACACAGTGCCAAAGCTACCAGTACCTGGTTGAAGGACCATGGTATCCCTGTTCTTAATTGGCCAGCAAACTCTCCTGACCTTAACCCCCATAGAAAATCTATGGGGTATTGTGAAAAGAAGATGCAATACACCAGACCCAACAATTCAGAAGAGCTAAAAGCCACTATTAGAGCAACCTGGGCTATCATAACACCTGAGCAGTGCCACAGACTGATCGACTCCATGCCACGCCCGCATTGCTGCAGTAATACAGGCCAAGGAGGTAACTAAATACTGAGTGCTGTACATGCTCATACTTTTCATGTTCATGTACTTTTCAGTTGGCCAACATTTCTATAAATCACTTTGTTTTATTGGTCTTCAGTAATATTCTAATTTTCTGATATGATGAATTTGAGATTTTCATTTGTTGTCATTTGTAATCATCAAAATTAAACAAAATAAACATCTGAAATATATGAGTTTGTATGTAATGTATGAATATAATATACAAGTTTCACTTTTTAAATGGAATTACTGAAATCAATCTACTTTTTCATGATATTCTAATTTTACTTGACCCTTGCACCTGTACATTCACCAGAAACTGCAGCTTTAGACAACATCTGAAAGTCTGTTAGCTGCTAAGCTAACTGCGGTAATGCTAACTAGCCTTACTGTCCTCTAAACCCGGGTGTACACTGTACGATTTTTTGCCCTTTTCGGGCAGATTCTCAAGTCATGCACAATTTTTTTTGATCAGGACATTTAAATATGATTTCCCTAAGACCTTAAAGGCTGCATCCTCCAAGGGTCCGGTCTATCTGGACCGGATCCTTAGAGTTCTGTGAAATTAAGGAGACTGGAAGAGTTTTGGCTGTAGATTCAAACAGGTCCAGCCTCCTGCGGCTTTCATTGCCAGTACACTGTCGCCTAGCAACAGTGAGAGTTGAAACACAAAGCAGGAAAAGAGTAAATACTGAACTTCTTAGTACTGTTTCTTTTTATTTTTTATAGTAAAGTAAACAAAGATAAAAGTCATGAGAATACAGCATGGAATAAAGGTGAAAACCACCGGGAGCATGAACAAATAAAAGCAAATGTAATGGTATAAAAGGGGTAGACAGATATAAATAATATATGTATAAAAAATACATCTACAAGATCTCGTATAATCAACACAAAAAAAAAAAAACTTGTTTAATCAGATCAGACTCAGAAATACTTTATTAATCCCAGAGGGAAATTACTCCAGATACAGTTGGTATATATATATATCTACACAACATACCACGCAAGATAATAAAGATATAAATATATACATGATTAAAATGTTCTGTATATACATATATATGTATATATATATGCAATAGGTATAACTAAATCCAAGTAAAGTGATAGTGACGTGCAAAAAATAAAAAACTATTCAACAGTAAATTAGATCGTTGAAAACAGATATACAGCAGTGAGGAGGATTATAATCATCTACACAAGAAAAAGATAAAGAGTATAAGACGTCAGGAGTAATTAAGAATAACATTCAGACAGAAAAGCGTGGAGTCTTTTAGCATTGCTGAGTAGACAATTTTTAAAGAACAAAGTAAGTATATTTATTTAATTTTTTTAAATTGGCAAGAGAGTTTTTTGGTAAGACGAGATTTGTGTACGAAACATTTGACCATAATCGATTATATTATAAATTATAAATCTTTTTTTTATTTTATCTTGGGCAATAATATTACATTTTATTGTGGAGGAAGAGAGAAAAATCTATGTTTAAAGATTTTTAGAGAGTAAACCAGTTATGAACTGAGGATAAAAATTTTTCGATCTTACTACAATAAAAAAAAAAAAAACTTTTTTCTACAAGTGAATATAGATTTGGATCAATGAATTGGTTGAAAGGATAAATGTATTTAAAGTTTTTTAATAAATTTTTTTTTTAATTATATTGATTCCTTCAATAAATGTATTTTTAAGTTTAGGAAATGGAAAATTACTGAGGCAACCTTGAACTAAATGGATATAATTTATAATTGTCCATATTCCTGGGATGAGATTTGGACATTATATTTATTATTTCAATCATCCAGTGTCAATAACTCCCCATCACTGCTGTTCTGGGCATTAATAACATTTTCAAGGAGCTTCAACAGCAGGGGAGCAATATCAGATTAATAGTCCCTCTACAGAGATAGAATCTGAGCTTAAATGTCAGCCAGACCAATTTACACAGGGACAGATAAAACCTTTCAACAAACCAAACATTACCGCCACATATCAATAGTGAACTTTATTGATCACACATTTGGAGAAATTTTACATCTGCATTTTACAAATCCCCTTGGGGGAGCGATGGGCTGCCATTGTGCAGTGTCCAGGGAGCACGACAGTGGGCTATATATATATATATATATATATATATATATATATATATATATATATATATATATATATATATATATATATATACTACTATATTCTCACCCCTCGTTTTCTACAGTTACATTTTCACCAGATAAAAATGTATTGTTCAAAATTTGGGGTACAAAAAAGACAGATTCCACCTCTTCCATAGCGGTGTCACTGTTTCCAGATCCCCATAAATCCCACAATGCAGTGCGGTTCTTACATCTCCTTTCCAGCTCTGCTCAGGCCTTCCTCAGAATAAGGATGCTTGTTCTCTACAGTTCATTTTAAAATCAAGAGCATTTTTTATCCACCAAGGCTGATAACAAATGAAGTCCTTCCTTTAAGCAGCTTTTTGAAACCTCGGGTTTACAATGATGGAGCAGTTTGCTCAAAGCCAATCACATTCAATTCCCTGATTAGCTCAACTCTGCTCACTGTCTGACCTAAGGGCCAACTGTGTCCAGTTACCCTTTATAAAGGAAAACACAATAATTACCCCTTCCTCTGTCAGACATCTGATGTCGGAGCTGCAGCTTTCTTGGCGATGATATTTATGTCGCCTGTGTTGTTGTGATTGCTGTCGTGTTTTTCTTTCTGTCGGCTTTGTGACTCTCATCAGCGGCGGTCTCAACCTTTTCACTCCTGCATACAAACACGCGTGAATAATGGAAGCTGTGAGGAAATTGCGGCAGGGTGACAACTGCACTGATTCCTTGTTGCAATTCAAAATAATTCGGGGGAGAGGGAGGAAGGGGGGATCACTTGCATATCAAACCAGGTCTTTGTGCTCAGAAGGAGAAGAGGAGGAGGAGGAGGAGGGTTGCAAAATAGAGCGATGCTAAAGGAAAGTAGAGAAATGAGAGCAGATGATAACTTGGAAGGTGGAGAGGCTGTTTGTTGATGGCAGTCAGTTATGAGATGATTTCTCCTCACACCCTGCTTTGCTTTCTGCTATTTGTGTACATGTTAATAGGAAGCCGCTCTTTGATAATTCACACCCTCCTTCCTTTGAAAACATGTTGTTGGTTAACTCCCCGGCCTCATGGAAATGCATACCAATGGGATCAGAGGAGCTTGTTCTTCTTCTGTCCTGCCTTCATTTTTGGATGTTTAATTAAGGAGACGCTGGGTCGCTTTGTTTGAGAGAAAAGTGATTCCATTATGTTTGCTTAATAGGAGCGTACTGATGTAATATTATTTCAGCAGCAGTAATTTCCATACATATTGCGATTAGAGGCTCATTCAGAGGCGCGCTGCTGTGCCCATGCTGTTCTATGATGAAGAGTTGTTGAAGTGAGCATATTTACAGATCTGCCTCTTTCTAAAGAACAAGAGAGCAAAGCTAACATGTAGGTCTGACACAGTCACTAGAGAACTCTAGAAAAATCCCACAGGATTCAGCCATGAGGTTGATGAGGTGCTGCTTGATGAAGCTCAGCTTGATCAACCAGTCACCAGCAGAAATTCAAGCTCCGCCAATCAGCAACCTGAGTCCACTTTGACATCCTGCCCAGTTTGATGCTGGTGTGATAAAAAAGATTTTTATTAGTCAAACCAAAAGATATAACTTCACATGATGCTCGACATTCCTAATTTTAGGGAACAAAGTGCTTCTTGTAAGAGTTGTTATTGTTTGTTTTAATTATGAAACTTTATTCTCATTATTTTACAAATTTATTCTCATAATTTTACGTCTTGCATTCTCCTAACTTTATGACTTCTCGTTGCGACTTTATTCTCATAATTTTACGACTTTTATTCTCTTTCACAATGTTACAACTTTTTATTCTCATATATTTTACTACCCGAATTCATTCTTCTAATTTTATGACTATTCTCGTTAGTCTTTATTCCCACTAATGTTACTGATCTGTTTGTTCTTTTATGTTCCTAACAGAGCGCCTCGCTCTCAATCTGCAGGTTTACTATTGGTTTCACAGAATCTCTAAAGAAGTAGGGAATGGGAGGCAGATCTTTTTTAGTTATCAGGTTCCTCTCGTGTGGAACCACAACTACCAGTTTTTAGTCTGTGAGGCAGACACCTTGTCTACTTTTAACCCCTGGAAGCTTAAAACTTTCCTTTTGTTAAAGCTTATATAGTTAGAGTGGCTCAGGTTATCCTGAGCTATCTCTATAGTTATGCTGCTATAGGCTTAGACTGCTGGAGGACATATTAGTGACCTGCCATTTTTCATCATTCCTGCTTCATTCTATCTCTATTCTCCTCTGCAAGAATCTGTTAGTTCAATCTCCTGACGTTCTTTTTGCTCTCTGCTTTTCCTTAGAGTAGCTTTTGCCTCGCTCTGTTCCCTTGCTTTGACTGTGGCGCCACCCATGGAGAGTGGTGGTAGAAACATCATGCTGGAGATTGGCCTTGTTTTCCCGTGCGGTCCTGTTTTTCTGACCCGTGACTGACTGGATGTACTCCCTTCATCCTCTGACATGGGAGCTGGCTTAGAGCTTGTCTGCCTGGCTGCGTGTTTCCTGGGCCGAGGCGCTTTTGCAGTTGCTTTCTTTGTATCTCTGCTTCTCTTTTGTACATACTCTGCTTCTGTCTCCTTGAACCCCAGGCAGCCTCAGCAAATGGTTGACCACACTTCGCCCGTTCTGCGGAGGTTTTCTTCCCTGATAAAGGGTGTTTTTCCTCTCCACTGTCGCTTCACAAGCATGTTTAGTGTGAGGGATTGCATTTGGAGTCAATGAGACAATGCAATCATCTGGTTTTCCTTAGATATAACACTGGATCAATTTGGCTTTATGATCTGGTGAACTGTAAAGTGCCTTGAGATAAAATATGTTGTGAATGTGCGCTATAGAAATAAACTGCATTGAACCATAGGTCTCTTTTCTTCATTGCATCGTGCAATCATTCAGTATTGCAAAAACTCCTGCTGAGAAGGTCTGGGAAACCCTGCAGGCCAGCATCTATTTTGAAATCTGCAGCTCAAACATTCCATAAGCTTCCTCTGTTTGATAAGAGAGAAAAGGTAGAAAAATCAGCATGGATCTGTGTTTGCCTGTGATAGAGGCTCTGGTGAAGAAGCAGCTTATGCTGGTTTTTAGGTTCAAAGCAGAAAAGAGGAATTTGCTTCAACTTTCCTCATCCACCTGAAGAAAACCTTAAAGACAAAAGGTTTGGAGATCCTCAGAAAGAATGGGCCATAATGAATGTTCACTATGTTATAGGAAGGAGTCTATGGTTCGCTAAAGAGACTCATTCAGGCATTCGGACCATGGGTCGATGTTCCCTCTGCTCATCAGCAGGAGTCTGTGAGCTGTTATTGTTTTTTATAAATGTTTAGAAAAACTTTTCTCAATAAAAGTACTTTCCACCCCCTCAGAGCCGTTTCCTTGTCTATCGTCATGACAGACCCCCTCCAGTCAGAAATCTGTTTCTCTCCCTTTTCCTCCTGTTGCATGGTTTAACCTGACAGTGGGGCGCCTTGTGACGCCGAGCGCCTCCCATCACATCCAGACGCTCGGTCAGGACCCTGAGCGGCACTTCTTAACCCTCAACATGTGATCAGAACCCCAGGAGACTGCAGCCACATGGTCGCTCTCACTGGTTCCCATGGAAACATGGAGAACCTGGCAGACAGATTTGTGGTGATGTCAGTGTGGGATTAAAACCTTTATTTATGAGGTAATAAAACCAGGCTTTTCCTTATCATACTTTGTTGTTTAGAAGTTTAAATGAATATATTTGATTGTGAGCAAATATAAAGATGGAAACATCACACAACATAAAACTTCAGTCCTTTTTCCAAACATTTAGCTTCATCTTGTCTGCTATAATCTGAGCAAAAGGGAACCGGGTTGATGTGATGTTTTTTATTTCACAAAGGTTCAAATTCTACATGAGTCCAGATCTGGACTAGTATTTGGGGAAACATCCCAACCTGGCAACAATGCACGTAAGACGGGAAGCGTTAGCCTTTAGATGCAAAAACCCTTCATGCACTGCAATATATTTCTGCAAAATATTCTAATATAAATTTGCCAAATTTAAGAGGAAAATTGTTCAAAGAAAGCCTTTTAGTTTTATTATAATTTAGTTTGTTGCAAGGATTTTTACAGTTTTAAGAAACAGAAAATGACACCATATGCCATCCGTCACAAGGATGAGCATGACAAGGAAGGAAACTATATATATATACTAGGGGTGGAACGGTTCACAAAATCCACGATTGAGGTTCGCATTTTTACGTGGTCATGGTTTTCGGTTAGGTTCGATACACCGAAAAATAAAAAAAAATAATAAAAATTAAAAAAATTAATGAAAAAATACAAATTAATGAAAAAAATCCCCAAAATTAATGAATTGTAATTATTTTTAATGAACCCTGGATCATTTCATATTTTGCTGCTTTGGAATGTAATCATTTTAAGCATGCCCCTCAGTACGCATCTCCCTAAGAACTCAGAGAGAGGGCGGGACGGGTGTCTGAGTGGAGGCTGTAGGCTTTGCTTTGTGCAGGCGGTCTGGGCGCAGAGCGGGGCGGGGCGGGGCGCTGGACGAGTATGTGGGATTTGGGGTTAGCATGACATGTTGGTCATGTTGCTATTAGCATAAACAAAATGTGTTGCACAATGCTTGCACACTATTGCACTTTATCCACAACTTTCTTTCCTTGCCGTCATAGTAGGTCACTCTAAATGCAAAAGCAGTCCCATACAGCAGACCTATAAAAGTGCTGCTGGCGCTGCCTTCCAACTCTGTTCTTTCCCACCTCCCCGCCATACCCACACACACCTCCCTCCACAACTTATTTGTTTCTACTACACCCGGCTATGCTGCCCGCCTCTTTCTTCTTCTTTTGTTCTAATGGTTGGTTGGCTTCTTGGTCGCATGTACCACCGCCTACCTTCTGCTTCCTGTTGAGTGTAAATACTTCGCCCTATAGAGAAAAAGGAGCAAAAGCATGAACCGTAACGTTTGAACAACACACCAAAACCGGTGACAGTCGGACCAAGCGGTGGCAGTTCGTATCGTTTTCATAAACCGCTCTTCCATCCCTTCAATAATATATACTCTGGCGCGGGTAAACATTTAGGTAGCTGACATTTGTATTACTTCTTGAGCTCACATTTAGTCAGCTTACTATCATAAGTAGCTGCTGCGGCCAGGGAGTAAAGGAACATTTATGCTTCCGTCAAATCTGTCAATCAATGACTACTGTTTGTTTTAAAAATGAAAAGAATAGAAAGTACAGAT
>JAGKQL010000005.1:8942034-8991847 GCA_018398635.1 Cyprinodon brontotheroides | reverse complement strand
AGTGCAGAAATGTCTGTTTCATATCTGGACTTTAGTTCTTGGTAAGCGACCTTCATTTGCTCCAACTCAGTCTTATATTTGATTTCATTTGTTAACTTCGAGGCGTGTGGTCGTGAGGGCTGAGAGTTTTCGGTCATTGGGAGGTTTGAATTTTCACCAGTTTTTTCTTGGTTTCTTTGCCCTTGTTAATCAACATGTCTTTGAGATTTTTCTGTCTTTCTAACTCAAATTTTGTATATTGGAGCTCTTCCCTCCAGGGCGAGGCACACCTTTTGGGTCTCTTCAACCCATTTAGCTCTTTTCGCTTTTCCAAAAGACAGCTGAGCCTTTTGGATTTCATGTTGGGAATTATTATCACGTACGCTTCTAAGTCTCTTTCTTAATGCAGTGTCTCAAATCTTGTCCAATGTCAGATTCAAATTGCTGTTTTTCTGCATTTCCAACTCCAATTTAGTTTTTTGGAGCTCTTCCTTCAGGGTGTGTTTACCTTTATGTTCTCCCTCAATCCATTTATCTTCACTCTAATCTCGGTGAAGAGAGCTGAGTTGTTGGTTATCTAGGTTTTCTTCCTGGGAATGATTATCAAGCTGCTTGCTGTTAATGCAGCTGCCTCAAATCTTGTCCAGTTTCCTCGGCCCATACCGCTGATGTCTCCTACCAATCGCTGGAGTAACGCTGCGTTTTTTTGAGAAATGAGCTGGGTTGTTGGTTATCTAGGTTTTCTTCCTGGGAATGATTATCAGGAAAGCTGCTTTGCATACGTCTGAACTGGTCAGCGGTCTAGCAAGCAATGAGAATTGTCCAAGGATTCTAAAAGATGACATCACAGGGAGTGATTTAGTCTCCTTCCACCGTTGGAATCATACGCTGCTTTTGATACGGCATTTTTACTCAAAAAACGGTTGTTAAAGGTTGGGTTAATCTCGAAAGGTTTTAATGTCGAACAGGAAAGCGCTTTGCATACGTCTGAACTGGTCAGTGGTGTAGCAAGCAATGAGAATTGGCAAAGGATTCTAAATGATGACATCACAGGGAGTGTTTTAGAATGTTGAAGTCATAATGCGCCCACACAAGCACTGCAGCACACACCACACACACACACACCACACACACACACACACACACACACATGGTCATTATTTGGTCATCGAAATGTAATGAGCTTGTGAGGACCTTCCACATGAGCGCCTAGCGTTCATGAGCGATAAGTTTATTTTCAGCAGTTCGGTTCTGAAATGTCAACCATTACCGACACATACTTGGTTATTCTGGTAAACTGGGCGTTTTGGGCCTAGCGCTCACGGTGTTGTTCTCTTCCGACCTAAACCCCCTCCCGGCAGCTTGATGGAAGGAGAGAGAAATCTGGTTTTGCTATTTCTCCAGCTCCGTTGGTCACCGAGGACCCTCATTGGGAGTCCCTGTGGAGCCAGATTGGCTGAGCATAGGTTCCTGAGCAGAGCAGAGAGGTCCCCTGCTGGTTTATGAGCAAAACTGCATGCATTATGCACCCATGAACATGTTCACACACACAACATGGATATTGGTTCTTAATGTCTAAATTATTATCATGGTTTATGATCCCAGCACCACAATCCTTTGCAACACTCCACTCAGTTTAAAGGCATCAAATTACAGTAGTGGAATTTAAATGTGTTAAAGGAGGCATATTATTTTTTACTACTAGAAGATCAAACAGGAACCTTTCATTTTCAATTCCCAATTGGGCAGTTCCAATTCAGTTCCAATGAAGTGTTTGATTCAGGAACCAAAACAACACAACGCCGCCTGCTGCACTGCTGTTCACCAGACTGGTTATGCGGAATCAGGTGATGCCGCTTTATCTAACATATATAGTTGATTGCATCGACTATTGACCTATGCTACTACAATGACACATATGATGGATTATTGTTGCAACAGTGGAGAGGAAAACTCCCTTTATTCAGGAAGAAACTTCCATCAGGAAACAGTAACCTGTAGTTAAATGATTATTTTATCCTCTTTTGAAATGGCCAGCGGCGAACAGACGCAGGTTGCATTAAAGTTATAACTTATGGTCATTGGCCGGAGACTTTCCCCTCCAGTGCGGCGCTGTAAGTTCTAAACTCAGAGAAATGTGTTTCAAAAAGTCTGTTTTGTAGCAGTTTGGTTCTGAAAAGTCAACCATCATGACTTATTATTGATCATTCTGGAGATCTGGGCCTTTGGGCGCAATGGTTTTGTCCTCTTCCAAAGTGAACCAAGCTTCACGGAAAGAGAAAGGATTCCACTGTGCTGTGGATTTTTCATTACTGTTCTCTAGCAGCAGGTCTAGTGCAATTGATCAGTGCCATACATGCAGCTTAAAATTGGGGAATGAGTAAAATGCATTAACAACAAGCAGCAGGTTGGCTAATAGGGGGTTGCAGAGCAGAAGAGAAGTGAGGTCTCACACCTGTTTTATGAACAAAACTGCGTCTTCTTCTCCAGTGAACGTGTTTAGGTGAAACATGGATATTGGTTCTCACTGTCAAAGAATATTATCATGGTTTATGTCCCAACACCACAATCCTTTGCATGACAGGATGTACAGATACAGCCCACCTCTATCTCAAAGTTTAAATAACGAATGCGACAGGAAAGCCAGAATTAAAGGAAAAACTTACACACCCACGAACACACAAGCCCTTAATGGCACGGGCTTAAAACATCAGCATTACTTAAAGCCCTAGCTGCCTTTCTAACCTGAGCACGATTCCACACGGTACATCAATTCAAGTTCAGTTCCGTTTTACTATAACATAAAATCGCGACAACACAAGTCATCTTCAACGGCACTGGTCACCAGATCATATCCAGCAAAGGTTTACCTAAAGGGTGCTGCCTCGGAAAGTTCGAATCGCTCGGGTGCAGCACTCATTGGTCTGCTCCACGAGTTGGAAAATCAGGACTTCAGGAGCCGATCTTAGCGCGGTCGGCAAAATTACTCTTTACTGCGCCCGGTTAGTCAAAAAGGGAAGAATGAAACTCAGCAGATTAAAGCTTCGGAGGCTTTTCTATAACACCCAGTCAGCGGTGTGGCTATGCCGCGATGGAGCGCTGCGATCCGTGACTATGATGCAGGCGAAAGCATACTTCCCGATAAGCTGTCAACACCTGGTATTTCTACGTAAACAGAACTCTCCACAGAGTTGGAAGAGAATAGAGATAGAAAGTAAGCACCGGCTGAATAGCAGCCATGGGATAGTCGGGAGCCCCTATAATATAACGCATCCGCTGATTAGTCCGCACAGCAGCGCGCGCTTTTAGAGATAGCTCAGGTTGCAGCTTTGAGCACTTCGCTGAGCACTCAAAAGGGAAAGTTTTAAGCCTATGCCTTAAAAGTAGACAGGGTGCATCTGCCTCACGGACTAAAATTGGTAGTTGATTCCACAGGAGAGGAGCCCTGATATTGGCAAGAAGATCTGCCTCCCATTCTACTTTTACAGCTAATCTGTGTGTTTCCTTAAGCTCAGTTTCGAGGGAAGCGAAGTCGCTGGGAAGCTAGGAAGAATCAGATCTCTGATAATAGGACGGAGCGTGGCCATTTAAGGCTTATATGTGAGAAGGAGGATTTTAAATTCTATTCTGGGATTAGCAGAAAGCCAATAAAGGGAAACTGGGACGGGTGTGCCATGTCGGGCTCTGGCTGCAGCATTTTTAAGCGGATCAGCTAAAGGCTTTTTAACTACAGTTTGTGGACTTCCTGATAGTAAAGAATTACAATAGTCCAGCCTTGAAGTAACAAATGCATGGACTAGTTTCTCAGCATCACCCTGGACAGGATATGTTTTACAATATGCTGCAGATGAAGGAATGAAAGAAGGAGAGGAGATTCTAAAACCTCTTTGATATGGGTTTAAATCACGGGTTACTGATCAAAAAATACTTACGCGGGGAATGAACGCTTTATAATCTAAATCAGTTTCAATCCCATTCAAATGAAGTGGCCCCAGCTGGATGAAGCGCTTAAAGGCTGCGGGGATCCAAAGACTAAAACTTGCGCATCTCGTTCCGAGGAAGTTAAGAGTCATCCAGGTTTTTATGTGCTGAACGCACGCCGTCGGCGGTTGCGGCTTTCCATCTGGATTTATAGCGACCAGATATAGCTGGTATAAATAAACATAACGGCGAAGATTAATCTAATCTAATAACTCTACTGATTAGGAACATATATATAAGTAAAATTTGGAGGTTTTGACTGCTCCGTGAGGTACTCACAGGTAAACGCTGAGCATGTGGGAAGATCTAGTCATTAACATGAACAAACTGATCAGACTAGTCAGTGAATGGAGATTTAAAATAGTCTAGTGCTGTTTAAATCCTTTAATTCCAACAAAAATATTCAAGTCTTTCTAAAGAATATTATGGTCAACCGTAATCGTACCGCAGCACTAAGATCCAATAACAGGACGAAAGCAATAGACAAGTCCATTATCTGAGTGACAAGAAAATATCATTAGTAACCTTTCCCAGAGCTGCTTCAGTGCTATGATGAGCTTCCTAAAGCCAGACTGAAACTCTTCTAAAAGTTCATTATGGTGTAAGAGATCACACACTTGTTTTGGCAACTATTTTCTCAAGAATTTTAGATAACAAAGGAAGATTGGATATAGGTCTATAATTGACCAAGTCATCTGGGTCAAGAGAACGGTTTCTTAAGCAGAAAGTTTAATTACAGCAACCTTTAAAAGCCTTTACGGAACATATCCCCTGTAACAGAGATAGATTAATCACATCTAAAATGGAGGAGGAGATCAAAGGAATACTCTCCTTAAATAAACTGGTTGGAACTGGATCTAACATTACAAGTTGAAGGCTTAGATGAAGACAATAATTTTGCTAACTCAGAAAGTTCAACTGATCAAAGCACTCTAAACCCGGTTCAGATTCCATGACAATCTCAGAGATGCCCCATTTCCAGAGATAAGTGTTTATGGAGGGTTAGAAGGTTATTACTAATGATCAATCTTATTTCATTAAGATCAACATGATAAAGAATCCCATAAAATCGACGCTGCTAAGAGCAGGTGGAATGAATGGTTTAACAAAGCTATGGCTCTGGGGTGAGTTTGGCAACTGGATTAAAAAGATATCTAGGATTATCCTCTTTATTCTCCTCTATGGCCATCAAAAAAAAACAGAACCCTGAAAAACTGCTGGATTAGATTTTTGTCACTCCATCCACTTTGAAGCTCGACCGCTGACCAGCTGTCTCCAGTGTTCACAGACATTTTTAACACCTCACTGGCGACATGTCATGTGCCAGGCTGCTTTATCCTCCTAATGGCGTTACTACTTTGACTGTAACTATAACGCAGTTACCCTTGCAGACACCCCGCTACTGCACGCTACTCAGGCGTCAAGCGGGAATGAACCTTTTTTTCCTGCCCGATAGGTGACTTCGATGCACGCTTCTGTCATGAGAGAGCGGAGGATGAGATTGGCTGGATGTATAGTAAGATTCTGTCTGTCAGTTGGGTAGGTGGGTGTTTCCGCTGGCGGAGTGTTAACGTACAGCACACACAGAGAGATGGAAGTGAGATGGCTCAGCAACACGAGCGATGTCTTCCCTTAAAATACTTGATTGTGCGTGGGAAACGCATTTCCCCATCGAATCCCCGGTTCCGCATCTCTGCGGCGTGCGTTATGGCCGGCGGAAAGCATGCGCTTGCGGGAGGAAAAAGTGAAGGCAGTGTCAGCAAATGCTTCTATAGGAAAAGGAAAATCTGGATAGATGGTGGAATGGGATGAGATCAGATGAATGGAATGGTGTGGGTAGACTGGGTGATTGGGCCGAGACTGAATTGGGTGAATAGATGACACTTTCTCTGCCTAACCCTATTTTTATTTTAAACATTATTGATGGCCTTTGTGGCAGGGATTGAGAATCACCTTTTATACCTTCCACAGTATATCCATCTAGATAAAATAAATGAATAAAATAGAATGGAAATGTTACAGTATCTACCACCTTTAATAAGCTAAATGTATATCAACATACATTTAATCCCCAGTTATTTTTAGCATGCATTCACCAGATCTGAATGCCCTGTTAAAAAAAACTTCACATGGCGTTCCCCCTGATCTCATTTACATTGAGTTGCACAAAATGCAAGACTCTCTAAAATATGCTACTGTCTTTGTGAAGCCATCTGAAAAAGAGGTGAAGGCAATTTTCAACACACGGCGATAAGGTGAGGGGGCGGCTGGGTGAGTGAGGGTTCTGAGGGGCCGGAAACGCATAAAAGAATATAAATGGTTACTTTTCACTGGTAACTGAGTTACTTTTTATTGGTAAGCGTAACTCAGCAGTTAGTAACTCAGTTACTTTTTGGGGAGAAGTAACTAGTAACTATAACTAATTACTTTTTCAAAGTAACGCATGCCACTGCATACTGCACAGCACAAGATCCAAAGTATGAAGATGAGAGTGTGTGGGGACTATTTCACATTTTAAACAAAGCCAATAGCGTCTAAGATAGCATTAAAGGGCTGCTCTTAAGCTATCACCTTTAGTGTTAGCATGGATGTTAAAAATCCCTCACTATGATGACCCTGTCAGTGTTTAATACCAAATCAGAGAGAAACTCATCTAAAAATTAGTAAGGACCTTGGTGGACGATACAAAGTTACAAAAAAGAAGAGGTTTGTGGAGGAGTTGTAAGAGTTGTAATTATTAACTCCCTTTGGAGTAAGTCAGTAAGTCAGACTGAAATATTGTTGCTACTCCTCCTCCTCACCCAGAACTTCTGGGTATGTGAAAATTCTAAATAACTAGGATTTGCCTCATATAATCCTCTTGCTGCAGCCAAGTTTCTGTAAGGCAACATAAATCCATGTGGTTAGCACAAATCAAGTCATTAACTTACATCCATCCATCCATCCATCCATTTTCTTACACGCTTGTCCCGAGTAGGGTCGTGGAGGGGTGCTGGTGCTATATATACTCCAGCAGTCAATTGGCTTACAGGCGGGTACACTGGACAGGTCACCTGTAGTCCATCGCCAGTCATTAACTTACATCTTATGTTAAATACACCACTTTTAATAATTTTAACTTTTTCCCCAATTGGAGCTATTTTTTATTTTAACTAGAGCATAATGATTTACTCCTTTAGGAATCTTTGCTAATTTTACTTGCTTCTACTTTGGTCGTGGGCAAGACACTTTCTAGATAAAAGGTAAATATTGGGTAACAATGCAAGAAGCATGCAAGAGGCGTGTGTTAAACTTCTGACTCTGCTTCACAATCTACTCCCTGGGTGGCGAAGTCCCGGGGTTTTGGAGGACTATGGGGGCGGCCGGTTAGCGAGAAGAAGCTGCATCATCCCAAATTGGGATGGATGCGCGTCGCTGGAATAGAACCAGGCTTTGCCACGCGCCTGGCGGCTCCCACTGTTTTAGCGCGTTCGAGGGTTTTGTGCAGCATGACTAGCATCCAGTCCGCACGGAGACTTTGATGATGGTCTATATGTTAGTATCACAGTAACGCTTAATGTGAGCGGCGTCGCTTTTAATTCGCTGAGCACCTGGATTTCGGCAATCAGGGGCCCTACTGTTCTACTGTTGACCCATAGCGAAGAACTAAAGGAGCAGGAGGGAGGAGCTAAAATATGAGTTTGTCAAATGGAGCCCATGCTTTAGAAGGAACCCTTTCAGGGCGGTTATGGCTGGATGGGAGAAATCGTTCCAATAAAAGAAATTGATTCTCTTAATACAACCATTAGGAATGACTTTCTAAGTCATATCACACTGCCACTCTGGGGCTGTTTCTCAATATGTGTACATGTGCGTTCTCCTGTGCAGCCTCAGTCCTAGTACTGTTCCAATTCACAAGAAGACTGAGAACGGATGTTGTTCTTGCCCCTCCTTCTTTACCCAGCATGCATCAGAGCAGACTTGTCTGTTCTCCAGATTGACAGCTGCCCCAGCAGCCACCGCTGCAGCAGCAGCTTCCAGGTTAGCGCTCAAAGAGTTTACAGTATTACATTGAAAGTTCTCTTTTCGGTTGCCGTTGCTCTATAAAAATACGCTTTTAGATCATATAAGGTGAGAACATTATACTTTTAAGCATCACTATATGGCCCATTTACACATTTAGTGTGTAAAAAAAGAAGTTCCAATGTTGAAAGGGGCCGCGGCAACCAGAGGACCTCCAAGGCTAACTGCAGCCAGGGCTTATGTTGGTCTGTCTGCAGCAGACCTCTCTCGTCATAGCCGAGTGTGAAGTGCTGCTGGCTCTGATGGCGATTTTTTTGTTTTATTTGGCAAAATGTACATTTAATTTTTGTTTATCTGACTGTATTCATTATTATTCACCCACTAAATGAAAAAAGTAAGAATTTATTATTATCTAGACTCTAGATAATAATAAACTCTTACTTTTTTCATTGATGTCACCACTCACTCAGTTTGTCTGGAGCTGCATTTCACCTCCTGTTAGACTATTAATATCAAGACGTGAAATGCAGCTCCAGACGAGCCGAGCGTGTGGTGACATCACGAATATGCTTCTGTTCCAATGGCCCATATTAATGCTTCGTGCTCCCGTTCTCCCAGATTCCACACTTTCCTGTGTTCTTGTCAGGAAAATACTTGGCGAGGACACGAGTCCGTACTCAAGTTCACTGTCCTGGGTCTCTGAGCAAGACACAATGACGCAATGGCGTCCCACAATGGCAGTCCACTGCTCCCCATAGGGATGGGTAAATGCAGAGGTAAGTCTCTCCATTGAGAGATCAATAAAGCTCAATTTTTATTATTATTATTATTACTTCTAAAACGTTAGTGAGTTAGTGCACAGCTTTTTTCACTTAAATACAGGAAAATAGTAGACTACCCCTTAGACCTAATCGCAGCATCGTAGAAGCGATTCTTAATTCTCTGACCATTCCATGCGTTTTAGTTTAAAACACATGTTTTACCTTTAATCATGGAAATATGGGAGCGTGTTCATTTTAAAGATTCATAACTTTCTAAAATCAGAGAATTTCGCTTCTTTTTTTTCTTAAAAGTGAAAATTAATCTCTAAGCTTCCTATTTTTTTTGCATTATTTAGAACTTTTCATCATCAGAGATTTTCCAGTTTTTTAATGAAAAGTTTTCTGGCGTGAAATCTCTCCTCATTTTTCTCTTTAATGGCCTTTAGTCTGACTGAGTTTTTCTAATCATAGCCACGTTGTAGAAAAGAGAACTCTGAACTAAATCCCGGGCACCAAAGGAATAGGACATCCTACAGATGATGGATGTTTGTAAACTTTACTGTGGCAGGGTGTGTGTGAGAGAGAGATGGAAACGAACAGATATAAAGCTGGTTTTTTCACACTCGCTCTCTGGTGCAAATAAATGAATTTATTGAGAAAAAGAGATCAAAGCAAATACAAAACACTTATATAACTGTTAAAAGCTCATCACCGTCGTACCATAGAAAACATGTCCAGTTTTACTCCTTTCCTTCGGACTCTGCAACCCGACGCTGCTTCTCTCCACAAAGAGCCAAAATCTCTCTCTGTATTTACAAAATGAGGTAAAAACATGACGTTTGCACCCAGAACACAACATCTAGGAAACCGTTTCATGGTACAAATGAATGTGTGAGTGAAGCGCTGCTCTGCACGACCAAATCAGGAGAAATGGAGAAGAAGGCGCAGGCTGCTCCCACCAGTTTTACAGGACACTCAAATGAAACAACATCTGTTTGTGGAAGTTTAACTCCTGTGATAAAGTTCATCTGATGCTTTGGTTTGTCCATCAGGGTCACCTGCCTGACCTTCCATCCCTTCAAATCATCCTCTTTAACTTCCTGGCTCTGCAGAGATGAAGAAACTGCGCTGAAAAGTCTGCTGGTAAACCAGGACTGATTGTCACCTTGTTTTTGCCACAGGAGGGAGATATTAAAAAAATATGGCTGCTGACCAGAAAGTCCGTCCATTAATAGACCCAACCAAACAGGGATTTTTGGGGTTGGGTGGAAGTTAGCGTCATTGAATTAAAACAGCATAATTATTGAACAATTTATAAAAGATTTAGATTCTCTGTAATTCAAGCAGTGAGTTAAGCATGTAGTCAGAAACAGCATCATCACCAGAAATGGTTTAATGTCAAGCTTTCAGTAGGGGCCCAACAGGGGGCAGGAATAACTGGTCCCCGTCCAGAGCCACCCGTTGGTTTAATTATGAATTACATTTATTGTGAATATCAGAGGAATTACTAATAAATAAACCAATGCCATCTTAGTTTGAATCCCGGTGTTCTGTCAGCTCAGCATACCGCGTCAGGCCAGCATACCCTTAGTAAAAGGCATGCGCGTTGTTATCACTGAGTGAATCCTAATCCTAACCCTCGGAATTAATTTATCTATTTATGTTTAATCTGAAAATAATTATTTATGATCAGTAATTCTTCATGTACTGTAAAAAGAATAAATAAAAATGAAATGATCCGCATGTTGCTAATATATATATAAAAAAATGAATCTCATATCCAGCCAACTGGGTTGTAGAATCTTCTCCCTATAAATATTTAAATCTCTGTGAAAAAATCCTGATAATTCTTTAATATGATCTTTGTCAAACGGACTTGCAACGTTTTGTTTTTTAAAGCTAATGTGTGTGGTGGACCTTGTAAAGGACTTTTTTGGTTGTTTTATGCACAAAACAATGACAAAAACCTGACCAAATTGGTGATTGGCTGCAAGGAGTGGAGAGAGAGGATATTGGAAGTAATGCGTATCACTAACGGTATGCTGGTGTGATGGGGAACGCTGAGCTTTCAGAACACCAAACCTTTTGCTCCAATCAGTGTAAGCTAGAAAATATCTCCCTCTGGCCCGACCTCAGATGACAAGCAGTCCCTGCAAAGCCTACTTCCTGCTGCCAGGCTCTTCTTCCTGCCTCTCCTTGTGGAGCCTCACCCCTCCACCATGAACCATCTCTGTGGGCCTTCCCGCACTCCTTCCTGCTTTCTTCTTTCTCTTTGCCTCATGGTTCTCAGATATCGCTCCTCAGCAGGAAAAGGCCTGTAAAGAGTTGAGGAAAAGGGAAGGATATCTGTCATCCTCTGTGACACCAAGAAGATGGTGCTGACAGAGCTGTATGATTTTAATGCACAGGTGTTCCAGCTGTGGTGCATATAAGAATAATCCTTTAAAATCTTCTTCACCCCCGTTTGTGTGTTTGACTTTCTGGAGCTGTTACCTTGGAAAGCTGTAGTTGGTATTCTGCTAAGCGATGGTTTGTTAAAGCAGCCTCTTGCAGCTGTAACGTTTGGTATGCCTGTTGAAGCGTTTGAGCCGAGTGAGTAAAAGAAAAACTATCCAGCAATACAGGAGGACTGAACTGAGCTAAAGAGGTCGTTCTTTACCTCTCACCTGTCAAAACACGAATTTGGTCAAGAAGAAGAAGGGAGGTGGTCTTTTGTTTAAGACATGGGGTAGAAAGCAGGCCTTATTTTGGCGAGCTCTTTTAGACCAGCTTAATCAGGTCATCACAGGCTCAGTTGAAGGCGATAGCTACACCTTTAACTCCTCCTATCCAGTAGGTGGCGTACTCACGCTCACCTGCTCTCATTCTTTAGCGTTTGCTAGCCGGTTGCCAGGTCCATAGACATTATATACATAAACGCCTCATTAAACGCTGGCTGACGTACCTAGAGGGCAGCCATCTTGAATCGGACCTCTATCATTTCACTGCCCCTTAAAATATCAAAACAAATTCTAAAATTACCTTTCAGTTAGATTACACATATTTATTCAGATTAAAAACTATTGAAACTGAATAAGATTTTTGCAGTTATATATTTTTGCAAATATATACTAATATGATAAAAACAAAGATGTTTTACAAATTTTATATATTTATATAGCATATTATTATTATTCAGTATTTTTAAGGATTGCTCTTTGATAGAGATGTATAGAGGATAATTTGTTGTCATGTGATTTACAAAAGAGTAAACTTATTATTTAGTTTTTTTCAATCAATTTAATGTTAATTCTTATCTATTTTTTGTCATTGACAAGACTTTTTTGTCAAATGGTAGTGAATAGCAAATTTATGTTGTGTCTAACTAAAGGCTCTTTGTGCTTATAAGTTTGTCTAAACTTCCAAAACTCTTTTTCGAACTATGTTTTTGTTATTATTTTGTTATTTTGTCATTATTTATGCATATGTGAACATTTATTCTTTAATCAGTTAATGTGTGTCATATATAATATTGTTCTTTATATATCTATATCTGTATATCTATATATACATATATATAAAACAAATAATATATCTTTTTTTTATATAATGTTTGTAAAACATAATCTTATAATATGTTAATATCACTACCATAACTTTGCGTTTATCATATTAATATTTATTTGCAAAATATATAACTTTGCATATGTCTCATCCAGTTTGAGTTCAGTTAAAATAGTTTTTAATCTGAATAAATATGTGTGATCTAACTGAAAGGTAATTTTCGTATTTGTTTTGGTCTTTTAAGTGGTCGTGTCATGTGAGAGTTTACTGTAATATTTTCTCTAACTCGTCTTTCATGTGATTAAAATGAGATGTAAGGCGCCTCACATTCGTTCTGACAGCAGCTGTCTGAACTGTGGTCCGATCCAAGATGGCCGCCCTATCGGCATATATTACATATACATATATAATATCTATGGCCAGGTCCTCCAATTTAGCAAACATATCAATGATCAGTTCAGAAGGAAAGCAGGAAACTCTTTGTTCCTTCTGGGCTACTTTGCTTCCTCCAGTTGGCACCAGCGCACTAAACGCTGACTGATTTTTAAAATTTTTTTGGCTTGAATCTGAGAAATGTAATGTTGAGAAGAAGCCTTTGCTCAGCTCTATTATAGAGCTGCCAGGATCTGGAAACCTGAGCTCTGTCTCACCTGACTTTAACCAAATTTCCCTTTATGAGATCTAAATGCTGCTAAAAGTGCACACGCAAAATAAATACTCATACACAATATACACATGTAGGGTGAATAAAGTTGCATTCTGAGCATTTTATGTGTGCAGATGGAATAACGTAAGGTTTCAACTACATCATCTATGACTCCAGGCTCCTTCTCTTGCTTTCTAAGATCCTGTAGATCCTCTCTTCTCCACCTGTTTCTGTGGCTCAGGTCAACTATTCTCACTTTGAGGGAGAAACCAACCTGAAGAAGTAAACTCCCTGTGATTGGCTACTTTTCAGGAAATCCCGCCTCTTTTTTCTTTCTTGTTGCAGCATTAGCGCTAACGTTAGCAAAGCGTCTTCATACTAAACTGTCCAAAAGTTGAATTCTGACTTCAAATCCAGAAAACTTTATGAACCCAAAGCTGGACAGAAAATCAAGTGTTTTAAAATCGCTGTGAACTGATTTAAAAAATGTTAAGGTGTTACTATATTTGGGCAAAAATGGCCGCTCCCAGACTCGGGGATCGCAAATTATTGTTTTTATTTGTTTCACTGATTAACGTTAAATTCATGAAATCAAGCGTATTAGATTTAGGTAAAGATCCATTGATCATTCCTTGCTGACCGGACTTTTCCTTTATATAAAACTGCTGGTATTTATCACACATGTGCACTTCTAGCAGAATTCCTCCTGGTGCTTTTATTGTAGGATTGCAGAGGTGGTTAGAGAACAACCAAAAGTAAGAGTAGCCATACCTCAACTAAAAGAAAAAGTAGCCTTTCAAGAAATAACTTATGTAAAACAGTATTAGGTTAATTAACTACTGAGGTGCTAATTAATGGTTGGTAATGTTTAGAAGCGATCAGACAAATATCATCTGCTCACTCTGGAATTGTAGATCTACCTAGTTACTACCATCCTGTGCTCTTGCACTCTGTGACCAGGCCTAAATTTGGTCAAACATGCTGCCGTAGACGGAGTCCCAGCTGATGTCTGTGGGTTTAGGAACTAAAAGTTTGGGATGGAAGGTGGGATATAACCAGACTCTGTTCCAGAAAATAGATTCCAGATTAAAAACGCTGCTGTTCTTTGAGTGGAAACCTTCACAGAGACAGAAGCTGTGAAAGTGTGCAAAGCCAAGCAGCAGACCCCCCCCATCAGTGGTGGTGTGACTGTGCAGTGTGTCTCTTATTTACACAGGTCTCATTCAGCAGCAACATTTTACAAAATACATTTCACTGGTGCTGATTAGAAATAAAAATGTCCTGAAAGGACCCAGATCCACTGGTTCTACTGACAGAGAGCAATGTTCTGAAGCCCCCATCTCCTCCCCAGAGGGGGTTTGTTCCTAGGAGACGGTGATCGCAGGTCCGAGGCAGCGAAGAGCTGCGCTGTTGGACCGTAGGTAGACTCTGTCAGTCGCTTGCTCCCTGCTTTCACTCTGCTAACCTCCGGATCGATTCCTTAAGGCGGCGCGTTAGCGGCGTCCTCAGAGGTCGCTGGCCTCTGCTCGCTCATACAGAGCTCTCAGTTTCTCAAAGCGAGGACCCCACTCCCCCAGTGTCTCCTCACCCCCTCCCTCGCTGGTGCTCCCTCCATCTAGCCCTGCTGAACTGAAGGAGCTGAGGGAGCCCGCAGGAGACCCTCCTCCTTCAGTGGAAAACACCTGGAGGGAGTCGAAGGGCCCCGTGTCCGGGTGCTGGTCGGCGTCGCGGATGATCTCACACAGGTAGCGAGCTAAATCCTGGCTAGAGAAGGAGAGGGAGCGCCGTGGCAGCTGGGAGGGGCGGGCCTGCCCCTGGGCTAGGGGTCTGATTGGGGGCACGTCTCTGCGAAGGCTGGTGGTGGTGGTGGAGGAGGTGGAGGCAGCAGAAGGCGGCAGGGTGGTGGAGCTGGAGGTCCGGCTGAGGGGATCCAGGGGCTGGGTAGAGGGAGTGGGAGCAGGTGGAGCCTGATGCAGAAGGTGATGGTGGGGAGGGGGGCGGGTGGTGGCAGGGGAACTGGAGCGGCAGCACTGGACCGGCTGGGCGGGGAGCTCGAGCTGGAGGGACTTCTGCAGCTCCGCCATGTCGTAGGCGTTCTGGAAACAGCGACAAACAGGAGAGGGGGACAGGGAAGACAATGAAACGTAACGGGAAGCAGCAGAGAAATGAAACAAGAGCTGGAAAACAATCATTCCCTTATTACTGAGAACATTTCAGCTTCTGCGCTGTCCAAACTTATTCCCCCTGAACGGTTTTAGATCGGCCATGAAAGCTCTGACCCTGGGGAGGAAAACAGAGCAGGACCTGCAGTCACTTCAGGACTAACATGAGAGCTGCAGACAGGTGGAGAGAGGAACACCGCTGTGGGTGGAGAAGGATAAAAGGATGGGCATGCATGGAGGAGGAGTGGGAGGCTTTGGAAAGCTGATTATGTTACAAGTGGCTTTCTCTAGAGAGACTAAAACAGACAGACCTGAGAGAACCCACGTACTGGACAAAAGACAGGCGCTGGTGGACATTTCTTTAGGGGAATTATAAATGAACATTGCATTAAACATCAATGTAGAAACATGTCTTTGAAAATTCCCAGATTTCTGTTGTTAGCGTATGAAAAGCTTCCCGTCTTACAGACCAGATGAAGCTACTATGAGAAACAGCAGAGAGAGCATGAACATTAGAGATTAAACAGATTCTGCAGAGAGGGAGAATAGAAAAAGAATGAAGCAGAATGATGAAAAAGGGGTCCCTAAACCGCTGACACTCCTACTGTCATTGGTTAAGTTTTTACAACATTTGAAATGTTGGACACAGAACTTTGAGTAACAATGCCCCATATTTTCAGGACAAGATCAGGAATTGAGTGAGGGGCGCCCCCACCTCCATAGTCCACAGGTAAAAGCCTCTTCTGTCTGCAAGACATGCGGTGATAACTGCAGGATGTGTGCGGTACAGGGACGCAGCGATCATGTTCCACATTGATGAAAGCTCTGATGGTTTTTAGGCTCTAAGTACAGCTGAATGTATGTGGGTTAGCCAGGCTGGTGGAACGGCGAGATAAGGATTTTGCGTGGGCCTAATTAAAACAGTACCATGCACACTGCTGAATTTCAGTCCAAATGAATTGACTTAATCTACTGCAAGGCTGGCAACTTCCCACTGCTGCCAAGAATCTAAAAATACACGTGATGATGGTTTTTAAAATAAGTATTTTTTACACCATCCTGGTGTTACTGTGTGAGTGACCAGTTTCAGTCCGTGAGGCAGACACCCTGTCTTCTCTTAAGAGTAGCTTTAAACTTTCGTTTTTGATAAAGCTTATAGTTAGAGAGTGGCTCAGGTTATTCTGAGCTATCTCTATAGTTATGCTGCTATAGGCTTAGACTGCTGGAGGACATAGGGACCCCTATTTCATCGTTGCAGTCCATTTAATCTCTTTTTCTGCCACCTGCAGAATCTGTTAGTTCCACCTCTAACGCTCTGCTTTATGCTTTTTTCAGAGTAGCTTCATCTGGTCTGTTCCTCTTTGGCTGTGACTCCATCCTGGAGAAATATCAGCTGTGCTGCTGCCATCAACACCTTTGTTTATAGATGTTGGAGATCGGCCTGTTTTTCAGTGTAGTCCTGTTTCTCTGACTGTGACTGGCTGGATGTGCTTCTTCATCCTCTGACATGGGGGCTGGCTCAGGCGTCAAGTCTGTCTGGCTGCATGTTTCCTGGAAGGGGCCGCCTTTTACAGGTACCCTTTGTGTCTCTGCTTCATGTCTCCTTGAACCCCAGTCGGTCTCAGCAGATGGCGGCCACGCTGAGCCTGGTTCTGCTGGAGGTTTCTTCCTGTTAAAAGTAAGTTTTTCCTCTCTGCTGTCACTACAAGTATGCTTAGAGTAGAAGAATTAGCCTCGTGTCAATGAGTCGACGATGCAATCAACTGGTTTTTTCTTTGAAAACTTTGAATCAATTTGACTGGATAACTAATTGAACTGTGCAATTGGCCTTGCGATGACGTATGCTGTGAATGGTGCTTTAGAAATAAATGTGGTTGATGCCATGCAGCCCTGTAAGCAATTCTCTCTCAGTTGTGTTTGTCTGAGGGATGTCGTCCCGGTCCTCTCCTCCCCACCTCCCTCCGTCGTCATAGTTCAGCACGTTCTCTCGGATGTCCTCCCAGCCGTCGTGATGTGCTGAGACGTGGTACACACCCTCCTTCAGACCTTTGTAGGTACGCCAGCGGGTGTAGAGGAAAATGCCCAGCAGCAGCACTGTAGAAGATACAGAAGGTTCAGCAGAGCCAGAGTTACACACCGAAATTAAATGATCAAAATCCTTCAAGCAAGAGTTGATCCCTTCCCGCTATCATCTCAATCCTCATCGCCATGCAGGGGACCAAGACATCTCGCCTGGTCAGCCAGGCGAACAATGACCCTAACGACTCCCCTTTTCAGAGGCATAGGCCAGTATTGGGTATGGCAGGCTAATAAAGACCTCAATGACTCCCAACTACTAAAGGTAGTCCGGTTCAATTTACATGTTTTCTAAGCTACTCTATAAACCTTGGAACCCAACATTACTCTGGATATTTTAATTGAAAAAGCTTCCTTGATGGGAAGCGAAACATCTTCAAACTTCAAAGTCCAGTGGATTGTTTTTCAACTTTTATGGAATGACTATGACCTGGATGACTGAGAATCTTCCCCTTCAGATTTTTTTATGATTTGCAGGATAATTTCCTCATTTTTTATCCTTTTACTAAGGGGAAAATATCAGAAGTATTATCTTCTTTAGAAACAGTGCTATCTCCTAAATAAACTGTTTTATAGGGCAGTTTCTACCCTAATAAATGAAGGCCTGCAAGGAAGCCCCAGAAAAATGTCCTGGATCCTGTAAACAAAAAATTTAACACACATAGATGGGAATAAATGAGCAAGCACTATGTCAAAGATGTTAAAGACAAAAAAAAAAAAAGCTTCTGTTTTATTATTATTTTAAAATTGCATTTCAACTACATTTTCCTGAACATTAACTTCCTGGAAGGTTTCAGTCAGTTGTGTTGGTTTGCACCGTTGTGATTTTAAGTTCAGTGCCCATCCATTTAGGATGTCACATTAATGTCGGGATTTTATATTCTCTTCTATTCCCAGCCAGCTGGGAATTTATAGTTATGATACTTTAAGATGGTTATTGACCTGGTAAAATATCTTATTTAATCAGATATTATTTCGGCTGTCATATATTGTTTATGAACACACTCCCTACTAGCTGTGTGTTAGAACAATAAGTGAAACAGTGATTCGAGCACTAATCAAGGTCAAACAGTTTATTCTGCACATACATGGAATAAATTCACCACAACTTCTGTTCAAGATATCAAGATTTCACTAGTTTAGCTGGACTACGGTAAACTAGTGAAACTGAACTCAACTAAACTACTATGTACAAAGAGGACAGGGAACATGGTTGAAAACCATATTACAGTTTCATGTGGATTTTTTTGTTTGAAAACCAAAGTTTATCTAGAAGAATTTGGAATATGATCAAAGTAGCTTTTCACTAATTTAGAGAAATTGGAATATTTTCAGACCAATTCACAAAAAAATCCATGTGGTGAATAAAACATTATTTGGTCAAATAATGTTTTAAAATGATGTGAGTGTGAGAGTACCACAGGGATCAGTGGTAGGACCAATTCTCTTTACTTTATACTAGATCATATCGTACACTTTCATGTAGATTTTGAATGAACAATGTTTTAAATGAGTGATGTTCTTCGTCAATATCTGGAGAACTGCAGTAACCAGAATATTCTTCTCTTAAGGTTTGACAAAGAGCTGAATAACTTTCTCAGATTTTTGGATGAAGAGATTTTATGAAGACATGGACGCTTCTAGCTGTTTTTTTTTCCAAATTAGCTTCAATTTCTCACGAGAAGAAGGAAATGGCAAGTCTTTTAGACAGTGTTCAACTTCTTGAAGATAATCAGTTATGTTGGAGTATTGATTTTCTGGGTCAAAAATAACAATGTCTTTGGCTAAGGATTCAATTTGTTGAATTCTATGGTCACTCGGCGGCCCTGGCCTATCAGGATGTTGGGTGTGCTCAAAAAATGGTGGGGGATTTGGAGCTAACCTTTAACGACACAAGGGAGACTGACTCTCCTTAGAGTTTTTCAAGTTGTGAATCCTGGCATTTGGTGCTTGGTCAAAACGGTGTGAGACAGAGTATAGATTGGGCAGTTGTACCTTGCAACATTTTAAACTGCTTGACTTTACAAAGTGATCTAATTGTTTCTCTCTGTCTCTGTCTGTGACACTACTTTGACTTTGAACATCTTCAGAGCTATTTTGTGTTAACTCAGGATTTAGAGACTTTGTGTCTGTTTCAGGAACTGTTTTCCTTTCAACTGGTCTGACCTCCTGCTGATTCAGAGTCTGCTGGCTTCATTTATCGCATAGCTCCACGGGGGTGGGGGGGTTGACACCCTTTGTTCTAAGGCATGGTCACTCTGGCCTTGTTGGTCTTTGATCCTATAAGCTTCTACTGTTATCTCAGCTCCTGACAATGAAATATTTTTTATCACTAACTGATCATCTAAGGCCCCGTCCCACACGGGTCAAAACAAACACGTAAACGCTGGAGTGTTTTCCAAAAACGTTTTGCCGAAAAGACGGAGACGTAAAATAAATGTGGAGCGCCCACACGGTAATGCATGACTGGCGCTGCAAAATAGTATGCCAGAAGCCTGTAATTGGCTGGCTGTGGTGCCAAAGCAAAAATAGTTTACGAAATGTAAATGTTGGGCATGCGAGACTAATATTTATATACATGGTTGTTCCCTCGCGGTCCCATTTTCGTGGTTGGTTCAATTCAGGTGCTGAACTATGTCGCCGAGTATTACAAACGCCTGTTCTTCCTGGAGATACCCTTGCAGAAGAAAGAAGATTCTGTTATGAAGCCCGACAGCAGGGGTGAGTAGCATTAGCGGCAACGCGGCATTTATTCCGTTTGTGATACTGGTCGGCGCCATGCGTGCGTTTAGGAGTATACCTATGACGCATGCTTGTGTATGCAAATATGCAGTTAGAGCTGCAAGATGGAAACCAAAAACGGTTTCTGAAATCTTCCCCACTCTGAAGGCTGAAACAACAAAAAGATTGTTTACGAGACCTCGAAACGCAGGCTTTCGTGGTGGATGAGAGGTTGGTTTGGTGAAAAAATTTGATAGCGTTTAGGCCAGGCCAGGGTTAGTCTTCGCCGGCGGGCCGAGGCCTGATACCACACTGCTCATATTTTTCGGTTTCAGTTTTCACATTTGGGGTTTTAATGAAGTTAATTAATTCTTGAATCTTTTCTTCACATAGACTGAGGTTAAAATTGTTTAGGAGTTTATCCAACTTAGCTGGAGATAAGTGGATACGCTTTGCTTCAATTTGTTTCTCTTTCTCCATGCCTATAGAGTCAATGATGTACCCAGAATTGAGGATGCTTGGATCCATTTTCAGCTAATGGTACAAAAACACAAGTTATGAAGAAATCTCAAAGAACACAATCCAGTCAGTACCGATGCTTCTCCCTGAGCATGTGTGGGTTCTCTCATGGGTACTCGACGGCTTCCTCTCCCACAGTCCAAAAGCCATGTCTGGTTAAAGTTAAATTGGCTTTTCTAAATTCTCCTTAGGTGTGGAGTGAATGGTTGTATGTCATGTTTTGTGTCCTCTGTGTTGCCCCTGCGATGGACTGGCTTAATTGTCCAGGGTGGACCCCTCGCCTCTCGCCCATTGACAGCTGGAGATACAGGCACCAGGCACTCCCTTGCGACCCCACTTGGGACAAGCGTGTCAGAAATGGGATGGATGGATGGGTTGTGACTATAAGATCTCATTGAGTGGTGAGAGCTGACGTTAATGCTTTCATACTGTTTTCAATAATGGCTCTAAGTTTATTCTCATATATGTGCAGAATAACTGTTATATTTGAAGCCCACTCAGCACCAGAGGGCATGTAACTAGCCCGTCTACATCTCCTTTGAATGGCCCACGGTTCAAGAAGGCTACTGCAATCTGCGTGCAAATGTCTGAAAGAATTAGATCAAAACAGCATCATCTCTGACTGCTTCATGGTGGCTATGGTGTAAAACATAAATCCATAACAGTTTATGTGTAAATATTCAGATTGGTTGGATTTGAAATGAAGCAACCTTCCACTGCAAGGAGGTCTCTGATCAGGATTACAATCAGCTGGAAACCATTCATTCCAGGTTTGCATTCAGGCCTCCCACTGAATGCAAATGTTTTATCTCAGAAGGTCATGACATCATGACAGATCTCTGAAGGTTGAAGTCTGAGAGGTTTGTCCTTAAAATCTGTAAACCATTAACCCTCTGTAGATGTTATGATCACTTTAGTTTGTATCTCCACATAAATAGAGTGAATTATTCTGCCTTACTTTGATAAAAAGTCCTTAAAAAGGCTTTATTGATTCTCTCTCTCCATGGTGACCGCACAGAGAAGTCTGAGCTTCCTTTGATTAAATATTTCAATTTTTGCTGATTTGATCAATACATCTAAATGCAAACTCTGTGGTATTGAACATGAGAGGATGGATTAATATTCTGCCTTTGCTAACAAAAATGCAGAACTTCATCATAAGGAAATAAAAGTTAATAGAGAATGAGAAACTGAAGAAGATGCAAATGATCTGGTACATTTAAACTTCCCATCCGCTCTCTATTAAGCTCTGTTTTTAGTTTGATGTCCTACCCTAGAGAGCAGTCTCTCTTCCCTGTTTGTTTGTTTGTGGTTCAGATTTCTGCCAGGTTAATCCCATTGAGTTCTGTTTTTTTTCTTCTGTAGGAATATCTGCAGTTTCCTCATGTTTTGTTTGTAGAACAATTAATAATTCAGTTTTTTTAATGAATGATGTAGTTGGTTAACCTGAACCCTTAAAACTTCTTTATACGATCAGGTTCTTCAACTTTCTGCCACTTTCCTGCAACATTTACAGTAGTAGCCATTGAAAATTTCCCCACTTTCCTTGATGGGCCCTTGGCTGGTCCCCTTCAATTCCTTTTTAAACATCAGTCTTTGTACTAAAATATTATATCTGTCATGCTTTGTAGATCTAATAGAAGCGTCATCTTCTGGTCAGAAGCGTCATCTTGAAACATTGCTGTCTGGCGTTTTAGTCACGTACGATATGTGATAGTTTTAATCGGTTTGAGTCGGACTAAAACTTACGAAAAGAGCACGAATCCGGTTTAGTCGAGTTTTATGTTGCAAATAAAAGTTAACCATTACAATTTACGGAAAAACGACTACATTCTTTACCAGACTGACAGCTCTGAAGCCTAGATACTACAATAGTTGGGTATAAAGCTCTCTCTGGTTTTCCTCAGAAGTAGCTGCTCTGGTCTACTATTCGCTGCGACGGCGGGCTGGGAAATGCTCAGCTTCCCGTGCTGCTGCCATCAACACGCTTGTTTTTGAAGCAGCCTGTTTTTTCAGTGTAGTCCTGTTTTCTCTGACGTGACTGGCTGGTTGTGCTCTCTTCTAAATGTCCTCGACATGGGGAGCTGGCTGGGAGCTGGAGTCTGCCCACAACAATGTGTTTCACGGGCCTGCCCCACGTTGCATCTCTGCTTCTGTCTCATTGACTCAACCCCAGTTGGCGTCAGCAGATGGCCGCTCACACTGAGCCTGTGGTTCTGCTGGAGGTTTCTTCTGTTAAAGGGAGTTTTCCTCTCCTTTAACACGCTATGAGCATGTTTGGTGTGAGGGTTTTCCTTTGAGTCAATAGTCGATGCAATCAACTGGTTTTCCTTAGATAGAAAACTTTTGGGTGGTCTGACTTCCGGATGGTGAACTGTAAAGAATTAACGCTTGAGATGTCATGTTGTGAGAAATGGTGCAATATAAATAAATTGAATTCAGTCAAGGAGGCTTTTTCAATTAAAAATGTCGGAAAGCATTGAGTTTGAAGCTTTATATAGTAGCCCAAAAACTTGTTATGGCTTAGAAAACATGAACAATGAACCAGAACAATGGTTCCACTCCTTAGGAATGGGGACTCGTTTTGGGTTATTTTGTTAGCCTGTAATACCCGAGACCGGGCTATGCCTCTGAAGGGTGGTCATTAGGGGCATTCGTTGGCCTGGCTGCCCAGGCGAGATGGTTTTTTCCCCCTGCATGGGGCTGGCGGGGGGTTTAAGATGATAGCGGGTGAGAATGAACTCTATCGCTGCATTGTAGGTTTTTGAGAGCTGAAACCTAAGTCCAAGCCCTCTGCTTAAGGTTGGTTTTCCTTTCTGAACATAAATGAGCAAAACTGGAGACAGATGACAATCCAAACGTCAACGTGATCAACAGATTAGTTTACAGTTCTCCCATCTAATCTCAACCCTTTAAAGGGAAAGTTACCCTTTTTCGATTATTTGCATAACCCCATCAATGCCTCTAAGGTTATGTTGGACCAAATAAAATGTGTTTCTTACACTTTCAAAGCATTTTTTATGAATTTCTTGAAGTAGTTTCCCTTTTGTTGTTGTTCTTACTATTATATTTGAGCAAGTTGGCGTTTTTTGTTATTACATTGACAGTAATTTTTTGCAATCAAAATATTCATAATTTTTGAATGTTACAAAGGTAATAAGGTCTTCTCCTTTATTCCAATAACACTATCGGCTTGAAGTATTTCACTCTTCCCTATAAAGGGTTAATATTTACTACGCTTTATGTCCTTTCTATATAATTAACCTCCTTTATACACACGCTGCTTCATTCTTCCCTTCTCTGCTATGTTCACCGCTGCAGCAGGGGCTGTACAACGTTAAGATGTTTAATAATTTACACAAAATGTCATGAAGTAACTGAACTGCATTCTGAGTCATTCTCTGCTTGATCTTCCAATCTGTTTTTGCAAAATATCTCTGCAGGAGAGAGGCATTTAATCAAATATTAGATCCCACAATGCAACTGGTTTCAACTGGCAGCATTCCAAACATGCAGGCTGTTTGAATCTTAATCTCTAATCTTAATCAACCTGAACCGAAGCACACTTGCTCTTTATCCCAAATCCCACCTAAAGCCCAGCAGCACCAGTAGAAGGTAGTCAACCTCCACAGCAAATTGATAAGATCCCGTTACACAGCCTCCCTTCTGATGGCGTTGGAGGAGTAAAGGCTGCAGCTAGAAACCAGCTGCACTGCATGGGAGCAAAGATCAATACTCATTTACTGTCAACTTGTCGCCCTCACCACAACTTCAGCGTCTGGCAGATTTAAAGAGCAAATTGTTTCACGAAGTTCACTGCTCGTTTTTAGAGTGACTTTTTACGGCCAGTGAACCCAGAGGAAGAGGAAATAAAGACACAGAGAGACGGAGCGATGTTTGCACTGCTGCACCGGCGAGGCAGTGAACCTGCAAGAACCTGGGACTCCCAGAGCTTCGCAAAAATGGGGGAATAAATGAGGGATTCCTGATCATGGGTGCATCAGACCTCAATACTGAGACTGAATAAAACACAGAACAAACATTGACTGTGTCTTCACTCATATAATGAGCACAGGATGTTGAACCTGTTAAACTGCCTTACTCAGTAAATTTCTAGTCAAAGGAAAGGAGTGAATGATTTACATCAGGCTCAGCTTCAGTTAATCCAGCTAGAAAGCAGCTATCAGGCTCTACATCTGACTTCCAAAGTGATGGGCAGGGCATGGCGGGCCTTGCTCGAAAACAACAGGAGCCGATAGAGGATTGGAATCTCTAGAAATCCACCTTTAATCTGCTGAACGCACCACATTACCAATCAGTGAAGCTGATCAGGGAGCTGGCAGGGGTGCGCGGGAAGCGCACAAGCTTTGCTGATCGGTATATGATCACTTCTAAAATTAGCAAAAATGTAGAAACCTGCCTGCACCTTCTGTACTATTATCTCTGGTGACTCTCAGTTTGGATTATGAACAGTAGTACGTAAAACATGAAGGTGACGGGGTAGAAGTGCTCTAAATAGTCTCTTTGCAGCAACTCGAGGATGAAAATTTAATTCAGTTTTTTTATATAAGGAAAACCAGCTGACAGTCATCTCAAGGCACTTTGCAGTTCAACAGATCATACAGTCCGTTAGATTTAAAGTTTTCTTCAAAGGAAACGCAGGTTGTTTATCGACTCATTGATGACTCTTCAGCAATCCCTCACACTAAAAGCATGCTTGTAGCGACAGTGAAGGAAGCACTCACTTTTAACAGGAGAAACCTCCAGAAGCAGCAGAACCAGGCTCAGTGTGAGCGGCCATCTGCTGAGGCAAATTTTTCAAGGCAGAATGGTAAACTGGATGAACTGACTGCACAGACGAAGTTTTCCGGTGGAATTTCTAACTCAAAAACATATCAAAACTACTTTTTACCCACTGATCACGGCAACTATAGCTGCCATTGTAACAGGTAAAGAAAGGATAGGGTAGCTCCACCCAACAGGCATCACACCCAATTTTCCACCGCACAGCTAGAGCAGCAAAGATGCTTCAGCCGCGCTTCAGAACTAAACTTGTATAAGCATAAAAAATGAAGCAGCACGTGCGTTTTTGCTGCTTCTGCTGCGTGCGTTCTGAAAGTAGCATTAAGCTACCTTTACACTGGATGCAGTTTGATCAGCAGAAGCAGCCAGTTTACATGCAAAGTCAATGGTTGACGCACATCAAGGTGCAGCAAAAGGTCCTGCCACATAGCAGCAGGAGCAGCGCATCTTGATGCATCTAAACATCTGAGGAACGTGACTCGCTTCTGAAGCAGCAGGTGCTGGAGTTGGAAAAATTTTGTTATACAGTGCTGCTGATGCAGAACGCTATAATCACTCATCTGAAACAGTTTATTAATGCCTAAACCTGCCGGCAAAATATGTTTGATTTTATTCTCCAAAAACGCTAACATCCACTTCTAGTCGCCACTAACAGCAGGGGAATCTCTCATCGTGTTCCAACCATTCATTTATAACCATCTGCTTTTGAATCTATCCTCCATCCTTGTTCTTATGTACCACACCTGCCTTTTAAAAAGCAGCATCTTCAGATCCCTAAACATCAACTTCAGGGCTCAACAGGATATTTTTGGTAGCCAAATTTTGATAAAAGACTTTAAATCAAACTTTCAGATCTATATTTTCTTATAGGTCGATATTAGAATATAAGATCAGTTTAACTTTTCTATAAAAAACAAACAAAACCCTTCAGTGGTTTTGGTGTCTTCATCAGGAGATTATAAAGGTCCATTTAGCTCCAGTTAAAAAGTGGCTGTAATGTTTCTATCAGCTAGTCCCAGATTCACTTTAACATAAACAAACTATGAAGAAGAGAATGGATTTATGATCAAGAACAAATTTATATCAAATTTATATTACAAACAAAGTAAAATGCCTGCAAAAGCTGTCTTTGATGACAGGGAAAGTAGCAGGGAGCTTTGCTGCTACACATCTGGATTCTGCAGAACTAAAACCACCAACGACAAGATGCTACAAGGGATTTATGTCATATAATTAATCGAAGTTGATGCACTAATTAAACTCATTAATGAATCTAATCTGAAGCAGCAACTTGGCCCAAGCATGAGTGATAGCAATTATTTACAGGGGAGAGGTGAGCAGTGGGAAACTTCTCAGCTCAGGCGCCACATGATGCAGAAAACCTGAGAACCAGCCATCTAATTCTAGCTGGTTAAAAAACATACGCTGCAGTAAAGAAGAGTTTTTCACTGGGAATCACCAAGTAGATCAATCATTAGGTTCAATTTCTTCTTCTTTTTGTTTATTTTAGTAACTAAATGCTGATGATCAGGAATAGAAAAAAAACCTATTGGACAACAAAATCCCTCCTAATTAGGCCTATTGGTTAGAGCAGTGCTTGTGCTTTTGAGAAGACAACCTCTCCACAGGCGCATGGCCCAACACAGAAGAGCAACCTCCTTGGGACAAGACTCTGCTGTCCATCTACACCTTAAGGACAAAGGACATTCTTTTGAGGACCAAAATGTTCACATTTTGGACAAAGAAAATAGGTGGTTTTAGAGGAGCGTGAAGGAAGAATTTTATGTTAAGAAAGAAAAAAAACAACCTTAAAAGGAAGGGGATGACCCAGATCTCAACTTTCAAAAACCTACAATGCAGCGATTGATTTGATTCCTTCCCAAGGCAACCCCAACCCCTTTACAGGAGAACAGAATACCTCACCTATTCAGCCAGGCCAAAAACTCCCTTTAGTGACATCCCTTTCAGAGACATAGACAGGTATGGGGCATTGCAGGCTAACAAAAAAAAGAAACGACCCCCATTTCAAAGGGGTGGACCCGTTCGTTCGTTCTCAATTTGGTATGTTTACAAGTAAGCTAAAACACTATTTGTTGGGCTACTGTATAAAGCCCCAAACTGAAATGGAACAACCTTCTTTGGATGGGAAGCGAAACATCATCAAACGGAGAAATAAAGTTCAGTGAATTATTTTTTTCTAAGCAGGCACTCTGGCTCCTCTGCTATGCACTCCGCTAACCCCACACTGCTCCCTGGCCGCAGCACAGTGCCAGCCATTGTTAGATAATAAAGTTCTACACTGCCTGGCCAAAGAAAAAGGTTGCCACCAAAAAGTTGACAATTTGAGCCCCATGAATCCTGGCATTGTGTATGCTTGGAATATGCTTGTGTGCCAGCTTCAGGGAAGAAAAAGTCCATTGATGCGAATAACCTTGGTCATTCAGTATATTCAGGTAGTCAGTTGACCTCATTCTTTGGCGACACATACTGTTGTTGAACCTAGACCTGACCAACTGCAGCAACCCCAGATCATAACACCGCCCCTACAGCCCTGTACAGTAGGCACTAGGTATGGTGGGTGCATCACTTTACCTGCCTCTCTTCTTACCCTGATTCGCCCATCACTCTGGAACAGGGTAAATCTGGACTCACCAGACCACATGACCTTCTTCCATTGCTCCACAGTCCAATCTTTATGCTCCCTAGCAATTAAAGCCTTTTTTTCCAGTTAGCCTCACTGATTAGTGGTTTTCTTACAGCTACACAGCTGTTCAGTCCCAATCCCTTGAGTTCCCTTTGCATCGTGCATGTGGAAATGCCCTTACTTTCAGTAATAAACATAGCCCTGAGTTCTACTGTTGTTTTTTCTACTCATCCAGGTGTTTTCCAGGGTTCTATGGAGTGGTAGTAACTGCCACTAGAGGGTGGTATTGAGACTAAAGAGACAAATATGAAGCTTTTATGTGCTGAACGACACTCAGCAGATAAAATGTTTTGTTTCGCCACAGCGGCTATAATCTATGTTACAGAGTTAATGACGGACATAATATTAGCAGGAATCACATGCAGCAGAGCTTCATGCTGGAATTAAAGACATTCCAACTAAGTGGATCATTGACTGTACTTCATTACAGTTTATCATTGTTTAACATCTGAAAACATCAGGATAAAATAAAAGGAGGCCTCTTGATTATCCTGCATCTGTGCTTTATTAAATGGTTAACATGAGCAAAACAGTCAAGGTCGTGTTTTACAGATGAATGGAAAAGACATAAATAACTATTGGCCAGTCGATAGTATGCGTGAATTCACAGCATGTCGGCATATTTTTATCACAAATGAACTCCTCTAAGCCCATGTTTGTTTTTTTATTGTGACTGGATAGTCCTTAAACTTTTCAGATCACAGTGATTCCAAAGTTAAAGCTCATAAATGAGCCTCATAATTAAAAACCATAAACACGTCGGTGTGAATACCAAATGTGTTTTCAGTTTACTTGAAAACAGCTTAAAAACACCCGTTTATCTGCAGCAATGCTCCTGAAAACACCTGTTTATGCAAAGTGAAAACACCTACAAAGGGACTGATAGCAAAGAAAACTTGGAATTAGTATTTTTTAACCTGCTTTTTAAATATGTTTGAATGAATTGAATATTTAGATATTCTAATATATTATCCCTCAGGCAGTTTTTTCTTCTTAGTTGATGCTTGCAGACGGCATCCTGGTCCGTGTAGATGCTGCTAGTTTACTGGGTTCATGACCGGATCTGAAGGACAGAACCATCCTCTGCCTGCAGGAATAGGACAAACTGATGTACCTCTTCCAAACTCAACTATGTGGTTGTTCTTGATAAATATCTACTAAAAACCAAACTGAAAATTGACATTTAAGTGCTCAAAGTTATATAAATGTGCTGAATCTAAGCCTTAGATTCAGCCTCCTCGCCTAAATGCTTCTATTTTCCACAAAAAGTCAACAAGACATTTGAAGTGAAGCTCACGAAGAACAAAAAGAAATATGATGTGTAGCTGTGGTGAAGAGGACTGCTCTGCTCTGCTGGGATCAATATCCTGTGCATTAGAGCCTAGGCCCACATGAAGGGGGAAAGGCAGACCGTAATAACTCTGGAAGCAAATAAACAGCAGATATGAGCTGTGTTATTCTGTGGTTTATTGTTGTGGAAGTCTCCGTCTATACGTGTCTCCATTTTCTGCTATTTTCCTCCAGCAGAGTTGTGTGTGTGTCTGTGTGTGTGTGTGTGTGTGACCATAAAGTGGCTGGAATGAGCTCCATGGAAAGGTGAGCAGGAAAACCGGGGTCAAGGCGTACAAGATGTATCTACGCCGTTCAAAGCCCTCTCTGGAGGGCAAACAGACAAATGGAGAGTTTGATCGGTATTTCTGACAAGCTTAAAAGAAAGATTATGTGTTTATCTGTTTACAAAGCCTCCAAGGTCCTTCGCTGTCTCTGACCATACTTTGATTTGTTGAACTATGCTCTGCTCTGCGCTACGGTCCACCACTTCCTGCCAAAGCTCTTAATTCCAGTGTCCAACCAAAGGCCTGTTGTCCTGACACCCTAAAATTCCTCCCAGAAGACAGAAAACAACAGCTTTGATAATTATTCTGACTATAATGTGGAAGAACTGGATTCTGTAATAGTACGACAAAAAGCCTGACATCACAAGTTCTTCAGCAGGAACTGAATCAGAGACAGTCTAATGCTACATTCAGACCGCAAGCAGCAGAGGCAGCAGAAGCAGCTAGTTTACATGCAAAGTCAATGGTTGATAAAATCAAGGTGCAGCAAAAAGGTCCTGAAGCAGCGTCTTACGAGCTCCTGAGCATCTGACGCGCTTCAGAAGCAGCAGATGCTGGAGTTGGAAAAACTAAATTAACCTAGAATGTAGAACCCTGCCGGCAAAACATGTTTGATTTCATTTTCCTGGATTGCGTACGGTAAAAAGCGCCTTCCAGCGAACAGCAGTGGAAAACAGCAAAGAGGTGACCGGGCCAGAGGCTGCCATTGAAGGGAATTCCCAATGACAGAGCGCCACAAGTGTATGGGGGTCTGAGCAGCTCTGACAGAGAAATAATAATTGAAGGCAGGATGGTAATCTGCATGAACTGACTGCACAGAGGAAGTTTGCAGGTGGATTTTCTCACTTAAAACATATTAGAACTACTTTTTACCCACTGATCACAGCAAATACAGCTGCCATTGTTACAGGCAAAGAATGGATATGGTAGCTCCGCCCAACGCGCATCACACCCACGTTTCCACCACGCAGCTTCAGCAGCGAAGATGCTTCAGCTGTCTGAATGTAGCATTAGCTCTCAGAACCATTAAATCTCACATAATCACTTTCTAACTGGTTTTGAAGACAGCACTTCAAATGTGTTTAGTGCTGAGAAATGGTTTGAATCTTCAATTGTAGAACATGGAAATGCAGCATCCAATGTGGAAACGACTAACTACATCTGATGACACCATGAACAGCATCCATCAGTAGCCTCAGTTCTGCTCTTCCAGAACATTTTCTATGTTATTTGGCCTCCGTTGTCCCTTCCCTTCACAGCATCTTCAAATGGGAGGAGCTTCTGCCTGTCTGTGTAACTTAACATATCAGACCTGGATTTTACCTAGTGAGTCATGCTTCTGTATTTAATGTGGAAACTGAATAACAGCGTCAGTCCTCGATCGACCAGATCCTCCAGAGATGTTCCCAGTTCAGGGAGTCCAGTAACCCCAACTGGATTACGTTATGGGTTATGGTTAAAGATTGATCATTAAAACAGCTTATTTAAGGGGTCGAGACACAATGGCGGAGGGAAAAGGAGGAGTCAGCTAGCTCTCCAGAGTCGGGAAAAAACAACAAAACTGGAACTCGATAGATAAATCTAAGGCATGAGTGGGATGAGCAAGAGAAGAAGCTGGAAAAACTCTTAAAAGCAAGACAGAACCGAAGAGCTGGCTGTAATGGAAGAAATCTCACAACATGAAGCTGGCGAGTACGAAAAAGCCTCAGCAGTAAAAATGGAAGAACACGATAACACGGACACGTTACAAAATGGGCTTGCAGCTATTAGATGTGATATAAAGCCCTTAAACAAGAGCTGTGCTGGGAGCTGGTTGTTCATTTAGAAAGAAATAAAGGAAGAAATAATGAACCTTTGACAAGAAGTAGACCGTAGGCTGACCAGAGAATGACCAGGAGCTGCAGGCGCAACAAGTAGGGTTCCCAACTCCCAAAAAAACATACAAAAAAGGGCCCCTCATATGAGTGCCAGCTAACCCGATTACCTTTACCCCTCCTGGCATGGTGATTTTTTTTTAGCCCCCCTTTGTCTGTGAAATAATTTTTTTAACTATTTGACTCAAATCTGCACTGGATTAGATGCAGATAATAATATCTGATGTCACAGAAGGATGGATGGATGGATGGAATAACATAAGTATCTTAAACATAAGCCTGTCCTGCTTAACTTCAAACTGTAAAATTAATATAAAATCATAAATAAATAGTGTTCATTTTGTGGTGCAACAGCAAACTTGTGCAAAAAAAAATCATTAGCTTAATGCCACATTATGTGGTGATAGCCTGCTTGTATGTCCTCTGAGCTCCTGCAGCAGTGAGTTGTTTGCCCCCAAAAGCAGCGTCAGCATTTAAATGATTCCGTTCGTCCTCCATACTGCTCTGTTGTCTCCCGTTATCTTGGCTTGACCAATGGGATGAGGCTATTCTGGATCGTTACATATATGTTGTCAGCTCATTGGTCACAACTCAGGACATGGCATCGTGGCTGAGTAGACTGGAGCTGTCGGCTCGGTTCAAATGTCAGATTTTTTTCAATTGCACTGGATAATTTTGAAATTCCTCCCCTGGACATTTTTTTTTTGGAATGAAAAGTAGGACATATCTGAGGAAAGAAAATTTCAGCCATATGTTTATATTACTGTTTTTATATATATATTTTTTAAACTATTTTTCAAGGCTGCACTTTAAAAAAAATGAAATTGTCCAGAGAGCTTTTTTAAACAAAATTTCTTTTTGTTTTTCACTTGTGTAAACAAAATGACCAATAAATCTGTCTGAGTCTAAGTCTAAGAAAAAGGGGAGGTCTGGTCACCCCATTTTCCGATAAAAACAGAACAGCTATTTCTATTTCTAAATACGTTATTCTGTTTTTCAATGGACGGTTGGCAACCCTAGCAACAAGTGAATAGCAGCGAAGACAGACAAAAAATAAAGAATCAGATAAACTAGATGGTGCAAAGGTGAAACAGAGAAATAGAAATACAACGTACATTTTGTATGTAGACAACTGTGAAAACTGCTAATAAACAGGTAAATTTAAAAAGCACAGCTTATTTACACCCACAAATCATTAAGGTAGATTCTTGACATCTTCCTATTTCAACATTGGTGGAGTTACCATCAGGAGCACTAGTTACCTAGTGGCGTAAGTTCCTGAGGGCTCCTACACTAAAAGTTAACCTATTTGCATACTTCAATTACGCTTCTTCACAGCAGCAGCAGCTAGCAGCCTACAAGCAAGTGCAAGAATGATGTTGATACTAGTTGAGGGATGAAGAACTAGATAATCATCTAAAAATCATCTAGAAAATTGTTCCCCCATATTGATTATTATTCCTTTATCCCATATAAGATGGAAAGCTAAGGGCTCATTTTGAAGTGAGCCTCCAATTTCATCTGTTTTTGCTACAGAGGATGAGTGAGAAATCATTTAGCAGTTACTTTGCTTGTTTTATGAGTCTAATCTTCTGGAAAGCTTCAGGCTTTAGGGGCTCTTAGGTCAGTGGATATGGATCTCCTCATTGCAAGATCTGCTAAGTCCAAGATTTAAAAAATGATGTTTCAAAGACAAAATGGAATAAATGCAAAGACTAGGAGAAAAAGGGATGAAGGAAAACACAGAGAAGAGGACGACACGAAAAATGGAAAGAAAAAGAAAAGAAAAGTCAGAGAAATGAACAGAAAGAGAAGAAAGAAAACGTGGATAAAGGACAAAAGTAAAACATATGATCACTGTGTTTTATGTTAAAATGTCTGTTTCTCTATGACTAAGTTGTTCTAAGTGTTTGTCATCATTACCTTCTCAGGCCTATTTTGATTTTAAAAAGTTTTGGCTTTGTCTGAACATCTGCTTTAACGCCTACATAGAGCTCTACAGTAGCAGCCATTCATAATTTACCCACTTTCCTTGACGGGTCCTTGGCTGGTCCCCCTTCAATTCCTTTTTAAACACCAATATTTGTACTAAAATATTCTTTCTGTCATGATTTGTGGACATTAAGATCTAAAGAGAAGCATCATCTCCTGGTCAGACTGTGATTCAGTGAAAGGGGTGAGTCAGAGAAAAAAATATGCAAGAGGGGGTCACTGCAGTGGCTGGGAGTTGGAGGGGATTCGCTGGGAGTTGGAGGGAAGTGGGCTGCCATTCGGGTGGCGTCTTAAATGGAAGGACCATTTTTAATGGCTGCTATTGTATGTAGTTTTTACACCATTTATAAAAGTACCCGAAAGTGGATAAAAAAGTAGTGGACTCAAGATTTCCCACAATGGACCTTGAAAAGTAGTGTGCATTGTCACTACCCGATCCGTCCTGGAAGCATTATCCGTCCTGTGCATTCGCCATCAGCTTATTTGCCCATCCAGATATACATCTGGGTGTATCACTCTCAATTTTATTTTGTTAAAAAGACCTAAATTATTTTTTTCCCTCTCCAAAAATAGTTAGTGTACTAAAATATAATGTGTAAAAGGTTAATAACCTATTTCCTGAGAAAATAAATGCCTTAAAGTCTCTGCACCGAAAATGGGATCATACGCTACTTCCAGTGGCTAACTTTTTCAGCTTTGGATTTAAACATAAATCTAGTCTTTTTGAGTTTTAAGTTTTCCTTTCCTGTTAACCGTATGGCATATAGTGGGTAAAGAAAGAAACAACTAAAATACATATAAAGATGGCTTAATCATATTTTGCAGGACTACTCTGAGCATGTCAGATGATGACGTCAGAGAAGCAGTTTAACGGAGAAAATGAAAAAGCAACAAAATTGTCTCAGAAAAGTCATTAGTGCGTTCTTTAGTGAGAAATATGGGATTTTAGTATCATAATTACATTATTTATGGATGTATATCTGTTTACGCACGCACAGGATGGATTGTGCTTCCTGGACGGATCCGGTAGTGACATGCATCCATGCTAACTAGACAGGTGGACATATCATAGAACGCTTTGCAAGAGCTCTCCTAACAGAGCATCATGAGATTTGTTTTGGGTGCGAGAGAGAACTAAGATGGTGCAGCCTCCGTGAGGGGAGGCGGAGTCACATGGCCAACAGGGAGTGAAAAGTAGTGATCATCTGTCTGTAAGGTCAGTCAACCAAGTTCACTATAAAGTCCACTAAATAGTCCCTTCACTATATAGTGATTTAGGGGTTAGGGGTCAGGGCGGACGTTAGGACACCCTGTGTTAGGACACAGTTGACTCCTCACCCGACTACCTCACAGCCAAATCCAGCCCCAGATTGGTTGACAATAACAGTTTAGATTTTTGAGCTACAGTGAAATTTGCTAGAAAGGCCTCCCCCGCATCATTTGGTATCACGTTCTCCGGAACACGCATCCACAGTGAGAAGGCCTAAATAAATGGCTTTATTTGCGTAGCTGGCGTTCAGTGTGAATCCACCTTTACAGACGACAGCAAGGAATAATCAATGGCTAATTATCTATACCTAAAACTAATAAGTTTGCGGTGATTTAATGAATTTAGCGTTAATCAGTAAAAAATAAAAACAATAATTTTTGTTGCGACCACTGAGTCTGATATAGTAAAGCCTCACTCCTGACATCTTCCGGCAGTGACATCACGGTGCGGTAAGCCTCAGCGCCATTCTCCCGCTTTACAAGCAAAATCAATGGGAACTACTAGACAGATCTGCAATCAACAACAATTATTGAAGATTTCCAGAGGACTTCACCATTGAAATTCACCAGAGCTATAGTGAAACTGACAATGCACACGTGCATGGCAGTTGGATGTTTGAATACATCAGGTAAAAAGTGAAAAAAATGAATAATTTCACCTTTCTGATTCCTGATCCTCCATAGACGGTTCATTCGTTGGATTGCCAACTTGAAGAGGGAGGATTTGCCATCCGAACTTCTGGCCAGAGAAAAATACGTAATATGTAGCCAAGATTTGGAAGAAGAATGATTTCAAGATGACTTGGATAATAGCGCGTTGTGACAAGCGCCAGATACAGCACTGGGACTTGATCAACAGCTGATACCGCACCGTGAACGTCCACAAACCAGTAGGGTGGCAGTAGTGTTTTTTGACAAACATGGATGTCTCCAGTGAAGCACATTCAAATGAAAATTACTCTTAATTAAAAACACTTATCATTTATTTAACAGTATGGAATAATTTCATATTTAAAGTACTTTCAGAAGTTTGAATTCTGAATATGATTTTTCCTTTAAACCACTCAACCAGGTTTACCTCCATATAAATACATCAGTGAGCAGCACACAGCTGGTGATGCTCCTGCAACATCAGACACATTCAGTCACTTCTATTAGATTACTGCTCAGACAGCAACATGGATGAAATTCACCCGAGTCACATTTTCTGTGTAGATATTTTAGCTACGAGTCTTCATGAGGTGAGCTGAGGGGATAAGCAGGAACCAGGCAGCATTCAGACCGGTTTTAACTCCCATAACAACAGAAAGCTGCAGTAGCTTCACATCATGTGTCACGGATCATGATGCATAGATGTAACATAACTTCTCTCATAGTTTGCAATTTGTTATTTCATATTATTTAGTCTGTTTACCTGTTGTCTGGTTCGCTACCGTCACACCTGAAGGATTGCCTGCTAGACCTTTTCCCTGGGTTTCCTGTTATGTCCATATTCATGGTGAGCAGAATGACCCTCAAGCTGAAACATGTCTGCTTTTTAAGGGAGGCTTTATACCTTCAAGGCCTCCTTTGAAAAAAGCCCCTCGATGATTTATTGTGATGGTGGCTGCAATAGGTCCAAAAATACAAATGAAATAAATGAAAAATGGAGGTTTTGTTGAGAGTAATTCTGCTTCGTCTTTCCTGCTGGCTTCCATCTGCACATGCTGCTGTTCTTTAACCAACATTAAAAAAAGAGCTTAGTTTAGGTAAGAATGGGAACTGTCCTATGATTGGCGCAGGAATCAGGAAGTTAACAAACAGTAAAGTTTCACATCATAGCTCTACTTTCTGTTAAAACAAGGTTTGCAGTTAAATTGTTGGCGTATTGTATGTTAGGTTTATTCTTTATACATCATGGGCATTGTTATTCTGTTAGTCAGATTAGACAGAGCAGAAGGCCTTCCTTCACATGGTGGATGTCACTGTGCGTACTGTATGGAGGTCATCTAATCAGGACAGCCTTCGTGTCTTTAGAAAAACACAGGATATGGGCACATCTTGGAGCTGGACTGATAAAGAACAACTATCTGGAATCCTTGGGCAAAGAGGCAAGATGCATAAAGGTCAGGGCATGGACCTGATACAGACAGCTAATCATCTGATGCAAAACATGGACTCATGAGGTTTAAGAAGGAGGAGATTACCTTGTTTAGGGCTCAATCTTTGCCGGACATTTTTTTGCCAGACGTTTTTTAGATTTTAGATTTAGATTATAACAGCCATGTTTTTGGACTGTGGGAGTACCCAGAGAGAACCCACGCATGCACAGGGAGAACATGCAAACTCCATGCAGAAAGACCCTGGGCCAGGAATCAAACCCGGAGCCCCCTTACTGCAACCCGGAACCTTCTTGCTGCAAGGCGGTAGTGCTACCAACTCTGTCACTGAACAGCCCTCTGCTCGTCATTGAATAAAAGTAAACAATGATGAGTCCTGTCAAAGGACATTTAAAGAAAGTTCGCATCAGTTGAAAACATAAGACCTCATTTAACTTTAAATGGACAAGAGAACATGAATTTATGACAAAAAGTCGTCGAGACTAATTCCATGGCTTCTGCACACTATGTCAATGCGATCTCGACGTTAGCAATAGGGAGGAAAGCTGCAATTGAACGGCATACGAGTACGGATTAACATAAAAGTAATAAAATGCGGGAAGGTAACTCTCCTTCGCTTTTTTCACGAATTTCCGTCTCCAAAATAACTGCGGTGCTGCATGATGGACCACACTGAAGCTGTACTTCTTAAACAGTTGAATGTGTGTGTGTTTATTTAATTTTTTTACAATCTCTTTTTTTTAATATAAAATCTAATTTTTATTATGTATGTTACCTGTTAAATGTTTTTTTTTTTTTTACTTTTAAGTCCACACATGTTATGCTTTGTGGCATTCTGCACTTAATCAGATACAGCTCAGTGGTCCCTTTTACACATCTTAATGTATTGAATTAATACAAAAACTGTGAACCAATACTTTTTGACATTTTATTTAAAAAAATCCTAGTCAGCTAAACAAGCATCCTCTTTGAACTCCTCGAAATTGTACTATAAATGAGAGTATACCAGATTCGTATGTACACCTAAGTAATTTAATTATATGCCGCATAATGTCCTCCTTTTTGGTGCTATAGAAAATGTCCCCCTAGGGTTATGGGGAAGATGAGGAACAAGATGTTTGTACCGAGGAACATGTAACTACCTTTCTGTGCCAATTCTTAGTCACCCAGGTCATGAAACAATAAGCAGGCTTAAATCTGAGGCACAGGATCCCATCCAAGAGTCTTTGCCCTTTCTGCCAACTCAAACTGGTATCGATTTTTTGAGGTTCTACTTTTAAGGCCAGGCTTAAAACTTTCCTTTTTAATGAAGCTTATAGTTAGAGTGGCTCAGGTTATCCTGAGCTATCTCTATAGTTATGCTGCTATAGGCTTAGACTGCTGGAGGACATAGGGACCCAATTTCATCTTTCTGCTTTATTGTATCTATTCTCCTCTCTGCAGAATCTGTTAGTTCAATCTCTAACGCTCTGCTCTCTCTGCTTTTCTCATAGTTGACTTCATCTGGTCTGTTCCTGTTTGACTGTGACTCCATCCTGGAGAGAAATATCAGCTGTCCTGTTTCTCTGACTGTGACTGGCTGGATGTGCTCTCTTCATCCACTGACATGGGGAGCTAGCTCTGAGGTCATCTGCCTTGCTGTGTGTTTCCTGGACGGGGCCGCCTTTACCAGTGGCTTTTTGTATCTCTGCTTTTTTCTCCTTGATCCCCATCCTCGGCAGAGGTCCACTCACTCTGAGCCTGGTTCTGCTTGAGGTTCTTCCTCTCCACTGTCACTACAAGCATGCTTAGTGTGAAAGATTGCCTTTGAGTCAACAAGTCGATGCAATCAACTGATTTTCCTTTGATAGAAAACTTTGAATCAATCTGACTGGATGATCTGGTGAACTATAAAGTACCTTGAAATGACATGTGTTGTGAATTGGCGCTATAGAAATAAACTGAACTGAATTGAATTTAATAGAGACTCCTGGATAGATCTGCAGATCAAAACCTTGATCTGCAGATCTATGTTGTTGGTGCAAGAGTGTGAGTGTGTTTCCCATGTGAGCCGACAGGACTAACAAAGACTCCTGGATTGGTGTGGAAATGTTTTCAGAAACACTGAAAAAGTCTGGTTGCCTCAGATTTGATATAAACACCTTCCTACAGAGCAAGAATATACAGATGAACTGATATATACTTAAACTAGTCCTACCATGACGTCTCGGAATCAGAAATTTTGATTCTTTCTTTTGACAGAGTTTCCCAGTAAGGTCAGATGTTTCAAGGGAAACTTATCAATGAATATCTTATGGAAATCAAAGCTGTTTTGTCAAGAAACCTCAGGAGATAAAAAAAGGTAAAATCCAAGAAACACGGACTTCAAATTGCAGGATTTCTATTACAATGAATGAATAGTTTACATTACATTGTCCAATCATATACGCCCATTTATAATCACTGAGAGCATTTGCAGGGTCTCCTCACAGCAGGGCAAGATGGCAGGAAGCAGACAGCAGGCCCAAAAAATTAATATTGATCCTTTTTTGATGGACGCCGCTGCTAGGCCACATTAATATACATTAATCCCATCATTCCAAACGATCGATCATAGCATCTGGATTTTTCAAACTACTTCACCAAAGACAACTGGATTTGCTTAAAAACCACAGTTCATTAAGATAATTACATCTATATTTATACGTGTGCATATCTTACCTCCTTTTCTCATTAGATCAGTTGCTAGGCTGCATATATTAATTTAGGGTATAAAAAAGAAAAACAATTGAACATTAATTGCTCAACATTATGCTGCAAATAGAGCTTCTCTTCACTCAGTGTGCTCATCCATTGTAGAAAGTAACTCCTGCAAATATCCTGATGCCAAGGAACAACAATTAAAAAGTTGTAACCATTCTAAAATGCATAGGAGGAGTTGTTGTGAACTGAACATGCTCCTTGGAGCTCCTTTGCACCACAGTGGAGGAGAGAGCAGCACAGCTGGAGCAAATTTCCATTGGAAGGGAGGACTGATTACTATTACTGAGTACTAGCTGGACCTACTAATTCGTTTTTTTATTATGCTTTAAAAAGGAAATATACATAATGTAACAGGGGCTGACAGGCTGGTGTAGGTACCAGATCTGCTCGGGGCCCCTCCCTTTCTTATTACGTCATCAGATACGGCAACTCCACTCGGACAAACTGTATTGCTCCCGTTTCTTAAGGATCAGATCTCTTCTGGAGTCTCAACATCTTACCTTTATTTGCTATTATTTTACATTTCGTTGGTGACCTAAAGTAACGGAAAGTAGAAAACAATCATTGTCAGTCTTGAAGGAAAGTACTGCCTTCTAAGTTAGTTCTGCTCTCTCTGCTTTTTCTCATAGTAGCTTCATCTGGTCTGTGCTGCTTCCATCAACATCTTTGTTTATAGATGAGATCGGCCTGTTTTTCCAGTGTAGTCCTGTTTCTCTGACTGTGACTGGATGGATGTGCTCTCTTCATCCTCTGACATGGGAGCTGGCTCGGAGCTCGCCTGCCTGGCTGAGTGTTTCCTGGATGGGGCCGCGTATTACAGCTGCTTTTTGTATCTCTGCTTCTGTATCCTTGAACCCCAGTCGCCCTCAGCAGATGGCCGCTCACACTGAGCCTGGTTCTGCTGGAGCTTTCTTCCTGTTAAAGGGAGTTTTTCCTCTCCACTGTCGCTACAAGCATACTTAGTGTGAGACATTGTATTTGAGTCAGAGTCGATGCAATCAACTGGTTTTCCTTAGATAGAAAACTTTGAATCAATCTGACTGGATGACCTGGTGAACTGTAAAGTGCCTTGAGATGACATGTGTTGTGAATTGGCGCTATAGAAATAAACTGAATTGAATTGAATTGAATTATGATTGAGCTCTGCCATTTAACAAGGAGACAAAAAAAGTCTCAGCTTTATTTTATTTTTTTTTATTAAAATCTAAGGGCAGAGGGGGACAAATGGAATAATTTAATAAATGACTTTAATAGAGATTTTAGACAAACAAAACAGTTATTCTACTTGTAAAATACTAAAAGTTGTTTTTGACACAAAGTTAAAAAAGTATAATTCGATGCAATCAACTATTGTTGTGCTGTTTGGGTCTGGAGAATGTGCGTCAGTTCTTCACCAAGCCCCATGAGGAGAACTGGATGTATGTCAGTGTCTGTCATGGATGAAAGCAGAGAATGCAGCCTTCTCACCTCTTTCCACAGAGTCTGGAATTCACAGAAACCGTTAAGTCTTTTCTCAGAGTCGTTAGCACTTATCAGACGTGCGTTTAATAATACTAGATGAGCTTCTAGTGTTACTTTTATATCTCGTCTGTCGGCTCTCAGAAAGCAGCTGTGACTGTTGAATATATTCATGCACATTTTAAAAGAATTAAAAAAAACAACAATAATAGATATCCTTCTGTAAATTTCGTAAAATTTTCAGGTTGTTGATTTCAATGATCAAATTTTTTTTGTTTGTATTTTATTGTGTGTTTTTTTTTTTTACAGCAGAGTATTAGGACCAGTCTAGAGATTTGTTTTTAAACACGAGAATAAAGTGATAACATTATGAGAATAATGTTGCAACATTATAAAATCCTAATATTATGAGAATAAAGTCATAATGTAATGAAAATAAGGTCCAAATTAACTGTAATAGATGGCAGTGGCTGCATAATGTGGAAGAGACTCATCATATTTTGTGTTTGGTTTGTCTGAAAGCAGTCCGAAAAAATGTCACACCTAGAGACTATTTTAAGAAAGACAATCCCTTTGTGAATGTTGGCTTTTCAAACTGGCATAAAGCAACTGACATTTACTTTGTTGTGAACTTAATTAATAGCGCGTATTATCAACTGATCAATGATTAATGTGATTAATGATGTCTGTGTGTTACAGATCCTGGTTGCGTGCGTGTAAGTGTATATGACAATAAAGTAGTGAATATTTTTTTTATTGTATTTTAAATCGGCCTATAGCCTCAATGGTCTTCTGTCCAAAATAAACAAAAAAAAAATGTTCACAGCATCTTGTTCAAAATGACTTCCATCTGCCCTTTAATATTATGACTTTATTCTCAATATTATGACTTTATTGTCATAATATTTCAACTATATAATGTTATAAATGTATTCTTATAATACTATTGATCTCCTTTTAAGGAGATTTTCTATTTAAAAAAGAAAATCTCTAGCCTAGCCCTATTACACCGCCATAGTTTTTTATATTTTTTATTAAAAGCATGACTTTATTGTAATGTTTGTGCTGTGAACCCCATGAAGAATAGTCTGTGTTAAACCTTTCTATTTCAGGCCTGTGAAAAGCCTGGAGTATTTTAGCTGACTAAAGACCATCCTCCCATCAGGAAGGAGACAGAAACAATCCTCTATCTGCTGCTGTCAGCCTCTTCAGATCCAGTTCTGAGCACCAACATGCTGCTGTCTGCAGCAGATTGGCCCTTGGTGATGAAAGATTTTACGCACGGTTATTTGGAAAAAAAATCATCAACAATCTGACCCACTCACAGTGTAGACCTAGATCCAGCAGATATGCTGGGACCTGCAATGCACTGAGGGATGTGTTCCTAAATGTTTCCACGACCCGAAATATGCAAAGAATTATCAACTCAGCTGAAAAGAAGAGAATCAATGGGTTCTTACTGAAAACGCCTTGAAATGTGGATCACAGAGTAGAAAATACTGATATTTAAAAATGATTACTTTCATGGTTCTTGTTTTTTGAAGCGAAGGTTGAATAAAAAAGGTTTTATGGCTTTTTTATTCATATCCAGTCATAGCCAGTCTTCTTTATAATTTCTACCTTCCTTTACTTCACATCTTCTCTTTGCCCTCATGGTGTTGTTCTGTCTGAGTCCAGCGAGTTGGTTTACAGGTAAACAGTCTTTAAGGTGGATGGGATGAAAATGTGCAGCGTGTCGTAATGTAATCTGATCAGTCGGTTTTATGAAAAGAGAAGTTTGTCTTTTTTATTGACTTTTATATAATTTGCTGAGAAGTTAATCCCTTCACGCTATCAATGCAACACCAGCCCCTTTACAGGAGAACAGAAGACCTCGCCTATTCAGCCTGGCCCACATTTCCCTTTAACGGCCCCCTTTCAGAGACATAGACAGGTATGGGGCATTGCAGGCTAACCAAAGAACCCAAACGACCCTCATTCCAAAGAAGCGGACCAGATCATCCATTTAAATTTTTATGTTTTCTAAGCCAAAACAAGGCTTTGTTGGGCTACTGCATTCTACACACTACACTATTTCCAACATTTTGAATTGAAAAACCTTCCTGGATGGGAAGCAAAATGTCTTCACACTTGAACAAAAAGTCCAGTGGATTGTTTTTTAATCTTTTTGGATTTACTCAGAATGGTGTTCATCCTGCAAAGTTTCCACAGACTGGATCACGATGGAGACAGAAAACATCCTCTTTGTTTCTGAGACGTAATGAACGACAGGGAAGGATTTTTTTGGTGATCAAATTCTTTTAGCTGACCAGCAAATAGACAAAGAAAACTCGGGGCCATTTTGTTTCCTATTAGAGCTCCAAAAATGTTAAGATATAATATAATATAATAACATATAATAAAATATTTCTTTATTAAAACAAGGGCAGCTATCTTGATCAAAAAGAAGGCTGATGGCAAATTAGTCTGAAGAAAAGCTTCCAGTTAGTTCAAACCTCGCCTCTTGTAAATGTTTGTGTGATTGAAAATTATATTTTACTATAATCAAAAATGCATATTTTCTGAGCCTGCCCCAGTAGCCCTGCACTGAGGAATCCAGGCATGGAGAAGGTGACACTTGGAGCCACATGTTCGAAAATCACTGAGATTTGATTTCCAGCTGCTTTAGCCAGTAAATAAGAAACAAAATCCGTGTTTCAACCCTCTTTACTACAGAGCAGAGGCGGATTTAGGAAATTTGGGGCCCTAGGCAAAAGACAGGCAGGGGGCCCTCTGAATTGAGAAGACAACACATAAAACAGACCCATTATACAGATAGAGAAATATCAATAGAATAGACATACATTATTTGTTCTAGGTTTTGACCCTCTCTTCTTGTCCCTTTTCTTGTTGTTTTCTTCTCTATGTTTTGTACTCAGCTGACTTTTCATGCTGTCTCTAAAGGAATGAAAGATTTTTTCCAAGCACTAAACTCACTGATTGCTCCTTCCTGTGTTTCCAAAATGACGACGGCTAAATTAAATAACCCAGTCCTTCTTTTTACTGTAGACAAGCCATGATCTGCTTATCTGTTCTCCATTTTTCATTTGGATGAAATAATAGCTGCATGAATCATGACAGAAGACAAGATAGAGGAGAGCAGGAGGCGGGGTTACCAATCTACTTGCTCTGGAGTGCAGAGTTCGCTGCTTTTTTAGATGTTGTCTCTGGAAAGTCACCAGTAGCAGAAAAAAGTCTCTAGATTTGGCGCCTAGACATTTTTTAAAATAAAAGGGGTCTAGAGGGGTCTGAAAAGTTGTTAAATATAGCGACAAAAGCGCTAATTTGGCAACACTGCTTTTTGCATTGTTCATTTCAAATTGTTTTCTGCTGTCTGTTTGGACCTTTCTGAACATGTGCAGCAAATGGACTGATCCTATATGGTGGTGGACACTGAAGGGGTGGGGGGTGGTGTGTGTGTGTGTGTGTGTGTGTGTGTGGGGGTCTGAGACACACTTAATATTATAAGCGTTCTGATGGCATTTTAGCTAAATGATTGTAATCAAAAACATAACTAATGTGCACAAATAAGGAATAGTAAGTAGCAACTGCCTAGGACTCCAAGTATTGCCTAATGGTAAATCCCTCCCTGCTCAGTAGAGTGTGGTAAAGGCGACATTTCCTTGGGACACTTTTGACCCCTTTTGCCTCCTTCAAATGGCAAAAACTGCTCAGACTCCTGTTTTTCTAAGCATCCTTTGGAGAGCATGGAGGGTTCAAAGGTTACGTAGAAGGGAGGAGCCTTGGAGGATTCAATTGGCGCTAAATGAGCGTGTGTGAAGCTGTGTGAGCGTAATGGGATTTCCAGTCAGGGAATCAATATCCCAGCCGGGCTGCAATAAGATCAGTGTCTATGAGTGCATCAACAGCAGTCAATGATGTGCTATAGATTTTACCTCATGAAACTATAATTCTGTTTACTGCATCCATCTCTCTCTCTGCTGTTGATCTATCACTGCACACCTCTACTGCTCGTTAATGTGCAAGAGTTGGATGCAGGTTTGAAGCCTAGCACCAATCTGCAGTTAATACAAATACGGCCACTTTCCTTCTGTTCCTGCTTTTTAAAAGCAGAGTTAGAGAAAAATGATCAGCAGCAGGGAGTGGATTCAGGTTCAAACTACTGTCTGGGAACTCACACCATCTATCAGATGCTGTAGGAGAGCCAGAGAAAAGTAGCAGAAATGGAAGTTCTTATAACTACCTTTTAAGGAATAAATTTAGCTCAAGGAAATAAAACCTGCAGTAAAATGGGATTGTGTCCTCAAATTAATGCAATAAAAGTGCTGCTCCTTTTTAACTCTCTCTGTTTCTTTGTTAAAAGCATAAACTCTGTAAAAAATGCTTCAGTTAGACTTGGGCCGATAGTCATAACTAACACAGATAGTGTGGCCATTAAAATTTTGCCCACTTTCTTCAATGGGTCCCTGGCTGCTCCCCTTCAATTCAAACATTAATATTTGTACTAAAATATTCTTTCTGTCCTGATTAGTAGACATTAACATCTAAAGAGAAGCGTCATTTCCTGGTCAGAGCAGGGCTTGAAAACAAAATTACTTTTCGTTTGTTCTGTTCCGAATGGTTTAGGTATGTTTAACGTTTTCGTTATTGCGTTCCGGCACCAACGGGTTCGTAACGCAAAATATCACTGATTCTTACTGTTCCGGCAGTGATTTGAAGCTACTTTAAATTAGAAATGTTTCCTAATCGGGTTTTGTAAAAGCCAAAATAAATAGCAGCATTCAATCTGTAACAACCATGCTAACCAGCTAACAGAAAGTCCAGTTGGCTACAGCTGATGTTGGCAATTTAGCTCACATGAACAGTGTAGATGCTAATTTGTTTTTCATAGCTAGAAATGTCTAATAGAGAGATATATTTGCAACCTTTATAGTGAATTACTAAGTTACTTTATTATTGTGGACTCGGTTAATTCAGCTCAGTTACCTTTGTTATGTTTGATGATAGCTCAGTTGCGTCTCAGCCTGGTGAAATGAAAGCATAGCTTTTTCCCCACTGACATTGGCTATACTTTTGTGAAATTTTAGAAAAATATATAGAGAACGAAAAAAAAAAATGTTATTAACAGGTTTTTTGGATTTCAGATTAACTTTTCTGATCCAAAACAGTTGAAGACCATTTCTTTTGTTTCTTTTTCCGTTCCTAGTAAAATTCCGGGCTCCAATTCGGAACCCTGGGTCAGACCCTGTAATTCAGTGAAAGGGTGGAGGCAGATTAAAAAAAATACACACCCAGGAGAAAGAGGGGGTCACTCCAGTGCCTGGAAGTTGAAGGGGATGTTGCTGGGAGTTGCAGGGAAGTTGGCTGCCATTCGGCTGGCATTTGACTGGGAAAGGCCATTTTTAATTGGCTGCTACTGTATTATGAGTCAAAACTTATGTTAGCTGCAACTATCCTGATGTTAAAAAAGAACCAACCTTGGTGTCCATGATAAGACAAGCTGCAGATACTAATAGAGGAAGAATCCAGCTGGATGATACAAGGATCTATGTACTTTAGGAAAAAATTAGGAGCATCACCTAAGTTCTTTAAACACCATGGGGAGTGGCAGCCTAGTGGTTAGGGCATTGAGCGTGGAATCCTGAGGTTCTGAGTTTGAACCCCACTCCCACAGACTGCCACTCTGGGTACATGAGCAAAAACCCTTAACCCCCCGATTTCTCTTTGGCACACAATGGCATCCCACTGCACCCAGGTTAAAGACTCCCCATCGCCCACTGGGGATGGGTTAAATGCAGAGAGTTAATTTCATTGCTCTGTACTTTTGACAGTGTAATTAAAAATAAAAAGCTGAGTAAAAAAAAAAAATGAAAAAATGAATATGTTACCATGGTAAAGTCCTAGACACAAATGATTAGCATGTTCAAATAAAATTATGATTGAAACTGTTTCTATTATTAATAGGTTCTTAGAAACTTTGATGTTGTAGCAGAAGTGGTTGAAACACAGCAGGGATTCTTTTACTGAGATCTTTAAAGCTTTCGTTCCTGTTTGCACTTTAAAAACTGGGAAGAGGAGGAAGTTTGAAGATGTTTTACGTCAGAAAAAGAACTATCTCTTTCTCCATCAGTAACCCAGTGGTTTGCAGCTAAATGAACTTTTAACATGATGGTCTTTGAAACACAGTTTTTCTACCATATTCTGAATTTCTTAAGACCTTTTTTGCACTGTGCAGTTTTAGCAGACTGTCCCACACTATGCAACGAGGATCTAGTAAACTTTGGCACAACATCTAGTTTGATGTGTGCACTTTGTATGAAAACCTTTTCCCACTAAATCAGCTACAGCTTTTCAGCAACCAGCAGCTTCATCAGGACACATAAAAGGTGCCGAAGGCAACGTACGGTTTGGAGGAGGAAGGTGGAAATGATTGCTTCCCCAAAGACAGAGCATCCAGATATGATCTGTGTGTAGTGCTGTTTATCAGCTTCCTCACAATTCAGTCTTAGGAGTTCAAAACGTCCTAAAAGATCAACTTCTTACAAAAATCTAAGTATAAATCTCAGAACAAATAGTTTAGCCAAACATTTTATTGAAAATTATCTTTAAAATACTTTTTTGTAAGCCTATGGGAGCAAAACATTGGTTGATGATCAGAGTGGTTTGTTTAATAAACCATATAATCTAGAATATAGTTTGGTTATCGATGGTTCAACTAGATCATAGTTGGCTTATAGATAACATATCTAGAATAAAGTTGGGTTATAGATTAATTAACTAGATTGTAGATTGGTTATAGATAGTATAACTGGATTATATTTGGATTACAGGTAGAATAACTGGATTATAGTTGGGTTATAGATAATATAACAAAATTATATTTGGGTTATAGAAAGGAAAACTATATTATTGTTGGGTGATATATTGTATAACTAGATTATAGTCGGGCTAGAGATGTAATAACTAGGTTATAGTTGGGTTAAATAAAATATCTAGATTATAGTTGGGTTATAGATAGTATAACTAGATTATAGTTGCTTTATCGATAGAAAAATGACTTTATAGTTGGATTATCGATAGAATAAATAGATTATAGTTGGGTTATAGATAGAATAAGTAGATTTTATTTGGGTTATAGATAGTATAACTAGATTATAGTCAGGTCATAGATGGAATAACTCGGTTATAGTGTTACAGATCTGCTTTTTGTCCTGACATTCTTCTGCTGCCTTATTGATCAGAACCAACTTTTTCAAAATCACAAGAAATCCACCAAATGAAAATAAATAAATGTAGGAAGGCAAAACAAAAGCTACGAACAAAACCTCCAAGCTCAAATAATTCAAGATACCATCAAGAATTTCTATTCTGTCCAACAAACTCCACCGAACTTAGAATCAATAATTCATCCCTGCTGGGCTGCAGAGGGTAAGATAGAAATAAATAAATCTGAATCTTCTCCTTTTCTTCTTTCTCTGGGGTAAAGATGTGGATAAATCGCACTGACCTGAAATAAAACTATTTCAATATTTCAGCCTGGACAAACAGGGACCTCAGTTTCACAAAGAATCTCAGATCAGTGAGGAACGTAGAACCCCTGCAGCGTTCTGCTGGAGCCCAGAAGGAAAAAGAACTGGCCTGAAACACACTACTTTTATTTCTGATCATTTTGTTTCATTGCAAATCTCTCTTTCTCTCTCTATCTCTCTAACAGACAATAGAGGTCGGTCTCTTCAGAACTGGCCTCTTATTCTTTCCTCCTGTTATATATATATATATATATATATATATATCACACCATGAAAGGTTAAAAAAAAGCCAACAAACAGGGAGAAAGGTCAGCACTGGTACTGTTACCAACCAGTGTTATCTGGAACAGAGAAAAGAGAGTAAATATATGTTTTGGAGAGAGAGCAACAGACCAATAAACCAACCAGGTTTTTAAAAGCTAAGAATGCATCATGTTAAGTTATGTTGAGTTTAGCTCTGATGAGTTTCTCTCTGTCTATTTAAGCTGAAAAGCGTATTATGGAAATCAAACATTGGGGCATTTCGGCGGCTGACATGTTTGGCCCCTAATAGATGGAGCAGACATGGAGCTGGGTGCTAACCATGTAATTGATGAATTACACAGACATCAGCATCTAACCTGTTGTTGCTCTGCTAGTAGGAGAATTTAAACAGCATCTAATGTGTGGCAGGTGGACGGCTAATTAGCAAATATTGTGAAAGGATGAATCCAGTTTTCATCCTGATGGGATTCAATTAGACCTCCAAACCAAAGAAGACAACATGGCCTGGATTTTTATCTGTACATAAAACGACCTCAAGGGAGGAGAACATATCATACAGCCTTTTTTTATAAAAACAATAAACTATTTGTAAACAAAAAACACTAACTCCACTTTATAAATCTAATCTGACATGCTGGGATTGCCAAACCCATGGCCACACCTTAACAGTTGGTACTATACATGCACCTTTATTCAGTAATCCAAACACATACTTTAGTTTGCAATAAAACTTTATTCTTAGTTCAAATAAGCGTTTTCTATTTGTAAGCGCGCACATTTAGTTCACTGTACCACTCATTCATATTTCTTTGTGTGTGTGTTTTTTTTTTAAACTAATCTGTTTCTGACCTTTCATGGAGTTTGGAGGAGGAGTTTGGTCAGATAAAAGGTGTCAGCCATGGCTCAGATCTGAAGTATAACTAGATTATAGATGGGTATAGATAGTATAACTAGATTAAAGTTTGGTTTAAGATAGTACAGCTAGATTATAGTTGAGTTATAGATAGTATAGCTAGATTAGGATTGGGTTTAAGATAGTATATTTAGATTATAGTTGGGTTAAAGATAGTATA
>JAGKQL010000005.1:8922817-8942024 GCA_018398635.1 Cyprinodon brontotheroides | reverse complement strand
ACTTTGGAATTTCTCTGCCCTCTGAATCTGCTGGGAGTTAATTTGCCGTCTCTGAGAAGGACTTCCTCTCTACCATAGGGTTAGGTCATTTTTCTCGTCCATAGCGCAGGATCATTGAAATCAACAGCGTGATCCGTCTCTGTGCCACTATGCTCAGACTCTCCTATCAGGCAGCAAGCCCGTCCACCTCTCTGTTATCAGAAGGGATTGCTCTCTGTCTCCTCCTCAAACACATGCTGTCTCACCCCACCCCCACTAGCTAGCGGATGCTATACTTTAAAATCCCATTGATAAACGTGTAGTGCTTCTTACAGTGGCTCTGAATGGGCATCAATCTTCTGCAATTCCATTCATAAACGTCATCCTAAATTTATTTTTAATATTTACTCCTAAAATCCCTCAAGCTTTTGGTGTCATCTTCCCTTTTTCTCTTTTTTTCTGTTTTGAAAACTTTTGAAAACCTGATGATCTTAGTTTGCAGTGAAACAAACTTTAAAGGTTGCAGCCCGCCGTAGTCCTGGTCAAACCATTTTATCCATCCATCTTTTTCTGCTTCACCGGGGTCGGGTCGCAGGCTGTCGTGGGTAGCAGCTTCAGTAGGGAGGCCACTTTGGCCAGCTGGGGAGGTTTGCCTGCAGCAATTCAGCAGCTTTTTTTTTTCCTTTATGCGAAACTGAGCCTTTAAAGAAACTTTAATATTTGGATTAAAGCGCAAAAATCAACATAAATGTTATTTTTTAGAGGAAAACATTACTTAGTTTATTTAATATTTTAAATGATATTATGAACCCACTACTGCCAGGGAGGAAAATATTCAGACCAGTTCCTGCTGTTTATCAACTCACAGGATCATAGTCTAGGCTGTATGAGAACTGATGAACCGGAAACTTCTGTAAACTCTGAACCAAAGAGGCACAGAAGCAATTCTAGAAAAAGGCATTATGAACCCAACTGTTTCAATAAATGGTTAGACTCTGGACTTTTTATAATCTGTCATCCATTGTTGAAGCTGATTACAGCAACGCTATCATGCTGCGGTGCATCCCAGCTTCACACTGCTTTGCTCAATAGGAATGAATATTTAAACTAAACGTAGCCAAGAAAACCAGCTGGGAATCTATCAGGTTTGACTGATGCAATAACCAGAACCCTGCCTGCAGCAACGGGCTTCAAGGCTCATGCACACCGTTTAATTTCCTGCCGTGTCTCCGAGCTTTCAGTAAAACGTAAAAGTGGTCCAACACTCAGTCGTCTCTGAGGTGCTCACTCAGTAGAGGCTACATCCATAACTAAGATAGAGAAGAGAACATTGGCGCAGAAACACCACAGCGTGCCAGGAGTTTATAGATCTAATCAGTGCAGGAAAAAGCATAACACTGGTGGTCTGCAGATGCTCGCCAGACTGGCCTAAATCCTGCTGTTACACAGAGCTGAGAAAAAGTATTCACACCTCTTCAACTTTGCTCACATCATGGATGGGATAATGTTTCTTCTTTGAATTTTCATATTGATCCACCTTGGCTCTGATACCTTGAATTAAATCTAGTGTTTAGTAAACAGAGTGGTTTGAACATCAGAAAACCAAGAATGGAACAGAAAGGTGAGAAGAATAAACCAGAATCAAGTTAGATCAATTCTATCTGGGTCATGGCTTCAGTCAGAGGAAACCAGCTTTGGCTCAGTTTTTCTCCATTTTAATGTTTGTTTCAGTCTTGATCAGACTGCTTGTTTACTTTGGACAGAGTTTTAGATGCTAAGGAACTAAAAGCTTCCCTCCTGTTCACTGGGCAACGCGCCTGCGAAGGAAGGGAAGGAAGGAAGGAAGGAAGAAAAGGAAGGAAGGAAGGAAGGGAAGGAAGAAGGAAGAAGGAAGGAAGGCACAGTAAGATTAGTGATAAAGCACTACTTCAATGTAGAATATCATTAATCATCAGACTATAATAACAACTCAATCAAACATAATATGTTTACGAAATAGATTTTGTTTTTTTCTTCTTTTCTTTAAGCTGGAGTTCCTCAAAGATGGTAGAAGTTGAATTTGGTCTTTGGTTTTTGTGATGGAGGGTTTGGATGCCTCACAGGGCCGTGGCAGATAGAAACCGTCCTGCTAGAGAGCTGCTGCCTGGAATTCCAACCTAGAGTCTGCAAAGGCATTTTTATATCAAGCTGCTCCTACTTAAATTTCAGGAGGAGCAACGCTTGACCAATCGAGCACAGAATGCTCTACCGATTGAAATTACTACCAGAGCCCCGTGAGCATTGATCTCAATTTCTCCAGGTTTGAGTAAACAGCACCTTATACGCCTACAAATCAAGTAATTAACACTTAAAACAGAGCTGAGCTTCAGCGGATCGAGGTTGGATGTCGCATTTAATATGAGCCTGAAGCCAAACTGCAAGGAGAGCAGTGGAATAAAGGTGAAGAGAGGAGAGAGAAACGATGATTGGAGCTGTGCTGACTAGTTTCAGGGTGAGAGAGGTGCCCTCTGAAATACCAATGAGACACCAGACAGTGCCAGGAGCTGAGGACTCTGTCCCTGTCCTTCCTTTCCTCTGATAGAACAGTGTCTGGTGCCACCAACACTGCAACATCTCCTCCATTTTCTCTTGCTTTCTTTCAGTCATTTTCTCTCACTGTTTTGTTCATTTGATGTTTTTTTCTCTGCTTTAACTGCTCTCTGTCCGACTTTTCTGTTGCCGTGTCCCCAATTAAAGAGAGAGGACATGTCAGTGGCATTCTCTCTGTCAGACTGCTCGAGGCAAGCTTCTCCTTCAGGAATATTGTTATAAAGCTAAAGGTGGAGGAAGGTGGATGTTTAACACAAACACAGACAGTACAGAAAGATTTTAATACAGCCGGACTAGACCCTTGTGTGTTTCAAGTTGATCTGCCTACAGGAAGGAGGTGGAGCTGTTCAGAAATGTGATAGTATAGAAGCTATATTATTTGAGGCCATTTCCCGCTGTGTAAACATGTTGGTTCAGGAAAAAGGCCTTAAACATATACGCAGAGAATGTCATCTCAAGAGAGTCAAATTGATTGAAAGTTTTCTATCTAAGGAAAGCCAGTTGATTGCATCGACTCATTGTCTCCAAGTCATCCTACACTCCAAGCATGCATGTAGTGACAGTGGAGAGTAAAACTCCCTTTTAACAGGAAGAAACCTCCAGCAGAACTAGACTCAGAGTAAGCAGCCTGGCCGTCTGCTGAGGCCGACTGGGGTTCAAGGAGACAGAAGCAGAGACACAGAAAGAAGCAGAGCTACAAAAGGTAACTGTCAACCAGCTCCTGTTTAGGAAACACACAGCCAGGCAGACGGGCTCTGAGCCAGTTCAAAGGTCAGAGGATGAAGAGAGCACATCCAGTAAGTCACAGTCAGAGAAACAGGTCTACACTGAAAAACAGGCCATTCTGGTGGTAAAAATACCAATACCACTGGCAGATCATCTTATTTACCTGCTCAAACTAATGGTACATATACTTATTTTAAGACATTTTTACTAATTTTTAAGATCATAAAACAGGTCAGTTCAGTCCATACTGGCTGGGAAAAAACACTTAAAGACTGAAATGTCTGATCATACAAACTTCATGTTTATATAGTTCAGCATCAGAGATGGAGTTAAAATCTGATTTGAAGTGTTTCAAAAGGAGATGATGATAAACCCCTCCTCCCAACTATACGGCAGTGGAAGGAGACTTTTAAATGAAGACTTTTCTCATTTGGTTAGAGTTTCGAATCAAACAAGTTACAGTAGGTAGCCATTCAAAATTTCCCCCCTTCCTTGATGGATATATATATATATATATATATATATATATATATATATATATATATATATATATATACAATACACAAATAATGGATGTCTATTCTATTAAAATTTCTGTATCTGTATAATGGGTCTGTTTTATGTGTTGTCTTCTCAATTCAGAGGCCCCCTGCCTGTCTTTGCCTAGGGTCCCAAATTTCCTAAATCTTCCCCTGTAGTAAAGGGGTTTGAAACATTAATTGTTTTTCTTATTAACTGGCTAAAGTCGCCTCAGTGGTTGTTTTAATTTGTTCTAAATGCTGCCTGTTGAACAGCAAAGGTTAAGCTCCGTAAGGCAATGCTTCATGCTTTACTGTCATACTTTAACTTCAGTTTACAGCCAAAACTTCAGTCTTAAACTTTCAGTCTTAATAGTTTTAGAACTTATTCTCTTATAAATACCTTTGTGCTGTTTCCCTTCCATAGAGGTTGATTTCAAAAGACATAAAATATTTTCTAAATAAAGTGGTTGAATCACCTGAATAATGGATTAAAAGCAATAAATATTTGTGTTTCTGAGCTGATTTATTTATATATTTAATAATTTAAGAACAAAAAATTTTTTTGATTTGAAAGGGAAGGTTATTTTGTCAACATATGCTTTTTTATTAAAATGTTGTTAATTACAGACCCTGTAATTAGCTTGATTGAAAATTTTAATTGAATCCCAACTCTAGAATATCTCTCTATTTATGTCTGTCTATTTATCGATATATATCTATAGATATATATTGTTTCTGTCACGTTCCCTGGCCTGGTAGCTGGCCTAATTGTTCACTTCACTCACCTGCCTGACCCTCCTCGGTCACTTACTGTATTATCATTCATCTCATACACCTGCTCCTTCTGCTTTATATATGGTTCAGCCCAGCTATTGGGGCCAGATCATTATTTGTTTGAGTTTGTGCTTTTGTGTTTGACTTAGTTCAATTTTTTATTTTTTTTTTTGCAGGCCAGTGTGGTGTTTAGTGTGTTGTTGTGTCCTGGATCTGCCCGCTGAGCGTGCCTTGTTTCAGTTTTGGCTCAGGGGACGGACCCAGTTTAAAGTTCAGTGGTTTTCCTGGTGTTGTGTCATGTTTTTGCCTCTCAACAGCTGGGCCTGCCTGTTTCCGTCTGCGCGTGTCTGCCTGAGCTCTCTGTTGGAGTCATTGAACCCTGAACCTGCCTGAACTCTCTGTGGATTGCTGGAACCCTGGATCTGTCTGTTCCTGTTCGGATCGGAACCTCTGGCCAGGTTGCTGAATCCTGGATCTTAGAACTTTCCTGTTCTGAGCTGTTTGCCTGACCTGGCTGGGACTCCTGCCTGTTCACCGAGGCTGCTGCTTCGGGGACACTCCGGATTGCTCAGCGTCGCATCTTGTTTGGCAGTTCATACCTTGGATCCTGCCTCACATGAGAGGATGGACTGAACTGTTAAACCAGGTAAGTGACTGACGCTGATAATCATTTTCCGTCAGAATATTGTGGTCACTTACCTGTGTTTCTCCCTCAACCAGAGTGTCAGTAATGGGTGGCACCCCGCCTCCCCTGGCAGATCCACAGCAGCTTGCTTCTGTTCTGTTATTTTGATTAAACGTTGTGTACGTGTCTACATTCTGAACGTACATGACAGTTTCCATTTAATCCATGTCTTTAACTGGTAACAATCACTGTGCAGCTCTGCTCTAAGCTTCCCCCCATCATCACATCACCACTTGTTCAATAACTTTAAATAAATGAAACTTATAAAATAATAATGATAATACACTGAGCTGCATTTCCACCATACAGAAAGCTCAGCAATGTTTTATTTCCTGTGGAATAAACCCAAAGAACACATTTCCATGCCTTTCAGAGTGCATTGGATTAATAAAGCTTCATCGATAGAAACAGAGTTTCACCAACATCTGAAAGACTAAATAAAACAGTTTAAACCGGCAAATAAAGCCATCAACACCAGATAAAATCATCACCATCTAAAGTTGTGTTCATAACAAGGGGGAAAAAATATCATCCAGCTCTGGCTCCATGGAGGAATTAAAAACGGCTCCGCAATTTCTCCCTAAAACACAGAAAAGCAAAACTGATCTGTTGCCCTTCTCCTCCAGGTTGGGCTTCCTATTAGCCCCTCATGCAACGCATCAGGCAGTAATTAACACAACTATTTCTGCCGCACAGGCCGCTGTTAGTGTGACAGCATTTTTCGGAGGACTTAATGATGCGTAAAACTCTAAATTACCATATAACTAAGAGTTGAGCTGACACATTTCATAAATAATTGGAAACACCCAGTCAACAGCTAATGTTTACTGTATTAACACTATATTGGGAAAAAATGACCATTACACACACACACACACTATCACTGGTATATCATCTTTAATACTGAGTGAATCCAGCTTTAGCTCCTGCTTGGAAGATTTTCCTAATTTAATTTTCTGCTTTTCCAGCACAGCATTTAGAGGTTCAACCACTGATACTGGACAACAAGGTCTGGCTCATGGTTTCCATGAATTATGCGACTAGAGGCAGCGATTGACATGTTTCCTCTAGGTAGAGGTGCGTTCGGGAGCGAAGCGATGCCAAGAATGCTGGTGAAGATTCTCAGTCATCAATTCAATTAAATTCAATTCCAGTTTATTTATATAGCCAAATCTTCATACAACACATGTCATCTCAAGCACCCTCTTTACAGTTCAACCAGGTCACAGTCATTGCAAAAGTTTTAAAACAATCCACTGGATTTTTTTTCCAAGTTTGAAGATGTTTCACTTCCCATCCAGGAAGCTTTTTCAATTCAAAATGTCAGAAATAAATTTGGATTCGAGGCTCAATTGCAATTATGTTGATCTTTTCCCGCTATTATCAACCCCAACCCCTTTGCAGCAAAACAGAATACCTCTCCTATTTAGCCAGCCCGACAATTACCTTTAACGACCCACTTTCAGAGACTTAGACAGGTACTGCATAGTTTTTTAGTCTTACTCTGACTCTTTCTTTCACTGAATTACAGCGTCTGACCAGGAGATGGCGCATCTCTTTAGATCCTAATGTCCACAAATCATTACGGAAACAACATTTTAGTACAAAGACTGATGTTTAAAAAGGAATTGTAGGGAACCAGCCAAGGAAAATGGGGAAATGTTGAATGGCTACTACTGTAGTAGAAATTTTACACATTCAGTAGTAAAATGTCACAGGGGATGGTATGGGGGGATGGTCATTTAAGAAGGTAGATAATTTTTAAGATTTTTTTTAAGAAGGGGGATGCCATCCCCCCTTATCCCCCCTCAACTCGAGTACTGATCATGCATCACACCCCTCCCTGGGAATTCTCTCCCCAGGGAACGCTCTCTCCTGTCTTCTCTTTCCATTCATTAATGACTGTGTGTTTGTGAACCTGTTTGTGAAAGTCCCAGAGTTTGCTGAAAGTGTGGCTGTCATTTGTCCCAAGAGTCACACAGACAGAAAGTGGATCAGTTGGTCCAGTGGTGGGATCAGGAACCAACCTCAGCTCCATCTGCTTAAGATGGGGATATAACTCTGGACCTTTGGACACCACCTCACCCTCCCTCACCACCTATAAGCTGTCTGCAGTGGATCTAAGAAGCATCATCACTTTGAACCTGAACCGGTGTTCAGTCAGATCAGCATACCCATAGTCAATACGCAAGACATCAGATTTATCACTTTTATACCTTTAGTTTTGTACAAGAAAATAGACTTTAAACTACCGAAACAGGTGTGTATCCCTTTAGTCATGTAGGAAAAAAAACAAGTTACGTCAGATCGCCATACACTTCAAAAAACACCAAAAAGGCAGTAATTAAATAGTTTTTGTGCATGACTAAAGGGGTATACACCCTTAGAGGTAGTTTAAAGTTTACTTTTTGCACAAAACTAAAGGGATAAACGGGTATTGACTATGGGTATGCTGGTCTGACTGGGTATGCTCATCTGACAGAACACTGGTCCTTAGTCATAGACACTGTTTGGAAGAAAGTGGTACCTAGGATATCCTCTGCAGGAGCTGCTGGAGATCTTCTGCTTTACCGTTGTCAAAAACAGTCAATGTTGGGATCTGGAGTATCTGCCACCTGTCTCCAGCAGAGAGCTTATGGGTCTCCTGGGCTGGAGCCTCCAACACACCTGAGGATCATCAGCCCATTAGAGGCACCTCCTACATAAGCAGCAGCCAGACCTGTCTTCGGCGCCGGAGTGTTGACCAGTTTTGGTTACCAGAACCTGAGCCTCTGTTCACTTTGAGAATCTCTGTCTGCTTCTAAGAGAGTAACTAGATTCTAACCAGCCTCTGTCTTCTCTGCTCACAGGAAAGCCCGACTGAACTCTGTAGCTCTGGAGGAGCTTTTGCTTGGAAACCTGCCTGCCTGCCCTAGGAAGCCAAACATGAGGACAATCAGTCTGGATTCCCCAGCCAGCTCTCAAGGGAGAGCAAGGACACCTACTCAAGGTCTGAATCTCACTAGTCTGAAGCTAGACGCTGCTGCTGCTGCTGCTGCTGCTGCTGCTGAGCTCTCTGCTGAACCCACTGTCTCTGGACCCAAGCGGTTCCCTCTCTCCATCAATCTGTCGGAACATCAAGGTACAACCAGAATCAAACACCTGAAAAGTCATCACCGCTGCCTGGCTAACCAAACCATCCATCTCTGCAGATTCTCAGTGATTCCTGTCCCGGACCAGTACCAGAACCAGCTCATTATAATTCTGTGTGCTTCTCTATTTAATAAACTGTTAAACTTTTACTCCGTTTCCTGTGGTGTTCTGCATGTGGGTTTAAACTCTAGAGACCCATCATGACAGCCAACATCTCTGCAGAACCCAAACACCTTTGAGACAAACTCCTAAGACTTCTACCTTCAGGTTGAAATGACTGAGAAAGAGTCAGAAAAAACATGTAGAGAGTCTTCTTCCAGGCTGGTGTTCTGTCAGATGAGCATACCCCGTCAGACCAGCAAACCCTTTAGTTTTGTACAAAAAATACACTTTAAACTAACTCAATGGGTGTGGATCCCTTTATTCATGTACAAAAAAAAAAAAACGATTTATTAATTACTTTTCTGTGTTTTTTGAAGCGTATGGCGATCTGACCTTAAATCGTTTTTTTGTACATGACTAAAGGAATACATGCATGTTGAGGTAGTTTATAGTCAATTTTTCGTGGAAAAAAATAAAGGGATAAACGCAGATCTGACGTCTTGCACATGGGTATTGAGTATGGGTATGCTGATCTGATGGGGTATGCTCATCTGACAGAACAACGGATGACTGATGGCAAGCTAATCAACACCAGTTCAAGCATGGCTTCCTCTTAAGAGGTAATCACCCCAAAATACATTTAACAATGGTTCTATTTTACTTATTTAAAGCTGATGGAATTAATTTCAATTTAGTTTATTTCTATTGTTCCAATTCTAATCACATCTCCCATCAGGTCATGGAAGGAAAACCAGCTGATTGCTTTAACTCCAGAAAGGTTTGGACAAACAAAACAGCAACTAATTAGTTAATTATTTCAGTTGAATATCTTACTTAGGGAGTGTCAGCTTAGTGGTTAGGGCATAGGGCTTTGTATCCTGAGATTGTGAGTTCAATCACCCACTCCCACAGACTGACACTCTGGGTCCCTGAGCAAGACCCATAACCTCACACTGCTCCCCAAGGGGATGGGTTAAATGCAGAGAAGTAATTTTCCCTCTGGGATTATTAGTGTATAAAATCAAAATTAGACTTTTTCCATACAGCAGTTGAAGAAAACAACATGAACTACATAATCATAGCTGAAAACACATGTTCAGTAGAGCCTGTTTTGGTCAAATTAAAGGTAAATATTTTTGGGAAGTGATTTTAAATCGCTGATTTAAAAACAAACCAACATGTTCTTTGTTTTTCTGAAACTGAAGGTAAAACCCAGAGTTTGCTGGCTGTTTTATGTTACTTGTTACGATGTTGAGCCCCAGGCTACGTTTTGAATCTTTTACCTGAACTTATCTGCCTCCTTAGATTCAAACACATCCTCAGCTGGAAGAGCAAAGCAAACAACTTCGGTATACAAGACACACTGAGGTGAATTTTTTTAAATTCAGCATGTGTGTATCCTTACGGCAGGGTGAAAAACACCAGCTTCACATGACCTTTGTATCTCAGTCTTCACGGAAATTTCCATTAGAGAGCGGCCTAACATGAAGCATCTCCTCTTCCTGTGAAAGGTTTCATCTTCAATAAATTCATTACCCAAGGGCAGCCGGTTCTCCGATGGAGCGGACACTAATGCAGCAGCTTTGATAATCCTCTATGTACATTTATTTAAAAACCTTTAAAACGTGTTCTGACCTTTTCTGCGCCAAACAGCAGAGGAAAGGTTCCAGAGCAGAAGGTTAAATATGTTCAAAATTTCATGCAGCATCTATTTTTTCTTTTATATACTCCTACACATGAGGCATATGTTGAGGTTACAAGGGCAGAGTGGAATATCATTTTAAAATAAGGCCTCCCATTGAGAGCCGCTAAACTCCACTGATGCCTGAAGAAGATCTAATATGTTTGCTCATCCTGTTAAAAAGTATTTCCCTCCATTCAGGTTTTCTCTTATTTTTGATTTAAATTTGTTTCATGAAAAAAACTTCACAAATAAGTAAAACTAACTAAACTTGAAATGCTAAAAAGAAATACATTTCTAAAAATATTTTTAAGCTATCTAAATGGATCTGCCTTTCTGTAACAGAACTTCCATCAGAACCACAATGATCCCATGTAGCATTCAGCTTCAGCCAATCCAGCTAGAAAGCAGCCATCAGGCTCTAAATCTAAGAATAGTGATGAACTCAGACCTGAACCTATAGAGGCTCATAAAGACCTGAACAAAGTGGACCTTCTATCACCTGAGGAACATCTTCAGGATTACAGGACTAATGTTGAAGAACTACTTCCTGCGTCATTCATCTTTTGTAGAAGTGCCTAGAAAGTGGATCACGCAGCTGCAGCTGATCCATAATGCTGCTACCCGCGTCCTCACTAGAACTAAGAAAGTGGAGAACATTAGCCAGTTCTGAAGCTCTTCCTTTGGCCCCCCGTATCGCAGAGAATAGACTTTAAAGTCCTTCTATCAGATAGAAATTGCTGAATGACTGAGCTCCAAAATACATTAAAGATCAACAGCCAGACCTCTCAAGTCTACTTTCAGCAGCTTTTAGTTGTTATGCTCCTCTAATCTGGAATAAACTCCCAGAAAACTGGAAAAAAGCAGAAACCCTAATGAATCCAGATTAAATCCCATATTTTTGCCTTTAACTCGGCAACTTGTTCATGTTTGTATCATTTAATCACTTTAATTGCAATATGCTGGTGAAGATTCTCAGTCATCCAGGTCATAATCATTCGAAAAACTGAAAAAAATAATCCACTGGACTTTGTTTCAAAGTTTGAAGACGTTTTGCTTCCCATCCAGGAAGCTTTTTCAATTTGAAATTTCAATTCAATTTTGAATTGAAAATTGAATTGAATTTCAAATCAAACCCAATTCAATTTTGAATTGAAAAAGGTTTGCGATCTGTGTGAGAACACATATTTAATTTTTTTCATTAACTCTAATTTACAAAATGTTCTGCTTAGTTTCATGAAGAAACTCTATTTTCCTAAAAAACCTAATAAGATAAAATACAGAACACAAAAAGATAAAGTTCAACACATCATGTCTTAGCTGGACCTAAATAGCATTTAACAGGATGCCAGTGCTCATTAAACCCCCCAATTAGCAACATTAAGACTCCTGGTCAGCTAACATAAACACCTAGAGGCAGCGCTGATGCCAAGGTTGCACAACTAATCACTGCAAACTGGGAGTCATTCCTCAATCCAGATGGCTAGTTTGGCCTTAATATAATAAAAAAAAAATCTACTCATCATTTGAAAAACAAATGTTATATTTATTGAGGTTAGGATGATATTACAACTTGATGATGATCTGGAATGAGAAAAAAACTATATTGGTATATTTTACTGCATACAGGATACAAGTAAGCACCTGGAGTATTTATATTTAGAATTGTTTGTCTCCTTCTATAAATGAGGAAAACTTTCACACCACTAACATCCAGCTGTCAAATCATAAAAACATCATATGCAGGGCAGCTGACAGCTATGCTAGGGCCTGGGACTACACAGTCTTTTTGGGCCCCCGCTCTACACGATTAGAAGGGATGGCTCTCTGTCTCCTCCTCAAACACATGCCGGCCCGCGAAGCTTTCTGTAAAAGTAAATGTGTTTTTCTCCTTACACAAGTTAGCGGATGCAATACTTTAAAATCAATTGATAAACGCGTAGTTTCTTACCTGGCTCTGAATGGGCATCATTCTGCTGCAATTCTGGACCTTTTCCTGACTCATCCTCAGTTTATTTTTCTATTTACTCATAAAATCCCTCAACTCTTCAGTGTCATCTTCCCTTTTTGTCTTTGTTTCTGTGCGATTGACTTCTGAAGATCTGACATTCTTAGTTTGCAGTGAAACGAACTTTAAAGTTTGTTTTTATATGTATATATATATATGTATCCTATCTATCTTTCTATCTATAAAGAATAATGTGAAAGATTACATCTGCCTGTATTTCTAATGGTCAGAGAGTCAATTGTTTTTCCCCCTCTGTCCTGGGCCTGGGACAATTGACCCGTTTGTGCCCCCCTGCTGTGATCAAATGCATCACTTACCCAGTAACGCCATGAAGCAGATGCAGATGGCAAAGAGTGAGCTGAAGCTCAGGCCCACGTCATCTCTGTAAATTGCTAATGTTGTCTCACAGTGGCGCCCTCTGAAGCCCTCTGGGCAGTGACAGGTGAACTTTGAGGGGGACTGGGCTACGCAGGTTCCTCTGTGACAGGGACGAGCAGCACACAGGGTGTACACACAGGACTTTTTGGTGCCGTTCACACGAACCATGTGACCAGGTGGACACCTGCAGACAGTTTTTAAAGGGAAAAAACGGTGTCATGACATTTGCTTTTGTATTCATTAAAGTCGGTATGAAGACATAGGGACCCCTTTTTCATCATGCTGCTTCATTTTATATATATATCATATTTTTTCTCATATTAGCTTCATCTGCTCTGTTCTAGTTTGGCTGTGACTCCAATCCTGGAGAGAAATATCAGCTGTGCTGCTGCCATCAACACCTTTGTTTATAGTTGTTGGAGATTGGCCTGTTTTTCAGTGTAGTCCTGTTTCTCTGACTGGGGCTGGCTGGATGTGCTGTCTTCATCCTCTGAACAGGCCGATGGCTCCAATGAGCTGGTTTGGTGTTTGTCTACCTGGCTCTGTGTTTCCTGGAGGGGGCTGCGTGTGGAGCTGATTTATAGTAACATTTTATATCTCAGCTTCTTTTTGTTTCTCTGCTTCTGTGTCCTTGAACCCCAGTCGGCCTCAGCAGATGGCCGCTCACACTGAACCTGGTTCTGCTGGAGGTTTCTTCATGTTAAAATGAAGTTTTTCCTCTCCACTGTTGCTACAAGCATGCTTAGTGTGGGGGATTGCCTTCAAGTCAATGCAATCAACTGGTTTTTCTTAGATAGAAAACCAGGATTTATCTCGAAAGTTCCACACACTGGCTGCTCTAATGGCTTTTCGGCTGTGCTTGCTGTTCAAACCCACCTACCTGACCACATTAGGGAGATCTCCTGAATGGCAGGCCAAGGATCAGAACTTCTTGACTGCTCAAAAGATCTGTGGCTATTTCAGTACCACACTGCTGCAAAGCACACTGTCTCTGACATTCTGTATGAGACTACAAGAGTAATTCAGAACCTAACCTAACTGCCACCTGAACACAGGCCCATCCAATGTAGCCTGGAACAAACTTTCTTAAACTTTATAGTTTAAATAGCTCAGCATCCCAAAACGGATATCATAGAGGACAGAGGTTTGGAAGGTAAGTAAGGGCTGCAAAAAGGTTTTTTTTATGTTTTCTGCTCATTCTACATGCTCATCGTTGTGTAAAAACAAGCGAGCAAGAATCTAATGGAGATCACTAGGTGGCCAACCCCATGCTGACATGATTTGAATAAGGGTTTTAACGCCAATATGGCACTGTATACTGATATTTTAATGATATTTTATTGTTAAAAGATGACGAAGAAGTCCTTTAAAATCAGTTCCCTTGTGTCTGGTAGATTCTAGCTCTATGTTCTTCAAAAACCAAACCTGGCTAACAAAACAAAGTGGTTTTTATCCTATTAGTGGGCTATTTGTGCAGCTCCACTACTTCCTGAACTTCAGCAGCACCTTTGTTTCCTTTCTTTCATTACTGAACAGACTGATTAATCCAGGGGCGTCTGACCTCAGTAACCATGACGACAGTGGCCAAGTTTAGGAAGTAGTGGAGCTGGGCATACAGGCTTTTATCTAAATAGTTACTGGTTTCTGATTAAGCACATTGTTTGGCTAAGTATTATTTGGACAATCATGTTTTATTTACCTCTCAGATCTCAGATTGGTTTGAAAAACATTCCAGTTTATCTCAATTAGTTTAAGAGCTAATTTGACATCAGTCCAAATTCAATAAAGTCCAAACATACAATACAGGCTGAGCTGTTATATCGTTGCATCATTTCATTTTTAACTGGATCTGTTTTCAACTGAAACAAGTTCGACTGATGAATTTTTGTTAATAAACTTATATTCTGAATGAAAGTTGTAGTAAATTTATTCCTAATGTGTTCAATTGACGACAGTCTGAATATTATTTGATTTAAACAACTATCAGCGTAAATGGAGAACAGTTGAAGAGAAGTCTAAAAGCTAACAGTGACCAAGAAGTAACAAAGCTGGTGTAAAATAACGTACATTGTAGCCAAGGTAGAAGCTACTGTGGACTACCTTGGTCTAGAATTGGACTCTAGGGAAAGAATCCGGGTGAGCAGGAACCTAATTTGGTTGAGAACTGCAAAGTGCCTTGAGATGACATGTGTTGTGAATTTGGCGCTATATAAATAAACTGGTGAATTGAATAATCCGTGGATCATTATCTATACCTAAAACTAATATGTTTTGGGTTATTTAATACATTTTAGTTATTCGGTAAAGGCAAAAAGTAATGGTACTATCATGATCCACTGTGTCTAGGAGGGCAATTTTTGCCCAAATATAGTAACACCCCACTCCTGACATCTTCCCCAGTGATTCAATTCAATTTAGTTTATTTCTATAGCCAATTCACAACTTGTCATCTCAAGCTTTCACCTGGTTTCACCAGATCATCCAGTCAACAGAATTACGATTCCAAGTTTTTCTATCTAAGGAAAACCAGAGTTGATTGCATAAACAGACTCCAAGCTAATCCCACTCACACTAAGCATGCTTGTGGCGACAGTGGAGGGAAAAAACTCCCTTTTTAACAGGAAGGAAACCTCCAGCAGAACCAGGCTCAGTGTGGCCGGCCATCTGCTGAGGAGCCGACTGGGGTTCAGGACACAGAAGCAGAGATACAAAAACACAGCTAAAAGGCAGCCCATCCAGGAAACACACAGCCAGATAGACAAGCTCCGAGCTAACTCTCATGTCAGAGGATGAAGAGAGCACATCCAGCCAGTCACGGTCAGAGAAACACAGGACTACACTGGAAAACAGGCTGATCTCCAACATCTACAAACAAAGGTGTTGATGGCAGCAGCACAGCTGATATTTCTCTCCAGGATGGAGTGCAGCAAAACATAAACAGACCAGATGGAAGCTAGTATTAGAAAAAGCAGAGAGCAGAACGTTAGAGATTGAACTAACAGATTCTGCTGAGGGGGAGAATAGATATAGAATGAAGCAGAATGATGGAAATAAAGGGGTCCCTATGTCCTCCAGCAGTCTAAGCCTATAGCAGCAGAACTATAGAGATAGCTCAGGATAACCACTAGCCACTAACTATAAGTATAAGCTTTATCACAAGGGAGGAAAGTTTTAAGCCTAGCCTTAAAAAGTGACATCACAGTCTCGGTGATAGCCTGGCGCCATTCTCCCAGCTTTACAAACAAAATCAATGGGAACTACTAAACACATCTGCAATCAGCAACAATTATTGAAGATTTTCAGAGGACTTCACCATTGAAATTCACCAGAGCTATGAATTTAACTGACAATGCCCGTGCATGGCGGTTGGATGTTGTAGTACATCTGATAAAAGTGAAAGTAGGGTAAAAGCTCAATAGCCGATACCGCACCATGACATCACACAGGTAGGGTGGCAGTAGTGTTCTTTGACAAACACGTGGATTTTGCCTCCAGTAAAGTAGATTCAAATGAAAAATACTCTTAATTAAAAAAATTAATAATTTCATATTTAAAGTACTTTCAAGAGTTTGAATTCTGAATATGAAGCGGACTTTTTCCTTTAACCACGAGCAGTTCAAAGCTGTTGTTACTTTTTTATCTGTGACTGTTAGATACATAAAAAGCAGTACTGCAGAGAATTGTACAGGAGCTGGAGGCATGTGCTTATCCTGTGGCATGTAAACTCAAAGGAGAGCATTAGGTAGTTCAGGACCACGGATAGTTCCTTTAGCACAGGTAACGGGAGAAAACAACAGTGGAATAAACTTTTTATCCTATAATGAATAAAAAAACGTTAATGCATTTCAAATTCCAGCACTTTAGGCCACCACAGAATCACAACATCTAGACAATAATAATATGAAGTCCATTCAGCAAAATTTCCTGGTTTGAAATGACATTCAGTGGCTTAAAACTCTGCAGTTCATTTCCCAGGTCGCTATCGGGCAACCAATGCACTGCAGTGGACAAGACAAATAACTCTACAGTTTAACTTGCTTTTATTTCATATCTTCTGGGCAAACACAAGTCATTGTGTACCCAGCTTTGCAGCTCTATGTGGACATTCTCTACAACTGGCTAAGAGAAAAATATTAGTTATTAGGGCAATTTCCTACGAAGGATAGGGAGGTACAGCTGACCTGAAAATTAATGTGTTTCCTTTTAAAAATCAGACCCTGGAAAATACTGGCTGTTTCCTGTAAAAGCTTAATGTATAATAATGTGTTTAAGAAAACAAATCATTACACACTAGGAAAAATAATGAGTTTGTTTTCTGCTAAAACAAAATTCTCAATTAGTCTCACATCACAACCACTGTTTACCTTCACTCCTTCAGCACAAACACACCAACAAGAGCAGAGCAGGCTGCTGAGAAAATAAAGATTTGTTTGACTAAAAAACAATGTCAGTAGGTGTCAAAGGTTAGTGTTCAAAAAGGAAGAGATTTCATCAAAACTACTGGACCCCACCTGGTTATAAGAGCTAATTAATAAACAGCTCCCAGTCTCAGTTATTGTTTTAGGAATATACAAAGTAGCAATGGCTAAGATGCTCACACAGATAATAGATTTCATCCAAACACTTAAGGTATTTGGCACCCTGCTCACACACAGAATAATAAGATTATTAGAGGAACAGATTGGGTAAAAAAAAAAAGTTATAAAAATGTTCATGTGTTATAAAATTATTCTGTGTTGGGCAGGTAATCCAGCAGTTTAGGAATATGCGTAATCACTTTATGCTGATGATATCATGCTATACTATATGCTCCATAAAATAAGAAACAGTTCTTTGGTGTTTTAGGCTTCTCTGTTAGTCCAACTCAGAAACCTGTGGGACATTTGGACTCTGTAATGTAGTGTATATAGAGCAACCCAATGTAACTGAACAGACAATGACATCTAGATCTATAGATCTAGATCAAATGTAAGGTTTTTCATGCTAATGATAAAATCTTCCTTATGTTCAAAGGTTACCTGTGGAGTACCACAGGGATCGGTGCTAGGACCAATTCTATTTACTTTATACATGCTCCCAATCGGTAGAATTATTAGACAGCATGAGATTAATTTCCACTGTTATGCTGATGATACCCAGCTATATCTGTCTATAAATCCAGATGAAGCTAACCCATTACATAGATTACAGGCATGTAAGACATAAAAACCTGGATGACTCTTAACTTTCTCCTTCTGAATGCAGACAAAACAGAAGTTATAGTCTTTGGACCAGAGTCTTTGAAAAAGAAACTGATTAGTCAGTCACTTCATTTGGATGGGATTAAACTGATTTCAGATAATAAAGTAAAAAAATCTTGGTGTTATTTTTGATCAGGACCTGTCATTTAAATCCCATATCAAAGAGGTTTCTAGAATTTCCTTCTTTCATCTGAGGAATATTGCAAAAATTAGAAATCTCTGTTCAGGGGTGATGCTGAGAAACTAGTCCATGCATTTGTTACTTCAAGAACGGACTATTGTAATTCTTTACTATCGAAGTCCACAAACTGTAGTTAAAAAGCCTTCAGCTGATCAAAATGCTGCACAAGTTCTGATGAAAATTAAAAAGAGATCATATCTCTCCTATCCTGGCTTCTCTTCATTGGCTTCCTGTTAAATCTCACATATAAAGCCTTAAATGGCCAAGCTCCATCTGATATCAGAGATCTGATTGTTCCTTATGTTCCTAACAGAGGCACTTCGCTCTCAATCTGCAGGTTTACTAATTGGTTCCTAGAATTTCTAAAAGTAGAATGGGAGGCAGATCTTTTTTTAGTTCTCAGAGCTCTCTCCTGTGGAACCAACTACCAGTTTTAGTCCATTGAGCAGACACCCTGTCTACTTTTAAGGCTAGGCTTAAAACTTTCCTTTTTGATAAAAGCTTCTGGTTAGGGTGGCTCAGGTTATCCTGATCTATCTCCTATAGTTCTGCTGCTATAGGCTTAGACTGCTGGAGGACATAGGGGCCCCTTTTCATCATTCTGCTTCATTCTATCTCTATTCTCCCCACTCACCTGCAGAATCTATTAAGTTCAATCTCTAACGTTCTGCTCTCTCTGCTTTTTTTCTCATAGTAGCTTCATCTGGTCTGTTCCTGTTTGGCTGTGACTCCATCCTGGAGAAATATCAGCTGTGCTGCTGCCATCAACACCTTTGTTTCTAGATGTTGGAGCTTGGCCTGTTTTCCAGTGTAGTCCTGTTTCTTTCCCAGACATAGCGGCACAGCTACCTGCTCATCCAGGAGGAGAGAATCCATTAAAGGAGAAGTTCGGTTTTTAACACTTTTAGCCCATTTTCTGTAGTGTCCAGGATGAAATCGAATGATCGACACCAAAATTTTGACAATTGGTCCTGTCTCTGCTTTTTGGCTCATTTAGAATCCACCCCTGGCTGCTTTAGAATGGCTAGCATAGAGCATGTCCGATAATGTCCTTAAAACAACCTTAAACGTTCTTTTTTTTTAAATATGCTACTCACCGGGTCGTCAGCGCTGTTCAATGACGTTCCAAAAAAAGTTTCGTAAAGAAAAAACGTTCCTGTAGTGTTTTATTTAGCATTTTGTAAATCCCATTGAGTTCTGTTGGAATAGTC